>CM038145.1:47138655-47738655 GCA_021437245.1 Aegilops speltoides | reverse complement strand
CTTGCATGAGCGTAGGAATTTTTTTGAAATTGCATGCTACGTCTCATAGATAGATCTTGCGGTGCTTTTCAATTTCAGGGTCATTTAGCTCAAAGAATGAACTAATAGCAAAAATAATGAACTAGAAAACTTTTATGAAACTCTAATAGCAAAAAGAATGAACTAAAAATAATCAATTAAAATATTCTGTTATGATCAACTAAAACAAAACTATATTATTCTTCAATAGCAAAAACAATCAACTAAAAAGCTTTTGTAAAACTCCAATAGCAAAACGAATAAACTAAAAAGATTTTATAAACCTCTAGTATATTTGAAACTAAAATTATATAAAATTTATGCAACTAAAATTATCAAAGTATTTTTTTCAAAACATAAATAGCAAAAAGAATTTTCATGAAGAATGTTTTTGTTAGAAACTTTAATAGCAAACTAAAATAAAAAAAATCTATTTTTGATTCAAACAAATATTTAAAATAACCTAAAAATTACCAAATTGAATATAATGATAAAACACAGTAATATTAAATAGCAGGAAAAAGAATCACTAAAAAATTTATTTTTATAGTAAAGTTATTCAGAAACTAGTGATTCACAAAAATTTCAAAGAATTCAAATTTAAACTATTCAAATTTGAAAACTAATGGCACTAACAGAAAGATTATAATTTTTGTGACCTTCAAGCAAAGAGAATCACGAAAAACAGTAAATACAAACAAAATAAAATAAATCAAGCAACAAAAACAAAAGAATTAGAAAAAAACTAAAAAAAGCCACCTACTGGGCCACCACGGCGTGAATACGACTAGAAACCCAACTAGCTTGTTGGGCCAGGATTCAGGTCCGCAGCAGGCCCAGTAGGCCCACAGGCAGAAGAGTGTCAGATTAGGCCCGCAAGCCTGCAGTTGAGAGGAGCTCGGAGGGTGGGCGCAAAAGCGCTTATAAACCACTCTCGAGCTATCTCAGCTAGCGAGGTGGGACTAAATATTTGGCCCCGGGCAGCACCAACCTTTGGTCCTGGTTCGTACCACCAACCGGGACCAATTCCCCCCCTTTGGTCCCAGTTCGTGCCACCAACCGGGACCAATGCTCATCTTTGGTCCTGGTTCGTGCCACCAACCGGGACCAGAGGTCTCTGCTTCCCGCCCTGTAGGCTGCTGAAAAGTGACCTTTGGTCCCAGTTGGTGGCACAAACTGAGACCAAAGGGTAGCATTGGTCCTGGTTGGTAATACAAACCAGGACCAAAGGCTTTGCTATATAACCAACACTTAGGAATTTTTCACTTCCATCTCGTAGTTGCCCCCGACGACGCCAACGACATCGACGCCGCGAGGCTGCCACTACTAGGGAAAAGCCTATACACAGAATCTTAGCAGCAGCGCGGTTCAAAATAGAGCGCTGCTGGTAAGTAGTTGTAGCGCGTGTTACGTAAACTCGCGCCGCTAAATATTTAGCGAAGAGGCCGCCGAAACGCGCTGCTACAAATATCGACCGCGGTGTTCCCCAACTCTAAGTAGCGATGGCGCTGTCGAGAAACAGCGCCATCGCTAATGCATAGTAGTAGCGTGGTTTCTCGAGATCGCTTTGGTAAGTTTCAAATTGCCGCAATTTTTGTCCCGATTAGCGTAGTGCCTTACCTAAAAGCGTTGTTGCTAAGTTCTTAGCAGCAGCTGATTTCTCACCAAAGACTACTCGCTAACCCCACCAACCCCCAACCCGTCCCTCCCTCCCCTTGCTTTTCCCCTTCCCCTACCTCCCCCTCTCCTCTCTTCCCTCCACCACATGCTCCCACTCTCACTTTTTTCCCTTCCCTACCTCCCCTCTCCTCTCTTCCCTCCACCACATGCTCCCACTCTCACTCTTCTTATTCTCAATACTTCTCCCCCATTACTCTCTCTCTTCTCTATCCACCTTCTCTCTCTTCATTACTCCTACATAACTACACCACCTCCATTAATGCATCTCCTTTATCTTTTTCCTTCCCCCTCCACTAGTTGAAGTTGTCTCCTTCCAATTAGGTAGCTAGGTAGATGTAGGATTTAGTTAAGTGACCTATTTGCCCCCTAACTAGATCTATCTTTGTCAAGAAGAGCTTAATTTGTGCACTTTTGATCTCCCTACAACATCATCTTCGGCCATCAAGATAGATGTGATGAAACTTTCATGCTTTTGCAAAAAGGAAATGTGTTTATGTGTGTGTGATATGTTTGTGGAAATTGTGTGTGTGGCATGAGTTGGACGCCACTAAATTGTGCTTTTGAGTTGCCTATGTTTTGCGAAATGTCGATTTATTTCCGTTTCGCTAATTCCGCAAACTCTAGATCCATATATGTCCTATTTTTAGGAAGGTCATGCCAAATTTTTTATGACTTTGATGCATGCATGCATTTTTACAATCAATTTTTTATTATTACCGTGCAGAGTTGACGATGGTCGATTGGAACGATGGTGGATGTGTGGTTGCAATCGGCGGTGCAAGACATGAAAGAAAATAACCGCATGAGGTTTTATGTCCGTGTCGAAAATGCAAAGGAATAGTTTGGCTCGACCCCATGACGATGGTCGTGTCGAAGCGCACTCGCCATGACTGGTTTCATGGATGGCTATACTAGGTGGATAATTGAAGATGAGGATGACGATGTTGAGGATGCCGACGGGCGGGAAATGATGACACGGGCAAGACGAAGAGATGATCGATAATGGCGGCGGGAAGAGGCCGGACATGGCGGCGGAGAAGGGGCCGGACATGGCGGAGGAGAAGGGCCGACATGGCGGCGGAGAGAACGACATGGACTCCACGCAGCAGAGTTCGCTCGGTACTAAGTTCAATTGTGCGGGACCTCATGTTCAAGCAATGCTTCGCAAGGAGACGAAATCTTCGAGAGAGCTGCTTCTAGAGAGGAGGCTAAGCTGGAGCAACCGGTGGTAGACTCAACACTCCATTGTATGATGGTTGCAATCGAGGTGACTCGGTTGAGTTTCACGCCCAACTCCTCAAGACGAAGGCTAAAAACAAATGGACCGACACTAGCCTCGATGAGCATCTCGAGTACCTAAAGGATGTTCTTCCCTGGGTAATCTATGTCCTACTAGTGTTGATGAGGCCAAGAAGATCGTGTGCCCTCTTGATCCGCCACACGTTAGATACCATGCATGCATCAACGATTGCATAATTTATCGGAAGGAGCACGCGAAAAACAAGCTGTCCGGTGTGCAATGCTTCTCGATACAAGAAGGCCGGAAGAAATGTCCCCGTAAAGTTGTATGGTACTTACCGATCACTCCCGTCTCTGAGGTATTTTGTAGATCCCAAGGAAGCAAAGCTAATGCGCCGCACGCGGAGAGGAAGAAGCCCGACAATGGAGATGATCCGAAGTCGAGACACGTGAAGGATGGAAGCCGTGGAGAGCGTTGAACAGCTTCTATCGGTATTTTGAATGTGATGCAAGGAACATCGTGCTCGGCGCGTGTACCGATGGCATGAATCCGTTTGGCAACCAGAACACCAACCATAGTACATGGCCCGTGTTTGTATGGATGTACAACCTCCCTCCCCCCTAGTTGTGCATGAAATCAAAGTACATTCACATGAGCATGCTTATTCAAGGGCCAAAACAACCAGGAAATAATATTAATTTGTATCTGGGGCTACTTCAAGAGGAGTTAGACACGTTATGGAAAACACCGGCCAAGACATGGGACGCCAGCAAAGGTGAGTATTTCAACATGAGAGCCGTGCTGATCACGACAGTGCAGGACTATCTCGGTTATGGATATGTGGCAGGCCAGGTGTGCCATGGATATTGCGGATGCACGCGTGCATGGATGATACAACGCCTCAGCAGCTAACGCCAAGGAAAGATGGCGGTCTGGGAAAATCGTGTACATGGGGCATCGAAGATGGCTTGAACAGACAACCCGTGGAGAAACCGTGGAGATCTATTCAATGGTCACGCCGAGCATCGAGGACCTCCACGTAAGCGGAGCGGTGCCGAAATCAATGAGTTGTTGAAAACTGGAATGAGTGCCCGCGCCGAAAGACGATGAGAAAGGCGCCAGAGCAGCTGCTGAAGGTATGGAAGACGAGGTCGTGTTCGGGACTTGGAGTATCGCACAAACTCGATACACCTCATTGCCTAGATCAAATGCATATCTATAAGAATGTCCTTGAGAGCTTGCTCGCAACACCGATGAACATGCCGGATAAGACCAAGGATGGGCCAAGGCAAGAAAAGACTTGCAAGATTTGAAAATCGGGAAGATTTGCACATGCCGCCCGTAAAATGTCGACGAGACAGAGACGGAGACAGAGGCACGGAGAAGAAGGGCAAGAAATTAAAGAAAGAAGATTATTGCCCCCTCTTGCTTCACCTTAAGTCAGCTGAGATCAATCAATTCTTTAAGTGCCTTACGGAGTGAAAGTTAGTTCGCATCGTGGCAAGATAAGCGATATCTAGACGCGACAAGAAAAGGTTCAGGGATGAAGTCTCATGACTGCTCATGTGATGATGACGCAGATACTACTGTTGCCCTTAGAGGGATAATGGACAAGCACGTCCGCGACACGCTTATTGGTCTCGCAACTTTTTGACGCCATCTCGAAAGTCGATCGGTGTGAAGCAGCTCCAAAGGCTACGAGGAAGAGATCGTTGTGATCTTGAATGAGCTTGAGATGTACTTCCGCCGCGTTCTTCGACGTGATGGTGCATCTGTGTGTCCATATTGTGGATGACATAATAGACCTGGGGCCATCATTCCCGCACAACATGATGCCGTTTGAGAGGATGAATGGGATCATCAAAGGATTCGTCAGTAATATGTCCCGTCCGGATGGAAGCATCGTCTAGGGCTATTTGGCACAAGAGTGCATCTCTTTTCGTGAGAATTTTCTATATGCGCAGACCAGCCGCTTTGGTGTTAGTGTTGGTTTGCCGTTAACAAGCACGATGGGAGGCTCAAGGAGATGGTCATCAGAACGGTCGCAGGAACTGCACGTGGCATACTCAGATCGACGCAGCGATTTTGACAGAGCAAACTTGGTAGTGCTACAACACCTAGACGAGGTAGATCCTTTTGTGGCACCGCACAAAGAAATTATCGCAAAGAAGTATCGTGACCGGGGTATGCGGGACGGATGCCGGGTTACTAGAGAGCACAACTCCACTTTCTGCATTGGTTCAAAGAGCATATTATTGCTAATCCCGGAGGAGGGCTCTAAGGACGGATTGCTCATATACGCCTTAGCACATGGCCCCTCGCCCAACCTCGTAACCTATCAGGCATATGATATCAACGGATACACGTTCTACACGGAGGCAAAAGATATGGACAGTGATGATCAGAACTCATGGGTGACGATGGAATGCATGACCGGCAGCGACAACGGCACAACTGAACGATTTTATGGAAGGGTCGAGGAGATCTGGGAGCTTGACTACTCGATCGCACAACACGACGATGTTCCGTGTCGATGGGCTAAGAATGTCGAAGAGAAAGCCGGATGTTCACTACCATGACTATACCCGACGCCAAGAGCGCTACCGTGAACGCTTATCGCAAAAAACGAGCCATGGGTACACGCTAAGCACGTGACACAATGCTTCTTCATAACGACCCCGCAATCCCAGCCGTGTTGTCGTGAGGAGAGGCAAAAGGAACATCATTGGAATGGATGGAGTCGCCAACGAGGAAGACTATGATCAAGACGGCAACCCAATGAGGGAAGATGATGATGATGATGAAGTATCGCCAAAAGAAGAATCAATACTACATTACCTAAGAAAAATTGTACTCCATGGAAAAGGCAAAGTCACAATGAGGGGCTCAATTATTGTTCGACGAACAAGAAGGGAAAGAAGCTGACTCAAAACGAAAACGTCAAAGACCGAGGAAACGTATGTTATGGGTCCAATGATGTGTAATATATATATGTTCCTATTTTGTATACACACTTAGCCATATGATGTGTAATATATATGTTACTATTTTGCATACATATTTAACCGTCAAATGATGCAATACATATCGCCCTCCCTTCGTTTACTGCCCTCGGGAAATAAAAGTGGGATAAAATAAAGGAAAAGAAAAATGAAAACTGGCAGTAGCGACGGCAGTAGACCATAGTAGTAGCGTGTTTCCCATAAAGCGCTGCAGCTACAGATCATAGTAGTAGTGCGTTTCTTATAAACCGCTGCCGCTACGCACCATTGTAGTAGCGTGTTTCCCATAAAGCGCTGCAGCTACAGATCATAGTAGTAGCGCGTTTCGACATAACGCGCTACTGCTACGTCCACTTAACCCAAAATTCTCATTCGCCCAGCTTCATCCCGCCACATTTCCCCCCAAATCCCCACTCTCTCTCCGGCCCCCGTCGCTCCGCCGCGCCCGACCCGCCCCGGCGCTTCGCCCCGACGGCGCGGCGCTTAGCCTAGCGGCGCTTCGCCCGTCGCCCTCGACCCGACTCGCGCGCTCGCCCGACCACGCCGCTTCGCCCCGACCAACCGCTCGCCCCGACCACGCCGCTCGCCCCGACCCAGCCGCTCGCCCCGACTCGGCGCCGCCTCGCCCGACCCAGGCGCTCGCCCCGACCGTCGGCCCTCGCCTCCTCCTCGCCCCTGCACTCTCTCAGAACCCCCCTCTGCTAGGGTTCTTCATGTTAATTAATTAGGTTATCTATTTAGATATGAATTTAGCTAGGTTTCAAAATTAGCTGAATTTATATGGAAATTTGAACTGGACATGTGATATGTGCATATGTCATGTTTTGGACATGTCATGTTTGGAAAATGATCCGAGTGGCCTATGTTACGCCGAAATGTTGATTCATTTCCGTTTGGTGAATTTCAAAGCGCCGATATGTCCATTTTTAGCAAAGGTCATGCGAAATTTCCGTGAATAAAGGCATGATGTGTGCTACATAGTTGGCATATCGAGTGTGGCACATAGATTTATTTTTACGTCATTTCTCATTTATTCATACTTTTAGAAATAAATGAGGCCACTTAATCATAGGAAACATGTCGAACAACGAAGAAACCGGGCCTTGACCAAGATGCGCATAAGATGGATTATGATGGTGAACAAGAGTACCTCGACTATTTGACTGCTAAGCAAGGTTTGCAGGTCGGCCTCGATGATGGTACTGACGCTGACATCGACACCGACAGCGCCGGCACCGATGGCGGCACCGAGACCGGTGGGGAAGGTACCGGCCCCGATGCCGATACCGAAAAGAGGAAGCATAAGAAGCAGAGGATACGAAAACCTAACAAACTAGGGATTGGACGACTTTTGATCACAAAGATGGCACCTGGCAAGTTTGAGCCGTTAGAGCCGGAAGAACCTCCCAAGTGCTATGGGAATCAAGTAGGATGCATCCTACGAGAATGCGCAAGCATCAACGACGATGACTTAAGGAGTAAAGAACATTTGACGCAGTTGCTCCTAACGAAGTTGCACAAGAGATTCAAGTTCCCCGACCGGGATGATAACATAGAACAACCGTGGGATGATCCGAAGATGAAGAAGATTAACAATCACGCCATGGGCATGTTCAGCAATGATTTGGCCTCCTGGAAAGGGAGGGTGAAACGAGCTATTGAGGCTGATGAACCCCGCCCAAGATTCTCGGAGGAAAATCCGACACTTACGGAAGAGGAGTTCGAAAAGTTCAAGGACACTTGCGCTACCGAGGCAGCCAAGGCTAAGGCTGCAAAATTCAAAAGCCTTCAGCTCCGAACACGGGAAGCATCGCCTCGAAGCCGTGGCTACCTCGGTAAAAGGCCCATATGGGATAAGGAGGACGCGGAACGTGAAGCCGCTGGTCTCCTGCACCCTTCGCGAAGTTCACCAACCCCTTGGAGCATGACTTCATCGGGCCCGCTACAAGTGGGACAAGGAGAAAAGGTTTTTACACGGACAAGATCACGAGGAAATTGATTAGACTCATCGAGAAGCAACACCGCTTGCAGCCAAAGCCCTACTTTCGATGAGGCCCAAGTGGGACACCCTCTCAACCGGCCTTGAACGAACTTAAGGGACTCCCGCTGGACCAGCGGCCGTAATATGGTCGTGTGCACGGCGCCGAGACGGCGCCACGTGGAAGGTGTTTACAACGATGGCCCGAGGCCAAGAAGCGAAAAAGAAGTTTAGTCAGCGGACATCGACGCAAAGGTGAAGCTGCGGTCGAGAAAAAGCAGCCGAGGACGTGAAAAAAGCAGCCGAGGACAAATATGAGTTGCTACAGCGTGAAAATCAATGCAGCAGAATCGCACTGCGAAATGATTTCGCTACTAACTTGGTTCGATTATCATCAATCGGGCGAAGGAAAATCCGCACAAGACGGTACATGATTTCCCGATGCCCAGTTTCGTCGCGAGCAACTCCATGAACAACAACACCATCGCACCATCACTTGCTCAAGCAACCGGGCCTCCTCTCGCAGCCGCTCCCGCTCATAGCAGCCCGTCCTCAGTCTCAGGCGCGCTAGGTGGGCCTTCGTCTTTGGCTGAGCTCGACGCTGTCACGGTAATTACATGTCGCACCAACATATATATATATATATATATAGATAATATTCCATTTTTGTTGCCTTTCGGTTGTTTTACACCACAGACATATGTGTTTGCAGTCGAAAGAAACCCCATGCACCATACTCTACTTGATCAAAGGCGGAAGGTGGACGTGGGAAAGGGATGATAATGGACCCTCTCAATGCACTTTCCACAACCACCCGATCCTCACGGGCACTTGAGGTTAGCTTGACCGGTGTGAAATCGGGCACGAGGATTTGCCTCCTCCAAGATAAACATGTGGGAGCGGACGACGAGACCCCGCCATGGATTGGACGATGCAAGGGTTGGGTGCTGCTATGGTCAAGAATCTTATTAAATCGAGCCGCCGAGAGCACACCAATAACTACCACACATCAACAAGCATAAGCGGAGACCACCACCCCACCTATGCAATTACCAGCTCTGTAGTAGTGCTAGGTGAGAGCGGCGACGACATGATGAAGGGGTGCAATAGTATGGCTGATGTACCAGAGAACAGAGAATGGATGATGAGACGGAGGTCGACCCTATGGATTACCTCAATACAAACGCGTATGGTGTGACATAGATATGATGAGTCAACCATATGACTAATCGGGCTATCGACTTGCTAATGAGGATATGGATGATATGCGGGCAGGGCCGTACCATGGAATGCAAAAGTCTCTCTTCATGAAATCCTCACAGACACGCTCAAGATGCCGCCTCAACACAGGCTCAACTAGCCGGCGCGAGGGTCGATAGTACTTAGCCCGGGAACACTTGGGCAGGGGTTAAGGAAGGGTCCGGAAGGTGTGCCCAAGAAAAGGAGAGGAAGAGATCGGGAAGGTAATCGCCTCCAAACAAGCCAGAGCACACAGCAGCAGACGATGCATTCTCAAGAGCGTGTACCCGTGAAAGGTGCGGTCATGTTCCATCTCACGGGCGAGCCGATGCTACCGCTAAAACCGCTGGAGGCACTATCGGGGATCTCGAGATCGCACGACCATGTCGCCGTCGAGAAAAGCCTACTAGCCTCAAAGGATCTAGGATATCCGACATACGCGGCTCGTGTGCTCGAGGGAAGTGCTACGTCGACACACGGCCCGCGGAGGTGTTCTTCTGCGGTTTGACCATATCTTTAAGATGTTTCTAACAAGGCGGCTTGATTTTACTATCGTCCGCCTTTTTGCGCTACATATGAGCTCCGTCGTGAAGAGTGAAGAAGTCTCGCAAATCGTGTGGCGGATCCGCACTACATGCACGAGTCTTTCTTGAGTCTCGGCGACTTTGAGCGTGAAACTGCTAGGGAGTACCTCCAAAACTTCATGGTACAGAATAAGGACCGGGAAATTGTCCTCGTGCCTTATCATCCAAAGTAAGTCAGTTCCGGACAACCCTTTCGTACATTTCAATCATTCCTTCTCTCTCATATGGGGAATAATTTGAGATGTCTTTTCCCCGCAGCAACGGGCGCCGTTCTTATCGTTCTTTACCCGCAAGTCTCCCACGCCGTGTATTTTGACCCTTCGAGAGACTACGAGAAAAAGGACTACACCCACATAATGAATATTCTAGATGATGCTCTCCAAGGCTTCAGCTATAGAGGTGGCCACGTGCATATCAGGAAACAAAGGAACAAGAAGATGGGTTTGGCAGATAAAACTAACTTCTCCCGCATCCATGTCCCAAAACCAAGCAAGAAGGATGGATTCTACATCGTCCATCTCATGATTCAGTTCAACACGGATCACCAAAAGCTTCGATTAACAGCAGAAATGATGATCATATCCACAAGTGTCTAGAATCTCATGGAGAAGCGAATTATAAACTTAGAGATGACTTCTTTCGCATCCAAAGCGACATTGCGACGATCATCATGAAAGAAGTCGTCGATGAGAAGGGGATGTTGCACCACGGCCCTATATCGCGAGCTGACGTCCGAACTCGCATAGGCATGCAACGTCTAGACCTCACGCCGTTCAAGCAGCTAGGGTTCGTCCTCAATGATATGGAAGGATGGAACTTCTAGTGATTTATGATGCCGATGATGATGATATGTGTCGGTTGAACTTGTATACTTTTTGTAGCAATGAAACTTTGTGATGTCCACGGTCCCTGCCGAACTTGCGTAACCCTACTTTGTTAGTTGGCGTACGATGACCTGCGTACCTCTAGTTAATTAATTTGCATCTTGTATATGTTGCATCTAGTTGCTAACCTTTCTTTTTGGTGTTGCTCTAGTATATTTTTTGCATATATATGATTGTACATCCTCTTCATGAACATGCATCTCTAACAGTACCTAGTTTCTTGATGGCGAGATGGAAATGCTATGTCGTGTACAAAGGGAAGGTTCTGGGGTGTACAACGAGTGGCATGAGTGTCGGCGCAAGTGAATGGGTTCACGGGCGCCAGCCATAAAGGCTTCAAAAGCGCATAAGAAGGAGAAGCTAGTTACTTGAGGTTCACGCTAGCGAGAGAGGACTCAGAATCGCCACCTCATGTCTTGCATGGTTCCGCTCTCACTCATAGTGATAGCACTTCTTGCGTATGCCTTTGTTTAGATGGATGACGTTGTTGTAGTTGCAAGTATTCGAGACTTGCATGTATTGCTATTTTCGAGATGATAACAAGATATCACTTTGTGTTGGATGATGATTATGAAGAGACTATTTGTATGTACATGCTATGATTACATTTGTGGTCTCGCAGCATTTGTATGTGTATCATGATGAAATTTCTATGTGCTAAAGATTCTTCTACAAAGCGGTTCAAATACAAAACAAATATGCCAAAAAACTACTTAAATTAGCGATGGCGAGTGTACAAAAGTTAGCAGCAGCGCCAAGAATAGCGAGAGCGCGTCCGCCAAAGAGCACTAGCGCTAATAGCGGTAGCGAAGCTTCCATAACCGCGCTGCTGCTAGACTTGTATAGCGAGAGCTGGTGGGCACGCGCTCTCGCTATGAGTTAGTCAGAAGGCCAGTATTAGTAGCGCGGTACCCGCCATCGATACATCTAAAACCCGCGCTGCTGCTAACCTTTTCCCTAGTAGTGCCCCGACGCTACCCGCTGCCCCCGTCATCGCCCCTGCCCCATCGTTGGCATCACTATCGCCGCCCCCAACACCGTCGTCGCGCCCCTGCCCCAAGCCCTCGCCGACACGCCCGACATCGTTGCCGCGCCTGCTGCCGACGCTGTCATCGCGCCCCTATCCCGAGCCCTCGCCGACTGTCCGCGCCGCCCCGCGCTATGGTCCGGCCGGCCCCATTTTCCTCCCTGTCCTCCTCCCTTGTTCATATAATTTTGTTCATATATGACGATGTTGTTGATGATAGATATGATGATGTTGATGATAGATGATGTATGTTTTTTTGTTCATATGATGCTTTTTTTGCATTTTTAGAAACCTCTGTATATGTTCATATATATGCAAAAGTTACATTTTTAGAAAAGTTTTATGTATGTATGTTCTCTGTATATGTTCACATGTGCATTTTTAGAAAAAATTATGTATGTATGTTCATATATGCAAAAGTTACATTTAAGAAAAAAAGAAAATGTATGTACATATGCAAAGAATATGCAACAGTTAGAACTTTTTATGTTCATAGATTCTTTTGGTGATATTGTAGAATATGAACATTTTGAATATGGAAGGATGGATGGATGAACATTTTGAATATGGATGGATGAATAGTACGTCCATGTATGTATGTATGTATGGATCCGGATGTCGTCGTCGATCTACACCCCTCCACGATAACTCCGACATGAGGGGGGGCGTCGGACATGCATGAGGAGGGAGAGAGAGATGTTAATAGAAAGTTTTCTCTCGAAATGTTACTAAGTTAAAATGTTACTAAGTTACGAAATTTTCTCTCGAAACGTTACTAAGTTACTAAGTTAAAATGATGTTAATAGAAAGTTTTCTCTCGAAACATTAGTAAGTTACTAAGTTAAAATGTTCATATATTCGAAACATATAAAGTGTTGTATTTTCTCTCAAAACGTATCCCCGATAACTTCGACATGAGGGGGACGTCGATCAACCCCCTCTCGCCCGACCAAACTCTTGAGTCCACCCAAACCGAGAGTGAGATGTGATAGGTAGTTTTTTTGTTCATAGAAAACTCCGGTAACTCTTCAACATGAGGGGGGATGTCGATCGATCAACCCCCTCTCGCCAAACCGGGACTGAAAAATCATTGTCGAGGCCACCCCTCTCCCCAAACCCTAGAAGTGTTGTCGAGGCCACCCCAAACCCTAGAAGCGTTGTCGAGGCCACCCCAAACCCTAGAAGCGTCGAGGCCACCCAAATTTAACAAGTTAAAAGAGCATTGTTGAGGCCACTCCAAACTCTTGCAGCGTTGTCGAGGCCACCGTACCCCACACCCTAGAAGCGTTGTCGAGGCCACCCCAAACCGTAGAAGCGTCGAGGCCACTGATATGATTCCTTGTTGTGATATTAGCTAGGTTATGTTTGCCACTAATATATCCATCTCTCATGTTTGTATATTAATTGCCATGTTGTAATATTTGCAAAAACTATGGATCAAAGAGACTTGGAACAAGAAGAGTTGTTGGGGAACATAATCCGCAACGGACGTGATGTCTTGTCATATCTCAACGACACCGATAGTCAGGAAGGAGAGGATGACGGCTCCGGTGATCAAACAATGGAGGAGGAAGGACATGATCATGACGGGTCCAGTGACTGAATGGCGGAGGAAGAAGGAGACCATGATGACGGCTCCGGTGACCGAACGGAGGAGGTACCTGTTGCAAAGTCTGGCGAGGTATATATATTAATTAAGCCTGTGCTGACTAATTGATGCATTAATTATTTTGGTATGTACATATGTTAACACTTCTTTATTATTTTATAGCCCTCCGGATCGAGCCAAACTTCCGTAATGAGATGAGGCCCAAAGAAAAAGTTGCGCCAGGATGAAAGGTTCACAATCACAGAAATCGTGGATAATGGCCAACCGATTGAACCCAAGCGGACCAACGACACATTTGTTGCTCAGTGTGGAGCTATTGTTAGGGACACCATTCCGATCAGCATCTAGCAATGGAATAAGCCGGCTAAGGTCGACGACCCTGAAGTTTCCTCTTAAGAGGATGGCAGATCTATTTAGGAGGTGGAAGAATTGAACACAGCGTTTGTTGAGAAAGGGAAGACTCCAAAATTCACCGGCCGATTTGAGAAGATAAGAGATCACTGGCCCACATTTGTGGCCTACAAGAATTCAAAGAAGGGTAAGAAAATGTCAGAGACAAACAAGAAAAATGCTGCAAAGAAGTTGTATCACCATCACACGGGGTCAGGTGGCTACCCCAAAGCCCGGCCGTTGTGGGACAAAGCTAAGAATGACCTGATTGCTAAAGGGATCCAACCAACGACACTGAACTGGCTAGACCATTCAAGGACTTGGTTCTTCGGGGTTGGGGGAATTTGGACCTGGAAACAGGGGAGTGCCATTGGACAGACGAGCAACTTGCAATACCCGTCAAGAAGCTTCAGAATTATATCACCGCAGCGCAGAAAGGGGCGTTCATTCCCGACAGAGAGAAGGACGAGCTGTCTAAGGCCCTCGGGAATCCTGAGCACCCTAGATGAACACGAGGCACACCAGGCTCCATTGCGTGGGCGCATGGGTTCCCCGGCGCAGGCGGATACAGATGCCAAGAGAGAAAGAGGAAAGCGGAGCTGAGCAAAATGCAGAAGGTCAATGCAAGATTAGCGAAGCTAGATGAACTTGCAGCTGCCGGCCAACCATCTCAGCGGCATGAAGCTACCCTGCCATCTCAGCGGAGAAGCAGTGTGGCTTCCACGGAGCTAGCCCAGCCTGATTTCATGGCTCCTCGCTACCCTGTGGATACTATCACGGAGGCTCAACATTGCAAGCTTATGACAAAATGGCAGAACCTAATTTTGAAGGCGGCTATCGGCTCTGTTGTACCTCCTCAAGCTGACGGATCTTTTCACTGCTGTATGTTTCCACATGGCTATGCGGTTGTGATAGTGGATGAAAGAGTGGAGGGATTTTAGGAGCTAGAGCTTGACCACCCTACAGGTGAAGGGGAGATTCATCTGAGAGCTGCTTTATGGAGTACATGTCTATGGAGATAGGAGTACATCAAGCTTTCAAACTGGACGCCTCCTCCTCCGGCGTGTCAGGGCACTCCGCATCCTCCTCCGGCAAGTGATCAGGGCACTCCGCCTCCTCATCCGCCTCCTCCGATGCGTGACGGCACTCTGGCTCCTTTTTCGCCTTCTCCGACGAGCACTCCGCCTCCTCCGGTGTGTGAGGGACCTACGGCTCCTCCTCTGCCTCCTCCTCCGCCTCCTCCGGCGCGTCGGAGCACTTCACCTCCTCCGGCATGTCAGCGGACTCCGCCGCATCAGCAACGGCGGAAGAGAGAGGCCGCCGCGCCGGCGGTTAGCAGTACAAGCAGAGGCGGGAAGCAATTCAAATACGGTCCATCTCTCAAGGCTACAGAAAAGTTACCATATGAGAGGACCGATAAGGAAAACGAGGACATCTGTCATGCCCAAGTGAGGGACCATTTTGCACGGAAACCTCCACCTCCGAAGGAAATGGTAGATCCGGTGAAAGTGAAGCACACTATCGATGCCCTTAAGCGACCACCACCACCTCCACCGGATTCCAACTATGTGCGCATTATTAAAAGGACATATAAGGAAGTAGAGCGGTTGGGAAGTACTTGTAGTGATGCAAGGTTAGCAGAACAAAGAAGTGGGGAAAAATTCCCCAGCTCGGCGAACACGCGAAGCAATCGTGCCCCCCGCTCAAGGTGTCTAGCGATATCGTCGCTAATCATCCGGGGATGGTGCCCGGTACCAATCCTGCTGATTACCTGAGCGATGTTGTAGGGTTTGAAACAAAGGAGGCAGCCAAATTCAAATACGAGTATGGGAAGCCTCTTGTCAAACCTGATCATCCTCCTCCAACAACGATGATGCAAAGATTGCATGAATGGTACATGAAAATCTGGAGCCAGTCTGGAAAGGATACTGTGACGCTGAGAGTTAAAGAGGAGCACGACCTCGTTGGAATTGATTTGTTGTCTGTTGAATTTGACGAGTTATTCCAGTTATACAATCAAATGGCCCTCGACAAAACACTCGTGACTTGCTAATGTTTGTAAGTACTACTTCTGTAATTAAGTCTCTATATGTAGCTAGCTCTTTCATTGCATGTATATATAAATATATAACTATCCTCGCTATATTATGCATGTTGAAGATCGTCGAACGCAGAAAAGCACAAACCTATGACATTGGGTTCATTAACCCAAATATCATGGACGGTTAAACACAGAGTCACAAATACCAAGGACAACTTGCTACAATCGTTGCTTAAAAATCAAAACAAAGAGAAAATGATCTTTCCTTACAACTTCAAGTGAGTGTTACTGTCTTGTGCATATTCGGTTTTGTAGGATCGAAAGTATGTCTAGAGGGGGGTGATTAGACTACTTGAAAATATAAAAATTCAGCCTTTTGACAAAGACAAGTTTTTGGCAGATTCACAATGATGATCAAGTCAAGTATCACCCTACACATGCAATTCTAGAGTATAGGCAGCGGAAAGTAAATTGCACATGTAGTAAAGAGAGGTGGAGAAGAGCAAACGCAATTTTGGAGAGGCGGTGATTTTTCTCGTGGTTCCGATAGGTGGTGCTATCGTACTTCCACGTTGATGGAGACTTCAACCCACGGAGGGTAACGGCTGCGAGAGTCCACGGAGGGCTCCACCCACGAAGGGTCCACGAAGAAGCAACCTTGTCTATGCCATCATGGCATACGCCCACGGAGGGCTAGCCTTACTCGGGGTAGATCTTCACGAAGTAGGCGATCTCCTTGCCCTTACAAACTTCTTGGTTCAACTCCACATCTCGACGGAGGCTCCCAAGCGACACCTAACCAATCTAGGAGGCACCACCCTCCAAAAGGTAATAGATGGTGTTGATGATGATGAACTCCTTGCTCTTGTGCTTCAAATGATAATCTCCCCAACACTCAACTCTCCTCACTGATTTGGCTGTGGTGGAAGAAAGGATTGAGTGGAAAGCAACTTGGGAAGGCTAGAGATCAAGCTTCATATGGTGGGAGTGGAGCAACTTGATCTCAACACAAGGGTAGGTAGTTCTCTTCTCGAAATGTAAGGTAGGAGTGGTAGTACTTTCGATGGCTCTCTCCACGAATGAAGAGGGGTGGAGGGTATTTATAGCCTCCACACAAAATCCAACCGTTACACACATTTGACCAATCTCGGTGGGACCGAAGTTGACAACTCGGTGAGACCGAAAGTTCAAATCATGTGAGCGTTGGGATTTTCGGTGGGACCGAAAATACAATCTCGGTTAGTCCGATTAGTGTAAAGACAAGAGCTTGCCAATCTCGGTGGGACCGACTTCATCATCTCGGTGACACCGATTTGATGATGAAGATTCTGAAGCTTGGCAACTCAAGTTTCGGTGAGACCGAGTTCGAATCGGAAAATCCGAAATTTCTAGGGTTTGGCTTTGTGGTGAGGTGGTTCATCTCGGTGTGACTGGTTTGGAAAATCGGTGGGACCGAGATTACTTATGAGTGTACATGGCGGTGAAAGTTCTTGATAGTTTAGGAGATGTATCACTAAGCACTTTGAGCAACCAGATCATCATCATAACCTCATCCCTTTTAATAGTATTGGCTTTCCTATAGACTCAATGTGATCTTGGATCACTAAACCAAAAATGGAGTCTTGAGCTTTTGCCAATGCTTGCCTTAGCATTTTGAGGGGTCCACTTCTTCATCCTTGCCATACCCATATCACTGAACTTTCTGAAATGATTCTCAAGAAACTATTAGTTCAATGATATATATGTTGTTATTAATTACCAAAACCACCCGGGATTAGTTGCACTTTCAATCTCCCCTTTTGGTAATTGATGACAACATATAGATCGAAGCTTTGACAAAGGATATAATCAATGAATAATATCGTCGCTTTGAGAAGTATGTGATAAGCAAGAGCTCCCCCTAAATTTGTGCATTATTTAAAATTTGCGTTTGAATGCAAATGCACAATCGATTAGGATCATGGGTCACTCTTCCATGTCACATACATCTTGGTGGAGCGCACAAAATGATAAGAATGAATAGCATGCACCCAATCACCAAGACATGAGTAAATGGTCATACAAGATAGGAATAGCATATGATAAGCATTAAGCACACATTGAGGCATAGTACGACCAAGCACTCATTAAGGTAAAGTGAAACGTAGTATCAAACACACGGAATGTCACGAAAACCAAAAGTATCTCAAAGAAACCGCAAAAGAACGAAAGAGCAAAAGCGACAGCACTCTCTCTCTCGAAGTCCTATGATCTATACAATTTCTCCCCCTTTGGCAACAAGTTACCAAAAAGTTCGAAAAGGCATAGAGCTAAGCGTCACTAGGGACTCTCTTTGGCGGCTCTGTGCAGGTTGATGTTGGAGTTGATATGGCAGCATCGGCGAAGACTTGGTGATGTCTGTCTTTGGAGGAGTGGTCTTTGGAGCTGGAGTTGGAGCAATGATGGAACTGTGGAGGTCTTTGAAGCTGTAGTCCCGTGTCGATCCTTTGGTATAGCGGTGATCGGGTCTGTGGGAACCGGAGCGATCTGTTGATAAGCATCTGGACTAAGTCATCCTGCATCTCACGCATAAGCTTTTCCTTCTCCTCTTTGCTTCCTCGATGTCCGCCTCAAGCTTGTTGTGATTACTTGCACTTGATCGACTTCACATCGAGCATGGATCTTGTCTTCAACAATCCTCTCTAGGCTCTCCGAGACTGCATAATGCTGGCAGCGTTGTTCAATCCTTTGGGTAGCTTCAAGTAGCTGTTCTCCAACACTCTTTGGTTTAGCTGCTGCCGCTTTGCTTCCTTGTCGACTTTGGCTTTCTTGGCAGCTTCAATCTTTGCTTGACCTTCAACAGATGTTGGGTCCTCCTCATCCATCACAACATCATTGTCCTCATGCTCAGGCTGCAAAGTGGTAAGTGTTCTCTATCCAACAGAATGTGCCCGTGCCAAACTTGGCATTGATAAGCATCTGAATATGCGGGCAAATCCACACGACCTTTTCTCGTCATTGCAGTCCTCTTAATGGTCTCAACCATCAAGTCCATCACCTCGAAAGGTGCTTTCTCATCAAGTATATGCAGCATGTTGATAGAGTATCCTCGATCATGCGATGATCTCGAACTTGGGCATCAAGGTATGCCTCGTAATAGTGTTAGTGGTAGGTAGACCTGCACGGAGATAGTACAATCGAGCCGAGCTTCCATATTCCCAAATCTTTAGTTGGAACCTCTTTGTACATGTTCTTCATGGATTCATGGTTCTTCTTTGGAATACCATAAACATCAACATCATCCTCTCTTTGCCTTTGGAGCATTGAAGTTCGCCCATTCTTCAACAGTTGAAGAGAATCTTTGGCCTTCATCATCCATGTAATCTTTCCATCGGGATAGAAATGAGTGTGGCATAGAATTGCATAATCATTTCATCATTCCAACTGGTCAACTTCTGACCTACAAAATCTGCAACACCACATGCAGTGAAGCTTTCATGCACATGTGGAAAGAAGTCTCTGTGCTCTTCGCTGTCAATGTACTTCCAGTCAACGTATCTGGTGTCTGCGACTATGGGCTTCTTATCCATCAGCACAGTCTCATAGAAGTCCTGCTGCTCTCTGGTGTGAAATCTGGGATCAACAGCAGTTCTTCTCCTCACGGCATATGGGTCAGACTGTCTCCATAGCCTGAGACCTCTATCCTTCCTTTCCTTCATGTTCTCAGCTTGAGGATGAGCATCATTGTGAAGTGGCAGTTTTGGATGAAGTTTCAGAAAAACTGGTCCTTCATCATCGACATGGTGGTGGCACATCATCTTTGTTCTTCTCAGATGCTGGAATGTTTCTGACTGTCTTCTTGGGCTTGGCAGCTGGCTTTGCTGGAGCTGCCTTGACTGGAGCAGATTGCTTGGGCTTTGAAGTGGCTCCTGCCCTGATGGCATCACCCATGAGCTTAGGCTTCTGAGGAGGCTGGGGTGCTTCCTCATCCTCATCTTCCTCTGCTGCATCATCATGCACTATTCTCTTCCTCTTGGAAGTTTTCTTCACTTTGCTTGTAGTTTCCTCTTCCAAACTCAGCTTCTTGGCAACAGTTGACTGCTTGACTTTTCTGGTGCCCTTCTTGGTTTGCTGACCTTGTGGCTCTTTGGCAACAACTTTCCTCTTGGGCTTTGATGTGACCTCTTCCTCAACAACAAAATCTGAGTCTTCATCATCTGAGTTCCTCTTCTTTTTGGCTCTGGTGGCTGCAGGAGGTAATCCACTTGGTGTACTCCTCTCACCATCATCTGATGAGCTGCTGGGATCAGGACTAGTGCCTGCCTCTGGAATATCTGCTATAGGTGACTCGACCTGTTACACGATCACACGGCATCGACATGGTGACAACTTTGTGAATAGATAAGGTGTAGGCGAGTAGAAGAGTTATCACAAACTGCAGAAGTTTTTGCAAACAAATGAGTTCAAATTCTAGTATTAGGTTTTCACAGAAGACATTTCGGTCAGACCGAGTTTAAAATTCGGTGAATTCGATGTGTTCAAACAGAAGCTTTCACACCACTTTCGGTTGGACCGAAGTGGGTTTCGGTCCTGCCGAAAACACTAGGGTCTCACAGAATCTCCATTTCAGTCACACCGATTTGCACAACTCGGTTGGACCGAAGGGTGCAGTGCAATGGCCATAGGCCAAATCGGTCTTACCGAAAATCTAAAATCGGTCTCACCGAGATGTGTTCGGCGGAAACCTAACCCTAAAACTTTTACTCGAATCTAGTTCTAAAGAACCAATCTGGTGTTCAGGAAGTTTTCAATCGTGGCAAGATTATAGGCAAACCAAACGTGCATTGAGTCGAAGATGGAAGCACGAGTGGGATCGAAACTCACCCTATCTTGGTGGAGTTTCTCTACGGCGGCAACGGCGCGGAGAAGATGTCCGTTGACGGCGACGGAGACTGCGGCGAGGGCGACTGCGGCATTTACGGAGACGATCCGGAGACCAGCGACGGCAAAAAGGGTGTGGGGCGAAGCGTTTGAAGTAGAAATCAACGCGCGACCCTGAGTATATATACCCTTTGTTGTCGGTGGGACCGAGTTGTAAAACTCGGTGGCACCGAGATGGACAACTGCAGGGCAGTTATACACTTCGGTCACGCCGAAAATCACAACTCGGTTTCACCGATATGAAAACCTAGATCACTCTAAATGCTTTCGGTTTGGCCGAGTTTGAGTGTGTTGGTCTGACCGAAATCACTTAGAAGGTTTTGGAAGTTAGCCCTTGTCGGATCGGTGGCTCCGAGTGCTCCTCACTCGGAGGGTCCGAAAATGACTTGTTCAAAGTTTGTGATGTAAGCATGAAAAGAATTTGAGACAAGAAAGCATAGATAGCTAGGGGATGTACTTAGGCATTCTTGTCCATCCATTTGGTCAGAAAAATCAAAAAGACCAAAGCAACAAATGGATGTCCTCGAATGGATAAAATCATGCATCCAACATGCTCACACAATAAGATAGCAAATGAAATATGTGTCAAACATGCACAATCAAAACTCTAGCTACTATCACACAATTTGTCGATGACTAGGTCATCTTTATATGAGTATATTGACTTAGGAGCCAAATGAGAACATTTGATCATAGGTCATACTCATCGCTTAAGCACAAGTGGGGTTACCACTTTTACATAAAGCATTGATGTGTTCACATCATTTGAAGATGCTTTAGCTCAATTCTTTAGAGCAAAGCTCCCCTAGATGTGAAAACCCTTTTAAAGGGTCAAACTAACCTTGGGTTGTCGTAGAAGACTTCATGTAGATGTTGAAGATGTGGATGCTCAATGTTGATGAAGATCATCAAGAGTTGGGAGCAATCCTTTGGATTCGGGCACTTTCAATACCTACATGGGTTAGTCCCACAAGGAACAAACAAGGATATCCATGGACATAGATTGAAGTACACAATAGATGATGTCCATGAAAGCAATGATTACCTTGTCCCTTGACTTACCAACAAGAGGGTTTGTGACTCCATGAACTAGTGCAAGATGTGGAAGTTGATTGCACAAGTTTTTGCCAAAATGAATGTGAGTGAAGTATGTTGGCGGAGTCACCCTCAAGAACTTTCTAGTTCTTCTTCTTCGGGATCCACATCATCTTGATGGGAATCCTTGGGGTTGTAGTTGAGCTTGACGAAGTAGAACTTGACGTTTCCTTGGGAACCCACTTGACCATGGCTTTAGGTGCTTCAACAAATGCATCAATCTCCTCTTGAAGCTTGTCCTTGCCTTTTAGCTTGTGGTCTTGTGGTGGGAGGTCATCTTGAGCTTGTTCCACATTGGAAGAAGTAGGATTGTACTTCTCCTTTTGAGGAATAAACTGTGGAGTAGGATATTGACCTTCTTCCCATTCAACACCCTCGGCGTTGAACTTTCGCTCAAAACCAATTCCTTGATTCTTCCGGTGCCTTCCTTGCTTGCGAACAATTTCCTCAAAGTTCTTGCTTCCGGCAAGACTCTTGTAGACACCTTTCTCTATAATCCCTTTCAATAAACTATTTTCTTGCTCAAGTGTAACTTGGCTTGAAACATTGTTAGTGGAATCAAGAGAACTACTAGAAGCAACAATATTGGATTTAGCATGGTTATTGTTACTACTAGATGAAGAATTTTTCTTATGCTTGTCATGCTTAGTTTTAATAGGTGGCAAGAAATTAGACAAGAGAAGTCGTTTGGCAAGATATGAAGAACTCTTCTTTGAAGATCGTCATTGATTGCTTTTAGAAACTCATGTTCTTGCTCTAGAGTGAGCTTCTCGAGCGTAGCTTCTCATGAGATCTTAGGAGCTCTCTATGATCTTCTTGAGTTGTTTCATGAGCTAACTTAAGAGTGTTTAGTTCTTTAGTTAGGCGCTCAATCTCCTTCATAGCATTGTCATTCGACTCTTCTCGACTATAAAGACTACTAGCATGTTCATCATTACTATGTTCATTGGATTTATCATGTAAGAGCTCATCTTCACCAAGCAAGTCATCCTCATCACTATCAAAGTCAATGAATTCAGGGTGTGATACCTTGGGGCCTTTAGCCATGAAGCATCTTCCAATTCCCTCATTTGGTGAATCAAATAAGTCGTAGGAGTTGGAGTTGGAGGATACGAGAGCAAGACCGACAACACCTTCATCTTGACTGTAGTCGGAGTTGGAGTGATAGCTTCTTTTGGATTGATTGTCTGAGTCGGAGCCGGAGACCCATTCACCTACATGAGCTTGATGTTTTCTTCTTGTGTAGCTCCTTGATGACTTGTCTTTCCTCTCCGAATCCTGCTTATCCGAGAGGGTCTTCGTTCATAACGATCATCTCTACTCCTTCTCTCTTTCGAGGTGACTCATCTCTTGAGCTTCTTCTTCTTGGAGATTCTTCTCTTCTCTTGTGGGGAGCGAACACTCATTTGAGTAGTGTCCGGTCTTCCACAATTGTAGCAGCTTCGATCACGACTAGAAGATCTCTTTTCATCATATGATCTAGACTTTGAGCTTCTCTCTTTGCTTCTACTCTTGTAGAATTTGTTGAAGTTCTTGACCATTAGGCTTATCTCTTCATTGGAAACTAGCTTGTCACTTGAGGTTGTGGAAGAATCACTTGTAGCTTTGTAAGCACCACTGACTTGTTGTGAAGCTCTTCCTTATCCTTAAGTGTCATCTCATGAGCAACAATTCTTCCAATGACTTCGGTTGGCTTGAGATTCTTGTAGTTTGGCATCATTTGGACAAAGTGCACACGGTGTCATACTTTCCATCCAAAGCTCTGAGAATCTTCTTGATGATGAATCGGTCGGTCATTTCTTCGCTTCCTAAGCCGGCAATCTCATTTGTGATGAGAGCAAGCCTAGAGTACATTTCAGCGACTCCTTCACCTTCCTTCATCTTGAACTTGTCAAGTTGACCTTGAAGAACATCTAGCTTTGATTCCTTCACGGACTCGGTACCTTCGTGCATTTCAACCAAAGTATCCCAAATCTCTTTTGCATTCTCAAGACGGCTGATTTTGTTGAACTCCTTGGGACACAAGGCATTGAAGAGAATGTCACAAGCTTGAGCATTGTTTTGCAACATCCGCAATTCATCCGTTGTAGCTTCTCGATCCAGAACTTTTCCGTCCTCGAAGAATTCACCTTGCATACCAACACAAATAATGCCCCATGCGGCTGGGTTATGGCCAAGAATATGCATTTTCATTTTATGCTTCCAACTAGCAAAGTTTGTACCATCAAAGTAAGGACCTCTACGAAAATTACCCTCACTAGACGCCATACTCTCCTAGGTTGTGAAACCAAGCTTATGGAGTCAATGCAATGGAGACCAATACAATGGAGAGCAAAGCTCGATACCACTTGTAGGATCGAAAGTATGTCTAGAGGGGGTGATTAGACTACTTGACAATATAAAATTCAGCCTTTTGACAAAGACAAGTTTTGGCAGATTCACAATGATGATCAAGTCAAGTATCACCCTACACATGCAATTCTAGAGTATAGGCAGCGGAAAGTAAATTGCACATGTAGTAAAGAGAGGTGGAGAAGAGCAAACGCAATTTTGGAGACGCGGTGATTTTTCTCGTGGTTCCGATAGGTGGTGCTATCGTACTTCCACGTTGATGGAGACTTCAACCCACGGAGGGTAACGGCTGCGAGAGTCCACGGAGGCTCCACCCACGAAGGGTCCACGAAGAAGCAACCTTGTCTATGCCATCATGGCATACGCCCACGGAGGGCTAGCCTTACTCGGGGTAGATCTTCACGAAGTAGGCGATCTCCTTGCCCTTACAAACTTCTTGGTTCAACTCCACATCTCGACGGAGGCTCCCAAGCGACACCTAACCAATCTAGGAGGCACCACCCTCCAAAAGGTAATAGATGGTGTTGATGATGATGAACTCCTTGCTCTTGTGCTTCAAATGATAATCTCCCCAACACTCAACTCTCCTCACTGATTTGGCTGTGGTGGAAGAAAGGATTGAGTGGAAAGCAACTTGGGAAGGCTAGAGATCAAGCTTCATATGGTGGGAGTGGAGCAACTTGATCTCAACACAAGGGTAGGTAGTTCTCTTCTTAGAAATGTAAGGTAGGAGTGGTAGTACTTTCTGATGGCTCTCTCCACGAATGAAGAGGGGTGGAGGGTATTTATAGCCTCCACACAAAATCCAACCGTTACACATTTGACCAATCTCGGTGGGACCGAAGTTGACAACACGGTGAGACCCAAAGTTCAAATCATGTGAGCGTTGGGATTTTCGGTGGGACCGAAAATACAATCTCGGTTAGTCCGATTAGTGTAAAGACAAGAGCTTGCCAATCTCGGTGGGACCGACTTCATCATCTCGGTGACACCGATTTGATGATGAAGGTTCTGAAGCTTGGCAACTCAAGTTTCGGTGAGACCGAGTTCGAATCGGAAAATCCGAAATTTCTAGGGTTTGGCTTTGTGGTGAGGTGGTTCATCTCGGTGTGGACTGGTTTGGAAAATCGGTGGGACCGAGATTACTTATGAGTGTACATGGCAGTGAAAGTTGCTGATAGTTTAGGAGATGTATCACTAAGCACTTTGAGCAACCATATCATCATCATAACCTCATCCCCTTTTAATAGTATTGGCTTTCCTATAGACTCAATGTGATCTTGGATCACTAAACCAAAAATGGAGTCTTGAGCTTTTGCCAATGCTTGCCTTAGCATTTTGAGGGGTCCACTTCTTCAGTCCTTGCCATACCCATATCACTGAACTTTCTGAAATGATTCTCAAGAAACTATTAGTTCAATGATATATATGTTGTTATTAATTACCAAAACCACCTGGGGATTAGTTGCACTTTCAGGTTTTCCTTACTCGAGGTTAATTATAGTAATCTAATTGATGAGTTATGCATGCGTCTGTAGCTTCCACTTTATTCTGCTAGAGATTAAGCTTGAACGGGGAGTAGTAACTGTCTTAGACTCGAGACGAAAAGATCCCCAAGACTATGCGGACATGACCGAAATGCTCCAGAAGTAAGTTCAATCGATATTATCGTACCATATCGGCAACTTTGTTCATTTCCTGATATCAAGTAATTATTCTCTCTGTCTGGCAGGGTTTGGAAAGAGTTCACCGCCATTGTTCCGACACTGCCGAGGGAGCTGCGATTTACACACCCGAAAGTAAGCACTATTAGCTAGTTCCGCGCATCTCCCATTGATTCTAGCTAGTTTCATCAAAACCATTAAGCATGCTTGATTATCAGTTTGATTGAACTCTATTTCTCGTAAAGTTCTTATGGTAGGAAGCCGGGAATGATTTTTGTGGATAGTACATTTGCGAGTTCATCTACAACGCGATGACCTCTAAGCGGGGCTACTCTGAAAAACAATATGATGTACGTAAATAAAAATATTCACAATTTTATTCTATCACCATCATTTGTGTCGAGTTTCATTCATATATATGTATTGACCCCCTTCTTTAAATTAAATGTGGCAGATGCAGGTTGTACTCCTACCACATGATTGCATATGAGCAATTCAAGAGGAATTGGCGGGATTATTTCTTGACCACGTCATAAATAAAGTCGGAGAATACCATGTGGAAATTGATATGAACCTTAGACGTTAGGTTTGTAAGAAAGCTTATATTGTATATATGTAGCTAGTAGCGTCGGATAGATATACGAAAACTTGTTGTTCGACCAATCTCTTGGAGAAAGAGAGGTCACTTCTCTCTGTATATGTTCATGACGATCTTGTGTACTTAATGGTTCCTTCCTTTGCTTACTAGCTAGCATGTCGAGTTCTCTCTATACGTATAGTAACTAGAGTCGACCAAGCATGGAGATAAAGAGAGGTCACTTCTCTCTATTAGCTAGCTAACACAATATGAAACCCCCTAAATTAACCCTCCAAAACCTCTAACCCCTCCCCCCCCTTCAAAAAAAAACCTCAGCTCCTTCCAGCTGTTGACGCATGGAGGCCTTTTGGTCCTGGTTGGTATTACCAACCGGGACTAAAAATCCTCTGCTCAAGCGCCCAGCATGCCACGTGGAGCCTTCGCCCGGTTCGTATGTGAACCGGGACTAAAGGGTTTGGGCTTTAGTCTCGACCCTTAGTCCCGGTTCTAGAACCAGGGCTAAAGGGCCTCTGGAACCGGGACAAATGGGTCATTTTCAACTAGTGACGGGGCATAGATTCTGCAAATATTTGTACATACATGTTGGATATTAAAGTATCCATGGATATACTCATTGAGCAATAAAAGAAGCATCCATAACAATGTGTAGTTGTGTACACAATATGTACAGTCCAACAACAACAACAACAACAACAACAACAGTAAAAGTCATATATGAAAATAAAATATTTAACCTTGCACAACATAAGCACAACACATATACTTAACTATCTCACTTACACGCACAAACATCACAACATAAATATAGTCAACACTCATTTCTGATACAAAATTGCAGCAACGGGTCACCACCAAATAAATGGTCTCACATAGCCAAAAGTTACACACCACGATCAAATCTTAGTCTTGTTACAACAAGTGACGCATAAAAGTAAGATAGCAAAATATGGCTGAAAAAGAGGCATCCGAGGACAACTATTGGGCTCGTCACTCATGGTAGTTTGGTTAAGACCGAAGTAGCATACTACCAACATGTGCATGTCTAGATGGGGATTGTCGGGGTTGCGCTTGTTGGCGTTGCGTGCGTGTCCAGCTAGTGCTTGTGTGTGCAGTTGTGCACAAGGGAGGCCACGACATCCTGCAGACATCCACATATGGTTGGGTCCGGACTCCGGAGAAGGTTAGCTGGCGAGGGTTAGCCACACATAAGCACATATTCAGGTTCACCTTTGGGTCTTTGGGGCCGTTGGGCTTTGGACTTGGCACCCACCTGTCAAATAGTTATTTAACGGGTGTCCCGGGGACAGGGGCATGGGGCATATTTGAATCTAAACCCAATCGGTGACTTCGTGCATATAACCGACAAAAACCCATGGGTAGAAAATGTCTTTAAAACTCGTGCCCAAAAGGCTAGATATCATGAATAATATTGGCATAAGATCAATGTTTTATACCTAACCTGGTCACATTTCTTATGATTAAATTCAAACAACAACACAATCTCTATATATAGGAACGACCATATCATCTTAGAGACATGTAAATATTAGTTGCTAAAAACAGCACCAAGAGATTATATGTTTTATAAGATGATTTTACAGACATTTCCACTCGACATGGATAGTGACAAGACCATATATATTTTCAATCACTGCATGTATCTAATTAAGGGTGAAAGTGGTTAGGACAATTTCCGCTTGAAACCATTTCCCAACTGTTTCCAAATTCAAATATGATTGATAGGATACAATATAGGATATGATATTACTAATAAGAGACACTGCGGGATAATAGGTTTTTTCTAGCCGGATAATCCAACCATTTTAAATATGGATATACGATTTATGGGTAATTTTTTAAGTATTAACTGGCAATACATGAATGCTATCTTTGCTTATGAGACAAGGCATATGCTTATTAGTAATTTATTTGGCCAATTTTAATACTATCTAGTGCTTTATTTTGTTTTTTTTTAAATACAAGTATTAATATCTGCTCATTATTTATGTATAGTTTTAGTTTAAAGCATTTATATATTCCTCATATATGCATATGTAGTAAATGAACGTTTACGATCCAACGTCGCTCCGTTACAGTACCTGGTACAAATACGCGTAATCCAATATTCGAATCCACATCCGTTCCTCTTCTAAATATGAAGATAAATGTGAAAGATGATACAGTATAAGCATTATCCGTCCAAATCTGATCTGGTTTCACCCCTATATCCAATAGAAGACGTGCTTGTACTCTGGATGTAAGAGGTTTTGTAGTGTTAAATTCCTTTGTAGCTCTTATATCTGGTTTTTGCAAGAAAAAAAAAGCAGATATATGAATACATATCTCTCTCTCCCACTCTCTCTCTCTCTCCAACATCGACCCACAAATTTTCTCCCGCATCCGTACGCGGACAGGGAACCAGTCTGCGTACATGGATGCGGGAGGTCGCCGTCCAATGTTGCCCACATGCATCTGGCCTCCCTATTTTCTTAAAAAACCGCACGTTCCAATAGCCGCATACATAGAGTTCAGACGTTCAAATAGCCGCATACATAGAGTACAGATGTTCAAATAGCTGCATGCAGCAGTAGTTCAAATTTAAACAAGTTTAAATATTACATTCTGTTTGCACACGAACAAGTCACCGTGTACCCTCGGCGTCGAGCGCGATACGCAGGACACGTCGCCAAAGGAGGCTCACCGGAAACGCGATACGCAAGACAATCCGGCGAGCTCTTTTGAAGACCCGAAACCCCACGCGGCCGGGAGAGACCCCGTCTGGACGCACGGCGGTGATGGGCCGCCCTAGGTCGGTTCGTCCGCCCCTAGGGCTTCGTAGATCGAAGCTCTCCGAAGCGACGAACACCGATGAACGAGAAGCAGAAAACTAGGATAGGAGATGAAAGTTTGTAGATGGGTTTTGTGATTGTGTGTTGTTGTTCAATCAGTCGTTACCCCTTAGGTATATAAGAGGCGGCTGACTACCCTTGCAAGGAAAGACTTGGACTCACGTCCAAAACCCTAATCAAATTCGGATTGGTTTTGTCCGAACTTTCCAAACCGTTCGGTTCAAACTGTCTGCACCTTGGGGGTTTATTTTGAGGTGGTAAACGATCTCGGATGAAAACGAGTCCAAAAGCAATCTTGACCGCTTCGACAAGGTGAACAACTTTCATGTTGAACCTTTTTTTGATCAGAGGTCATTTTGAGGGTCAAATCGCCCGCGCAAAACAGGCTATTATTCGCGCTACCTCGCGCAAATCCGGCTATTACTCACGCTACCCATCAGACGGGGTGTCTGGTGGGGCGCGCCACTTTCGGCCTCCTGACAGAGCTGCATTCCGATGAGTCTAACTTTTGCATATGAACTAGGATTGGAATGATTTTTATATCAAAATCGATCGTTTCAATGAGACGAAGACAATTCGTGTAGATCACTTTTCCATACGAGGCAGTATTGGGGGCGTAATGAGCCGAATAGTGTTCTGAATACAAAATCTCAGTATTTCGAACACAACTTCGGTCTTCGAGATGAGATCGGATGGCGATGGCTCAAACTTCAAAGATGTTCATATCGACAATACAAAACTTTTTTATGTAGATCACTTCTCCATTTGAGGCTATATTAATTATGTTCTTGACCGTGCCAAAATCTGGTGTCAACACATGCCCCCCTGTTTTTCGGCAAAACTTGGATGCCGAAAAATAATTTGCTCAGAGTTTGTTCTAAGGACAATGTCAACACTCCATCATCCATTAATATGTGCTTAGGGTGATAACTATATATCAGCCATGATTTATGCTAAGGGCGATAGTCATATATCGGCCATGTCTTTGCTTAGGGCGAGAGTTATATATCGGCCATTGCCTATCTAGGCTTCTTGCCACACACTTGGGTGATACTTCTTTAAATATTTGCCATTGAGAGCTTGAGGTAACAATGTGCCTTGTACAGATTCCACCAAATATGAGTTTCCGGGAACTACTCTTGTAATCTTAAAAGGACCTTCCCAACTAGGAGACCACTTCCCGAATTTTCTATCTTTTGAACCAATCGGTAGAATCACCTTCCACACGCGATCGCCAACTTGGAAATTCTTCAACTTGACCTTCTTATTGTAAGCTCTTGCCACACTCAACTTATCTCGCTCTATGGCCTTCAAAGCAGCCAAACGTTCATCGGTGACTTCATCAATATTGTCCATCATCAAGTTATAAAAGTCTACCGCCGATAAATCATTTTGTTTGGCTATTTTCAAAGCATTCAACTTCAATTCCACTGGTAAAACGGCCTCTTGACCATATACGAGCTCATATGGAGTTACCTTTGTAGCACCATGCCTTGAAATTCTGTGTGCCCACAAAGCTTTGGACAGTAGCTCATGCCATCTCCTTGGATTATCCTCAATCTTCTTCTTGATGAGCTTGACTAATATTTTATTGCTAGACTCAGCTTGTCCATTGGCTTGGGCATAATATGGGGAGGAATTGAGCAACTTTATCTTATATGATTCGGCAAATTCTCTAACTTGATGTGACATAAAGGATGAACCTTGGTCCGTAGTTAATGTTTGAGGAATGCGAATCTATGAATAATGTGCTCAGTTATGAATTGAATTACCTCTGTATGCATCATATTTTTGAGTGGTATTGCTTCAGACCATTTAGTGAATTAATCAATTGCCACCAACACGAACCGATGCCCTTTTGAAGAAGAATGATGAATCTCTCCAATAAAGTCTAATCCCCAACATCTAAAAGGCCACGGCTTGATAATAGGATGTAATGTAGCAGCGGGAGCCAACTAAATATCACCAAACTTTTGACAATCTTCACATCCTTTATAATACTGAAAGCAATCATTAACCATTGTCGGCCAATAAAACCCAGCACGTCATAATAACCATTTCATCTTGGGAGCCGACTGATGAGTGCCACAAATACCTTCATGGACCTCTCCCATAGCAACTCTTGCTTGGTCCTCGTCCAAGCACTTTAAAAAAACATCATCAACCGTTCGACGATAGAGATCATCATCTCTCATTGTGTATTTGAAAGCCATACGCCGAACAGTCCTGTCCACCCTTTTACTAGGATCACACAAATAATCAATAATGGGTTTTCTCTAGTCTTGATTTTCTCCCGCGTTAAATATTTCATTAGTGGCCGAAACGGTGGGCTCCGGTTCAGCCTCCCCTATGTTGGCAAGACTAGACATCGGCCTTTCAGAAATATGAAACATGCCATGATCAACATGATAGCCGGATGCTTGTTGTGCCAACTCATTTGCTCTCGATTGTCATGTCTTGATATATGAGCAATGCTAAAATAATCCAAAACAGAAATTATATCTAGACATTTATCAAGATAAACATTAAGTGATTTATCAAAACATTGAAAAACTTTGGATATTTGCTGCACTACCAATAACGAATCACCAAAAGCCTCAATATGTGTAACACCTATGGCAAGCAACATGTCTAAGCCGAATAACAATTCTTCATACTCGGCTTGATTATTTGTGCAAAAATATTCTAAGCGGCACGAGGCTTCAAAAACAGCACCATGAGGAGGTATGTAAACAATACCGACACCTTGGCCGTTGCTACAAACTGAACCATCAAAATATAATCTCCATGGTACTAATGAGACAAGGTTTATATCAATATCATGCTTGTCGTCAATCCAATGCTCAACAATAAAATTAGCAACAATTTGGCCTTTCATAGATTTCAGAGATTCATAAGCCAAATCATATTCAATTAAAGCATAAGCCCACTTGCCAATTCTACCAGTAAGAATTGGCCGATGCAACATGTATTTGATGACATTGGTTTGACAAGCTACAATACAAGTACTAGGCACTAGAGAATGTCTCAATTTTGTGCAAGCATAATATAAGCATAAGCATAATTTCTCAATAAATGTATACCTTGTCTTGCCGTCCAATAAGTGTCGGCTCAAATAAGTAATAGCATGCTCATTTCCTTCGGTCTCTTGAGTCAAAACAACACCAATAACACCTTCCTCCGCTGCAATGTGAAGTCTAAATGGCTCCATGTGCCTGGACACTTTCATAACCGGACGAGTGCACAAATATTTCTTAATCATATCAAATGCCTCTTGCTGTTTTGCCCCCCAAGTAAAATCAACATCATTCTTTAACCGAAGGATAGGAGTAAATGCATCAACCTTCCCTGATAGATTGCTATGAACCTCCTCAAATAATTGACCTTGCCAAGGAATTTTTGCATATCTCTCTTGCATGTTGGAGCCTCTACTTTCTATATAGCGTCTATCTTTTTGGGATCAATTTCCATGCCATCTTCATGAATAATCAAACCCAGAAACTTCCCAGCCGATACACCAAAGGCACACTTCAAAGGATTCATTTTCAGCCCATATTTCTTCATTCTTTCAAAAGCCAAAGTCAAATCGGCTAAGTGAGATTCAAAAGCATCCGATTTGACAACAATATCATCAATATAGACCTCAAGTATAACACCAAGTAAATCATGAAAAATTAAATTCATAGCCCTTTGATATGTGGCGCTGGCATTCTTTAATCCAAAGGTCATCACCGTCCACTCAAATAAACCAAGAAAACGGGGGCATCGAAAAGCCGTTTTGGACCTCTTCGGCCATAAAAATATGATTATACCCCGCATTACCATCAAGAAAGCTAATGACCTTATGTCCAGAAGCATCATTAATAAGCATATCGGCTATTGGCATGGGATACTCATCTTTAGGTGTAGCTCTATTCAAATCTCTGAAATCAATGCAGACCCTCAACTTGCCAGAGCCTTTCTTCTCTACTGGCACAATGTTAGAAATCCACTCGGCATACCTGCAAGGTATAATAAAGTTATCTTTAAGCAAACGACCGATCTCTTCCTTGATCCGGTCATACTTTTTTGGATTAAACTTTCTGGCCGATTGCTTGTATGGTCTAAAACCGGCCTTTATAGCTAACCGATGCTCCACCAACTCTCGGCTTAAACCTGGAATCTCATGATATTCCCATGCATAGCAACAAACATATTCTTTCAACGTCTCGATCAACTTAGCTTTATGATCGGCTCTTAAATTTTCGTTTATAGATGTCGGCCTAGGAATTGAACCATCTCCTATATCTATCTCTTCTAATGGCGGTCGATGTAAAACCTTGTCCTAATTTATCCATATCATCTAACTCTTCTATGGAATCATACATATCGTTCTCATTGGACCGATATTCTACAAGACCCTTTTGTAACCATTCTGAGTTAGGATCCATTTAAATACACCATACCTTGGAGCCGATTATCGCCAACCGGTTTTAAAGAAACGGGCACAAAACCACTTTTTGTGGCGCTAAGAAAATCAAATTCTGATAAGTCGCTCCCCGTCAAGCAAGTAGCATTGGGATGTTGCCAATCCACAGATGCATCGGCCAAAGCAACACAAGCCGAATTATCTGCATGAATGACTTATACTTCATCATCAACCCACTGAATTAAAAACTGGTGCATAGTAGATGGCACGCATTGGTTTGTATGAACCCAATTGCGGCCTAATATCACATTGTAGTTATCTTGCACCTCGGCGACAAAGAATGCGGTAGCCAAAGTTTTACTTCCCACCGTGAGCTCCACATACATCACACCTTTGGCTTCAGTTTTCTCTTTGCCTTCAAATCCATTGAGCACCATGTTGGTCTTTATCAACTCTTCATCATGCAGCCCCAATTTTGTGAAGACCGAATATGGCATAAGATTCACCACAGCACCACCATCAACAAGCATCCTAGCAACCGGCGATCCATTAATATGACCTTTAAGGAACAATGGCTTCAGGTGTGTCACCGGTTCTTTTGGCTTCTCGAATATAGCATTTTAGGACCAAAATCCAACTGAGCTACTTCCCCTTCTTCATCTACAGCATGAAATTCAGCGGGTAAGTAATACACCATATTAATATCCATACCTTCATGAACCGGTGTAGACTCATAATCAAGCATATCATCTCCATCTTCAAGCATGTTCCTTGACTTCGAAATATCTCCAAGTGAAGAGGAAGTAATAGGTGAAGTGGACAATGTAATAGCAGCCTCATCGTCCTCCGTTGGTAGTGTAGGTGTTGCTATGATAAATGCAGAAGTTGCTACGTTTTCCTTTTGCTTAGGCTTCCACACTTGTTTTGGGGGTACCATGGGACGACTTTCATTGAACAATTTATCCCTTTGCCTCTCTGCTTCTTGTTCCTCCTTCTCATGGCTCCTCATGCGCTTCAATCTCCTTTTTTGTGCCTTGGTCAGACCGGAAGGACACCACTTAGCCTGAGTATATTTTGGATCCCTAGACTTGGCCTTTCTTGTGCTAGCTTCATGATCATTAGCCATGGGACCCTGCTGGACAACAGCCACATCTTTATTAGAATCAACCGGATTATCAACAATAATCGGCTATTTGATTGTTAATTCTTTAGTGCCTATCATAATAGTTTCAGCACTAGTATTCTTCTCCTCTTGCTTGCTAGGCTCTGAAATTTCAGCACTTGGTGATTTAGCACGCCACACTTGCTTGCCAACCCTTCCATGATTATCTCGCATTGGCCTATTGACACCGTTGTTCAAACGGCCTCGTGTGGGATAAGAAAGCCTCTCATGAACAAGCCTCCTTGGTTCTGCCCAACCCGGATGAAAAGCATAAGGGGCCATTGGGGGCTACCCCCATCCTCCATTGAAGCCTCCCATGTAGTATGGCGCATATGGGGGTGGCGCCATCCATGGTCCCTGTGCCCATGACCCATATGGCCTTGCATGATGCTGAAATTCTTACCGAGGAGGTGACCTTGAGCGCTTCAAATTTGATGACTGGTCAGAGCTAGAACCGGCCGCTTGATTGGCATATTTGGACAGCAACATATCAAAAGTTGGCTTGATTCTCTTGCGCTACACTTTAGCTTCATTTGTCTTCCACTTGCCAATCTCTAGACTCTTGGGCTTAACAAATTTGACATGAGTGTTCTCTTGCACTTGTGGTTGCCCCCCGACTGTAGGATTCTTGATGGTGATCTTGATTATCTCCTTGCCATCGGGTTGCTTATCAAGCACAACTTGTCTCCCCAAGACCTTGTCGCTCTCCTTATTTTTCCTGGGCTCACCAATGACAATATTATTCTTATTAGCTGATTCGGCTATGCTGGGCCGAATTAACATCTTCTTCCCCTCCAAAACCATGGTGTTCATTGGGAAAGGTTGCTTATCAACTTGCATCTCAGAAAAATTCAATCATCCGTCATTACTGGCCGTTTGTATCTGTCATCCAAAAACATTACAGTCATTAGTAGCATGAGAAAAAGAATTATGATACTTGCAATAAGCACACCATTTCAGCTCTTCAAACAGCGGGAAAGTATGAGATATTCTAATAATCTTTGCTTGTAATAAAGCATCAAATATTCTATCATACTTAGCAATGTTGAATCGGCTTTAAATCATTACAAGTAAATGGTTTGACCTTAGATGGCCAAACAAATTTAGCAGCATAAATATCACCCTCATCGTCCGAGTGGTCACTATCATACTCAACCATATTCATCTTAGGATGATCAGTTTTATATCTATGCACCTCTTTAAGATCTTTGCTTCGGCTTTCCTGAGCCAAAGCCCTTTGCAAGACTTGGTTGATATTTAAAAACTCATGTCCTTCTAGCCTTTCTCTAATGTGAGTTCTCAAACCACTAAGCACAAGATCAGCCAAATCTCTCTCGGTTATCACCAAACTATAGCACCGGTTTTTTGTATCTCTAAATATTTTAACATAATTGGAGACCAATTCATCATGCTTTTGCTTAACCGATGTAAGATGGGAAAGTTTAAGCTCATTGTCACCACTGTAGAAGTGATCATGAAACTTTTGCTCCAATTGAAATCATGTAGTAATAGAACCGGGTGGTAATACAGAAAACCACGAGAAAGCAGTACTGGTTAAAGATAAAGGAAAATAACGTACTTTCCACTCGTCTCGTGAACTTGCCTCACCTAATTGTGCCAAGTATTGACTAACATGCTCCCATGTAGTCTTTTTTCCCTCTCCGCTAAACTTAACAAAATCTGGAACTTTATATCCGGGAGGACATGGCACAACATCAAAAATTTCTAGATATGGTTTCCTGGAAATTTGTGGTTTAGGTAGTTCAATCCCACAATGCTCTCGGAACACCCTAGACATTTCCTCTCTGACATTAGCCAAAATATCACTCGTATTGAGTGACGTTGCGTGTGGTTGTGGCGCATGGTGAATATGATTTCTAATAGTTGGTACAGTGCTAGTCGGAAGAGATGGTGGTGTGTATGTTGTACCATAGTTCGGCAGCAATCCACTTGGACTTGCCGAACCGTAACCTAGCAATGCAGCTGGATTCACTGAACTTGGTACGTTCATGGCAGGATTAAAGGGTGGAGCAACAAGTTGGTTTGTCTGACTGGAATAAGAATTCAACGGCACGGGCAGCGCCGATGAAATAGGTAAAGTTGGACTAAAGTTTTCCACACCAACAGACATACTACCACTACCATTATATGATTGAGGAGTATTATTTCGAGCAGTATTATTGTCTATGATAGCTTGGTAAATAAGATCATTATTCTGAGCAATAAGAGTAGTAATTTCGGCCGACTGTTCAGGAGAGAAGATTTTGCTTGCAGCCGGTTCTACCTGCTCATTGTGAAGAGGAGGAAACTTGATTTCTTCAATTGAAGTGATGTAGCCTTGGCGATCCTTTTTGAACTTAGCAAGGAACTTCTGCATCTCCTTCTCTTCACGCGCCTTCTTGTACTCCTCAAAAGCTTGGCGATGTTCTGCCGATAATTCCTCAAAATTGGGCTTGATGATGTTATCGGCATCCACTTCAGATGGCTTGTGAAGATCGACCATGATGGATGATGATGATTGCTCTTTGGTCCCCAGCGGAGTCGCCAAAAAGTGTGTTCGAACACGAATACGTCACCGTGTACCCTCGGTGTCGAGCGCGATGCGCAGGACACGTCGCCGAAGGAGGCCCACAGGAAGCGCGATACGCAAGACAATCCGGCGAGCTCTTTTGAAGACCCGAAACCCCACGCGACCGGGAGAGACCCCATCTAGACGCACGGCGGTGATGGGCTGCCCTATGTCGGTCCGCCCGCCCCTAGGGCTTCGTAGATCGAAGCTCTCCGAAGCGAAGAACACCGATGAACGAGAAGCAGAAAACTAGGGTAGGAGATGAAAGTTTGTAGATGAGTTTTGCGATTGTGTGTTGTTGTTCAATCGGCCGTCACCCCTTAGGTATATAAGAGGCGGTTGGACTTCCCATGCAAGGAAAAGGCTTGGATTCATGTCCAAAACCCTAATCAAATTCGGATTGGTTTTGTCCGAACTTTCCAAAACCGTTTGGTTTAAACTGTCTGCACATTGCGGGTCTATTTTGAGGTGGTAAACGATCTTGGATGAAAATGAGTCCACAAGCAATCTTGACTGTTTCGACGAGGCGAACAACTTTCATATTGAACATTTTTTTATCAGAGGTCATCTTGAGGGTCAAATCGCTCGCGCAAAACAGGCTATTATTCGCGCTACCTCGCGGAAATCCGGCTATTACTCACGCTACCCATCAGACGGGGTGTGTGGTGGGGCGCGCCACTTTTGGCCTCCTGACAGAGCTGCATTCCGATGGCTTTAACTTTTGCATACAAACTCAGATTGGAACGATTGTTATATCAAAATCGATCGTTTCGACGAGACGAAGACAATTCGTGTAGATCATTTTTCCATACGAGGCAGTTTTGGGGCGTAATGAGCCGAATAGTGTTCTGAATACAAAATCTCAGTATTTCGAACACAACTTCAGCCTTCGAGATGAGATCGGATGGCGATGGCCCAAACTTCAAAGATGTTCATATCGACAATACGAAACTTTTTTATGTAGATCACTTCTTCATTTGAGGCTATATTAATTAAGTTCTTGACCATGCCAAAATCTGGTGTCAACACATTCCAACATTGCTATCCCCTTTAACCGCTCACTGATACTCAATCAGATCTTCCTTCAATTCTTGTGAGTTGGTCGATGCCGAATTTGTTGATACATTTCAATGTGAACTCTTCAAATCGGAATCCATTTCTTGACAGAAGAAGGAACAACTTTTTTAGCTCCAAGAATTCATGAACATTTGCAGGGCATGGTGTGTATAGCAGCAACGGATGATACCTGGCGGGACTGTCAGAGGAGATGGGTTGAACGACGATGGAGGAGAAGCAGGGTGAAGCCTGACTGGAACGCTGGAAGTGACGGAGACATAGAGTTTTGACAAGGGTGTTGTGTGGCGGCCAGGGTGGTGGAGCGACGGTGAAGGCGAGAGAGAAAGAGGGAAGAAGAGAAAATGGGAAGGATGGAGACGCGGGGCCAGGGAAGGGTTTGGGATGGGCCGGGGCTGTCGAAGTCCTATGTGTCTGCTGTCCGGACTCCAGCAAGGCCCCACATTTGTCTTGGGTTTGCCGGAAAAAGTATGTCTGGACCGTCCTGCGGACCGATACAGGCCCACATTGGATGGCTTCTGTTGTCCGGACAACACGGTCCGAACGTATGCGGGCGGTTTGAGAGCCGCTGTTGGAGATGCCCTAACAATAAAAAAAGATCATATCTCGCAAAATAATAATATTAAAAGATCATAATGAATATGAATACACCTCTAGGTAACAATATTCTTGCCTTCTCGGTACCGAACACAGCTCTGCTGCCGGTTCTCTAACAGAAAGAGTAATGGCAAAATCGTGGCCATTGTGGTTATAGTTTACTTATACAGTTACATGGACTGCATGATGACCAGATGCCATGTTCTCCCAGTCAATTCAGGACTTATTATTAACAGCCTATGGTTAGTGTGTGGGAGAGGGATTGCACACCTAACCACGGCCTCTAATCATTCTTAAGAGCAGCATTTGTATAACAAAGCATGTGTAGTAGTGGAGACAGGCATGAGAGCTAAGGAGGTGCTAGAATTAGAAAAACTATCATGATTAAATACTAATGATGGAAGTAAGTAAGGGCTCCTTTGATTCAAAGGAATTCAATAGGATCTTTGAAGGATTGAAATCCTTTGGAATTTTTCCTATGTTTGTCCTTTGATTGATAGGATTAAATCTCATAGGAATTTTTCCTTTAGAATCTTTTATATTACATTTCATAGGAAATCTAATATCCACTCCAACCTCTTTTTACAATTCCTTTATTTTCAATGTGAAATCAAACACTCCTTGCTAATCTTATAGAATTCAAGTGGGCATGACAGTCCAATCATATACGTTTCCTATTCCTACGTTTTTAAAATCCTGCGAATCAAAGAGGCCTAAACAAGCTATGCTGCATGCAGAGTCCCACTAGTACATTGGCCTTGTTGTCTTTTTTTTCTGCTGATGACTTGGCTATACACGGTTGATGGTTGTTGTCTACTTCCTCCACCCCGTAATATAAGAGCGTTCCTTACACTAGTATAGTGTCAAAAACGCTCTTATATTGTTAGGACGGAGGGAGTACTATTTAATTGTCTATGTTCTTCTAGCAAAAAGGCATCATCCACTCTGCTACTGCCTTCGTCCGGGTTTATAGCCCCCTTCGTATTTTGTGTCAAATTTTAATCATACATTTGACTAACAAAATTTATATTGTTAGATTTATATTCGGAACAGGTCTTCATTTTTCAATGATGTTATTTTTATGGTTTACAGCTTACTTTTTAATAATTAAATCAGAGATAAAAGTTTGACCAAAACTAAAAGGGGGTTAATAAACTCTGACGGAAGTAGTAATATCTTGATTCCTTATTTATTTATTTATTTTTCTTTTAGTTGTATTACTCAACCAGGAGTACATCTGGCCATAACTTTATAGGTTCAGTTTGACCATAAGATGCCATTGCATTCTGCGAAAAAAGAAGAAGATGCAATTGCATCACTAGCAAAGTACTGGCTCCGTTTGGTACTATGAGTAATAAAATTTCTTAATCACCAAAGTCAGCAAAGTGAGCATCTCGACAAACTCAATGACTAAAAATGTATTTCACGCGAAAGAAAAAGCTATGTGGACAAGCTCAATGACCGAGCGTGCATCTTTCGCTATCCATATACAATGGTACGACATCCGCTAAACCAGAACTAGGTAACTTTATAATACTCCCTCTGTAAACTAATATAAAAGTGTTTAGATCACTAAAATAGTAATCTAAACGCTCTTATATTAGTTTACGGAGGGAGTAGTTTTTTATTTTGGCTAAACGAGAATGTGCGTACAATTTGTGTGGTTAAGCATCTTGAATTACAAGGTGGTGTCCATGGGGCGTAGTACAACACATGATCGACATGATAGAGACACTATTCTCAGATTCTTTTGGTTCGTGATCAATTGATGCAACGTTGCATGCATGTTCAGCGGTTGGTGAGTTTTAAATTTCGGAAGGGTTTCTAAATCTAAAGAATAGCAAAATGTATGTTCCTAGCTGAGAAGGGATGGTGTGATGTGGATGCTTTAGGGTCCACGCAAATCCCCAAGACACTAAGGAAAAAAGAGAGCGAATAACTATACTCCGTCTCATAATATAATAGCATTTTGACATTACACTAGATGTAAATGACACACTAGGCAAATTGTCCGGAATATATAGTGGTTAATTTTCATGCATTTTACATGACCCAAAACAATGGTAAGTGAAAAGAGAGGACGGTTTATCACTTTGCGGCTCAATCTTAATGTGGAGGAAAAGTAAGAAAAGGTGAAGATTGCTTCAGCTGGGGACTGTCGGCTTGACTTTGGCGATATCAGCTAGCTAGAGGTAGAGGTAGGCTTAATCAACGAGCTAGGCTTAATCGTCCTTTTCTTGGGTGCACTGTCAAAGTCACAGCATTTACCTCTAGGAAAGCCACTGATTAGCTTTTCTTAATTATAGCTGGATTTTTATTTGATCCACGTTAAAAAAACTTTTATTTTTATCTTACCTCCTTCCCTAATTACCCGTCTTACATTTGTGTACATACGGTTGTATCTAACACTAATTCAGGACGGCGGGAGCATATATCTCTGCACTGCACATATGTAGACCAAATTACAATTCAAGTTTTGCTATGATATACATGTAGTGCGAATTATGCAGTATTTTTCTCACGATTTTGTTGCTCGAAGATGACCTGGATCCTCCTCCCGCGCGGATACGGATCCGGATCATCTCGCCCTTTATTTTGTGGAGCAAAGGCAACGGGGCCGGGGGTACCACAAAATAGCCCATGTGGGACGTGCAAGTACAAGAGAGGAGGTGATGAGCGAGCCCACACCGATACTGATACACTGGAAAGAAGCCTCTCATGCACCCGGTTCCAGTGCATGCACTCAAACACCATTGATGCCTACATAGCTGGCTAGCTTGGCTGTCCACCAGTAGACGCAAGGCAATGCAATGCAATGCAGTGTACTCCCTCTGGTCTGGTCTGGTTTGGTCTGATCGTCTTCCCAGTTCCCACCACGTTGGTGCGTACGACGTTCACCTAGATTAATTGGGCACCAACTTCTTCATTTCAAATGGTGTCCATTAATTGATGGATAATGCCCTAGCTAACATGCAAGATATAACTCGGAGCTCTTGCCCTGCTCTTCAGCTCAAGCACTGTGTGATTGTCCACCTGTCGCAAATCTAGAGCTGGCTTAGCCTTGCCTGGACGCATGTGAACGTGATTAGGTGAAACCTTTTTTTATTTTATTCTAGAAATTGCGGTTAGGTGAAACTTGCCGGCTAGCTACATTTTGGTACATGCCGACAGAAATATGTGTTGTTTCTTCCGCTTGATATCCATCTGATCTAGCAATGGAAAGCGAAATTAGGTTTTAGCATAGCCATAGGTTCTTCACATGCATGGATCGCTACAGGATCACACCTAGCTAGGGGCAAGATAACACGCCAAACTGATTTTGCGGTCATATTTAGGGCCACTTCTTTTGCTCCATTCTCCAACATGCACCCTAGCTCCCCAGAGAATTGGCCCTTAGCTCCCTAGAGAATAATGTGCAAGCAAACTAATCTGACTTTAACAAACAATATTGTTGATTGGCCAAACGAACATAATGTTGATCAATAATTTTTCATGAAACTGTTTTACAGTTTTGTAAGAAATGATACTAACATTGATTGCATTTTTTTCATAGCTTACCAAGCTGACTGCTTGGTAAAAAATATTACTCACTCCGATCCATATTACTTGTCGCTGACTTGATACAACTTTAGTATATTCAGATAAAATTGATGCTTGGAGTTGTATTTCAGAAACCATGTCTATATCTACAACAACATGTATTTTGGTATGCATGAATGAAATAGAAAAGGTGACTAAAGTTTGATTCTCGTACGACATCCAAAGCGCATCGACACAATATTAGTTAAAGAAGAAGAAGAAGAAAGAAAACCAGTTGCAGCATACATGTACTCTCGATTTGCTCATGATTATTCGACACTTTAGAGTGTACGTAAACACATTACCATATGTTATATGCTAATTAGGGCCTCTTTTCTTGAAGAAAAGGCTAAGAAGAAAAACAGTATGTGTGACCCCACCACATGTACGTGGAACCAAAATTAAGCATGCAACATGACACCAACATATATACAAATGGTGGCTTTACAATGGTGGCAAGCATGCATGCCCTCTCCATCCATGATTATCGGCAGTACCTCCATGTGATCGATGCGGGCAACCCAAAAATAAAAGAAGAAAAGGGGAGATCTCATGTATCTCGCTTAATCAATCAATGAGCTTTGGGGAGCTCCGCATGGCATGCAGCTTGCTTGCTTGCAGCCTGTGTGGCCGTGTGTGATCTCTTTGATGATCTCCGGTCCTTTTTCGGATGTGCACATGAAAGGTGCCCATCACGGCCTCACTGTCATGGCCGCCCGTGGTTGATTCATATGTGTGCCTTTCGACCCTTTGCGTGGTCGGAACAAACGCGTCAAATAAACATTAATCTCGAGATGTTGTGCCCGCTCAGTATATTGAAGATGTTCATAAAGGTGGCTGCTTGGCTGGTGTTCACTTATATATGTGTGTGGGTGTGTGAGCATCTGTGAATGTACCATGTTAAATCAAAAAATAAATATCCGTTAGAAACACAGGAATTTCCATTTCGCATTGAGGTGTTTTCGCCTCTTGGGAGGGTTGATAACTTGGTATGATGACATGAAATTTGGCCGTCTTGCTTTCTATCTCAGTATATATGTTATTAGTCATGTTTGGCATTGGACCATTGGTAACAAAATGTCCACCAGTATATAATCAGTTTCTAAAAAAACATTTAATCTTTTATTCCTTTTTCTGAGACAAGCAAAAGTGGCAGTGAGGACCGAGGGGAGCAAGCCGCAATGATGGCCGCAAGTGTGCCGCACAAGCCGGGCCGGAACACACCAGTTTGGTTCCTCCCTGCTTTCCTCTCTCACTGACAAGCAGCCTTACTCGTGATGGGCCCACTGCGCGTGGGCCAGATATCAGTTGGGCCGCTGGACCTACCAGGCTACCATGTGTCGTCTACTTTTAGTTGCACATTTTTAATCACGTTCTCTTGCTGAGACATGACTGATCCGATGAGCAGCTAAAACCTTTTGTCATTCGACATTCCCTGGAAAAAAAATGGCTAAAGCCAATTTGTTTATAATATGATTCTACACTGTCCAGGACATATAGTACGTTTGCAACAACAAATAAGAGGGAGGATGCACTTTCTGAAATTCTGGCTAATGCAAAATGTCATCACTAACCCCTGAAAACCCTGCCTCTACTTGCACTTTGGCAAGCATCTGCCACCTTGTAAGGTGCAACTTGTGTAGCCGCTGATGACAGCCATGAGTATTATTTATTTATTTTTTCGATTATATAAACCTTTAATGTGCCTACGAGATGGCCTTTCCCTAAACACATTATCATGCCGAAGAAAATTCAGTCAAGAACAATAAGATGGAGAGAGAAAAGGGCATGATGAAACGATCCTGGTTCCTGGAGCTCCAAATCGGAATGTCGGCTTCTTTGTTCACAAAATAGTGCAGGCTTTAGGTTTCCAGCAGGGATGCACGCTGGTGCAAAAAAGGATGAAATTCTAGGTTCCTCTGAGAGGACCGCAAGTTGAAATAGAAAACCATATATGGTGTCGACAAATTCAGGCATAACGAGCACAAATATTTGCTACGAAGAAGGAACCACTGAAAAGAGCATAAGTGGGTCGTCATGGACTCGATCAGTACTAAGCAGTGGCGGAACTAGCTTGGGATGACGGGGGAAAAATATGAACTCTTGGAGGGGTAAAAATCTGTATTTTCTTCAATCTACGCAGCTACCGGAAAAAAATCTTACGTTTGGAACGAAGGACTTTATGCCAGATTTTCGCGGTAAACAAGTATGTCTCCCCTTGAAGAACAGAACCTCATGCTGAAGACGTTCCTGAGCACCGACATGGGCAACGATTACATCTTCAAAAACATTGCACCCAGCCTATATGCATGCAGAAGAAAATTCAAAGAGGAAATCAAGTGGCTAACATTCAGAGCAAAGCGGAAAGAATACCATGGATTAGAAAACTCTAACTGGGTGAAGGCTTTTGTTTGAGTTAACCGGCTGATAATCTTACCCTGTATGCAATGATCCACTTGTTGTTGTTGCTGTTGTATTTTGCCTTTGCTTTCCTAGTTTTCTAGGTGGTGTTTTTTCTGTATAGCTTCTTTTTCTTTTGCAAGGACCTTTTGTACCATTTATTTGAAGATCAATAAAAATACACAGTAGAGTCCTGCTGTTTCCTAAAAAAAACATCGGTTTTCGACCAGTATCAGCAATGAAGATGATAATCCTTGTTAGCCAAGGAAGAAAAAGTGCACAAATCTCGAAAGGAGAAAAGATGAGCACGGACAGTGATCTGGAGAAACTCTCCCCTTCTACTACTCCCTCCGTTCCTAAATATTTGTCTTTCTAGAGATATCAACAAGTGACTACATACAAAGCAAAATAAGTGAATCTACACTCTAAAATATGTCTATATACATCCGTATGTAGTCACTTGTTTAAATCTCTAAAAAGACAAATATTTAGGAACGGAGGGAGTAGAACGGAAGCTCATGCTGAAAATGTTACTGAACGTCGACATCCCTGTTAAGCCAAGGAAGAAAAAGAGCACGGGCAATGGTCCATGGGCGACGGCCAATCAGTTAGGCGCTGGTCCCTTCCGGCGCCGGCACCCCATCTGGAGCACTCCTCCATGGCTCACATGCCCCCAGGTTTGTCTCATTGGGCTACACGGAGCATCCGGAGCGAAGGACCTGTCTTGTGCTGTTACTGTCAACTCCGCTGCTGCAACCCTCACTAGTAGCGCTGTAGGTGCATTTCCAGGGCACACACCATCTCTTTTCCTCCCTGTCAACCTCATGCTGCAGCTTGCATCATCAGGGTTGCAGTTTAGGGCTCAATCATTGAGCATCACCATTATAAAGTGTACGTACAATCAGTGGCTCTTGCATCCCAGAGACAGATGCCCCTTCCAGAAGAAGGCGGACAGACAGACAGATGATACATGAACCTTGGAAGGAGATCAGGCAGCAGCAGCAGCAGCAGAGTGAAGAACTTCATTTCTAGCTGAAGATCACACGACGAACTTACTGCGGCGCGGCGAACAGGCTGGGTCCCAATATAGATTTACCATAAATAGATTAGTCGGTGCTAGATACACATCAAACACATAACTCATAATCAGAAGAAGACTAGGGATATCTACAGCACACCGCATTACTTATTTCAAGTGTTATTACTCCTGACTGAGAAAAAGAATCGCCGCGGCGGTGCTACTATTCTCTACACAAGGCTCCTCATCTTACGCTTCAGCCACATGGTCCGGATATCTACACTCAGCGACAGGAAAATCTCCCGGTTGCTTGGATCCAAGAAGACGTCCGGGGCGAGCGACTTGTCCACCGGCGAGAGGTCCGCCATGCCGTTCATCACCTCGATGCACCGCGGGATGCTGAACCTGTTGTCAGCAGGGCTCTCTCGCTGTTTATTGTTGTTGTTGTCTCTCTGATGATGAAACTTGGGGTCCGCGTGTCCTTCCATAGCATCGGATGTTCCGTCCTCGCTGGGCCTCCTCATGTAGCGCCATTGTTCTCCCCGTGCTTCCTCGGCAGGCCTCCTCGAGAGCTGCCATGTCTCTGGACGCACCTGGGTCAGCGGTTTCGGGTACAGGTGCCCATTCACAGTGTGAACTTCAACGCCCACTAGAGTCTCCTGCTGGAATGAAGACTCTCGGGATACTGGAGATGGGGGGATAGGTGACAGTGGACGATTCATGTAATAATCATCTTCATCATCGTCGTCATCATCACTTGAGATAACTTCCGTTCCATTCCTTTCAATCGGAGTGGGTCCGGGTGTGGGTGCAGCAAGAACACTTTTACCATCCAAAATAACACCAACTGCAGTACACAAACAAACAAAAGTTTTATTTTCGGTACAGATTGAAAACCATAACCATAATTGAGATGAAGTCGGCTTCTCCAATTAAGGGGTAGCAAGCAAATCAACAGAACAAATAAATCCACAATATTATGTCAAACATCTTTGTAAAAAGAAAAGGTACCGCAATAGAATTGATCAAGCGAATTCCAACATATCCTAACCTAATATATGCAGAATAAAAAGCTATTCTGGAGGCTCTGAACCAGCATGCATTCCAGAGTTAGTATATGTGGTAAAAAGCTGAGGTTATCTATGGTACCAAAACATTGATAATGTACCGTAACACCATATAGCCAGTTGTAAACACTGCCAAATGATTAAGCAGGAACATAATATAAATAATAGACCATTCTCCAATAAACTAAACCATCTCTTTTTTTAGATTTAAGTACCGAGTTAGCTTATCTTCACTACTAATAAATTAACTGGGAGTAATTTACCTTATTGTGCAGTGTATATAGTTCAAAATGTGTACCATATAGATGGAGTGCAACCTATAGAATGAAGAACATAGCTAATACTATTTTGTGTGTGTAGACCGATGGTTTGCCTAACTGTGGTGATTTTTTAATCAATCTTAAATATAAAACAAATATGTTCTCATAGACGCAAAAACACATAATAATAATTAGTTGAATTTGAGAACACGTTCATATTGTGACTACCCATTCATGAATTAGCAGTTACCCATCCACTCAATAAGGACATATCTTTCTTTTTTTTGAGGAATTCATATCATTTTACACATCACTGACTTTAACATCTTGCAATCTAGTACGTAGTTCACTAGTTCCAAGAGTTGGCACCAGATTTACGTTACCTTTTTTCCCATATGGGTTTTTACAATCATCACATTTACAGTTGATGGAGCATCCTGCCCCTCCCTTCAAAGGCAGAAGAAAAAAAGTACCAGTCACAAGCTGAGAGAAGAGAAAAACTAATAGGATAGAGTTGTCTTTTAAAAAGAAAATAGGATAGAGTTGGATACGGAACCTGGTAGCAGTCACAGTATTTCTTAAGGCAGCCTGACTTTTTGCAAGTGCATTTTCTTCTAAAAAAGTCCATTTGGTATCTTGCAAATTCCTGAGAATAAAAAAAAAGTAGCAGGATCGTCAAAAATAGAACAAGGAAATAGTTGGACATTTACCATGTCATGTTTGAACAAGATTTATACCGCTGAATTTTGACCAGCCTCTGCTGGTCGAACAACTTGCAAAGGCAAGCCTGGTGGTGTATTCTGTTGAACACCATGAATAGGCTTGTTATAACATGGGTCACAGCCACATAATTCAGAACATTGTGACCCAGAAGCAAAACACACACAATAACTGCCACAGTATAAAGCAATTGATCAGTACAGCAAGAAGGAACTTGAATTTAGCAGTAAGAAATCATAAATCATGTTGTGTATAATGCATGAGCGTGGTTAGATAGGTATGGTATATGTTTGTGTGTGCAGGGTGGGTGCATCAGTGCGTGCGACAATTAGCATTCTCCATCTTTTCCATGCATCACCAGTTTAACCCCCCTGCCTGAAACTCAGTTCTCTCCATTGCAAGAGTGCCGTAAAGGAATACATGGCACTAACACGCAGGCTGTGTACAGCTAGACCAGAATCCCAGCCAATCTACTAATCTTAGGTGTGCTTCAAGTGTGTGACATTGCATCAGTATCTAGTAAGTACAGGTGAACGTAAAATCGAAACAACAACTCAACATATTTGGATAAAGTTGTGTTTTTTTTTAAGCTGTAGGCATGTTCAAATAGAGCTGGTAAACATGCTCAAATAGAGTCACAAAATCTTTAGGGGTCTCGACTGGCTACATTGGGTGCGTTATCCATCAAACATCTGAAATGCTCGACCACCAAATCTAGAATTGCTAAAAAAGCACCAGACTCATTGCAGATGTGCAACTGAACTAGTGCCGGATCAAAATGCCAATTGCATCCTAAACAATTAAAAGATGTACTGAGAATCCAAGCACCTTATATCTCAACCCCTCACTAAATTCCGGCGTTCTATGATGAGACATTAGCAGCATTTGGCATTACTAGCGAGGCAGTGGGAAAATCGTGCAACTTACAGCTTCAGGCACCTGGACTTCTTGCAGCTGCACGTCCTGCACCCTTCCCCGTCCTCCGCTTTCCTCCTAACCAAACACAGGAGAGGGCTAGTGAGATGGAATCCCAGAGAAAATACTCAGCACGCAACGAACCAAAAGAGGAAATCGGGGGCGAAACCCAAATTTTGCCGAAAAGGGTAAAAGGGAGGGGCACCGACTTCTTCTTCCTGTCGGAGCTCCCGTTCGCCTCGGCCGGCGGCGACACAGCCGTCCACACCGCGGTGGGCGCGGGCGCGGAGACGAGCGCCATAGCTTCGGTAGCAGGAGCAGCCGGGGCGGGAGCGGGGGCGGGAGGCGGGGGAGGGGCGGGGACGGGGGCTGGGGCGGGGGCGGGGGCGTCTGGGGGTGCCTCGGATCCGGAGGGCTCGAGCGGCGGCGGGGGCCTCGGGGGCTCCTCTGGATCCCCCGCGGCCGCCATCGGGTAGGGCGACGGCGGCCGCCCGATCGGCGGCTGCGGCGGAGGCGGCGATGGATTCGCCGTGGTGGCGAGGCGGGGAGAGGGAGGGAGGGGGAGAGAGGTGGAGGAGTGAACGAGGCGGAGTGGGATTGGAGAGGAAGGCGCAGGGGGAGGTGGATCGGACGGCGCGTGGAGGGCTTTAGGATTCGGGACAGGCCGCTGGAGGGTCCAGATCGGTGGGTCCTCTTTTGATCGGGCCGATTCACTCGTGATTTTCTACGCCAAGGATGTAAGAAGGCCATTAGGCCTCGTTTGTTTAGCGTGGATTGGAGGGGTTTGCAGAGGATAAACCCCGCGAGGCCCAGAATCCCCGCAAATACCCTTTGGCCCATTTGGCAGGCGCGGTTTGGACGGCCCAATCCCCTCCGTTCCCTTTCGACCCACCTGCTCCCACGCGGTTCAGAACCCTCGAGGCCCCCCTCGAGGATTTGGTCGCCCGCCTCACGCCGCCGCCGACTCCTCCCGACCCGAGACGCCGCCGCCGACTCCTCCCAAGACGCCGCCGCCGACTCCTCCCCAAGACGCCGCGCCGCTCGACGCCGGCGATCTCCTCCGGCGTAAGTCGTCGTCGCCCCTCCCCTCCCCTCCCCCTCCTCTCCCGGGAGAAGTCTTTGCCATGGCTGCCACCTCCCGCAGCCCTCCGTCCGCCTCGTCCTCACCGGCGAGCACGCCAAAAACGGCGTATCCTTCAAACTAGTCAGCTTCCCAAATGAATCTGGCAAATTTACAAGTCCAGAGCAGCCTGATAAATCGATATGCTTCAAACTAGTCAGCCTCCCAAGTGAATCTGGCAAATTTGCAAGTCCAGAGCATCTTGATAATTCAATATGCGCCAAATTTGTTAGCTTCCCAAATGATTCAGGTAGATTTCTTAGTCCGGAGCAGCCTGATAAATCAATATACAACAAATTTAATAAATCTCCAAGTGACTCCGGCAGAATAACTAGTCCAGAGCAGCCTGATAAATTAAGATATCCCAAATGCCTCAACTGATAGATAGAATCTGGTAAGTTCAGCATTGATCTGTCATTTAAATCCAAGACACGCAGGCACCACGAAAATGGAAGCAAATCATCGATGAGCTCCCTTATGCCAGAACCCACACAACGTAACGCCCTTATGTGGGTGTAAGATAATTTACTGGATGACTTGAAATTGTTAAGCAGCACATAACGGCAGCCGCTATTAGAGCATAATCCCCCCTGATAAGATGTCTCCATTGTATTATATATATCACACATATATAGTTTTGCAATGCTCTGCACCATATTGTTCATAGTGAACAAGAATGTACTCTTATCACCATTTCTACTAGTCTGCAACAGAAGCATAAAGTGCGTTAGAGAATATAATACTCCCTCTGTCCCATAATATAAGAGCGTTTTTTACACTAGTGTAGTGTCAAAAACGCTCTTATATTATGGGACAGAGGGAGTAGTTTCTAATCAGTTGCCCTGCCAAATTCAGAGGTAAATTTTTTGGCATGCCAAAATTTTGAAAAAATAAAATAAAATAGTGATGGGTCGGCATCCAATAAGACCTAACCGGCAGTCCTGCCAGTGTCAAGCCAATTTTATTTTGGCCATCTGATAGAATAGCATGGGCATGCTAAAATTTTAGGAGTAAACAATTGAACGCCAATTTGTTTTGGCATGTCCATATTTTGGCATAGCAAATACTGGAAGCAAACCAATTGAGCCCAACGTCTTTTAAACATAGTGTGGACTGTGGACTGTGGAGTAACATATTTTGGCTTCCCTTTTTCTTTTTTGCATGGGAAGCGTCACGGACACCATTGTACATGATAGTTGTTCAGCCATCATCTCAAGCCAGATGTTGGAGAGAAAAGAAATAAATGAGTATCCAGGGAGGAGAGGAGTTGAGACTTGTAGTAGTAACTTGTTCAGATAGCAAGAAAGAAGCATGCACAAACTGATGATATTTATCCTGATAATGCTGTATCAAGACACCCGAGCTGTGCTAGACAATTTCTGTCCCTGTGAAATGAAATTTATCCTGTTTATCACTTGTTTCTTCATCCATGTATGTGAGCCAGCATGGTTGAGCACTAGCTGCTGCTGCCTCCCTGTGCTGGGCAAAGTGCATCTGCATATCTGCATTACTATTTTATTTACTGAACTGCTGCATTGCATTGCATACCCTATCTATTCATCCTGACCTCCACTGCTCCTCCGATGGAAGTGTTGAGAGGGAGACCAGAAAAACGCGGGGACAAGCTGCAGCAAAGAATAGGATGCATTTTGCATTTCCAGTAGTATCACAGGAAAGAGAGCTTTATGTTTATCTCCTGATTTTGAGTGCCTTCTTTTGCATGCATACAAACGAAACAGTCTGATAGTGCCATGTCCAATACATACAATTAATCATTCGGTGGGTTGATTCGTTAGTGATATTTGTTTTGGGACAACCAACTCGCTAGCTGTTTCATTTGTTGGCTGGTTGGATGTAAGAACTGAATGTGTTGCTTTTGCTTCAGAAGTACTAGCACTCCTGTTAGGCGTGGCAAATTTTATATCCAACTCCGTGGCAAAAAAGTGAACATGTTTTTCTTATGATACATGAAGCCCCTAGCCAGCAAGGAAATAGTCTACATTGCGAGCTTCATTGAATAGTTGTTTGAATTTGAAGGAAATAAACATACATACATCCAGGGCAATATTTCATTGCGAGCTTTTAACACATTCTAAGAATTTTAGAAGTGCAGACGTATTCTAGTTGGTTTCAAATGTGCTTTGGTTCACTTCGGAAGATGCATGTTGTTTGAATTTTAACTCTGCGATCTGCTTGAGATTTTTTGTTTGTTTGTTATGAACCTTGTGCTTCTGCCTATGACGAATTCGTTGAATTCACCATTGACCTAGGTCTTGGTTTAATTCCATCATCATGTTGTACATGTGTACTACTTTTTCTGTTTAATTCTTTTGATCTGATGTTTGGGTGCCAACAAATAACAGGAGATGTACAGACGAAGGACGAAAAGTTTTTATTTGACCAGATAGGGTCACTTCACACTGAATTTTGTTTTCAGCGGCAAGATCGCAGTCGAGCTTTAATATCATTACTCAAAATACATCTAACTCTTGGACCAATTCATCTGTTTTTTATAGGGACCTGATCTCGCGGAAGACGGGTGACCACTTTGCTGCCACAAGTCTCCTTCACACCGTGTAGCCCGCAAACATGTCTCGGAACATTTGCCGATCAAATTTATGTTGTAATGAACCATTACTTTCGTTGATCGAACATCTTGTATTTTTCATTTGGACCGTGGCATGTATGCATGTAACATTTTCATTTGAACAGTTGATAGTACATGCAGCAGATTATATGAGCCTTTTTGTTATTTTGCGTAATCTAGTTGCACCATTGTTGCAAGTACATTTCTTCTATGAGCTTTTGAAGCTTTTGAGGTTGTAAAAATTGCATCTTTAATTATAGTATACTAATTTTGCAAACCCTCTGTATCAATCCCTGTGTACCAAATAGAAGGGGTATGTGAGGGGTTTGGGAGGATTTGGGAGGATTTGAGAGGATTGGGTGGAAGAGAGGGATTCACCAAATCCTCCCAAATCCCCTCCTCCCAAAACCTCTCAAATACTCTTCTACCAAACGAGGCCTTAGTGATCTTAATTACGCACAAAGTGGAGTACACTATAATTCCTAGTACTAAATTACTCCCTCCGTTTCTAAATATAATCTTTTCAGATATTCCAATTAAGACTACATGCGGAAAAAATGGGTGAATGTACACTGTAAAATATGTCTACATACATCAATTTATAATTCTTATTATAAAATCTTTAAAAAGACATATATTTAGGAATGGAGGAAGTATTTATCAAATTTAGATGGTAATCTCGAAAAGAAAAATATTCAGAAACAGTCGGTTGATAACTCTTTGTGCGTTCACTGCCTTCATGGCCGGTGGATCTAAGTTTGATCGAACGACCCGTAGCAACTCATACAATGTAGTCCAGTTTCGCCATGTGGCCCTTGTTGCAACGGCTTCAAGCGCAGCACCGACTCTGTTTGCAAATCCGAGCAAATAGGATTTGTGGCCGACGCAACATAGGCCACATTGCAAAGGTATAAACACTTCGACAGACCACAACACAACTCATGCTGCAAACGCCTGAACGCAACATGAGCCATGTTGCAAACGGCTGGGCGCAGCTTGCAAACGGCTAGGCGCGGCTGAGTGACAGAGATCGGAGGGCCATTACGCGCGCGCGCAACTGAGTGACAGAGACCGGAGGGCCATTACGCGTGCCATCCAACGGTTGTTGAGGCGGTCAATTCGATCATCAACCCGCTAAAGCATGATCAGTGTTATGTTTACACGCGTTGTGGGCGTTTGCTCATGCACTGTTCTTATAAACACGAAATAAATTTTGCTGCATTTAAGTGAGAAACAAAAACAGACAGATTTGTTAAAGAACTTTTGTGAACAGGCTGTGCAATTTATTTTCAAAAATTCTACTAGTGTGCAGGCATTGCATTTTAGAGAGCAATGCAAATATGCACATACCATTCGACCTATACTGTCTTAACATGCATCATGTAGAGCAAAACTATATGCATCCGTTTGTAGTTTTTATTTAGGAACATATGAAGTATTTATCAAATTTAGATGGTAATCTCGAAAAGAAAAACACTCAAAAACAGTGGGTTGATAACTCTTTGCGCGTTGGCTGCCTTCTTGGCCGTTGGGTCTAAGTTTGGTTGAACGGCCCACAGCAACTCATACAATGTAGTCCAGTTTTGCAATGTCGCCTTTGTTGCAACGGCTTCAAGCGCAACACCGACTCTGTTTGCAGATCTAAGTAAATAGGGTTTGTTGCCGACACAACATAGGCCACATTGCAAAGGTATAAACGCTTTGACAGACCACAACACAACCCATGCTATGGACGCAAGATGAGTCATGTTGCAAACGGCTGGGCACGCCTGAGTGACAGAGATCGGAGAGCCATTACACGCACCATCCAACGGTTGTTGAGGCGGTCAATCCGATCATCAACCGGTTAAAGCATAATCAGTGTTATGTTTACACATGTTGTGGGCGTTTGCTCATGCACTGTTCTTACAAACTCAAAAGGAATTTGCTACATTAAGTGAGAAACAAAAACAGACGGATTTGTTAAAGAACTTTTGTGCACAGGCTGTGCAATTTATTTTCAAAAATTCTACTAGTCTGCAAGCAATGCATTTTAGAGAGCAATGCCCATACCATTCGACCTGTACTGTTCTAACATCCATCATGTAGAGCAAAACCATTGGCAAGATGACACTAATCACCAGAATCACAAGGATAAGGTTTACCCAGGAGAAGGATAAGGTTTTACAGACAAAATAACCACACAGCATAGCACAGCACTGGCGACCCCGAGAACGAAGCAACGTAATGGTACTTTTAAAAACATAGCTGAAGCTCCAGCGTATCATTACAACACAGGCTTACCCAGGAGATATAACAAGACAAGACACACAAGAACCATGTGAAGGACACCGTCAAAGTTATACATAATCGTTTGCACCAAATGTTGCGATCTTATGCGATATCTAAAATGAGAACCGCGAGGGTCCTTGGGAATGACACCTTCGACGCGACGAGTGTTCTTTCAGTAGAACGTCCCCTCCGGAGGCTGCACTAGTTTCCGGTTGTGTGATGTCGCCATCTCTTTCTTAAGCTGTATCAAGATGTTCTCCATTGTGTACTCACGGCGCCAGTTGGACAGCAGGCTAAACTTCCTTTGGTCCACCTGCATTTTTGCTCCAGGTTAAGTTTGAAATACAAGGAGAACAAGTGGATATACAACGTTTAGGGGTCACGGAGACAGTGCCATACCAATCCAGTCTCGGCATTTACACAGGTCATGTTGATTCTTGAGTGAAACCTAACAGTCGGTGGCCTGTCGGGATAGTCCTTGTCACAGAAAAGCTTCAACTGATAAATCCGGCCCTCATGGACAGTCTACAAAACCATATATAGATCAACAAGAAAGCACAAACTCAGAAATGCAACAAATCATATTTCAAGAAAACAATGGTCAGCGGAAATATCTCACGTTGTGGGGACCAATTATTGTTCCTGTCCAGGAGCGCATGTAGATATCATCTGCGTCATCCATTCCATAGCTAACTGTTCCATCCCCAATACCCTTCTCTCCTCTCTCAAGCTCTTCCAGCAGTCTAAAGTTCCTTGGCACTACAGAAATATTTTTATGGCAATCAGTATCAATAATTCACTTCCAACAACATTAATAGATACGGCATAGGCACATCATCAAATCTGATGTTCAGAATAGCTACATACATAAAACGAAAAATGACCATAAAAAAAATTCATCCAAAATACACTGAACCAGGTAGCCAGCAGCTTACTAACAATTTTAGTTCTGCTTGCAGAGTTTCTAATACAAGTTGTTCCAATGAGCAATTAGGGGCCAGTAGATAACGAAGGGATAATTGCACCTGGCTGCATAGAGTAAATTATCGCAATCCTAAATGACAAAAATTCTCAGATATCCTGGATTCTACCTAATTATGTGCTCGATCTTTTAATGTACCATCTCCCTTGGCTGCGTAGCATCAGAAGATCACTCGAACTTGTATAGCTAGACAATCACAGAAATGTGATTTTATTCCTGTACTTCCAAAAGGCACGGCTATTCACAAGCTCTACACATAGTGGGAATGTAGTGTGGAAGCAATAAAGATTAATACGCTTAAGTGCCTTTTATTCCAAGGATTAGTGGATTCCAAATATATAGTCGACTGTTTGCTCTTTTCGGGAAAAATCGCCTAGTTAACTACAACTTGCAGACTTGCAAAGTGAATTTCCCAGAATGAAGTAAACAAACTGTTTTATGCCGTGACAACAAACAAGCATAGATGGGGAACACATTAACCCCAAGTATTCAGCTGTAGCAATCCTCTGGACTAGATGAAGAGCTGATACTCTAAAGATGTAAGTGGGGCGTTTTCGCGGCCAGTATCATGGTATACATGCTAGTGTCACTTTTGTGGTCAGCGGTGAACTAATTGCCGAGTTTTGGAGGATAAGTAGGCTGCTGCTTGCATCTCTATGATAGTGTCCTATCTACCACGAGTCCACCACTTTGCACAAAGCTAGTCCATGTATTTTACTAAAATATCGGCACCAGCGGCAAATTCAGTACATTCATCATATCTTCTGGATTGATAAAATTTGACGATTCCTACTCCATCATACAGATTACCAACAGCAAAGGACTCTAGTTTTACGGTATCTTCGTCCAAACAAGCAACCCAGCTTCGTCATGCTAGTGACATGGGGGCAACAGTATGGCTCAGGTGCAGAGCTTCCTGCACCATACCGTACCGCAACGTATGAAGGACCACTTCCCCCCTAGTTTTCTCGCCATCGGAACATTATTTGTTGCCTAATGTGCCAGAGACCTGCAGCCAAGACATCGCTGGAAGGCAGGCGGCAACGTATGACAGCTCATCAATTCTTCCTAAATAGTAGTACAAACTTATACTACCATGAAGCATGAAGGCGACGACCTAAACACGAGTCCCGGGAATTGAATGAACTGAGCTGAACTGAACCCCTTGCTAAATTTAAGAGACTGGTATTCGCAACAGTAGTCCACACCCTAACACAGGTACTTGAGCAGAGGGGGATCTCTTCCCCCGCGGACGCGCCGGAGAAGACCAGATTCGAACCATGGATGGATGGACGGGAACGGATCCACGGCGCCAGAGAGCAAATCCGCGACTGATTGGACGGATTGGAGCATCGTATCGGTCGCATACGGGGAGATTTGGGGCTTGGCGGCTGGCTGGCTGGGAGGAGAAAGTAGCAGGAGAGGTTTGGGCGAGCTAGGGCTTACCGACAACTCCGGCTGCGTCACCGCTCGACGCCATTCCAGAAAAGTGGAGGAGCACGGGGAGGAGACCGCCCGACGGATGCGACAGGGGATTTCGGGGCGGCGCGCGTGCTCCGGTGGGGGGAGGCGGGCGTGCGTGCGTGCTCGGCGGCGCTCGTTCCCCTTTGGTGGTGGTGGGGTGGTGGTGGTGCACGGGTGCGACAGTGCGAGACGACGGGGAGAGGGGTGCGATGAAGTACGCGTGCAGGTGGGCTGGGTTGGGCCTGGGCCAGTCCAGGCCAGGTCAGGCTTGTGGAACATGAAGATACGTTTAGGCCAACTCCAACGGGCCAACCCAAATCGTCCGCGCGTGTCCACTTGGGTCAAAACGTCGGCCACTCTCCGATGCGTCTTCTTGCCCTCTTGATAGGGTTGCCCCTTCTCTCGGAGGCGATTGCCCGCCGCCGTTGAGCGAGTTTCTTCCCTACCGTCGTACTCCCCTTGAAACCTGGTTCGGGCCAACTAAGGGGTGATCTTTGCATCATCGCTCGGCCGTGGCCAAGTGTCTCTGGGTAAATGGTTGGGTTAGGGTTCCTGCAACACACAGTTTTTCTCGATCGGGCTAGGGTTCTAGATGATGGCGGAAACTGATGTTGGATCGGCCTCTGTCGATGCAACATCGTCCGCTAGTGACGTTGAGAAACTGATGGCGGGGCTAGGGCTTCGCGAGGAGGATCCCGACAATGTGGCGTTTGATGAAGGATCAGCACCACATGAGGCTATAAGATGGTTGGCTCTGGCGAGGGTTCATTTATACAAACCTCATAGCCAAGGCTAGTTCTGCAGTAATATGAGACCATGGCATATGCGTCCTAGTGGGGGCCCAAGCAACGGTCGCGGTCGTTGTGGAGGCAGAGCGGGAGGTGAGAGAGGCCTTGGAGGTGCAGCATATGGAACAAGAAGTCTGATGGAAGAGTTACAGTCAGAAAAAGACAACCTGCAGTCTGATGGAGTTGATCCTGATCTGGAGATGCACGATGCAGACCCTAGCAGAAAACGTTGATTCAACCTCCCTCCAGCAGCAGCTAGCAGTACCTTGGCGATCACCTCCCTAGTAGTGCCGCCCAGACTTTCTTCCAATAAGGAGCCAAAGAAAGCAAGGACTGCAAATGACATGAGTATTGGACGGAAGGGTTCTTCTACAGACCCTAAGAGAGTTAAAGTGGTGACTGAAACTGAAAAGGTTTGGGTAGTGAGCAACGAAGCACAAAACAGGACTAAACAAAAGATGGCGGGTCCCGGTGAGGGGCGCCGCCAGGCCCAATGAGTGTCTTCACCTAGAACTGTCGTGGCTAGGGCAAAGTCGCAACAGTCCGTGAACTTCGCGATTTTGCAAGGAAATTTGCCCCTACCCTTCTTTGCGTCGTAGAAACTCAGGTGGTCGGCGCGAGGGTAGAAGCTTTAGCAGGCACTCTTGGTTATGACAATTGTTATGCTATTGATAGTCAGGGTAGTAGTGTTGGCATTGGCATTTTTGGAACAATGAAATAAAAATAGAGGTACTTTATTATTCAGTCTACCATCTTGATTGCTCTGTCCTTGAGCCGGGTTCTGATCTGTGGAGGTTGACAGTGGTGTACGGTGAAGCTCAGACTCATCTCCGTCACCAAACATGGACCACATTAAAGAACATAAGTACTACAAGCACCCTCCCATGGCTTTGCCTGGGTGATTTCAACAAAGTCTTACATTCGGATGAGCACGAGGGGGCAGGAAGGCGGAGTAATGCACAAATCCAGGCCTTTAGAGATGCATGTTACTATATATTGGTTATTCAGGCCCTTTTTGGACGTTTGAGAAGAAGGTAACATGAGGCTCGTTCACAAGGGTGCGGCTCGACCGGGCTTTAGTTAATGCAGATTGGAACTCCAGGTTCCGCTTGTGGATTCAACTCACCTCACATCGGCGATGTCGAATCAAAGTGCAATACTTGTTAATTTCCATAGAGACCAAAGGCACAACCAGGAGCTAGAACATTTCGCTATGAGATCATGTGGGAAGACCACAACAAATGACCTGAAACCATAAATTTGGCTTGGTTTGGTAATGGCGAGTGCATCAAGTTAGAGGACCTTCGGGTGAAGTTGAATGCGTTATCGCGTAAGCTGACACAGTGGAACAAGAACACCTTTGGGAGCGTCCGAAAAGAGATCAAGAATTTGAAACAGGAACTTGAAACGTTGCGCTCAGACCCGAACCGCACTGCACCTTCACACGTTGAACTTAAAATTAACGACAAGCTCATGGAATTGTACCATAGAGAGGAGATCATGTGGCATCAGAGATCCAGGGTGGAATGGTTGACAACGGGAGATAAGAACACAATTTTTTTCATCTTCGAGCTAGCATACGGAGGAAGAAAAATATGATTAATGATCTCCAGAACTCTCTTGGCATGCTCTCTGATGATCCTGAGGAGCTCAAGGTGATGGTGCATGAATTTTATAAAAACCTCTATACGTCGGAGGGGGTAAGCAATATGGGCGCGGTGCTTAATAGTGTACCCAACAAGGTTACGCCTGAGATGAACGAGTTGTTGTGTGCTCCATACACATGTGAAGAGGTCAAGAACGCTCTTTTCCAAATGTTCCCGACCAAATCCCCGGGTCCAGACGGTTTTCTAATGCATTTTTTGTTGGCAAACGTAGTAATTTCAAAATTTTCCTACGCACACGCAAGATCATGATGATGCATAGCAACGAGAGGGGGAGTGTATCTTCATACCCTTGAAGATCGCTAAGCGGAAGCGTTTATCAACGCGGTTGATGTAGTCGTACACCTTCACGATCCGCCCCGATCAAGGACCGAACGTACGCACCTCCGCGTTCAACACACGTTCAGCTCGATGACGTCCTCGCCTTCTTGATCCAGCAAGACGGGCAAAATAGTAGATGAGTTCCGGCAGCACGACAGCATGATGACGGTGTTGGTGAAGAACAATCTCCGCAGGGCTTCGCCTAAGCACTACGGAAACTATGATGGAGGATAAACTAGAGGGGACGGGGTTTCCGGCACATGGCTTGGTGTTTCTTGATGTGTCTTTGGTGCTAGCCCTGCCCCTCTATTTATATGTTGAGCCTTGGGGTCGAAACTTGGAGTAAAAGCCTCCACAAAGTCGGTTTCACACGAAGGCAAGAGTCCTTCTCGGACTCGGGGCGACGCCGGGGGTTCGGCGTCTGGACCCAGATGCCAGGGACCCTGGCATCTGGCCCCTAGACTCCGCAAAACTTCCTTTTGCGCTTTCCGAAAACCTTGTGGGCTTTCCCCTTTGGCCCAAATAAAGTGTTCTTGTTCCCAAACATTTCAGGAAACATCCGGAATCCCTTCCGGTGAATTCCGGAACCCTTCCAGAGACCAAACACTATTATCCCATATATCAATCTTTATCTCCGGACCATTCCGGAGTTCCTCGTCATGTCCGTGATCATATCCGGGAACAACATTCGGTCACCAACATACATAACTCATATAATACTATATCGTCAACGAACGTTAAGCGTGCGGACCCTACGGGTTCGAGAACTATGTAGACATGACCGAGACATCTCTTTGGTCAATAACCAATAGCGGAACCTGGATGCCCATATTGACTCCTACATATTCTACGAAGATCTTTATCGGTCGAACCGCACTTACCTGAGCGCTTATACACGGCGCTCGCTCTCTGTCATGACCTGTCAGCCCTGGTCGGTTGGCCCCCGCAGTATGGTTTACAATGGATTCGCCGGTGGTTTCGCTGTTGGCTTGAGTCTTAGTGCCCACCTGCGTTGGGCCCGCCTGTCCCTTGGGCGGTCAATATTTTTTATTCTTTGCATTTTTTCCTTTCTAGTTTTTATGATATTTTTTGCCAAATATAAGCATTATTTTTTATTTTAGTACTGAATGTTCTCCTTTGCTTGAACTGACATCTTTTTTATAGTGTGTTTCCCTTGCTTTCTCTTTGTTCTCATTTTTTTTAGCATTTTTTGGATTTTTTTTCTAAACATCTTGGTAAGATATGTAGGACCGAACGAGTGGCATAGTCGTACTGACACATTTTTTTGTATGGACTGAAGAACATCTTTTTTATGGTGTGTGTGTGCATGGGGGGTTGGGAAACAGAATAACCGCACTGCGCGTGTGAAACGAGCGCACCGAGCCCCCCTCCCCCATCCCAGCGAGGCCAAGCCAGGAACGAGCCATAGCAGGCCACGATGCGGCGTGCCGCGGTGACACATGCGGAGGCGAGTCTGTAACATGACTTGCCCCATTATCTATCTTTTAGGGGGGAAACCAGCACCGCACCGAGGGGCATAGTTGTACTACACATCTTCCTTGTATGGACTTGCCCCCATTATCTATCTTTTTAGGGGGAAAACCAGCACCGCACCGAGGGGCATAGTTGTACCAACACATCTTCCTTGTATGGACTTGCCCCCATTATCTATCTTTTTAGGGGAAAAACCAGCACCGCACCGAGGGGCATAGTTGTACTGACACATCTTCCTTGTATGGACTTTCCCCCATTATCTATCTTAGGGGGTGTGGGTGCATGGGGGAGGACAGAATAACCGCACTGCACCTATAAAACGAGCGCACTTCCGCGTTAGCGCAAGGCCGAGCCGGGGGGAGGGGGGTCAGGACCCCCCCCCATCCGGCGAGGCCGAGCCAGGAACGAGCTGTAGCAAGTGACGACGCAGCATGCCGCGGCGTCGCATGTGGAGGCAAGTCCGTAACATGACTTGCCCCCATTATCTATCTTTTTAGGGGGGAAACCAGCACTGCAATGAGGGGAATAGTTGCACTGACACATCTTTCTTGTATGGACTTGCCCGATTATCTATCTTAGGGGGTGTGGGTGCATGGGGGGGATAGAATAATCGCATTGCGCCTGTCAAACAAGCGCATAGCCACGTTAGTGCGAGGCCGAGCCGGGGGAGGGGGGGGGTCGGGACCCCCACTCCCCCATCTCGGCGGGGCCGAGCCAGGAAAGAGCCATAGCAGGCGACGACGCGGCGTGCCGCAGCGTCGCATGCAGAGGCGAGTCTGTAACATGACTTGCCCCATTATCTACCTTTTTAGGGGGAAAACCAGCACCGCACCGAGGGGCATAGTTGTACTGACTCATCTTCCTTGTATGGACTTGCCCCATTATCTATCTTTTAGGGGGAAAACCAGCACCGCACCGAGGGACATAGTTGTACTGACACATCTTCCTTGTATGGACTTGCCCCCATTATCTATCTTAGGGGGGTGGGTGCGTGGGGGGGGGGGCAGAATAACCGCATTGCGCCTGTCAAACAAGCGCACTGCCGCGTTAGCACGAGGCCGATCCGGGAAGGAGGGGGCGGGACCCCCCTCCCCCATCTCGGTGAGGCTGATCTAGGAACAATCCATAGCAGGCGACGACGTGGCGTGCCGCGGCATCGCATGCAGAGGCGAGTCCGTAACATGACTTGCCCCATTATCTATCTTTTTAGGGGGAAAACCAGCACCGCACCGAGGGGCATAGTTGTACTGACACATCTTCCTTGTATGGACTTGCCCCCATTATCTATCTTTTTGAAGGAAATATGCCCTAAAGGCAATAATAAAGTTATTATTTATTTCCTCATATCATGATAAATGTTTATTATTCATGCTAGAATTGTATTACCCGGAAACATAATACATGTGTGAATACATAGACAAAGAGAGTGTCACTAGTATGCCTCTACTTACCTAGCTCGTGAATCAAAGGTGGTTAAGTTTCCTAACCATAGACATGAGTTGTCATTTGATTAACGGGATCACATCATTAGGAGAATGATGTGATTGACTTGACCCATTCCGTTAGCTTAGCACTTGATCGTTTAGTATGTTGTTATTGCTTTCTTCATGACTTATACATGTTCCTATGACTATGAGATTATGTAACTCCCGTTTACCGGAGGAACACTTTGTGTGCTACCAAATGTCACAACATAACTGGGTGATTATAAAGGTGCTCTATAGGTGTCTCCAAAGGTACTTGTTGAGTTGACGTATTTTGAGATTATGATTTGTCATTCTGATTGTCGGAGAGGTATCTCTGGGCCCTCTTGGTAATGCACATCACTATAAGCATTGCAAGCAATGTAGCTAATGAGTTAGTTACGGGATGATGCATTACGTAATGAGTAAAGAGATTTGCTGGTAATGAGATTGAACTAGGTATTGAGATACCAACGATCGAATCTCGGGCAAGTAACATACCGATGACAAAGGGAACAACGTATGTTGTTATGCGGTTTGACCGATAAAGATCTTCATAGAATATGTCGGAGCCAATATGAGCATCCAGGTTCCGCTATTGGTTATTGACCGGAGACGTGTCTCGGTCATGTCTACATAGTTCTCGAATCCGTAGGGTCCGCACGCTTAAAATTAGATGACAGTTATATTATGAGTTTATGTGTTTTGATGTACCGAAGGTAGTTCGGAGTCCCGGATGTGATCACGGACATGACGAGGAGTCTCGAAATGGTCGAGACATGAAGATTGATATATTGGACGACTATATTCGGACACCGGAATGGTTTCGGGAGTTATCGGATATATACCGGAGTACCGGGGGTTACCGGAACCACCCCGGAGGTTAATGGGCCTCATGGGCCCAAGTGGTGGAAGAGGAGAGGCGGTGATACGTCTCCAACATATCTATAATTTATGAAGCATTCATGCTATTTTATTATCTGTTTTGAATGATTACGGGCTTTATTATATACTTTTATATTACTTTTGGGACTAACCTATTAACCGGAGGCCCAGCCCATATTGCTGTTTTATTGCCTGTTTCAGTATTTCAAAGAAAAGGAATATCAAACGGAGTCCAAACGGAGTCCATATTGCACTTGTATCACCATCTCTTCGCCGAACTGGTGCACCTATATAATTTACCATTGTATTGGGTGTGTTGGGGACACAAGAGACTCCTTGTTATTTAGTTGCAGGGTTGTTTGAGAGAGACCATCTTCATCCTACGCCTCCCACGGATTGATAAACCTTAGGTCATCCACTTGAGGGAAATTTGCTACTGTCCTACAAACCTGTGCACTTGCAGGCCCAACAACGTCTATAAGAAGAAGGTTGTGTAGTAGACATCAACCTTTTTTCTGGCGCCGTTGCCGGGGAGGCTAGGTAAGCGGCACTCACTCACACCCCGTCAACTAAGCTCTTTTCTGGCGCCGTTGCCGGGGAGGTGAGTGCTTGAAGGTATATCTTTAGATCTTGCAATCGAATCTTTTTGTTTCTTGTTTTATCACTAGTTTAGTTTATAAAAGAAAACTACAAAAAAATGGAGTTAAGTTTGTCTCATACGCTTCGTCTTTTTAATATCTTTCGTGAGTATGATGGAAATGAAAATTGTGCTCAAGTGCTAGAAGAAGAATGCATTAAAATACTTGGTACTAAATCTTTGAATGATGAGCATGATTGCAATGTTGTTAGTATGAATTCCTTGAATATCCACGATGCTAATGATATGCAAAGCCACAAGCTTGGGGAAGCTATGTTTGATGAATATGATATTTTTTGTCCCCCAAGTTTTGATGAGCAAATTTATTATGATGGTAGCATGCCTCCTATTTATGATGATTATATTGATGAAAGTGGTTTTGGAAGAGCGTCAACTTTAGAAATTAGTGATCCCACTATTTTGGAGGATGTTGAATCTTATTGTGATGAATATGAAAGTGGATTTGGAAGAGTGCCAACTTTATTTAGTGATGATTCCACTATTTCGGAAGAGGTTCCAATTGATTATGAGAACAAAGTTGCTATCTATGATGATTATTGTGATGACTTGTATGCTATTAGGAATAATGATAACCATGAAATTTGTCATCATGATTTTAGTTTTCAATTGGATTATGCTTCACATGATAGCTATTTTGTTAAGTTTGCTCCCACTACTATTAGTGAGAAGAATTGTGCTTATGTGGAGAGTAGTAAATTTTCTATGCAAGTAGATCATGAAAAGAATGCTTTAGGTGCTGGTTATATTGTTGAATTCATTTATGATGCTACTGAAAATTATTATGAGGGAGGAATATATGCTTGTAGGAATTGCAATGATGTCAAGTTTCCTCTCTATGTGTTGAAAATCTTGAAGTTATACTTGTTTTGCCTTCCTACGCTAGTTGATTATTGTTCCCATAAGTTGTTTGCTCACAAAATCCCTATGCATAGGAAGTGGGTTAGACTTAAATATGCTAGTCATATGCTTCATGATGCTCCCATTATGTTTCAATTATTATCTTTTATGTGAGCATCATTGTCATCATCATGCCTAGCTAGAAGGGCATTAAAGAGCTTGTTGGGAGACAACCCAATATTTATCCTTACTGTTTTCGTGTGTTCACATGATTATGCTACTGTAGTAATCATGTTTTATAGCTTTTGTTTCAATAAAGTGCCAAGTAAGACCTTTGGGATAGCTTACAGTGATAGTTGTGTTGATCCTGCTGAAAATAAGAAACTTTTTCACCCAGTAAATTAGTTTTGTTAATTCACAGAAACGTTCTTTTGATCTTATTCTTTTTGCTCTGGATTGGTATAAAAATGGCTTATGTCTTCCTAATTTGGTAGGATTGTTGTAGTTCCAGAAGTATACGTTTCATACAGATTACTATAGACTGTTCTGTTTTTGACAGATTCTGTTTTCTATGTGTTGTTTGCTTATTTTGATGAATCTATGAGTAGTATCGGAAGGTCTGAACCATAGATAAGTTGGAATACAGTAGATATTACACCAACATGAATTTAGAATGAGTTCATTACAATACCTAAGTGGTGGTTTTATTTTCTTGTACTAACGGAGCTTACGAGTTTTCTGTTGAGTTTTGTGTTGTGGAGTTTTCAAGTTTTGGGTAGAGATTCGATGGACTATGGAATAAGGAGTGGGAAGAGCCTAAGCTTGGGGATGCCCAAGGCACCCCAAGATAATATTCAAGGACAACCAAGAGCCTAAGCTTGGGGATGCCCCGGATGGCATCCCCTCTTTCGTCTTCGTTCATCGGTAACTTTACTTGGAGCTATATTTTTATTCACCACATGATATGTGTTTTGCTTGGAGCGTCATTTTCTTTTGGTAGTACTTGCTTTCTGTTATTTAGAATAGTGTTTTGCATCTTTAGTTTCAATAAAAAGGTCAAGGATAGCCTTTGCCATGCTTATTTTGCTAGTATACATGTTGCTGTTTGAATACAGAAAGTTTACCGCTGTTGCCAAAATTCCCTAGAAAAGTCAGAGAATGATATAATGTTGAAACTTTTTGCATATTGAGCTCTGATAAATTCATTACAGTGAGAATTTTATTTCATAATTTTTGGAGTTAGGTAACTTTGATGAATCTTGCATTCTTTACAGACCATACTGTTTTGGCAGATTGCTGTTATGGTTGCATTGTTTGCATATGTTTGCTTGTTTAATGATTCTATTTGAGGATAGGAGTGTTAAATATGCAGAGGCATTTAGTATGCAATGTTGAATAATAATTTTAGTGATTTGTTACAGTAGAAAATGATAAGGTTTTGCATTGGTGTATACTAACCTATCTCACGAGTTCTTGTTGAGTTTGTTGTGGATGAAGCTTTTGATAAAAAGAGAAACCATGATATGAGAGGAATTAAGGAGACAAAAGAGTTCAAGCTTGGGGATGCCCAAGGCACCCCAATATAATATTTCAAGAAGTCTCAAGCATCTAAGCTTGGGGATGCCCCGTTAGGCATCCCATCTTTCTTCTTCAACAACTATCGGTTAGTATCGGTTGAACCTAAGTTTTTGCTTCTCCACATGAGTTGTGCTATCCTTGCAATGCCATTTTATTTTGTTTTTCTTGCTGTTTGAATACAATATCAAGATCTGAAATTCTTAAATGAGAGAGAGTCTTCACATAGTTACATAATTATTTAGCTACTCATTGATCTTCACTTATATCTTTTTGGAGTAGTTTTTCATTTACTCGTGTGCTTCACTTATATCCTTTGAGTAAATGGTTGAATGAGTTGATTGTCATAAATTTGAAATTATATATGTTTCATTTGCTTATCCCATGGGGAGTAATGACTTCACATCTAAGAAGTAGAGGTTGTAAATTTATTGAAGGTTAGCAAGCATTGTATTGGTCATTTGAACAATTCATGAAAGAATATTGAAGGAAGAGAGATTTCACATATAAATATACTATCCTAGACATCTTTTATAGTTGGGAGCACTCATTAAGTATGACATGCTAAAGAGTTTATGTTGGACAAGGAAGACAACGTAATGGGTTATGTTTTCCGACATCTCAGTTAAAGTATATTGTCATGGATCATTCAAACATGTTGAGCTTGCCTTTCCCCCTCATGCTAGCCAAAATTCCTTGCACTAAGTAGAGATACTACTTGTGCTTCCAAATATCCTTAAACCCAAATTTGCCATGAGAGTCCACCATACCTACCTATGGATTGAGTAAGATCCTTCAAGTAAGTTGTCATCGGTGCAAGCAATAAAAATTGCTCTCTAAATATGTATGATATTTTGGTGTCAAGAAAACAACTTTAAATGATCTTGTTATGGAAGCAATAAAAGCGACGGACTGCATAATAAAGGTCCATATGCAAGTGCAATATAAAGTGACGTTCATTCACATTAAGATTTTGTGCATCCAACCCTAAAAGCGCATGACAACCTCTGCTTCCCTCTGTGAAGGGCCTATCTTTTACTTTATGTCTTTTACTTTATGCAAGAGTCAAGGTGATTTTACCTTTTTCATTTTATCCTTTGGCAAACACCTCGTGTTGGGAAGATCCTGATATATATATCCAATTGGATGTAAGTTAGCATGAACTATTATTGTTAACATCACCCAAAGGTGAATACATTGGGAGGCAACACTATAAGCCCCTATCTTTCTCAGTGTCCGATTGAAGCTCCATAACCATTAGTATTGCGTGAGTGTTAGCAATTGTAGAAGATTATATGATAGTTGAGTATGTGGAGTTTGCTATTCCTGAAAATAAGATGAATTGCAATTGTTTGATGACCGAGAACATAGTTTGCTAATTTTCAAGAAAGTTTATGGTCTATGCTTTGACATGTGAATTGCTTGTTACTTTATCGTGAGAAGTTTTATGAGATGAACTACTGTTATGACATATTATCATGCTAGAAAAGGTGATTGAAATTATCATTGATCATACTTGTGCACCTTCTAGCATTCACACTTCATAAATTCTTTCTTTTATCATTTACCTACTTGAGGACGAGTAGGAATTAAGCTTGGGGATCTTGTCGTCTCCAACGTATCTATAATTTATGAAACATTCATGCTATTTTATTATCTATTTTGAATGATTACGAGCTTTATTATACACTTTTATATTACTTTTGGGACTAACCTATTAACCGGAGGCCCAGCCCATATTCTTTTTTATTGCTGTTTGATATTTGAAGAAAAGGAATATCAAGCGGAGTCCAAGCGGAATGAAACCTTCGGCGGCATGATTTTTTGGAAGAATATGATCCTGGAGACTTGGAGTTCACGTCAGAAGATCCTCGAGGAGGCCAGGAGATAGGGGGCGTGCCCCCCTACTGGGCGTGACCCCCTATCTTGTGGGCCCCTTGAGCACCTCCCGACCGACTTCTTTCGCCTATATAAGCCTACGTACCCTAAAAACATCGAAAATCAAGATATATCAGGAGTTCCGCCGCCGCAAGCCTCTGTAGCCACCAAAACCTCTCGAGTCCGTTTCGGCACCACGAGGGGGAACCCATCACCGGTGGCCATCTTCATCATCCGGTGCTATCCATGACGAGGAGGAGTAGTTCACCCTCGGGGCTGAGGGTATGTACCAGTAGCTATGTGTTTGATCTCTCTCTCTCTCGTGTTCTCTCTATGGCACGATCTTGATGTATCGCGAGCTTTGTTATTATAGTTGGATCTTATGATGTTTCTCCCCCTCTACTCTCTTGTGATGAATTGAGTTTCCCTCTTCAAGTTATCTTATCGGATTGAGTCTTTATTTGAGAACACTTGATGTATGTCTTGCCGTGTTTATCTGTGGTGACAATGGGATTTCACGTGCCACTTGATGTATGTTTTGGTGACCAACTTGCGGGTTCCGCCCATGAACCTATGCATAGGGGTTGGCACACGTTTTCTTTACTCTCCGGTAGAAACTTTGGGGCACTCTTTGAAGTACTTTGTGTTGGTTGGATGAATCTGAGATTGTGTGATGCATATCGTATAATCATGCCCACGGATACTTGAGGTGACAATGGAGTATCTAGGTAACATTAGGGTTTTGGTTGATTTGTGTCTTAAGGTGTTATTCTAGTACGAACTCTTTAATAGATCGATCTGAAAGAATAACTTTGAGGTGGTTTCGTACCCTACCATAATATCTACGTTTGTTCTCCGCTATTAGTGGCTTTGGAGTGACTCTTTGTTGCATGTTGATGGATTGTTATATGATCTATCTATGTTATTATTGTTGAGAGAACTTGCACTAGTGAAAGTATGAACCCTAGGCCTTGTTTCCTATCATTGCAATACCGTTTACGCTCACTTTTATCATTTGTTACCTTGCTGTTTTTATATTTTCAGATTATAGAAACCTTTATCTACCATCCATATTGCACTTGTATCACCATCTCTTTGCCGAACTAGTTCACCTATACAATTTACCATGTATCGGGTGTGTTGGGGACACAAGAGACTCCTTGTTATTTGGTTGCAGGGTTGTTTGAGAGAGACCATCTTCATCCTACGCCTCCCACAGATTGATAAACCTTAGGTCATCCACTTGAGGGAAATTTTCTACTGTCCTACAAACATGTGCACTTGCAGGCCCAACAACGTCTACAAGAAGAAGGTTGTGTAGTAGACATCAGGCGGCCAAGGGGCAGCCGCGCGCCCTCCCCCCCAAGTTCGAATTGGACAAGGAGGGGGGCGGCGCCCCCCTTTCCTTTCCCCCTCTCTCTCCTTCCCTCTCCTCTCCTACTCCAACAAGGAATTAGGGGGGAGGGGACTCCTACTCCCGGTGGGAGTAGGACTCCTCACGGGGCGCGCCAAGGGTGGCCGCCCCCTCCCCCTCCTCCACTCCTTTATATACGGGGAGGGAGGCACCCCCTGGAGACACAACAATTGATCCTTGAGGTCTCTTAGCCGTGTGCGATGCCCCCCTCCACCATTGTCCACTCGATAATATCGTAGCGGTGCTTAGGCGAAGCCCTGCGTCGGTAGAACATCATCATCGTCACCACGCCATCGTGCTGACAGAACTCTCCATCAAATCTCGGCTGGATCGGAGTTCGAGGGACGTCATCGAGCTGAACGTGTGTTGAACTCGGAGGTGCCGTGCATTCAGTACTTGATCGGTCGGATCGTGAAGACGTATGACTACATCAACCGCGTTGTGCTAACGCTTCCGCTTTCGATCTACGAGGGTAAGTGGACACACTCTCCCCTCTCGTTGCTATGCATCACCATGATCTTGCGTGTGCGTAGGAATTTTTAAGAAATTACTACGTTCCCCAACAGTGGCATCCGAGCCAGGTTTTATGCGTTGATGTTATATGCACGAGTAGGACACAAGTGAGTTGTGGGCGATACAAGTCATACTGCTTACTAGCATGTCATACTTTGGTTTGGCGGTATTGTTGGATGAAGCGACCCGGACTGACATTACGCGTACGCTTACGCGAGACTGGTTCTACCGACATGCTCTGCACACAGGTGGCTGGCGGGTGTCAGTTTCTCCAACTTTAGTTGAACCGAGTGTGGCTACGCCCGGTCCTTGAGAAGGTTAAAACAACATTAACTTGATGAACTATCATTGTGGTTTTGATGTGTAGGTAAGAACGCCCGACTTGCTGCCCGGAGCTTGGATCGAAAGTTATGAGATGGCTATGGAGTTATTGGAAGTCAGCGACGCGGCGATGGCTAAGTACTTCATCATGATGTTAGATGGAACAGCCCGCTCCTGGTTAAATGGTTTACCACCCAATTCCATTGGTTCATGGGCAGAACTAAAAGCCCGTTTTATCCAGAACTTCAAAGACACTTGCAAGCAGTCTATGTCGATTGTGGATTTGACAAATTATAAACAGGAGGAAGGTGAATCTACGACTCATTGGGTACGCCGGGTAAGGGAGATAATACATTCATCTGACAAGATGGATGCCGGCTCTGCAGTCCTCATGTTGGAGAAGAATTGCCGTTTTGAGCCACTGAGGCAGAAACTAGGGCGCCTTAAGCGTGATTGCAATGATATGGGTACGCTGATGGCGGCTTTAGTCAAATATGCCGATTCTGATAGTACCAAGGATCCCGCGTCTGATGAGGAAAAGACCGGGAAGGGAAAGAAGAACGGTAATGGAAAGGTTCAGCAGCATAACACGATGAATCAAGGAGGCAATAAGCGTAAGGCGGATGGTAACCCGGAATTTGTGGCCAATGCCAATGCACAAGGTAACAATCAGAGACGTAAGGGTAAGCCGCCTCGATCCGGCGGGTCAGGCCCATCTCTTGAGCAGCTACTTAATGAGCCCTGCCCGAGACACGGCACCAGAGAGCGGCCCGCCACACACCTGTGGAAAGATTGCGTGATCATGAAAGCGTTTAATAATTCCAACACCTTTGATGGCAATAATGGGTCTGGTGGCGGCTCAGGGGCTGGCGGTTTTCATGGCCCGGGTGGTGGTTCAGGTTCCGGGTTTCAGGGACGTCAAGGCGGCTATAATCAACATCAGTCTGGTCAAGGAGAGCAGCAGCAGTAGCAGTCGGGTTATCAAAGCAATCCGAAGCAGTTGAATAGTGGGAAGTACCACGTGTTTACCACTAGCTTATGCAAATGCGACCAGAAGGTTCATAAGAGGGCCGTGAATTCTATTGAGCCGACAATTCCTCGTTACTTGAGGTGGTCAGAACAACCCATTGTATGGAGCAGAGAAGATCACCCTCCACGGGTCGATAATCCGGGTAGTTGGCCTTGGTGGTAGCACCTCAGGTTGGTGGATATAAATTCACTAAGGTACTCATGGACGGAGGTAGTAGCATCAATATCCTCTATTATGAGACCTTTCGACGCATGGGGTTAACTGACAAGAATCTGAGGACATCCAACACTGTTTTCCATGGAGTGGTTCCTGGTAAGTCGGCTTACCCAGTTGGCAAGATTGAGCTGGAGGTGGCCTTTGGAGATGAATACGACTCTAGGGCTGAGAAATTGACGTTTGAGGTGGTCAAAATCAGGAGCCCATATCATGCTCTGTTTGGACGGCCGGCTTATGCTATGTTCATGGCACGGCCGTGTTATGTTTATTTGCAGCTCAAGATGCCGGGTCACAAGGGCACCATCACTGTGCATGGAATTCGGAAGGTAGCGTTGGAATGTGAAGAAGGCGACGCGGCTTATGCCGAGTCTGCCGGTGCAGCGGAAGAGCTCAAATTTTATCAAGGTAATGTTGACCCAGCGGATATGACCTCCCTGAAGAAACCGACTACAGAGCATGACCCGGCGTTGAAGTTTAAATCGGCCGCCGAGACGAAGCTTGTTGACTTTACCCCAGGTGACTATTCTAAGCAATTCAGCATCAGCAGCAATTCAGATCCCAAATAGGAAAGCACGCTCATCGAGTTCATCCGTGAGAACCGGGACATCTTTGCATGGAAACCTTCTGACATGCCGGGTGTACCGAGGGAACTCGCTGAGCACACTCTCAATATTGATCCGAAGTATAAGCTGGTCAGGCAGTTTCTTCGACGTTTTAACGAAGAGAGACGGAAAGCTATTGGAGAGGAAGTTGCCCGGCTCTTAGCGGCTGGGTTCATTGTTGAAGTTTTTCACCCGGAGTGGTTGGCTAACCCGGTGCTTGTGCTTAAAAAGAACGACACTTGGAGGATGTGTGTGGATTACACGGACTTAAACAAGGCTTGTCCGGCTGATCCCTTTGCTCTCCCCGTATTGATCAAATCATTGATGCCATTGCGGGTTGTGAACGTTTGAGCTTCTTGGATGCTTACTCTGGTTAACAGCAGATCAAAATGGCAGTTAAGGACCAGGGGAAGATGGCTTTCATCACTCCGTTTGGAGCCTTCTATTATGTATCTATGCCGTTTGGACTCAAGAGTGCTGAGGCGACTTATCAGCGATGTGTGCAAAACTGTTTACACGATCGAATCGGGCGTAATGTTCATGCTTATGTAGATGACATCGTGGTAAAGTCCAGAGAGAAGGAAACCTTAATATCCGACTTGAAAGAAACCTTTGATAATCTCCAAGTCTATAAGATGATGCTTAACCCGGCCAAGTGTGTATTTGGTGTACCTGCAGGCAAGCTTCTGGGTTTTCTGGTATCAAACAGAGGCATTGAAGCTAATCCGGAGAAGATGAAGGCAATTACCTCTCTGGCTAAACCGGCGTGTATCAATGATGTTCAGCGACTGGCGGGCCGTGTTGCCGCTTTAAGCTGGTTTATAAGCCGGTTAGGTGGGAAGGCCCTACCGCTATATCATATGATGAAGAAAACAGACACTTTTGTCTGGAGTGATGCTGCTGATGCCGCCTTTGAAGACTTAAAGAGACAGTTGTCTGAACCACCGGTTCTTACGGCTCCCATTGATAAAGAGCCATTGCTGTTATACGTGGCTGCCAATTCACGAGCCGTCAGTGTTGCCATCGTGGTGGAGCGTAAGGAAGCTAGCAAGGAGCATCCGGTTCAACGGACGGTCTACTACATCAGTGAGGTGCTCATTGAATCTAAACAAAGGTATCCACATTGGCAGAAACTCGTTTACAGAGTGTTTATGGCCAACCGGAAGTTGAAGCAGTACTTTCAAAGTCATCCTATAACTGTGGTAAGTTCTGCCCCTTTGGGAGACATCATCCAGAATAGGGAGGCCATAGGACGAGTCGCCAAGTGGGCTATCGAGCTTGGGCCTCATGGTTTGAAGTACATGCCACATACTACTATTAAGTCTCAGGCCTTGGTGGACTTTATCAATGATTGGACAGAGTTGCAGGCACCTGAGGAGAAGCTAGATAACACCTATTGGACTATTCACTTTGATGGGTCCAGGCAGCTAGAAGGCTCGGGGGCTGGAGTTGTTTTAACTTCCCCTCGATGTGACAAATTTTGTTATGTACTCCGGCTTATGTTTCTGTGTACTAACAATGCAGCTGAGTACGAGGCCTTACTCCATGGTCTCCGGATGGCCAAGGAGATGAACTTAAGCCGGGTAAGGTGTTTGGGCGACTTAGATCTTGTGGCTCAACAGGTGTCAGGCAAGTGGGATTCCAAGGATCCCCTTATGACGGCTTATCATCGTGAAGTAGATGTTGTGGCTAGTCACTTCAAGGGTTATCAAGTGGAGCACATTGATCGAAGGAAGAATGAGGCGGCTGATGCTTTAAGCCGGTGGGGATCTCAATGTAAGCCGGTGCCGCCTAACACCTTTCTCGATATTTTACATAACCCTTTTGTCAAGGTGCCTACCGAGGAAGAACTAGCGGTGCCAGACCCGGAGGCACAGCTGGTGGCAGCTCTTCACGTTATCCCGGATTGGACAGTGCCATATTTGGCTTATATGACCCGGGGAGAATTACCTGAGGATGAGACCTTGGCAAGACAAATCGTCAGGCGCTCCAAATCTATGACGATTGTTAACGGCGAGTTACATCACCTAAGCGTCACTGGGGCGTTTCAACACTGTGTGTCACCTGCAGAAGGCCAAGAAATACTTTGTGAGATCCATGAAGGGGATTGTGACCATCATGCCGGGTCAAAATCTCTTGTAGCTAATGTTGGGGAACGTAGCAATTTCAAAAATTTTCCTACGCACACGCAAGATCATGGTGATGCATAGCAACGAGAGGGGAGAGTGTTGTCCACATACCCTTGTAGACCAAGCGGAAGCGATCTGGCGTAGAGGAAGTAGTCGACGTTCTCCTCGCGATCCGACCGATCCGGCGCCGTTACTCCGACGCCCGAGTTCTTGACACACGTACAGCTCGATGGCGTCCCTCGTACTCGATCCAGCCGAGTGTCGAGGAGAGTTTCGTCAAGACGACGGCGTGGTGACGATCTTGATGTTTCACCGGTAGCAGGGCCGCCTAAGCTTCATGACAGTATAACCGAGGTGGAATATGGTGGAGGGGCACCGACACGGCTAAGGAGCGATCTAAAGATCAACTTGTGTGTTCCAAAGTGCCCCTTGCCCCGTATATAAAGGAGCAAGGGGAGGGGGCGGCCAAGGGAGAGCGCCAGGAGTCCTACTCCCTCTGGGAGTAGGATCCCCAATCCTAGTTGGACTAGGATTCTCGGAGGAAAGAGAGAGAGAGAGAGGGGCGGCCCTTCTCCTAGTCCTAGTAGGACTAGGGAAGGGGGGAGGCGCCCACCTAGGGCTGGCCCTTCTCCTTTCCACTAAGGCCCATCGAGGCCCATTTACCTCCGGGGTTCGGTAACCTCCGGTACTCGATAAATTCCGTTTTCGCCGGAACCATTCGAACTCCAAACATAGGCTTCCAATATATCAATCTTTATGTCTCGACCATTTCGAGACTCCTCGTCATGTCCGTGATCGCATCCGGGACTCGAACTTCTTGGTACATCAAAATACATAAACTCATAATAAGCCATCGAAACCTTAAGCGTGCGGACCCTACGGTTCGAGAACAATGTAGACATGACCTAGAACTATTCACGGTCAATAACCAACAGCGGGACCTGGATGCCCATATTGGTTCCTACATATTCTACGAAGATCTTTGTCGGTCAGACCGCATAACATCATCGTTGTTCCCTTTGTCATCGGTATGTTACTTGCCGATATTCGATCGTCGGTATCCAATACCTAGCTCAATCTCGTTACGGCAAGTCTCTTTACTCGTTCCGTAATACATCATCTCACAACTAACTCATTAGTTGTAATGCTTGCAAGGCTTGATGATGTGCATTACCGAGAGGGCCCAGAGATACCTCTCCGGCAATCGGAGTGACAAAACCTAATCTCGAAATCGCCAACCCAACATCTACCTTTGGAGACACCTGTAGCACTCCTTTATAATCACCCGATTCGTTGTGACGTTTGGTAGCACCAAAGTGTTCCTCCGATGGCGGAGTTGCATAATCTCATAGTTACGTGAACATGTATATGTCATGGATAAAAGCAGTAGCAACATACTCAGCGATCGTGTGCTAAGCTAAGGGAATGGGTCATGTCAATCAGATCATTCTACTAACGATGTGACCTCGTTAATCAAATAACAACTCCTTTGTTCATGGTCGGAAACATAACCATCTTTGATTAACAAGCTAGTCTAGTAGAGGCATACTAGTGACATGTTGTTTTGTCTATGCATTCACACATGTATCATGTTTCCGGTTAATACAATTCTAGCATGAATGATAAACATTTATCATGAAATAAGGAAATAAATAATAACTTTATTATTGCCTCTAGGGCATATTTCCTTGATCTCCCACTTGCACTAGAGTCAATAATCTAGATTACATAGTAATGATTTTAACACCCATGGAGTCTTGGTGCTGATCATGTTTTGCTCGTGGAAGAGGCTTAGTCAACGGTGCGCAACGTTGAGATCCGTATGTATCTTGCAAATCTCTATGTCTCCCAACCGGACTAAGTCCGGATGGAATTGAAGCGTCTCTTGATGTGCTTGGTCCTCTTGTGAAATCTGGATTCCTTCGCTAAGGCAATTGCTCGAGATTGTCACGAAGATTTTCATTGGACCCGACGCACTAGGTATGACACCTAGATCGGATATGAACTCCTTCATCAGACTCCTTCCTTAGCTGCTTCGAAGCTGCTATGTACTCCGCTTCACATGTAGATCCCTTCACGACGCTTTGTTTAGAACTGCACCAACCGACAGCTCCTCCGTTTAATGTAAATACGTATCCGGTCTGCGATTTAGAATCGTCCGGATCGGTGTCAAAGCTTGCATCAACGTAACCGTTTACGATGAGCTCTTTGTCACCTCCATATCTGAGAAACATATCCTTAGTCCTTTTCGGTATTCGGGATGTTCTTGACCGCTGTCGATGATCCACTCTGGATTACTTTGGTACCTCCTGCTAGGCTTATAGCAAGGCACACATCAGTGCGGTACACAGCATTGCATACATGATAGAGCCTATGGTGAAGCATAGGAACATCTTTCATTTTCTCTCTATCTTCTGCGGTGGTCGGGCATTGAGTCGACTCAACTTCACACCTTGTAACACAGGCAAGAACCCTTTCTTTGCTTGATCCATTTTGAACTTCTTCAAAATTTTGTCAAGGTATGTGCTTTGTGAAAGTCCAATCAAGCGTCTTGATCTATCTCTATAGATCTTAATGCCCAATATGTAAGCAGCTTCACCGAGGTCCTTCATTGAAAACTCTTATTCAAGTATCCCTTTATGCTATCCAGAAATTCTATATCATTTCCTATCAGCAATATGTCATCTACATATAATATCGAAATGCTCTGAGCTCCCACTCACTTTCTTGTAAATCGAGCTTCTCCAAAAGTCTCATACAAACCCAAATGCTTTGATCACACTATCAAAGCGTTTATTCCAACTCGAGATGCTTGCACCAGTCCATAGATGGATCATTGGAGCTTGCACACTTTGTTAGCTCCCTTTGGATCGATAAAACCTTCGGTTGCATCATATACAACTCTTCTTCCGTAAATCCATTCAGAATGCGTCTTTACATCCATTTGCCAAATTTCATAATCATAAAATGCGCAATCGCTAACATGATTCGGACGGACTTAAGCATCGCCACTGGTGAGAATGTCTCATCGTAGTCAACCCCTTGAACTTGTCGAAAACCTTTTGCGACAAGTCGAGCTTTATAAACGATAACATTACCGTCCGTCGGTCTTCTTCTTGAAGATCCACTTGTTTTCTATTGCTTGCCTACCCTCGGGCAAGTCAACCAAAGTCCATACTTTGTTTTCATACATGGATCCCATCTCGATTTCATGGCCTCAAGCCATTTTGCGGAATCTGGGCTCACCATCGCTTCTTCATAGTTCGTAGGTTCATCATGATCTAGTAGCATGATTTCCGAATAGGATTACCGTACCACTCAGTGCGGATCTCACTCTGGTTGATCTACGAGGTTACGTAGTAACTTGATCTGAAGTTTCATGATCAATATCATTAACTTCCTCACTACTTGGTGTAGGTGTCTCGTAAACTGGTTTTCTGCGACGAACTACTTTCAAGTAAGGGAGAAGGTACTATTACCTCATCAAGTTCCACTTTCCTCCCACTCACTTCTTTCGAGAGAAACTCCTTCTCTAGAAAGGATCCATTCTTAGCAACGAATGTCTTGCCTTCGGATCTGTGATAGAAGGTGTACCCAACTGTTTCCTTTGGGTATCCTATGAAGACACATTTCTCCGATTTGGGTTCGAGCTTATCAGGTTGAAGCTTTTTCACATAAGCATCGCATCCCCAATCTTTAAGAAACGACAACTTTGGTTTCTTGCTAAACCACAGTTCATAAGGTGTCGTCTCAACGGATTTCGACGGTGTTCTATTTAGTGTGAATGCGGCCGTCTCTAGAGCATAACCCCAAAATCGATAGCGGTAAATCTGTAAGAGACATCATAGATCGCACCATATCTAGTAAAGTACGATTCTGACGTTCGGACACACCATTACGTTGTGGTGTTCCGGTGGCGTGAGTTCTTGAAACTATTCGCATTGTTTCAAATGTAGACCAAACTCGTAACTCAAATATTCACCTCCACGATCGGATCGTAGAAATTTAATTTTCTTGTTACGATGATTTTCAACTTCACTCTGAAATTCTTTGAACTTTTCAAATGTTTCAGACTTATGTTTCATTAAGTAGATATACCCATATCTCGCTTAAGTCATCTGTGAAGGTGAGAAAATAACGATATCCGCCACGAGCCTCAACATTCATCGGACCACATACATACGTATGTATGATTTCCAACAAATCTGTTGCTCTCTCCATAGTACCGAGAAGCGGTGTTCTAGTCATCTTGCCCATGAGGCACGGTTCATAAGTGCCAAGTGATTCATAATCAAGTGACTCCAAAAGTCCATCAAGATGGAGTTTCTTCATGCGCTTTACACCGATATGACCTAAGCGGCGATGCCACAAATAAGTTGCACTATCATTATCAACTCTGCATCTTTTGGCTTCAACATTATGAATATGTGTATCACTACTATCGAGATTCATAAGAAATAGACCACTCCTTAAGGGTGCATGACCATAAAAGATATTACTCATATAAATAGAACAACCATTATTCTCGATTTAAATGAATAACCGTCTCGCATCAAACAAGATCCAGATATAATGTTCATGCTCAACGCAGCACCAAATAACAATTATTTAGGTCTAAAACTAATCCGAAGGTAGATGTAGAGGTAGTGTGCCGACCGCGATCACATCGACTTTGGAACCATTTCCCAGCGCATCGTCACCTCGTCCTTTGCGGTGTTAAGCAATCCGTAGTCCTGTTTGAGTTGCAAATATTAGCAATGAACCAATATCAAATACCAGTGCTCTGCGAGCTCTAGTAAGGTACACATCAATAACATGTATATCACATATACCTTTGTTCACCTTGCCATCCTTCTTATCCGCCAAATACTTGGGGCAGTTCCGCTCAAAGTGACGATCGCTTGCGGTAGAAACACTCGGTTTCAGGTTTAGGGCCGGACTTGGGTTTCTTCTCTGAGCAAACAACTTGCTTGCTGTTCTTCTTGAAGTTCCTTCTTCTTCCCTTTGCCTTTCTTCTTGAAACTAGTGGTCTTATTGACCATCAACACTTGATGCTCCTTCTTGATTTCTACCTCCGCGCCTTTAGCATTGCGAAGAGCTCGAGCATAGTCTTTACTAACCCTTGCATATTATAGTTCATCACGAAGCCTTTGTAGCTTGGTGGCGTGATTGAAGAATTTCATCAATGACACAATCATTCGGAAGATTAACTCCCAATTGTGTCAAGTGATTGTAATACCGGACATTACGAGTATATGCTCACTAATGTAACTGTTTTCCTCCATCTTGCAGCTATAGAACTTATTGGAGACTTCATATCTCTCAATCGGGCATTACTTTGGAATATCAACTTCAACTCTGGAACATCTCATATGCTCCATGACGTTCAAAACGTCGTTGAAGTCCCGGTTCTAAGCCGTAAAGCATGGCTGCTCGAACTATAGAGTAGTCATCGGCTTTGCTCGCCAGACGTTCTTAACGTCGTGGCCATTGCATCTGCATCGAGCTGTCACCTAGCGGTGCATCGGGGCGTAACTCTTACGTGCAGCAATGAGGGCGATCCTCGTTACGGACCCAGTCCGTGTAATTGCTACCATCATCTTTCAACTTTGCTTTCTCAAGGAACGCATTAAAATTCAACGGAACAACAAAGACGAGCCATCTATCTACAATCAAACATAAACAAGCAAGATACTATCGGTACTAAGTTCATGATAAATTTAAGTTCAATTAATCATATTACTTAAGAACTCCCACTTAGAAAAACATCTCTCTAGTCATCTAAGTGATCACGTGATCCAAATCAACTAAACCATAACCGATCATCACGTGAAATGGAGTAGTTTTCAATGGTGAACATCTTATGTTGATCATATCTACTATATGATTCACGCTCGACCTTTCGGTCTCCGTGTTCCGAGGCCATATCTCGCATATGCTAGGCTCGTCAAGTATAACCCGAGTATTCTGCGTGTGCAAAACTGGCTTGCACCCGTTGTAGATGGACGTAGAGCTTATCACACCCGATCATCACGTGGTGTCTGGGCACGACGAACTTTGGCAACGGTGCATACTCGGGGAGAACACTTCTTGATAATTTAGTGAGAGATCATCTTATAATGCTACCGTCAATCAAAGCAAGATAAGATGCATAAAAGGATAAACATCACATGCAAATCAATATAAGTGATATGATATGGTCATCATCATCTTGTGCTTCATGATCTCCATCTTGTTGCACCACCATGATCACCATCGTCACCGGCGCGACACCTTGATCTCCATCGTAGCATCGTTGTCGTCTCGCCAAACTTATGCTACTACGACTATCGCTACCGCTTAGTGATAAAGTAAAGCATTACAGGGCGATTGCATTGCATACAATAAAGCGACAACCATATGGCTCCGCGATTGCCGATAACCGGTTACAAAACATGATCATCTCATACAATAAAATATAGCATCACGTCTTGACCATATCACATCACAACATGCCCGCAAAAACAAGTTAGACGTCCTCTACTTTGTTGTTGCAAATTTTACGTGGCTGCTACGGGCTTAAGCAAGAACCAGTCTCACCCACGCATCAAAACCACAACGATACTTCGTCAAATAGACTCCGTTTAACCTTCTCAAGGACCGGGCGTAGCCACACTCAGTTCAACTAAAGTGAGAGAGACAGCACCCACGGTCACCTTTAAGCAACGAGTGCTCGCAGCGGTGAAACCAGTCTCGCGTAAGCGCACGCGTAATGTCGGTGCGGGCCGCTTCATCTCACAATACCGCTGAACCAAAGTATGACATCTTTGGTAGGTAGTATGACTTGTATCGCCCACAACTCACTTGTGTTCTACTCGTGCAAAACATCAAACCATATAAAAACCTGGCTCGATACCCTTTGTTGGGGAGCGTAGCAATTTCAAAAATTTTCCTACGCACACGCAAGATCATGGTGATGCATAGCAACGAGAGGGGAGTGTTGTCCACATACCCTTGTAGACCCGGCGAAGCGATCTGGCGTAGAGGAAGTAGTCGACGTTCTCCTCGCGATCCGACCGATCCGGCGCCGTTACTCCGGCGCCCCGAGTTCTTGACACACGTACAGCTCGATGGCGCCCTCGTACTCGATCCAGCCGAGTGTCGAGGAGAGTTCGTCGACCAAGACGGCGTGGTGGACGATCTTGATGTTTCACCGGTAGCGAGGGCTTCGCCTAAGCAGCGACAGTATAACCGAGGTGGAATATGGTGGAGGGGGCACCGCACACGGCTAAGGAACGATCTAAAGATCAACTTGTGTGTTCCAAAGTGCCCCTTGCCCCGTATATAAAGGAGCAAGGGGGGGGGGCGTGCCAAGGAGGTGTGCCAGGAGTCCTACTCCCTCAGGGAGTAGGATTCCCCAATCCTAGTTGGACTAGGATTCTCGAGGGGAAAGAGAGAGAGGGCGGCCCTTCTCCTAGTCCTAGTAGGACTAGGGAGGGGGGGGCGCGCCCACCTAGGGCTGGCCCTTCTCCTTTCCACTAAGGCCCATCGAGGCCCATTTACCTCCCGGGGTTCGGTAACCTCCGGTACTCGATAAATTCCGTTTTCGCCGGAACCATTCCGAACTCCAAACATAGGCTTCCAATATATCAATCTTTATGTCTCGACCATTTCGAGACTCCTCGTCATGTCCGTGATCACATCCGGGACTCGAACTTCTTCGGTACATCAAAATACATAAACTCATAATAAGCATCATCGAAACCTTAAGCGTGCGGACCCTACGGTTCGAGAACAATGTAGACATGACCTAGAACTATTCACGGTCAATAACCAACAGCGGGACCTGGATGCCCATATTGGTTCCTACATATTCTACGAAGATCTTTGTCGGTCGACCGCATAACATCATACGTTGTTCCCTTTGTCATCGGTATGTTACTTGCGAGATTCGATCGTCGGTATCCAATACCTAGCTCAATCTCGTTACGGCAAGTCTCTTTACTCGTTCAGTAATACATCATCTCACAACTAACTCATTAGTTGTAATGCTTGCAAGGCTTGATGATGTGCATTACCGAGAGGGCCCAGAGATACCTCTCCGACAATCGGAGTGACAAAACCTAATCTCAAATCGCCAACCCAACATCTACCTTTGGAGACACCTGTAGTACTCCTTTATAATCACCCGATTACGTTGTGACGTTTGGTAGCACCAAAGTGTTCCTCCGTAAACGGAGTTGCATAATCTCATAGTTACGGGAACATGTATATGTCATGGATAAAAGCGGTAGCAACATACTCAACGATCGTGTGCTAAGCTAAGGGAATGGGTCATGTCAATCAGATCATTCTACTAACGATGTGACCTCGTTAATCAAATAACAACTCCTTTGTTCATGGTCAGGAAACATAACCATCTTTGATTAACAAGCTAGTCTAGTAGAGGCATACTAGTGACATGTTGTTTTGTCTATGCATTCACACATGTATCATGTTTCCGGTTAATACAATTCTAGCATGAATGATAAACATTTATCATGAAATAAGGAAATAAATAATAACTTTATTATTGCCTCTAGGGCATATTTCCTTCAGCTAAAGCTTTCCGTCATGGTTTTTACTGGCTGACGGCTCATGCTGATGCGGAGGATCTAGTCAGTAAATGTGACGGTTGTCAAAAGTTCTCACAACGAGCTCATGTGCCGGCTCAAGGGTTGAGGATGATCCCAATCACTTGGCCGTTTGCAGTCTGGGGGCTTGACATGGTTGGACCTTTCAAGAGGTCTAAGGATAAAAAGATACATCTCCTGGTGGCAGTGGATAAGTTTACAAAGTGGGTTGAGGCAGAGCCAGTCAGTAAGTGTGATGCAGCCACGGCGGTTCAATTCATGAAAAAGGTGATCTTTCGTTTTGGTTTCCCACACAGCATTATAATTGATAATGACACTAATCTCTCCAAGGGTGCCATGGAAGAGTTCTGTCAACGAGAACATATCCGGCTTGATGTTTCGGCTGTTGCTCATCCTCAATCCAATGGTCAAGCAGAAAGAGCTAATCAAGAGATCCTGAAGGGTATCAAGCCCCGGCTCTTTGTCCCCTTACAACGGACTCCGGGTTGTTGGGTGGAGGAGTTACCTTCTGTGTTATGGAGCATCAACACTACGCCTAACAGATCTACAGGCTACACACCTTTCTTTATGGTGTATGGTGCAGAGGCGGTCCTGCCAAGTGACATCCGGCACGATTCACCCCGCGTGGCGGCTTATGTTGAGGCTGACAACGAAAAAGCTCATCAGGATGCGCTTGACTTGTTGGATGAGGAGCGAGACTTGGCAATAGCCCGCTCAGCGATTTATCAACAAGGCCTGCGCCGCTATCATAGCCGCCGGGTTAGGAGCAGGACCTTTCAGGAATGCGATTTGGTGCTCCGGCTCATCCAGGATCAGTCTGACATACACAAGCTATCCCCACCTTGGGAAGGACCCTTTGTGGTCAGCAAGAATTTGCACAACGGATCATACTACCTCATCGATGTTCGAGAGCACAAAGACTCACGTAAGTCAGAGGAGGAGACCCGCCGGCCGTGGAATATTGCTCATCTCCGGCCTTACTATACTTAAGCCACCGTCTCTCAAGATGTATATATTGTGACAATGTATATATATTGTATAAATATATAAAGCAGGACCTCTGTCCTTTTTACACTCAAAGGTTTATGTGTCTTCTTTATCAGGTGGTGGAAACAACCAACAGGGAGCGGGTCACATTTGAATCCGGCTTTCCCTTTGGTCTGGCTTATGATCATGTCTGAATCTAGCCATGGTCACTTGGGGGCTTCCTGTTCAAACATAGGTCGTATTCGAACCAAAGAGAACATAGCTGTCGATACCCACTTGATCGGCATATTGCCAAACCCACTTGGGGGCTTCTTGATCATATTTGAATCATAGCTTAACCCCTTTGGGTCTAACGTGGATCGTATTCGAATCAGCGTCATTAAACAACTCTTATGGTCACTTGGGGGCTTCCTGTTCAAACATAGGCCGTATTCGAACCAAAGAGAACATAGCTGTCGATACCCACTTGATCGGCATCGCCAAAGCCACTGGGGGCTATATGATCGTATTCGAATCTTAGCTTAACCCCTTTGGAACGGTTTACTGATCATATTCGAATCAGAAGCATGTAAATGTTGTGTATCATCCAACAAAAGGATAAATTATTTTGACTATCTTGAGACCTTCTTGAAAACATTATGAGATGGTTTTTTCTTCCGGTTTAATATTGATTACCCCAGGTTCTTAAGTGCTAGGTAAACATCATATGAGCATGGAAGATTATCAAAGGGATCGCAGGTATGCTATTGTGATTATATTTAACAAATATAATCATAAACCGGCCTGTATATGATGTCGTTGGGTCGTGTTCTGGGTTATCAATACTTTATGTAACCCCCGACGCGATAAACCGCCAAGGAAATTTTGCTTGGTTTTTTGTGTAGGATAAGGCAAAGCAAAGTTAAATGTCAAGGAAATAAACGGTCAACATAAGCAAGAAACATATAGCGATGGCGGCTTACAAAAGTATTAAGCACCAGGAACATGCGCAAAGGCATGACAAACATTGAGAAGTTTTTATTACCCTATTACAAGACTTCCCGAGTCTGAATAAATGAAGCATTGTTTTTTGCAAAGTTATAAAACGCCTGGCGGTTCATTCCTTCGGCAGGCTCGACGACTCCTGGTTATCCTTCTCCTCCTCTCCGTCGGTTGCTTTGTCCTGGAAGGTTGACGAGGCCCAATCAATGCCACTCAAGTCTTCAAACTCAGCCTCATCATCTATTAAATCGGCTGGGTCCACTTCAGGAGCAAAAGTATGCTTACGCGTTGGAGGGATCAGGCTGACTTGATCATATGGAATGTTTGGAATTCTCCGGTTCTCACTATCATAGCCCGACGAATACTTGGTAAGATCAGTATCATTCCCAATAAGGGTAGCCACGGGACGTATGACTTTGACACAGGCGGTGAAATCATGATCATCAAATACAGTACCGTCCTCCTTCAGGCTCGGGTATCCAAGAGCGAGGTCAGCCGGGTCTAGCTCTGGCATCCATGCCTTTGCCCGGCTCAATGCGGCCACGGCCCCGGCTCTTGAAGATGCCCGCCTTAAATCCTGAATTCGCCGAGGTAGCACAGCGAGATGCTTCAGCACGTCTTGCAGAAGGTGGGGAGTGGTATTTTATAAGGCTACAACGGCCAAGGCACATTGTGACCCGGAGTACAGTTGTTCCACTAAAGTGTAAACCGCCTTAAGTTTGATCAGCATGCTCTGCTTGAGGTTGGTGCTCCTGGGGCCTGTGTGTTCACAAGTATAACAGTAAGCCGGAGATAACTATTACAATAGTCATTGAAAGATTACAATGTTTGAGGTTTTGTACAGTAACTTACCGAAGATGGTTGAGACCACTTGGGATATCTGCCGTTTTAAGTCAGACAGCTCGGTTGTTGCCTCTGCAAGAGATGCTTTTGCGTCTCGGCCCGAGTCACCAGTGAAGCCTTCTCATCAGCCTAGATTTTCTTCTCTGACTCAAATTTTTTCTTCAACTTCTCTTGTTCAGAGACACAAAATTCAAATTTGGAGTTGGCCTTCTGAGTTTCAAGTTCTTGAGTTTTCAGCTGGCTCTTCAGGTCAGCAAGCTCCGACTCAAATTGACTTATGATGGCCTGCATTGATACCAGGTTATGGTAAGGATCACGGTAAGGTAACATTCAAGTCCCAAGCATTTTACAAGTAAAGATACTTGGCCCTTGGGGGCTAATGTATGTTAAAGAATTTTTTAACCTACAAATCCGGGTCATGCATATTAAGTCCCAAGCATTTTACAAGTAAAGATACTTGGCACTTGGGGGCTAATGTGTATCGCAAGTTCAAAGTATCATGCTATCACCGGGTTAAATATGTTCTCTTTAAACCGGACAAACCAACAGTAAGAAGATTTTTAAGTCTACAGCATAATCATTCATAAGAAATAGACTTGGGGGCTGGTACAGTAAGTAAGATTCAGGAAAATAGCATAAGTTATACCTCAGATTTGTGTTGTATTTGTTTCACCATGTCAATTTCCAGGTCATGACTATTATGCACTTGATTCAGATAGCCCGAGACTATATCACCAATGCTTAAGTGAGTATAATCAGTAATGTCCTGCTTGGCCTTTCGGCGTTCGGCAAGTTCTTCCTTGGCAGTACATTTGGCAGGACGATGAGACCGCCGGTTCAACAAATTGACTTTTCGAAATTCAACTTCCGGTCGATCGTCTTGACCGGGCTATGAGCTTCGGATTATCGAGCTGTTGATAGCATCTTGGCAAAGGGTCGAGGTTGGCACCGGAATGTCGAAGCGGTTCAAGCGGCGGTGATGGGTGGAGCTGTCGAGAGCGAGACATGTCAAGCGCCGGTTCAAGAATAATCGGGTCTTAGGATGGCTTATTCTTTCTTGCCCTCTTGCTGGGCTTCACTTGCATGCTGTCAATAAAGATAGAAGGATGAATACTAAAGCATAAGTAAGGTAACGCCTAAAGTAAATAAGGTTACATTACCCGGGAGCAGTTTTGAAACCCAGCATGTTTGATTGCATAGACTCGCCGGAGGAAGGAGAGGTATCCTGATAATTAGAGTCAGATGAATTGAGAGGTTGGTGAATTAAACTCGCCAAAGGTAAAACAGAACGTAAATCGGAGATAACCTCGGTCCGACGCTTCCTAGTTACATCAGGTAAGCCGGAGGAGAGTTCTACATCCTTGTTGGTCCGGGTCTGCCTCCGGTTTTCAAGCTGTTGTTGCTTCAAAAGAAATTGAGGATCTTGATAAGCTAGAGGATGTGAAAATCTTACTTTCCAGGTCCCCCTTCGGATTTTTTGCTTTGGCAAAGGCTCTGAGTCAGAGGATATTATAGTTACCTCTTCGTCAACTGCTTGACTGTTCCCCGTATCCTCCTAAAAGGATAGAATGTCAGTAAAATAATGACAAAGGAGTTAAGAAAATTAAAGGATTACCTCTTCATCATCCGAAGAAGTATCATCCAATTTGAATAAGTCGGAGGCGCTGGGTTTCTTCTTCTTTGAGGTTCCCGTCTTGGCGGCTTTCCTTTCGGTTTTCTTGGCTGTCCTGGCTTGTTTGGCAGCCTCATGGTCATACTTGACCTTCCATAAGTTGTCATCGGCCTGTGGAAAGGATAAGGAACTATGAGTACAAATAAGGTATAACATAGCAAGGAGTATTTATTAAGATTGATAACTCACTGCAGGGGCCGAGTTCTTCTTGCAGAAGGGAAGTAAGCCGAAGGCATTACTAGTTACAGTGCCCTCCTTCAGCAGTGACTGGGTTGTAGCATCTACCACATCATCTGGTAAGTCGTCAGGACTATGACGCAGTGAATCATCCTTCTCGCCTGTGTAAGTACACATTAAGCCGGAACAACGGCTTAATGGAAGTACTCGCCAAGTGACCCAGACTCGGACCAGATCGATGCCGTTTAAGCCATTTCCCAAAAGAGCTTTGATCTTCTTGATGGTGTGATTGAGAGGCAGACGCTCGACAGCAGTCAGTTTATCCGCCAGCGGATGGTTGGACTCAAGGCGCAGGGCGCGGAAGCCGGGCAGAGGGCTCTCATCAGCCGGTGAAGTGTCCTGACAATAGAACCACGTCTGATTCCAATCTTTTGGATGACTCCGCAGTTCAGCATAACGAAAAAGGCAATCTCTCCATCGCTGAATCGAGATGCCGCCAAGCTCAAGACTAGGCCCGTTGGCACGTTCATTCTACTGGTTCAAGTAGAAAAGCTCTCTGAACAAAATTAGACTTGGCTCCTCTCCCAGGTATACCTCACAGAAGACTTGGAAATTGCAAATATTTGACACAGAATTGGGCTCAATGTCTTGAGGTCTAATATCAAACAAATTCAAGACCTCCCTGGAGAATTTTGAGCCGGGAGGGGCAAATCCCCGGTTCATGTGATCCGTGAAAATTATTACCTCCCCTTCTTTGGGTTGAGGTCTCTCTTCAGACGGGTCAGGGGCACGATAAGACATGACCTCCTTTTTTGGCAGATGGCCAGACTTCACAAATTCAGACAGTTTACTCTTAGTGACTATGGATGGGACCCAATTGCAGGTCACAGGGGCCTTGGTTGCCTTAGGTGCCATGACAACAGTTGGCCTACGACAAAATAAGAGGTTCCGGTTCAATTTTAACCCGGGAGAAAATATCTTAATTATTCAAGGAGGCGGCTTAAGAAGGGGCCTAATGATATAAGGATAATTATGCAACAATATTTAAGCCGCTACATGTATCAAAAGCAGTTCAAACTTCTTAAGGTCATGAGAAGCAAGCAAGGCTCACAGATCAGTGTCATTTATTTAAGCTGGCTACATGGACAGTTGTGTTTAAGGGTATTTGACAGAAGTAGTTTTCCGGGTGATACAAACAAGTTTCATAATCTGCCACTGTTATTTGAGATCAAAAAGCTATTCTAGCAAGAAATATTTATAGACCTAAGACCGGTGCAGATGAAGCTCAATGGCTTGAATGGGGCCTCTGTGTGACAGAAAGGGATCTATTTGCGTTCAAAATAGGTGCGGAAAATCTACTGCATCAGTTTTTACCATCTTCAAGATCAAGAAGAGCGGTGGTGATGAAATCTATGAAAGGAAACTACTGAACATCGAAGAACGCGAAGAACTCAAAGGTCCTAATGTGGATCTAAGAAGCAGGAAAGAGGAGACTTACGGATGCAGGGTTACAACGGAGGGTCGTTGCGTTTCTCTGGTCAAACCAGGTTGATGCAGCGGCCTGAGTTGGTGAAGACGAGAAGATCTGCGACGGCGGCGGCGGCAGAGCTCGAGCGACAGAGAAGCAGCGAGAGGAAGAAGACGACTGAAGGAGGAGAATGGGAAGACCTAGGTCGCGCCTATTTATAAGGAAAGGATAACTGAGACGGCGCGGGAAATGAGGAGATAAAAGTTATTATCCAGCGGCCCCGACGCCTCGGTTTTCGGAACAGTCAATAAAGGCAGAGATCCGTTGGAGGATACGGTGGAATAAAAAAAAGAATTTAAGAAAAGATGACGTCACGGCAGGTTAACACGGATCCAAAAGATGACGTCATGGCGGGTTAAAGAAAACCTTTTGCACAGTCAGAAGACCGAAGATTTATTTCTTAAGGTATTTTAAGATTGACATGAACCGGTTCAAATCAATCTAGGGCCTAATGTTGGGGATATAACTATTTGTGTAAGCCGCCCAGGAGGGGCCGGGTTACGGAAAGAAGACTCACCAGAAAGAAGCCCAAGACCAAGCATGAAGATGGCGGTTCAATAAAGGGCTTAAGGCCCACAGGCGACTTAAGGCCCATTGTAGTAAACTGCCGTAATGGCATGACTTGTATCATAAGGTAGATTTAACTAGTCACCGAGCGGACCATTGTTTATAAGCGGCGGGACTCGTAAGCCGTAAGCGTCAACCCGTGTATATAAGGGGACGACCTACTGGCGGCTTAGGACAAGAAACAACTGATTGAGAGCCGGGCATAGCGTATCTCGCTCCCTGGTCATCGAAACATCAATACCAACCCAACTAGACGTAGGCCTTACCTTCACCGTAAGGGGCCGAACTAGTATAAACCTCTCGTGTCCTTTATCCCGATTAACCCCTTCAAGCTTCCTAGTTGCGATGGCTCCACAACTAAGTCCTTTCATGAGGACATCTGACGTGAAAATTCCACGACAGTTCTTGCTAAGCCCGCAGCAGCCACGTAAAACTTGCAACAACAAAGTAGAGGACGTCTAACTTGTTTTTGCAGGGCATGTTGTGATGTGATATGGTCAAGACGTGGTGCTATATTTTATTGTATGAGATGATCATGTTTTGTAACCGAGTTATCGGCAACTAGAAGGAGCCATATGGTTGTCGCTTTATTGTATGCAATGCAATCGCCCTGTAATTGCTTTACTTTATCACTAAGCGGTAGAGATAGTCGTAGAAGCAATAGTTGGCAAGACGACAATGATGCTACGATGGAGATCAAGGTGTCGCGACGGTGACGATGGTGATCATGACGGTGCTTCGGAGATGGAGATCACAAGCACAAGATGATGATGGCCATATCATATCACTTATATTGATTGCATGTGATGTATATCTTTTATGCATCTTATCTTGCTTTGATTGACGGTAGCATTATAAGATGATCTCTCACTAAATTTCAAGATAAAAGTGTTCTCCCTGAGTATGCACCGTTGCCAAAGTTCATCGTGGCCAGACACCACGTGATGATCGGGTGTGATAAGCTCTACGTCCATCTACAACGGGTGCAAGCCAGTTTTGCACATGCAGAATACTCAGGTTAAACTTGACGAGCTTAGCATATGCAGATATGGCCTCGGAACACTGAGACCGAAAGGTCGAGCGTGAATCATATAGTAGATATGATCAACATAGTGATGTTCACCATTGATAACTACTCCATTTCACGTGATGATCGGTCATGGTTTAGTTGATTTGGATCACGTGATCACTTAGATGATTAGAGGGATGTCTATCTAAGTGGGAGTTCCTAAGTAATATGATTAATTGAACTTAAATTTATCATGAACTTAGTACCTGATAGTATTTTGCTTGTCTATGTTTGTTGTAGATAGATGGCCCGTGCTGTTGTTCCGTTAAATTTTAATGCGTTCCTTGAGAAAGCAAAGTTGAAAGATGATGGTAGCAATTACATGGACTGGGTCCGTAATTTGAGGATTATCCTCATTCTTTGCACGGAAGAATTACGCCTGGAAGCACCGCTGAGTGCGAACTGCCGCAGATGCAATCGAGCGACATTAAGAACGTATGGCAGAGCAAAGCTGATGACTACTCTATAGTTCAGGGTGCCATGCTTTATGGCTTAGAACCGAGACTTCAACGACGTTTTGAACGTCATGGAGCATATGAGATGTTCTAGGAGTTGAAGTTAATATTTCAAGCGAATGCCCGGATTGAGAGATATGAAGTCTCCAATAAGTTCTACAGCTGCAAGATGGAGGAGAATGGTTCTGTCAGTGAACATATACTCAAAATGTCTGGGTATTGCAATCACTTGATTCAACTGGGAGTTAATCTTCCGGATGATACCATTGACAGAATTCTTCCATCACTGCCACCAAGCTACAAGAGCTTCATGATGAACTATAGTATGCAAGGGATGAACAAGACAATGCCCGATCTCTTCGCAATGCTAAAGGCCGCGGAGGTAGAAATCAAGAAGGAGCATCAAGTGTTGATGGTCAATAAGACCACCAGTTTCAACAAAAAGGGCAAAGGGAAGAAGAAGGTGAAATTCAAGAAGAACGGCAAACAAGTTGCTGCTCAAGAGAAGAAACCCAAGTCTGGACCTAAACCTGAGACGGAGTGCTTCTATTGCAAGCATCTTTCGACATCGGAAGCGGAGGCGCCCCAAGTATTTGGCGGATAAGAAGGATGGCAAGGTGAACAAAGGTATATGTGATATACATGTTATTGATGTGTACCTTACCAAAGCTCGCAGTAGCACCTATGTATTTGAACAAAGGTATATGTGATATACATGTTATTGATGTGTACCTTACCAGAGCTCGCAGAGAACATGTATTTGATCTCGGTTACATTGCTAATATTTGCAACTCGAAACAGGGACTACGGATTAAGCGGACACTGGCTAAGGAAGAGGTGACGATGCACGTGGGAAATGGTTCCAAAGTCGATGTGATCGCCGTTGGCACGCTACCTCTACATCTACCTTCAGGATTAGTTTTAGACCTAAATAATTGTTATTTGGTGCCAGCGTTGAGCATGAACATTATATCTGGATCTTGTTTGATGCGAGACGGTTATTCATTTAAATCTGAGAATAATGGTTGTTCTATTTATATGAGTAATATCTTTTATGGTCATGCACCCTTAAAGAGTGTCTATTTTTGATGAATCTCGATAGTAGTGATACACATATTCATAATGTTGAAGCCAAAAGATGCAGAGTTGATAATGATAGTGCAACTTATTTGTGGCACTGCCGTTTGGGTCATATTGGTGTAAAGCGCATGAAGAAACTGCATACTGATGACTTTTGGAATCACTTGATTATGAATCACTTGGTACTTGCGAACCATGCCTCATGGGCAATATGACTAAAACGCTGTTCTCCGGAACTATGGAGCGAGCAACTGATTTGTTGGAGATCATACATACTGATGTATGTGGTCCAATGAATGTTGAGGCTCGCGGTGGGTATCGTTATTTTCTCTCCTTCACAGATGATTTGAGCAGATATGGCTATATCTACTTAATGAAACATAAGTCTGAAACATTTGAAAAGTTCATAGAATTTCATAGTGAAGTTGAAAATCATCGTAACAAGAAAATAAAGTTTCTACGACCTGATCGTGGAGGAGAATATTTGAGTTACGAGTTTGGTCTACATTTGAAACAATGCGGAATAGTTTCACAACTCACGCCACCCGGAACACCACAGCGTAATGGTGTGTGCGACCATCGTAATCGTACTTACTAGATATGGTGCAATCTATGATGTGTCTTATTGATTTAGCACTATCATTTTGGGGTTATGTTTTAGAGACAGCTGCATTCACGTTAAATAGGGCACCATCAAAATTCGTTGAGATGATGCCTTATGAACTGTGGTTTGGCAATAAACCAAAGTTGTCATTTCTTAAAGTTTGGGGCTGCGATGCTTATGTGAAAAAGCTTCAACCTGATAAGCTCGAACCCAAATCGGAGAAATGTGTCTTCATAGGATACCCAAAGGAAACTGTTGGGTACACCTTCTATCACAGATCCTAAGGCAAGACATTCGTTGCCAAGAATGGATCCTTTCTAGAGAAGGAGTTTCTCTCGAAAGAAGTGAGTTGGAGGAAAGTAGAACTTGATGAGGTAACTGTACATGCTCATTTATTGGAAAATAGTTCATCACAGAAACCGGTTCCTCTGACGACTACACCAATTAGTGAGGAAGCTAATGATGTTGATCATGAAACTTCAGATCAAGTTACTATAGAACCTCGTAGATCAACCAGAGTAAGATCCGCACCAGAGTGGTACGGCAATCCTGTTCTGGAAGTCATGCTACTAGATCATGATGAACCTACGAACTATGAAGAAGCGATGGTGAGCCCAGATTCCGCAAAATGGCTTGAGGCCATGAAATCTGAGATGGGATCCATGTATGAAAACAAAGTATGGACTTTGGTTGACTTGCCCGAGGGTAGGCAAGCAATAGAAAACAAATGGATCTTCAAGAAGAAGACTGACGCTGACGGTAATGTTACTGTCTACAAAGCTCGACTTGTTGCAAAAGGTTTTCGACAAGTTCAAGGGGTTGACTACGACGATACTTTCTCACTCGTAGCGATGCTTAAGTCTGTCCGAATCATGTTAGCAATTGCTGCATTTTATGATTATGAAATTTGGCAAATGGATGTCAAAACTGCATTCCTGAATGGATTTCTGGAAGAAGAGTTGTATATGATGCAACCAGAAGGTTTTGTCGATCCAAAGGGTGCTAACAAAGTGTGCAAGCTCCAGTGATCCATTTATGGACTGGTGCAATCCTCTCGGAGTTGGAATAAACGCTTTGATAGTGTGATCAAAGCATATGGTTTTATATAGACTTTTGGAGAAGCCTGTATTTACAAGAAAGTGAGTGGGAGCTCTGTAGCATTTCTAATATTATATGTGGACGACATATTATTGATTGGAAATGATATAGAATTTCTGGATAGCATAAACAGAAACTTGAATAAAAGTTTTTCAATGAAAGACCTCTGTGAAGCTGCTTATATATTGGGCATCAAGATCTATAGAGATAGATCAAGACACTTAATTGGACTTTCACAAAGTACATACCTTGATAAAGTTTTGAAAAAGTTCAAAATGGATCAAGCAGAGAAAGGGTTCTTGCGTGTAATACAAGGTGTGAAATCGAGTCAGACTCAATGCCCGACCACTGCAGAAGATAGAGAGAAAATGAAAGAAGTTCCCTATGCTTCAGCCATAGGCCCTATCATGTATGCAATGTGCGTGCAGGACACGATGTGTGCCTTGCTATTAGTTTAGCAGGAGGTACCAAAGTAATCTAGGAGTGGATCATCGACAACGGTCAAGAACATCTGAAATACCTAAAAGGACTAAGGATATGTTTCTCGTTTATGGAGGTGACAAAGATCTAGTCGTAAATGGTTACGTCGATGCAAGCTTTGACACTGATCCGGACGATTCTAAATCACAAACCGGTTACGTGTTTATATTGAACGGTGGAGCTGTCAGTTGGTGCAGTTCTAAACAAAGCGTCGTGGCGGGATCTACATGTGAAGCAGAGTACATAGCTGCTTTGGAAGCAGCAAATGAAGGAGTCTGGATGAAGGAGTTCATATCCGATCTAGGTGTCATACCTAGTGCATCAGATCCAATGAAAATCTTTTGTGACAATACTGGTGCAATTGCCTTCACTACAAAAAAATACACTTCCGTGATGATACATGTTTGTCACAGTAGGTCGCGTTTTTTGTCATGCATGTACATCCATGACGATTTTATGACAGAATCAAGATAGTCATACTGCGGTCGTCAGAGAAGTGTTCCATGACATTACCAAAATTATCATCACGGAAGTGTCCACTTCCATGACGATAAATCGCGCGTCACAGAAGTGCTTTCGTCAAGGGTGACTGACACGTGGCATCCACCGTAACGGAACGCCATTAAGCTATCGGGCCGGGTTTTGGATCCGATAACCCATTAACAGCCCCGACCAATGGGGATTTTCCACGTGTAAAATCATCATTGGCTGGAGGAAACATGTGTCGGCTCATCATTGGGACAGATGTCATCCACTCATTGGACGTAAGGCGCCTATGATACGTCGACACGTGGCACGGCCCAACAGAGGCCCATTCCTGTGAAAAGATCGACCCGTTTGACTTGGTCAAAAGGTGGCGGGCCGGCCCATGGAAAGCCTGTTAACGACATGTTCGCATATAGCCCATTTACAACCCGCTAACCCAAGGCCCGTTATGCCCTATCCGAATTAGGCCTAGTAGCGTCATCTAGGCCATCTAATATGATTCCAGCCCGTTTTCACTTCTGGCCCATGTATGGCCCATGACGTCTTTCGGCCCATATGAGGCCCTTTGTAACTCTTGGCCTATTAACGGCCCGTGGTGAAACTGGCCCTTAATGAACAGTGTATCACTTTACACCCATTAACGGCCCATGGTGAAACTGGCCCGTAATGAACAGTGTATCACCTTAAACGAATTAACGACCCATTATTCTGTTGGGCCGTTTCCAGCCCATGTTATCTTTCGGCCTTCTCAAAGCCCATATATTCTTGGGCTAATTTCCAGCATTCATTTACTTATGGCCCGTTACTGTCATTTTCTTCTTGTAGGCCAAATTCAGCCCGTGGTTACAGTCGGCCCGTTTGTGGTCCGTTAATACGTTGGGCCGTTTTAATAGCGTCATCAAATACGGCCTATTAACGATGGCTCGTTATCGTCGGTCCATGAACGGACGATTCCAACTCTAGCCCGTTTACGTCCATAATGCGGTCTGTTTGGCCCATGTTTGGCCAATCAATCATACGACCCGTATAAGGCCCATTAATGATACGACCCGCAGAAGGCCCATTGTTTCTATGGCCCGTAGAAGGCCCACTATTTCTATGGACCGTAGGAGGCCCAGTGTCACTACAGTAAATATTAGCCCATGGTTATTGTGGCCTAGTTTTAAAAAATAGGTTATTGCAGCCACTAGCAAACCGCAGAAAAAGAACTGCAATGAGTACAAGCAAACAAATAAACAAGATAACAAGGAAATAAATAAGCAAGCAACTAACGCTAGGTTATCACGGCTATTACACATATTACATCCACTGGGCATCAAAGTTCGCCACCAGTGCAAATATAGGGAACAAAGCAGCATATCATATACACTGGTTGTCAAAGTTGGCGACCAGCGCAAATAAACACCGTAGCAAAACAAATCCAGAACTGAAACCACTTCAGAAGATATCAAGAAACAATATCCTAGGTACCCATAATGCTGGCAAGATGCTTAGCAAGCTTATTAACTTTCTCTTGTTTGGCGCTTAAATCCTCCAAAGACTTGTCATTGCACCAGAAATATGCATCTGAATTCTGCAGGACTTCCTCGGTCCTTGACTTCTGTCGTCAGCAAAGACATCGATCGATGTCTTTCAACTTGAAGTTGAGACTCAAGAAGACGAACTGATTCAGCAAATGAAGTTCAAGAGCTTGTGCAACAAAGAGTGGCCGAGACTTTCGAACACTACATCAAGACATGACTTTTGGGTTCTCTCACTGTCGTCAAGATAGTTTTTATCAGCTTTCTTGGAGACCAACAGGAATGTCTCACTATCTTGAACCTTATCTGCATTACTTCCTTTACCATTGGATAACACGGTACTGTTCTCCAATATTTTGTCCGCATTCTAAAAGAGAAACATGCAAACACATCACATGTTTACCATGTTGTATATGAAACTCATTTTGGTAAATGAGTTCAGTAGTAAAGTGGACAAGATAACAACATGAAACAAACATATATCTATGTACCATGGTCACTTTATGGTCTATATCATTCTAGTTTTTGTTGCCAAATCAAGATAGAGACAAAGTTCAAATAATATTTGTTCAAGACAAAGCAGAATAGACAGAATATAAGTGTGGGTAACTATAGAGCAATAACAACACTTGTAATGTGCATGACATGAGAACATAACTGTTTATTCAATTGAAACTGAAATCAACATAGAGCAGGTTACAACAGAAAACCAGTTAAAGAAACAGGTTTAAAACATACCTGTTGCGCCCTTGGAGTTTCAATTCCATCCTTTGAATTTGAAAATAGTTGGTATGAGTAAATACAGTAATGCAAGAGCAAAGGAGTATGAACCATAGCTACAGAACCTGACCTGAGAACAAATCTTCTTCTCCTTTAAGCGTTGAGTTGGGATTGGAGTGGTGGTCCTCGTGCTTTGGGCACTCGCAGCCCCTTACTAACCGCCGTGTTTGGGTGCTCTATGGTGGAGACGGTCTTGTGTCAACTGGGCTGGGTTACTATCTGCCAAGGTTGGGGTTAGAAGGGGTGTAGCTGGTTCTCTGTCCAACTGGGTAGGGGTACAATCTGCGAGAGTCTGGGTTATGTGTGGTGGATCTGGTCCTTGGGCAAGTACAACCGTGGTTCTATCTGCATCAACTGGTAGCACTATATTTTCTGAAGACCATGTTGTTACTCCCTTAGATACTGCCATCATGCTCTCCAATTCAAATGGCTGATAAACAAGAAAAGTAATTGAAAGTATAGACATTGTATGATAGACAGGTGCAATGGATAGTGGGGAATAAAAGAGGGCATGAAATAATTCATATTTATGTTGTCTAACCAAACAAGATAGCATGACACAATTTCACATATATGATGGCTAACTAAACATGATAGCATGACACAATTTCACATTATGATGGCTTACTAAAAAAGATGGAAAGACATAGTTCAAAATATGAGACTATGTAAACAGGATGTCATGACATAACTATATAATGTGTTTATTAAATAGGTTGGCATGCCATAATTCACATACATTCACGGATAGAATGCCATAATTCAAAATATGATGACTATAAACACTAAACAGGATGAGATGATATACTATATGATGTCTTTATTAAATGGGTTGCCATGCCATAATTCAGATAGATGATGTGTATGTACTATGTAAACATGATGTCATGATATAATTCAAATATATGATTTATATAGTAAGCAAGTAAGCAGATGGGCAATCCATATATGATGTAAAAACTAAGCAATGCAAGACAACATGCATGACATGGGTAATATAACCCTGCCAAGTTTGAGCATAGACCTCAGGCGGGAAATAGGACTGGTCATCAGTCTCTGAATCCTCCTCTGAGGAGCTCTCTGTAACCATCAACATGTCTGCTTCAGCAGATAGCATTGTCTGCTCTGAATACCTTGTTTTCACTCCAAATACTTCCATCAGCGCTTCAAATGGCTGATGCACAGGAGAGTAGTTGAATATACAAACATTGTTGACAAATGGAACACGTAATACAAAAAAATGATAGCATGATATAATTCACATACATGATGATTGGCTAAACAACATGGCATTGCATAATTCACATATATAATGCCTTTGCAACAAGATAGCATTGTATAATTCACATATATAATGTCTTGCAACAAGATGGCAATGCATAATTCACATATATGGTAATTAGACACTGAACAGGTGGCATTCACACAAAGCATGTCTAAACTAATCAAATCACATAGCAATGCGAGACACCATACACACGATATGAGCAACATAACCCTGCCAAGTTAGAGCATACACCTCAGGGGGAATAGGACTGGTCATCTGTCTCTGAATCCTCCTCTGAGGAGCTATCCGTAACCAGCAAGATATGCACTTCGTTAGATAGCATAGTCTGCTCTGAAGACCTTGTTTCACTCCAGAATTTGCCATCACCGTGTCAAATGGCTGATGCACATGAAGAGCAGTTGAATGTACTAACATTGTTGGCAAATGTAATATGTAACGGAAAAAAAGGATGGCCTGATATAATTTACATATAAGCTGACTGGCTAAGCAGGATGGCATTGTAAAATTCACATATATGATGCCTGGCTAAACAAGATGGCATTGCATAATTCACATAAACGATGAATAAACTAAACAGATGGCATTCGCACAAAGGATGTCTAAACTAAGCAGATGACATATTTGATGTATAAAGTAAGCAATGCAAGACACCATATGCATGATATAACCAACATCAGCATGCCAAGTTAGAGCGAAGACCTCAGGGGGTAAATAGGAGTTGTCTTCTCCTTCTGAATCCCCCTCAGAAAAGATATCTTCCTGTCGATTACAATCCAAAATGCGTGGAGGGGGGGGGGCTTCCTTTGCGCCTACCATGGAGCAACGTCTGCATGACATTTTATTGCCACACAAGGCTCGTTTCTTTTGCTCTACATGTTCAGTTCCATTGTTTACAATAACTGTCTTGCATAGGAATAAAACATAGTGAGATTATGTAAGGAGTGCATGCAGAAATCCAGAGTGATGGTAGCAACCTGTGGATAGACCCAAAACCAATAATAGCAGGCAGATAATGGCTTCAGTTAAAAAATACAGATAATGGCTTCCTTATTGTTTGTTTCCCACCCAACATGAAACTCATAGTAGACACCGGAGATTAACCAGATAGTAGATAGATACTATTGATAGCGGCCCCAATATGTACCCCACAACCATTTAAAAACTCAAGTTTGACCATTAGTTTGGAGCTGACTCAGAGTCTAATCGGTGAACAGGACGATAAAGTAGCATGTAATATTAAGCGATGCATAACGTAAGCAGACACGAAAGAGTGCGACCTCTCTTGCGGACCCGTGTAGTCCTCAAGGTCATCTGCTCGGTTGATGATGGTAATGCAGTTTTCATGGCTGCCGGTAGGGAAGAAGATCGAGGCGGTGAAAGATACAGGAGGCCGGGTCCTCCCTGTGGCTGGACCCTTCTGTCATTGGAGCAGCTGAGTTGGGGTGGACGACGGTGCAGCAGGAGCGGGACAAACCACGCAAGGTTTTCTTTGACAACTATCTGTAAGAGAAGTAATTCTGTAAGGGCTCGTTTGAATTAGAGGATTCCAACAATGCAAGGATAGGAAATAGACAGGAATAGGATAGGAATGCACGTGCAAAACAGAGAATTTAAAAACACAGGATTTCTGCCAATCTGGGTGTTTGATTCACAACAGTTGGAAGATCACATGATGCAAAGAATCATGGTGAGATTAAGTCAAACCACAAGAAAATGTACGGTTATAATGCTATTATGCTACTATCTCTTAGTCTTGTGCTTCATGAATAGGAATTTGAAAAGGAGGACAAGTGAAAATTAAAATTCCTATGTTTTTTCTTTCAAGGAGACACTAAAGGAACAAATCTGTGTGCTTAGTGGACAATATGTATAACATGTAGAGTAAAAAAGAGATGCAACAAGTGTACAACCTCTTTGGCGAAGCCATGTCGATCTCAGCGTGATTGCGTTGGCCGGTGAGGATGCTCCGGTGACTTTCTTTGTCGGAGGAGGAAGAATATCTTAGGCGTCTAGAGATGGAGCTCGAGGTCTCGCTCGCCGTGTGATGGAGGGTTTAAATCGTTGGAGCAGCTCCCGTGAGTTGTACGACGCCAAGGTCAAGCAGACAAGAGAGACAACGAACAACGTTAACCTGAGTGGAATTCTAATAGCATCTCCAATACATGACATAAAATACATAACCACAAAGTGCTAGATGTAAAATACATCAGCCACTCATCTATGAACTTAACTGTCGAAACTGAATTTAACTATCGAAACTGGACTTACACTACAAAAAAAAACTTCCATGATGATACGTGTTTGTCACAGTAGGTCGCGTTTTTTGTCATGCATGTACATCCATGATGATTTTATGACAGAATCAAGATATTCATACCTGTGTTGTCGTAGAAGTGTTGCATGACATTACCAAAATTATCATCATGGAAGTTTCCACTTCCATGACGATAAATCGCGTGTCACAGAAGTGCTTTCGTCAAGGGTGACCGACACGTGGCATCCACCGTAATGGAACGCCGTTAAGCTATCGGGTCGGGTTTTGGATCCGATAACCCATTAACAGCCCCGACTAATGGGGATTTTCCATTTGTAAAATCATCATTGGCTGGAGGAAACACGTGTCGGCTCACCGTTGGGACAGATGTCATCCGCTCATTGGACCGAAGGCGCCTATGATACAGCGACACGTGGCACGACCCAACAGAGGCCTATTCCTGTGAAAAGGCCGGCCCGTTTGACTTGGTCAAAAGGTGGTGGGCCAGCCCAAGAAAGCCTGTTAACGACATGTTCGCATATAGCCCATTTACAGCCCGCTAACCCAGGGCCCGTTATGCCCTATCCGAATTAGGCCCAGTAGCATCATCTAGGCCGTCCAATATGATTCCAGCCCGTTTTAACTTCCGGCCCATGTGTGGCCCATGACTTATTTCGGCCCATATGAGGCCCTTTGTAACTCTTGGCCCATTAACGGCCCATGGTGAAACTGGCCCGTAATGAACAGTGTATCACTTTATACCCATTAACGGCCCCTTATTCTATTGGGCCGTTTCCAGCCCAAGTTATCTTTTGGCCTTCTCAGGGCCCATAGATTCTTGGGCTCATTTGCAGCATTCGGTTACATACGGCCTGTTACTGTCATTTTCTGCTTGTGGGCCAAATTCAGCCCATCGTTACAGTTGGCCCATTTGCGGATCGTTAATACGTTGGGCCGTTTTCATGTAAAAAAACCCGTTGGGCTGTTTTCATAGAGTTATCAAATACGGTCTATTAACGGCCCGTTATGGTCCACGAATAGTACGACCCATGATTGGCGAAATGATGATACGCCCCGTAGAAGGCCCATGGATCTACGGCCCGTATGAGGCCCATGGATCTACGACCCGTATGAGGCCCATGGATCTACGCCCCGTAGAAGGCCCATGGACCCTACAACCCATAGAAGGCCCATGGACCCTAAGGCCCATATAGAAGACCAATGGATCCTACAGCCCGTATAGAAGGCCAATGGATCCTACGGCCAGAAGAAGGCCCATGGATCATACGGCCTGCAGGAGGCCCATGGTTACAACAGTCTATGTGTTGCCATGATTATTTTGGCCTAGTTACGAAAAATAGGCTATTGTGGCCACTAGAAAAACACAGAAAAAGAACTGCAGTGACTACAAGCAAACAACTAAACAAGACAATAAGGAAATAAATAAGCAAGCAATTAACGCTAGCCTATTACCGCTATTACACATATTACATCCACTGTGCATCAAAGTTCGCCACCAGTGCAAATATAGGGAACAAAGCAGCATATTACATACACTGGCCATCTAAATTGGCCACCAGTGCAAATAAACACAGCAACAAAACAAGAGCATAACTGAAACAACTTCAGAAGAGCTCAAGAAATGTTATCTCGGTATCCACCATCTCGGCAATAAGCTTAGCAAGCTGATTAGCTTTGTCTGTTTGGCGTTAAAATCCTCCAACGTTCTTTGTTGCACGGAAAGTATGCATCTGAATGCTCCAGGACTTTCGCAGATCCTTCCGCTTCTTGTCGTGCTTACGGTGATCGATGTCTTTCAGCTTGTAGTTGAGACTCAAGAAGCCGAACTGATTCAGACAGTGAGTTTGAATAGCTTGTGCAAGCGGTAGTGGCCAGTAACTCGAACACTAAACAAGACAAGACTTTGGGGTTGTCTCGCTGTCTTCAAGATAGTCTTCCTTAGCTGTTTTATCAGCTTTGTTGGAGACCAACAAGGATGTGTCACGATCCTGAACCTTATCTGCATTACTTCCTTTACAATTGCTTAATAAGTCACTCTTCCCCAATATTCTGTTAGCATTCTAAAAGAAGAAACAAGCAGACACATAACAAGTTTAGCTAGTATATGAAACTCATTTCGGTGAACCAGTTCATTAGTAAGGTGGACATGATTAAACTACAAAGTCTTCTATTGCCAAGTACTAGTACATAATAAAAGCATCAAACAAACATATATCTATGTCCTATGGTCACTACATTGTCTTGCCAAATCAAAATAGAGACACAGTTCAAATCATATTAGTTCAAGACAAAGCAGTAGTGAAAGAATACAAAGCGTGGGAAACTACACGGCACAACAAGATTTCAGATGGGTACCACGGGTCTACATGTACAACAACACTATTGGCTCTGTTGTGATGCTAGTAATGTGCATGATATGAAAGTCAACTGTATACACAATTAAAATTGAAATCAAAAGAGCCACTGATAAGAGCAAACCTGTTAAAGAAACATGCGTGAACATACCTGCTGTGCCATTAGAGTTTTGATTGGATCCTTCAATTTAAAAATAAGTTTGTATGAGTAAATACAATGATACAAGAGCAAAGCAATCATAGTTAAAAAAGGCGCGCCTAAGCAAGCGCTTAAGCGCGCCTAGGCTCTAGGCGTTGGCAAAACGCATTGCGCATAACTACGCTTAATCTATGCATAACTGCGCATAAGCATGTGCTTTGGTCAGTAAAGCGCAAGGCGGTGGCAAAACGCACAATTAACGCCTAGCGCTTTTTTGAACTATGATAGCAATGGAACCTTAAATTATAACAGTTGTTCTTCAGGTTTAGGCACTTGTTCTACATGAATAGAGCACAGTAAGACGCAAGAATATAATACTTAAAAATAGAAATTGAGCTCATAGACCTTACCACATTCTTCGTTCAGGACCAGTACAGAACAAGGCGTTCCCGGTCATCGTCCAGTAAATGTGTCTCAGGAGAACGTAAGGGAATTTGATGAGTTTCTTTGTCGGTGAAGTACGTTTTCTTGAGTAATTACATCGCCACCAAGCATTCTTGAAGATAGCAGAGGTATTAGCACAGGTTACCTCATCCTTAGTTTCCAAATTGGTCCTTCTCTATAGAGAAAAATGGGAAAATTTCCTGTATTATAACCATCATGGAGGTAGGATGTATGGGACGAAGCAAAGTAATTGCCATGAATAACATTACTAACACATAACTCCTAGACAAACACCTGCAACTGGCATTTTCCTTCATCTTCAGTATAATATTTCCAAGATGGGAAGATACGCACATACGATTTAACAACATCAAATGCGATAGATGCTAAACTACGACTAGCTGGTTGTGCTTCCTCCACAGGAATAGGTGTACTAACTGGTGGAGTTGGGGTTCGCCGTGATAGTACTGGCCCTTTTTTGTCAGGACCCCGACTCAATGCCACATCGATCTAGCATGTAACACCTCATATCACTTTGCGGCCTCACGCACGGTATTCCCACGGGTGTCGCCTTACCTTTGCCCGGGACCGTTTAGCCTTTTGGCACACGTATATGATAGTGTCGCTAGCATCCATATGATAAGGAGCCCGGTGACATGGCTAGTCGTAAACCCAAAGTGGCACAGACTTACAGGACAGCATCCATGACCAAACATCGAGCGTGTCGGTCATCAATGAGTGAATCCAGTGTAGCACTGGCTAGCAGGACTGATGAATCGGGCAGAAGGGCTAACAGACTCGGTATTCATCACGTGACATTTCCCGAAGGGACGGATACAGAACGAAGAAGGACACATGCCGCCAGCCTAAGTGTTAGGAGCGGTAGCAAGCTACCATGGCTTAGTGGAAACACTAGGAGACATTTCCGTAAGAGAGGCTACTAAAGATAAACAACTAGATAGTCGATCCCACACATACCAAGCATTTCAATAACATACACACAATATGCTCGATATGTGCAAATACAACATGGCATCACAACATGACTCTCGACTCAAGTATACATTCATTAGGCTCCGAGGAGCGAGATATTACAAACATAGGTCTCATGAACCAACATTGAGCATACAAATCAAAGCACAAGCGAAGCTAACATGTCCGAGTAGACATCTACAAATGAAAAAGGCTTGAAAGCGACTATCTACGAGATCTGCCGAGGGCACAAGATCGTAGGTGAGGTATCAAGCTAAGCGTCAAGTCCACGCGGAACTACTAGCGAGACCGAGGTCTCTCGCAAAAACATAAAATAGGCAAGCGTGAGTACAAATGTACCCAAACAAGACTTACATCGTAACTAACTACATATGCATCATTATCAACAAAGGGATGGTGGAGTTTAACAAAGACAAGCCAGCTTTGACTCGGTGGCTATCCCGAACTACATTGCAAATAACTCTTTTGAGGTGGCGCACACGAGTCCACATATTCACCATATCAATACACCACTATGGATCCGCTCCGTCTCCCTACGAGCGCCAACCATAGCACTCACACTTATCTTGCGTATTTTAGGGTATCCACTTTCACTTGTCTATGAACTGTTATAGGCAACCGAAGTCCTTTACGCGGACACGGCTATTGAATAGATCATATTAACCCGCAGGGTGTACTTCTTCATACATGTTTCCACCACTTAGCGTACGCACACGACATGTGCTCGGCGGACTTCAAGCTTAAAGCCGACGTGGGTGTAGACCACGACCTACCTGAACACTCAAGTCCCTAGTCCGGGTTTATCGCCTATTGGGTTCCATCCATGAGGAGATCCGGCCAAGTTTCACTCACAGCCCCAAACGATGTGAACATGGTTCCGTGACACCAAGCAGGCGCCCGGTTTACCGCCCACGTGCCTACCGCATCACAGCCCACCCCTACGGTCAAGATCGCAAGACGGCCTCCAAACATACTACAAACACGAAACTACTTGCAACTCTGGGACAGAGGACAAGGGTGAATAAGAAGTCGGCGGGGTCATATTTCAGGCCCAATGCATGGTAGTAGCTGAATCATGGATCACAAACACGTAACTTCAGTTCCTAAGGACGGCTTCAATGAGACAACCCACCATGTACTCCTACATGGCCTCTCACCGATACCTTTACCAAATCGTGTTCACACACTTAGCTTGCACACAATAGGACATGTTCACACACCTCTGATTCATTCCCGATGAATCAGACCTGACTCAACTCTAAGTAGTAGCAGGCATGACAAACAAGCATGAATGAGTAGGCACATCAGGGCTCAAACAACTCCTACTCATGCTAGTGGGTTTCATCTATTTACTGTGGAATGACAGGTCATGCAAAGGATAAAGGGGTTCAGCTACCGCATCAAGTAACAGATGAATCGTTGTTGTCCTAATGCAGTAAAAGAGAGCAGGAGCGAGAGAGTGGGATTGTATCGGAATGAACAAGGGGGTTTTGCTTGCCTGGCACTTCTGAAGATAATATAGTTCTTCATCGGTGTCATCGATCACATCGTCGAACATCGTCTACTGAGATGGAACAATACCGGCAACAGAGAAAGAACACAATCAATGCAATGCAATAATATGATGCATGCTCATGACATGGCAATATGAGTGTGTTGGCCTAATGCAACTACAACCAGATGGATTTGGGTCATATTGAGCCAAAGGTTCAACCCCAAATTCAAATTATGAATTCAAATAGTGCCTTATCATGTTTTGCACTAAACAGCAAGGTTAAGTTGTTTAAACATGCATGAAACCAGTGCAGATGGATAGATTGGATTTTTCTGATCATTTTACATATATAATTTGTTTGATTTGGAGCTACGGTTTATTTTATATGAATTTTAGAAGTTTGCAACAATTTCTGGAATTTCCTGAATAGAAATAAATCCAGAAAAGGATTTATGCGTCGACATAGCGTCCTTGTGACATCAGCGGTCAACAGGCGGCGAGTCAAACTGACGCGTGGGTCCGAGGTGTCGGTGCGATTAGTTTAGTTGAAATTTAATTAAAACTAAAGCTGGATTAGTTAATGTGGTGGGCCCCACCGTCATTGACTCAACGGAGTCAACCAGGGCCCACCCGTGTCAAAGTCAAAGTCGGCTGCGCCGGCGTTTAGCTGCCGGCGAGCCCGACGCGGCGGCGGAAGTGGTTTTGGCCGTTCCGGCCACCAAATGGGACGCGGAAGGCATCAAAGTGGAGCTGGAGCGAGCCGCGGCTCTTGGTGGATCGATTAAGTCGGGGTGGCGGGGTTGGCGTGGCGGCGACCTAAGGCGGCCGCCGGAGTTTGGGTGGATCACGAACTTCGAAGCTAGGGTGTGCGGTGAGGTGCGGGGAGTGCATGGTTAGACTCAACACAGCGTGGTGAGTGCGATGGACACCGAGAGGTGGCCGGAGGATGGCCGGGAGCACGTCGGCGACGAGATCCGCGGCGGTGCGTGCGGGTGATCTTCGTGCGGTGGCTACACGGCTCGGGGGCGAGAGAGGAAGGGTAGGAGGGGTAGCTAGGCTCACTGAGCACTCGTAGAGGCCATCGGCGGGGTCGGGGACGAGCTGACGCGGCGACGGCGTTGAAGGGGATCTCTGGCAACAGCGGACTCGGGCGAGGATGGTGTGGTGGACTCGGGCCTCACGAGCACGCGGGGCTCGGTTAGCTCGACGAAGAGGACGGCGGCGGAGCTCCTGGGCATGACGAGACGGAGCACGGGCGGCGGGGAGCGCGGTTATGGTGATGGAGCGGCGGCGGTGGCGTCGGCCATGGCGGAGGGAGAGCGAGGGAGAGGAAACAGGGCGGTGCGGGTGTCGGCGAGGTCGGGGAGAGTGAGGGGGTTCGTTCCCACGTCGCCAGCTCGACCAGGGAAGCAGCAAGGTGGCGGCAGCTGCGTGGCATGCATGCCGTGCTCGCCGTCGAGCACCTGCCTGCCTGCCTGGCCAAGTCAAGCAGCTCACAGAGCGGCGGCTGGGCTGGGCCGGTAGGTGGGCCTGGTGTGTGGCGCCAGGTAAGTCAGGCAAGTTCTCTCTCTCTCCTTTATTTCTGTTTTCTATTATTTCTGTAACTTCCGGGCTTTATTAAAAATACCAAAACGTTCCCAAAAATCCTGCAAATAATTGTGGGCTCTGTTAGGATTATTCCTAATAGCCCACACTTAAGTTCAGAATTATTTGAGCATTTAACATATTTAATAGCATTTAAATGCCCAAATGCAAAGTACATATGATTTAATTCAGTGACCAAATATGTCATGGAAAAAATGTGCAACACCTCTGGTTATGGTTCTAGCATTTTCCAGAAATGATGAACACTTTTGAAAGCCATTTGGATTCACTAAAATTATTTTTAGGTTGAACCTATTTGAATTCCATTTGGTGCTAGGGTTTGAACATCCCCATTTCAAATTCATTTGAAAAGTTAAACATGATGCACACATGAAGGGCTAGCCTACTGCATACCAGGACCAGGGATGTGACATTTTTGCACTGGAGCTACCTTACTAACTGCTCTTGTTTGGGAGCTCGGTGGTGGAGATGGTGTTGTGTCAACAAGAACTAGGTTACTATCGGTTGGGGTTGGGGTTAGATTGGGTGAAGTTGGTTCTCTGTCCATCGCAGTAGGGGTACAATCTACGAGAGTTTGGGTTATGTGTGGTAGGGCTGGTTCTTGTGCATGTACAACCGGGGTGCTATCTTCACCAAGAGGTAGCACTGTTTTATTTGAAGACCGTGTTTTAGTCCGCTGAATCTGGCATCACCGCTCAAATTCAAATGGCTGATAAGCAGGAAACATAGTTGGATGTACGGACATTGTATGAGAGACAGATGCAATAGATAATGTGGAAAAAAGAGGGCATGAAATAGTTGACATGTATATTGTTTAACTAAAACGGATAGCATGACATAATTTCACATATATGATGTCTATCTAAACTGGATAGCATACCATAACATAATTCAAAGATATGATGAATAACTAAACAGGATCGCATGACATAATTCACCTACATGTTATCTAAGTAATTAGGATCGCATCATTTAATTCACATGTGTGATTTATATGCTAAACAAAGGGCATTCGATATGATGTCTGAACTAAGAACATGGTGTTGAATATTGTGTATATGATGTCTAAACTATGCAATGCAATACACCGTATGCATGATATGAGCAGTATAACCGTGCCAAGTTAGAGCATACACCTCAGTGGGGGAATAGGACTAGTCATCTGTCTCTGAATCCATCTCTGAGGTAGCACTGTCTGCTCTGAAGGCCTTGTTTTCACTCCATATTTTTCCATCTCCCACCCAAATGGCTGATTCACAAGAAGAGTAGTTTAATGTACAAACATTGTCGACAAATGGAAATGTAATGAAGAAAAGGATGGGCAAGATATCATTCAAATATATGATGCCTGGTTAAACAGGATGGCATTGCACATTTCACATATATTATGGCTGGCTAAAAGACATGAGGCGCATAATTCCCATATATGATCTGAGAAACTAAACATGTGGCATTCTGAACATGTCTAAACTAAGCAGATGACATATATGATGTCAAAAGTAGGCACTGCAAGGCAACATATGCATGATATGACTAACATCATCATGCCAAGGTAGAGAAAACACCTTGGGGGATAAATAGAAGTGGTCAGCGGCATCTGAATCCGCCTCAAAACAGATATCTTCCTCTGGATTACAATCCGGAGAGGGGTGGGAAGGGTTTGCCATTGAACCCACCATGGAGCGATGTCTGCATGACATTGTATTGCCGCGCAAAACTCTTCTCTTTTCTCCACATGTTCAACATGATGTGTACAATATCGACATGCATACGAAAAAATATGGTGAGATTATGTAAGGAGAGCATGCAGAAATTTAGAGTGATGGTAACAACCGGTGGATGGATCCAAAAATAATGATAGCAGGTGATGATTGCTTTAAATTAATAAAAGATAGATGATGATTGCTTTACTATTTGTTTCCCACCCAAGATGAACAACATAGGCATACCCTAGGTGAACCGGATATTAGCGGACATACTATTCATTGCTGCCTCGATATGTGCCCCACAACTAATTTAGAACTCAAGTTTGAACATTAATTTGGACTGACTTGGGAGTCCAAGAGCTGAACAGACGATAAAGTAGCAGGTAAGTTTAAGCAATGCATAACATAAGCAGAAACAAAAGAGTGCGACCTCTCTTGTGGACCCGTGTACTCCTCAGGTTCATCTACTGAGTCGATGATGGTGATGCCGTTGTGGTGGTTGCCGATGGCAGGGAAGGAGATCTGAGGAGGCAAAAAACGGTCAGGAGTCATGATGTCTGGTTTGGTGGATGCTTCTGTCGATGGAGCGGCTCAGGTGAGCTGGACGACGTCGCGGCAGGAGCAGGACAAACCACACAAAGTTCCCTTCGACACGTACCTGTAAATGAAGTAATTCTGTAAGGGCTCATTTGGCTTGCATGATTCTTAAAACGCATGGATAGGAAAAACACCAGAATAGGATAGGAAAATGCACATGGTAAACAGAGCATTTGTAAACACAGGATTTCTGTCAACTTGGGTGTTTGATTTACAGGAATTGGAAGAGCAGAGGAATGCAAAGAAACATGGCCAAAATAAAGTGAAACCATATGAAAGCGTGTACAATTAGAATGTTATTCTGGCACTAATGCACTTGGTCTTGTTTTCATGCATAGGATTTTGAAAATTAGGTCCAGGTGGATGTTTTGCTTTGTTCCTTTCTACAAAATGCATGAATAATTGAATAGTAGAGTGCCATTGGAAAATTCCCTATTGCTACGTTTTTCCGTTGAACCAAAATAGCCCTAATGGATCGACGTGAATGTATAGTAATAAGTGATGCAACAAATGTACAACCTCTTTGCCGTAGCCGTGTCGACCTCAGCATCATTGGGTTGGTCGCTAAAGCAGTTGAGGCAGAGGTGGCTGTCGGAGGTGTAGAGGAAGATCGAGGAATCAGAGAGCGGCGCCGTGGCATTGCTCTATTGTGATGGATCGTTACATTGTTGGAGCAGCTCCGGTGAGCCGTAAGGCGTCAAAGGTGAAGCAGCACAAGACAGACATCATCAATCTCAAGTGGGATTCTAATAGCATCTCCAATAGATGATGTAAAATGGATGTAAAATTAACATCACCAAAAACCACCGACTACAACAGATGAGGTAAAAGCGGTTGACTCTGAACTTAGCGCCGGAACTGAAATTTCTTGTGGAATCTGAATACTCTTGTCGGCTGAACGCAATGGTAGCAGAGAGGCACTTGACATGTAGTTTAGGGAGGGCCTACAGTTCATCTTCAACCTGCACCCCCCTGAGCTGCCAGCCACCACCGGCTGAACCGCCGGTCCCAGCATCGCCTCCCCGCCCCGAAACAACTCGCCACCGCCGCCCCGGCCAGCCCTCTAGGCCCTCTACCCCCACCCTAAGATAGATAGTGGGGTACCTCTCCGGCGAGCCCCCGTCCCCGCTGCGGGTGGTTCTTCCTTAACTCCGGCGAGCCCCCCAACCCCTGAAAATTGATTGACCCAAAAGTCGATTCAGTCGACTGAAGTGTGGCTTAATCGGAGCAGAGCAAAGACAACAAGCGAGGGGGGAGCAGCAGCAGCAGCTGGGCGAAGCGAAGCGATTGAGCGAGAGCCGAGCAGCAGCGATGGCAGCGAAGCGAAGCGAAAGCGAGCGAGGAGCAGCAGAAGCAGATCCGGCTGGTATGGCCGCCGCCGTCGAAGGGGCCTCGCACTGGGGTAGAGCCGCCGTGGAGATGTCGCCCGCGGCGCCGGCTTCAAGGTAGCCGCTCCCTGGGGGTGCGGGATGGAGCACCGTTGGTGCCGGGAGGTCGAGTTAAGGAGAAGGTGCGATGCGATGAGTGTACAACCTCTTTGGTGGCGCCGAGTAGGCCTCGGCTTCGTCCGAGGAGTCGGTGAGGATGCTGCGGTTCTGGTGGAGCAGGTTAAGGCGGCGTTGTGGGGATGGAGTAGCCGCGATAGATGAGGCGATCGTTGGAGCAACTCCTTGGAGGTGGAGGACGGGGTAGCTGAACCGGCGGGATGGCGAGATGGACGAAGGATCCTCATCCGAGGAGGTGGACGAGGGACATCGAGCTGTTGCGGTGGACGTCGTCGTCGGGGAAGAGGCTCCGGCTGGGCAGCGGTGATGTGGCGGACAGAGGAGGGTAGGGTTTCGCGGCTGGAGTGGAGAGGTTATGGCGGCCTGGGATTTCGAATGGTGAAAAGGGGGCGATGGGAGGGGGTGAAGCATGACTTAGGGACACGCTTGTCCAAAATGTAGGGTATGTTACAAAAGTACCCCCACCAATTTGAACTAGCGGCCCTTTCGGCTCTGGGTTAGAAGGGGGATTTCGCATGTCGGGATTTGGCAGCTGCAGGGAGTTTTCGCGCGCGTTGTAATTTCGGGATAGCAAGGCGCGGGTTCTGAAGGCGCCAGTTTTGAGAGCACGATATCTGAATTTTCGGGATATAACAAGACGCGGGTTGAATTTTAGGGACAAGCCTAACGTGTAGTAATATTGTACTTGTACGTACCAAATCAATTCGCACTTCCCTCAACCAAAAAGAAAACAAAAAAAATAAAACTATTCACACCACACAAAGAGAGTCTTGCCCGTTTTACTATACAAATGCTATTCAAAGCTAGTCCTCCTTCCATCTATATAGGGCCTAATGCATTTTTCGATGCTAACTTTGACCAAATATTAGAGCAATGATATATGACATGCAACTTACACAAAGCACCTTTCGTTAAATTAAATGTGAAAGGTTCTTTCAATGATATAATTTTCACATTGTGCATGTCATGTACTATTAATCTTGTCAATAGTCAAAGGTGGTCTTAAAAATCTCATACGCCCTATATAGATGGAAGGAGGGACTATGAATCCATGTTATGTTCGATTAAATTTTTTCGCTTGATGTATAATGCATGTAACCTACTCATACCAACATTTTAGTGCATTCCAAATGTATACACTACCGCTGCAATTCGAACAAAATTTGAATTTGTTTCTCTATTTCAATAAGAATCTACAATCATGATTGTTGCCAACTTCAACCATCATTCGTGTATTACCTTAGTAACACACCACATGGTTACTATAGAGATAGATATGAACTAGGTGCACTACATGAACTCGAATTCTATTTTTTGAATACACTTGATGTTGATTCCAAATAATAGTACATTTGATGTACTAACTATATATTCATAATCTAAACCATGTTCCATATGTACACCGTGTTTATCAACAAAGTATAGTGCCCCGCCCCCTACATTATGACAAGTATTTAGACCTGAGTTGCAAAAGCGACACATTAGCCCAAATTATAATCAATGTTCTACATTATGATATCTTCTTCAAGTATCCGTAACCACTTTTTTATAATGTATTATGATCTTTGTTCGTCTTTTACACCTTCACGTTCCTCTTCTATTTGTAGCTAGCTAGCGCTAACTTTCTATTGTGCATGCACACGCCCGTCCCCCTCACACACCCTTAGCGTCCCCTCCATCGCGCACGTTCATTATTTCTCTTTAGGTCGTCCACCAGCGGTGTGTGTAGGCCCCCGGCTCCTTCTTTCTGGCACACACCGGTCGATATACCTCTCTAGCCAAGTGTGCCTACAACAAACACATATATACTTCCCCTCTCCTCTTCTCATCGTCCATGCCCCCATATGTCCAATACGATTCCACGCAGGTGCACACTCCCGCCCCTCTTTTCATTTATCACATGCTCGCACACTCCTCCCCCCTCGACATGGTAGGCCTCTCGCACCACCTCCTAGCCACACCCTCTCCCCCTGTCTGCCTCTCCGGACCTTATTTGCTTCTAACACATGCAGGCGTGTATATGAACTGATCTCCCTACATACAGCCAGGTCGACTATAATTCGTTTTCACCAAGCACCGATACACTTACCTCGCTAGTTATGTCTCTCCTTTTCTTGGACACACGACGGTTGATCTTCCTATGTAGTTATGCATGCTTACGACAACCATATATTCTCCCCTCATCATCCTTGAATACCTCCCGACCTGTCTCTCACACACACGTGCATAGACAGACAGACATCCCCCACCCTCTCTTATTGATATTGCACTCATACCCTCCGTTTGTCTAGCAGGCCTCTCCCACCATTTGTGAGACGCCACTCCACCACCAACCCTCCGACGCTCTACCTTTGTCTTTTTCCCAACCTTATTCCTCTGCTACAGATATTTATGGATGTCGATTGATCTCCCTCAATACATAGCTAGGTCTCTCTCATTCCCCACACATATACTAGTCGACCGGTCTCTACCCCACCCACCCACTCACCCACCCACACACACACACACACACACACACACCGATAATCGAACGTTGTAGGTAGGTATCCACGCCACGGAGAACTGCACCTCTGCCCTCTCAAATTCCAGTAGGCCAGCCGCCCTGTATCTTTGACGTGGGCAAACACAAATTCGATGGCACTCTTTATCAATCGTGCAGCCACACACTTCATCCCTGTTTTCAATTCTATCGATATCTCACGTCCATGACTCTGTTTCACACACATTACACATGTTACATTTTTCTGATTGAGATATCATCAACACATTGCCTCTGTTTCGCACAAACCATCTCTCGCACACCCACCCATGTACGTACCTGCACCTAAAGAAGAAGTGCGCACAGGATGCATGTACTCACGTCTCATTCCCGGCCACACCCGCGCGGGTACACGGTGGAGTTTGTTTCTGTACGAAAAGGCAGCCCACGTGATAATTTGACGCGTGTAGCGGTTGTTTACTCGAAGGAGGGTCGGGTACCACGCCTAGAATATAAAATGATTGCCATGGGGAGGAAAAATGGGTTTGTCTCTCGTCACACCATCTCACACAAGGCCGCCGTGGCCTCTCTCTCTCTCTCAGCGTTAGTCAGTGATCCAGCCGCATCCCATCCGCCGGCGGAAAGGGAGGATGTGCATCGTCTCTCCATTCGACGGTGTTGAGGCAGCTCGTCCCGATCTGTGGTACTCACCGTTCTCTCTGACCAAGCTCCGGCGCGGTAGGGCCTTCGCCACTTGCTCACTGCCGCAGTATGGGCAGATCCTGGGCGCCGGCGCCCTCCTAGTAACATCCCGATGACCCTCAGGTACAGCTTCCTCCGGCCTTGCTCCACTGCCCATATTCCCATGTTGCTGCATGTGGATCTTCTTTAGTTGTTTGCTTAAATCGTATCTCCACCGGCGTACTTTCCATCTTGCAATCTCGTCCTCAAACCATTTTTGATAGACCACCATGTGCTATCTTTCCCTTTTTACATGGAACATGCTTCTTTTTTGTCGGTGTATGCGTCTTCAACTCATGTTATTGGGCAGTAATTGTTTCCTTTCGACCTCCTTTTGCAAACATGGCTATCCATTTTCACCTCGTTGCTATTGCGACCTTTTGGTGAGCTGCACAAATCACTTTTCTGAAGAGTGTTTTGTGTACTTCCACTAAAATGTCACACGGGCAACATTTTTACATTTCTGTGGGACTGCGGAAAGGGAGATTGGTTTTTCTATCCTCCTCATCCAACTCCGTGCCTAATCTTCTCCAACAAGAAGTTAGTCCTAAAGAGAGATCATAGAGGTGAGCGGCTTCTATTTATGTGTGTTATGTTTCATTATCTAGTTCCACTATTATTGTAATCACACTTGTTGGATATCTTTGCAAGCAGGATGGTCCGCTCGATTTTAGTGGAGCTGCACAAAATGATCGGATTGTGGTGTCCTTCATACACCTCTTTTTTGGCTACAGAGCTGGGTGAAACTAGCTGCCAAGCAATGAACACTGTGCCAAGGAAATGGAGCCATGCCTACGAACATCATCGATCAATTATATATTTTTTCTTTATTTGTACACCTTTTCACAACTTTGTCTTCAGTTGTGATGTGAATATTGGCGTTGATCTGCAAACCATTGAGATGCATTAGCCATGGTAGTTTCATTTGTATTTGATGGAATGTTGTAACGAGATAATCTCGAGGCAAGACACATGAATCCTAAGTTGAAACCTTTTTTTCCTGCGGGAACTAGAGTTGAAACCTTCATAGCATCACAATACAGTTTTATCAAAATTATGCGTACACATAAACAAATCCTGAAGGATTGATAGCAATGCCAGAAAAAATTCAACTTCGTTTCACCGACATGTTGGACATCCTTCATCCGGCTCCACCTGCCATGCAGCAATATTTAGTGCACAACACAACTTGAGGGAAAGATTCACCCCGGTTGTTGCGCCACAATAGTAATGACTAGTGAGCAGTCAAATCACAGAGCCCCACCTTCGCCACAGTAAGTTGCTCGAACGAAGCAACCATCATTTCTCTGTTCCTTGAATCCGCTGATACTGCCATATTCCCACAGTAATAAGTTGCTCGGGCGAATCAACCATCACTATATCCGCTCATGTGTGATGACCACAGGAGCTATCCATTCAGATTGCATGTTAAAGAAAATTAAGGTCAATAACTAATGCTGCAAACTTAAAAAAAAACACTAATGCGGCACCTCGGGCCAACGCGGCAGATCGCATTTTGCACGAGAAATTACACACCATGTTTCGTTGACATGTGGTCCCGTTCCAACATATCAGTGAGACGATGGCGAGTAGTAGGAGTATTTCCGAATGGACATGTAGGCCGGGGTGCCTCTTTCTGAACCGTGGCAAACTAGCAATCGTCCACCGACTCTTCGCCTTTCCCTCTCGATTTGGAACTGCTGTCGCACGCTCTTCCTCTCCCTCCTCCATTTTCCTTTAGCCCTTCACCCTTTCTTCTGCCATTGTTCGGTCGTCTTCTCCATCTAGGGAACAGGCTAGAAACGACCCCGTTATTCTTGCCCCAATCTGAAAGATGACGTGGTGGAGGAACTCATTGATCGGTGCAACGTCATCACCTCGGCTAGCATGGCAGGTTCGTTCAAGCCCATTATCGACTCAACTAATAACATCATTACAAGGAACCCAAGAGTCAAGGAGCGGTTTGATCTCCCCTATCTTCTTCGCTGTGACCCTGATGACTACTGGCGCGGGGACGACGAAGGCCTCGCCTTGTGCAAGTTGATGCTGCTTGATAATGATACGTATGATGTTAAGATGCCATCGCTTGAGGGCAAGGCTTGGGCAGGTGCAAATGGAGATTGGGTTATTTACGTTGGGTCCAACTGCGAGTGGGAACTTGTGAATGTGTACACTCGTGACCAGGTTCCACTTCCAAAAATCTCAGCAGACTGCCCAGAGGTTGAGCACACCGATATTGTACGCACATTCAAATACAATCATGGTGACTGTCTTCTACGGAAGATAGCAATTTGTCGAGTTCCCAACTGCTCTTGGAATTACAACAACTACGAAGTTGTTGCTATCTTCAACAAGCTTGTTGCCGTCCTTGGTGGTTTGACTCGATGGATATTGCTCAAAAATCAGTTTCTGTACACGGATGAGTACTGTGATGCAATTCAATACGAGGGTCTTGTGTTTGCTTCCACCGCTCATGGTACTGTTTTTGCATGTGATCCTTGTAGTCTCGGTACGTTTGTCTTCCACCGTAATTATAATTGTTTCATCCACATGCATGCGTGTTAGCAAGTTTCCTTTTACTAATTAACCTTCTTCTTGTGTTTCCAAGGTCCTGTGAACATTCCACCACCTATACTTGAAATTTTTTATAACCAAGGGGGAGATGGCGATGGTGATGATCATGAGCATGAGGACGAGCAGAACATATATACTCAGTGGCGCCTGGCAACTAATTCCGATGGATCACCTCTTCTTGTGTGTATACAGCCCACTGATGATGTTACTGCTGAGGGAGCACGTGTTGTCTCCCATGGTCGCACTCTCCGGACCTATTTCAACACCCGTTGCATGGTATTCGGGATGGATACTAGTGTGCTAGCACCAACACCTTCTCCCTGGTACATAATTGATAGTCTTGGAGAAAACTCGCTCTTCCTTGGACAAAACTATCTGATGATGGTGAAAGGTGATCCAACTGCTGTTGACACAACGTTACTAGTACCATTTATGAGAAGCAACTATGTCTATACCTCGGACATTAGGGTGGTTCCCTACCCTGGTACTGATATAGTAGGCCGCTTCAGCCTGGATGATCAATCCTGCGTTGGTCTCGAGATCGACAATAGATGGCCCGTCCCAGAGAATCACTTGTGGTTCAAAGCAAGCATTTCGAATGCCGAGGAATGGTTGAGTTGAAGTTCATTTCATTGCTTGTTATTTGTTGTGTGGTGAAAACTTTAGTATTTATAATGTATCCTTGTTGTTGATGTGGGTTGATGACCTGTTGTATGTATAAAAATGATATGCCTGTGATAAACTTGCTAAATTTATGAATGGCTTTCGAGTTGCTTCTATGAGTGAGTGGTGCGACGAGGCAAAAAAAATATTTTCTGAATACATAATTGTACGTGCATTGCAATAGGTTATCAGATGAGGCAAATCAACAATAGTAGTACACTATTTGTACTAGCTTCACATGCTTTGCGCGTCGTGCGGGTGTTTTTATTGTAGCCATATTGTACGTAACCAGCACCTCGAATCCTCGATACCAGTACTATATAGTAAGTAGTGGGAGTAGTAGGGTGGCATGGGCCAGAACAAGCATTCACGTCCAGGAGTACGACACACACCACCAGCATGACTTCAATCTGACACCATATTTCTTGGAGTCCGTGCTAGAGCAATCTCTTCAACCTCATTGTTTCTCTAACTCAGCCATCGCGCGGTGGGCGAGGTGGGGGTTTGCCGATAGTCGGTTTCCTCAACTGCGGTCCCACTTGTAAGGCCAACTCCAACGCTCTATCAATATATGGATGTACTCTTCTTCCCAATACAAAAACTTGCATCCATTCTACTCCCTCCGTTGCATAATACATGCCTTATATTTGTCAAAATATATATGTATCTAGACATGTTTTAGTATATAGGTACATCCATTTTTGGACGAATGGAAGTCAAGTATTTTGGAACGGAGGGAGTACACAATAATTTTTTAAGTTAGCACAACTAGTCTAATCCGAGAGCATAACCGAAGATTTGGTCGGGTTCTTCCTCCTCTTGCCGACACGTGGGACATCCAGCATCTAGGTCGTGTCATGAAAGAAAATAGAGTGATAGTTGAAGCCACGAGATGTGCACCTTGGGTTAAACTGTAAATAGAATCTTACTACTCTTGAGTAACTCCAAAAGCGGCCACCAAAGATCTTTATTGGATTTGTTTTTCATCACCAGCACGTCAAGGTGAAAGATGTGCAGGTTCGGTGGGTCCTCTTGCGTTTTCACTGACATGTGGGGCCGCATGTGAGCAAGCAGACGATGGGCTCCATGGCGTCCTTTGGCTGGCTGAGAAGATAGATAGAGGAGGGCTGAGCACGGATTGCGGAAATTTGTTCTCGTAACCAGCACCTTGATATTCGTGTGTGGTTGTTTCTATAATAAAAAGGAGGTACCCCTACTTACGTTACTCCCCTACGCCTAGCCTAAGGTTAGTAGGTGACCTTGCGCTTGGCTCTTCGCCTCTTAGGAAGTCGATGGTTCTCTGATCTTGTTTCTAGCAATCTGACACCAAATGAACTGTTGCACGTCCACCACTTGTAAGCAAAAGTTTCTCCTCGTGCTGCGAGCCACCGCACACGCGTTGGCGAGGGAGAAGGCGTAATCAAGCTTCTCGTCATTCTGCGAGTTGACGGGTGTCGGTGTCAAAACCGGCGGATCTCGGGTAGGGGGTCCCGAACTATGCGTCTAGGCGGATGGTAACAGGAGGCAAGGGACACGATATTTTCACCCAGGTTCAGGCCCTCTCGATGGAGGTAAAACCATACTCCTGCTTGATTGATATTGATGATATGGGTAATACAAGAGTGGATCTACCACGAGATCAAGGAGGCTAAACCCTAGAAGCTAGCCTATGGTATGATTGTTGTAATGGTTGTTCGTCCTACGGACTAAACCCTCCGGTTTATATAGACACCGGAGAGGGCTAGGGTTACATAGAGTCGGTTACAATGGTAGGAGATCTACATATCCGTATCACCAAGCTTGCCTTCCATGCCAAGGAAAGTCCCATCCGAACATGGGACGAAGTCTTCAATCTTGTATCTTCTTAGTCTTGGAGTCCGGCCGATGATGATAGTCCGGCTATCCGGACACCCCCTAGTCAGGACTCCTCGGTAGCCTGAACCAGGCTTCAATGACGATGAGTCCGCACGCATATAGTTCGGCATTGCAAAGCGGGTTCATCCTCGAATAATTCATAGAAGATTGTGAACACCAGGATAGTGTCCGGCTCGCAAAATAAATTCCACATACCACCGTAGAGAGAATAATATGTACACAAGTTCAATCTGCTGACGTATTTTGTGGCATGACGTCACGCCACCACCAAGCCTTTACTTGAATCGTTTTTATTATACCACCTCAGCGCGTTTAGCGAAGCGGTTTCCTTGGTATGTTTTGTCGAAGTAGAGATCGTGTTCCCCTTATTCCGGGATTGCCATCAATACGGACGTGGGTAACCCAACCGCGCCATTGATTGTGGCGCTTGGGAGATAAGCGAGTTTTACCAGGCCGGTGGGGATGCATAGTCTTCGTCCGCCCATATATAGGGGATAAGGATCCACCTTTTTTACCTATGCCTTCTTCCTCCTTTGCTTATCCACCTCCGCGGACTCGAGCTCCAGTGCCCAAGTCCGCACATATCGTCTCAACCTTCTCCAGCCATGTCCGGAGCGGGAGGCAAGTGGATGGCCTCCTCTGTTACGGAGGGACACATCGAGAAGCTGCGCGGCGCCGGATACCTATCCAGCGACATCGCGCACCGGCTGCCCGACGAGGGGTAGCTCATCCCCACCCCCAGGCCTCATGAGAGGGTCGTATTCCTTCCCCACTTCCTCCGCGGACTGGGCTTCCCACTTCATCCCATCATCCGGGGGCTCATGTACTACTACGGCCTGGACTTCCACGATCTGGCGCCAAACTTCATCCTCAACATCTCAGCGTTTATCGTCGTGTGCGAGGCCTTCCTCGCATCAGCCCCACTTGACTTGTCGCTAAAACCTTGAATGTCAAGCGAAGGTGGTGAAGGGCGTCCAAGCGGAGTGCGGAGGCGCCATGGTGGGCAAAATGCCAACATCATCTGGCTCGAGGGTGCCTTCGTGGAGTCCGTCAAAGGGTGGCAAATGGGGTGGTTCTACATCACCAAGCCGCGTGACCCTAAATGGGCAGCGGCCCCCGAGTTCAGATCTGGTATCCCCATGCAGCTCACCTCCTGAAAAGAGAAGGGCTTGCTATGGGGTAGTTCGAATGGTAGCGGGACTCGATCTGTCTCGGACCTCAGTGAACAAGAAGCTTAAGCTTGTCAGCGTGATCCAGTCATGCTCGTCGCGGATTCTCCCCGCCAGCGATGGGCCTTCAATTTGTGGGAGTTTGATCCGCACTGACACGGACCTGGCGGGCTCTTGACCTGACGTCTGAAACTGCACGGAGGTGCTGTTCAAGGGCGGAGAAGCCCCCGCATCCGCAATTGAAGATCGTGGATTCAGCACGAAGCGCCCGGCCGGCGAGGTAAGCTTTGCTATCCTTTATGGTACACTTATCTCTTTCATAGTTTGACTCTATGTGGGATCTAAAACTCCCAATGCCTTTAACAGGACTGGCAGAAGACGTCCGGACAGGTTAACTGTCCGGCTCCCCTTCCCGAAGACCCAGCGGACGCCCGTTTGATGGGGCTGCTGGTTCCGACCCTTTACGTGGTGCCGGAGAAGAAGGCCAAGAAGAAGGCCACGGGAACTCGAAGGAGTTCCCGGCGCCAGGTGGTATCGGACTCATCGTCCGATGGCTCGAGGCGAACTCCTCCCGAAGGCGAGGAGGAGAAGAGGACTCTCCCGGGAGGGGGAGAGAGAGGAGAGGAAGGCTTCCCCAAAGAGGGAGGCCGAAGGGTCCAAGAGGGGAAGGACCCTTCCTCCGGACTGCTCCGCCAACACCGACGACGGCGACGAGGGGTGGCCCTCAAGGGCCAAGCCCCCGGCAAGATTGTAAGTATCCGGATTCCTGAATGATTTATAATTTCTCTTTTTTTGGCCACATGGTGTCCTTCTAATGCAGCATACAACCTGTAGTCCGGCCGAGGACGATCTTCCCGCTTCTTCGAGTGGGTCCTTGGCTCCGTCGGATGTGGATTCCATTCCGACCGCCTCCACCCCTCATGACGCTGAGGACGCCGAGGTGGGATCCCAGGAGGGGACCCGCCAGGAGGGGGAGGCTCTGGAGGTGCCACAGGGCAACCTCCCGGACCGACCGGACTACGCCCGGAACCCGCGGTGGTTCCGAGTCCGTAGGCGGCCCCTTCCGAAGAAGGGGAAGACCGTGTTTCTTGGCGGCCTCCGTCCAACCGAGGCGCCGGACAACTTGTTGGGCGCTCAGCGGTGCTTCCATCGAGGAAGAACACCGCCTTTGTCATGAGTGCGGTGATTCAAGGTTCAGCTCGCCAAGAGCGGGCTGACCGAAGCTTGTAGCAGCCTTCTAACGGGCTTTGAGGTAAGAAATTTTAAAATATGTAATGTAATACCGCATAGACGGTAGCCCACGATGCTCGGTTCGGTGTTGGAAAGAAAAGCGGATGAGGATCTAAAAGATATCGTGGGAGTTCTAAAAATTATGTCAATATGGGATTGCAGGGCTGCTGCTGACCTCTGCCAAGACCGTTGCAGAGGTCAATGCTTTGAAGAAGAACCTCGAGCGGTCCGAGAACGAGCTCGGCCATGCCAAGAAGCAGCTCGAGGACAAAGAAGGTGAGTAACACCGTATTAAATTTGTACCTTACAAAAAAGGATTTTGGTTGCGAGAGAAATAACAAGGATAACATGGGCACTGCAGGGGCCACGAACGAGGTGGCAACCCTGAAGGAGGCCGTGTCCGTGGCCGAGCGCATCGGCCATGAGCGAGCTGAGCGAGAGAAGCAGAAGAAGCGGGTGGCGGAGGTGCAGCAAGAGCTCCGTGCTCGTGGAAAAGCATGAGAGTTTGGGAGCGACTCAAAGACTCGAGTCGAGCTTGCCTCGGCACTTGAGAGTGCCAAAGCCGCTAAGGCTGAGGCCCATAAGGCCCTCCAGGAGATTGAGGCGGTGAAGAAAATAGCGGTGGGTAAGGCATTTTTCATGCAAAGCAAGCATGTGAATGTTAATTACCATTACTTACCCGGTCGGAGCTCTCCAGGGCGTTTGCAGATCTGCCTTGCGGCATGTTTGATCTTGCCGCATTCTACCGGGCGAGGAGGGAGCTCGGCGGAGAAGGTCTTACGGTCTCGATCTGTTGAGGCGGACATCCAGTGCCCTTAGCGACCCGGTGAAGCGCTGGTCGAGCTCCACAATGTAGCCGAGCAGGCCATGAAGGGCCTCATAGTTGGTTTGTGGCCGAAGAGGCCATGCACAGGAGCTACTTGACTGGTGCGGCGGCTGGTGGATGCGTGTCCCTGGGTGGAGGTCATCAAGTGCTCCACCTGCATTGAAGGTGCCCGTCGGGCCCTTGCCCGTGCAAAAGTGCACTGGGGCAGGCTGGATGCTGAGAAGCTTCTGACGGACGCGCTGCCGGCGGGCAAGGAGTATCGCACGCCCGAAATGTATTATAAAAGTGTCCTGAAGGGTGCCCGCAAGATTGCGAATGAGTGCTCCAAAGATGTAATATTTGAGTAGACACGCAATGTGTTATCCTGTGCGCTAAAAACTTTGTTCATATGCGCTAAGCAACACTTATTAATTTAAAATATTACCTTCTATGCGGCCGTTTATCAAATCGAGAGATGGCAAGTCGTCGGCTTCAGCCCCATGCCACAGTCTTTGGGGTGTTGGGATAAACTTGAGCGCTCTTGTTCCCATTTTGGGTCCATCTGGGAGGTGCTCAACACGACGAACAAGGCAACCGGACTTATAATGCTTGAACACTCTCACTTAGCCATAGAATTCTATAATTTTAAATTTAGTGAAGCCCCTAGTGTTCGGAAGACCGAGTTGAGGCGCTATCACGCTGGGCAGACGAAGCCGGTTCCTCGCTCTAAGCGGCATAAGTCTTTAGGGACTCGAAAAGGCCTCTCAAACAGCGACCAACTCTTGCCTTATCATGACGGTTAGTTTTAGCTTTCTCCACTGAGGCGCTCGCCCAGCTCAACCGGGGCACAATCGCAGTGGTTCTCCCAGTGCTACCTTAGCCGATAGAATGGAACGTAAGGTACCAAAACATGGGAGCCGGGCAAACCCAACTATTGACCCAAGACATGATTCGGAGCCGATGCATATAGTGCTATAAGTTCGGGGTGCCGCACTTGTGAAAGTGTTCGGGCTTATCACACCATAATGCGGGGAACATAAGCCCCTGGTGTATTCGGCCGTACCAAAGTGTACGGATGCAAAACGTCATAAATGAACATATATGTAAGAAAGGAATGCAATTATAAGTGAAAAGCGATGCATTGTTTATTCAAGGAATTCTGCCATGAGCGCAGAACGATACAAATAGTGCGGTAAGCAAGGGATTGGACTATTAGACATGTCTCCCTCCAGGGGTAGGCTGCAGAATGGTGTATTAAACAAATTTAATGCTCATAATGGAGACCACCTGAGTATTCATCGTAGCCTTCGTCCTTCCCTGGCTGTTGCATCGTGAGTTCGGCAGATCCACTGCCGGACAGGGCCTCTGGTGAACGGAGTCCTGTGGATAGAAAAAAAAGAAAAAGATCGACACACTTGGGAGCCCCTGGTGTGGTTGAGCCGCACTCTGGGCCTGTCGTGGTCGTGCCCCTCCCCCTATGCCCATGGTATCTCCAGAGCGTAATGATGTACGCGAAGGGCTAGTCTTGCAATCATGCAAGGGCTAGGGTTGGGGCCGCATTGCTATGCTTGCTCGGAATGTGCCAGGTGGTCTTGATGTATGTTACTCCGTGCGCGTTTGGCCATGTCCGATCGTTTAACGGCCGGGCTCGAAAATTGCCTTAAGAGGCTGCTCTGTACTTCCGCCGCGAGAGCCACTGTGTGTTCCTCCATTCGGAGAGAGCGTTCAGTGTTTCCGTTGACCGTGATGACTCCACGAGGGCCTGGCATCTTGAGCTTGAGGTATGCATAATGCGGCACCACGTTGAACTTTGCAAACGCGGTTCGTCCGAGAAGAGCGTGATAGCCACTGCGGAATGGGACTATGTCGAAGATTAACTCCTCGCCGTAAGTTATCCGGGATCCGAAGACCACTTCGGTGTGGTGAGCCTGCATAATTGGCCTCTACTCTGGATGGCGCCTTTGAAGGTCGTCTTTGTAGGTTTAATCCTTGAGGGGTCTATGCCCATATTGCGCACTGTATCCTGATAAAGCAGGTTCAGGCTGCTGCCGCCGTCCATCAGGACTCTAGTGAGGTGAAATCCATCGATGATTGGGTCTAAAACCAATGCGGCGAACCCGCCATGGCGGATACTGGTGGGGTGGTCCCTTCGATCGAAAGTGATCAGGCAAGAGGACCATGGATTGAACTTCGGGGCGACTGGCTCCATCGCATATATGTCCCTAAGTGCACGCTTCCGCTCCCTCTTGGGTATGTGGGTTGCGTATATCATGTTTACCATCCGCACTTTTGGGGGGAAACCCTTCTGTCCTCTGCTGTTCGGCGGCCGGGTCTCCTCCTCGTCATGGCTATGCAGCCCCTTGTCATTGTTTTCGGCAATTAACTTGCCTGCCTGCTTGAATACCCAACAATCCCTGTTGGTGCGATTAGCTGGCTTTTCGGGGGTGCCATGTATCTGGCAAGAGCGGTCGAGTATTCGGTCCAAATTGGACAGACCCGGAGTAGTTCTTTTAAATGGCTTTTTCCGCTGACTGGGTTTAGGCCTCTGAATTCGGCGTTGACTGCCGTATCCTCAGCGTTATCGCCGTTAACACGGCGTTTGTTTTTGTTACGATGCGACCTGCCATTGCGGTCCTTGTTGTCGAGACCGCCGAATTTTTCTTTGAGGTTATTATGCGGGCTAGCTAGCTGTCCTCCCCGCCTGAAGCGGGTCATGAGTGATGTGAGGGCTGCCATGGATTTTGACTTTTTTTGTCCTAGGTGCCGGGCCAGCCACTCGTCGCGGATGTTACGTTTGAAGGCTGCGAGGGCCTCTGCATCCGGACAGTCGACGATTTGATTTTTCTTTGTTAAGAACCGTGTCGAAGCTATCGGCGATTTGTCGGCTGCTGAATTATGTGGCTTAGGTCATCGGCGTTTGGTGGTCGCACATATGTGCCCCGGAAGTTGTCGAGAAATGCGGCTTCGGGTCCTCCCAACACCAATTGACTCTGGCGGCAAGCTGTTAAGCCAATGCCGAGCTGGTCCTTTAAGCTTGAGTGGGAGATACTTGATGGCGTGGAGATCGTCACCACGGGCCATATGGATATGAAAGAGATAATCTTCGATCCAAACCGCGGGGTCCGTTGTGCCATCGTAGGATTCAATGTTCACGGGTTTAAACCCTTGAGGATTTGATGATCCATTACTTCATCATGGCGCATAGTGGGTGTGGCGCCTCTATACTGGGCAATATCACGACGTAGCTCAAGAGAGATTTGTCTGCTGTGTTCGGCCCGGCCGGAGTTGCTGTATCCGGCGCGACGGTAGTCGTCGTGGATTGTGGGGCGCCCACGTGATCCGTAGATAGATCTTGATTGTTTTGCCTTGTCCTCCAACATGTCTTGCAAGTCCGGCGCATTCACCCGTGGCTTCACGCTTTTCGAGCGGTGCCGGGGTATGGTTTTGGTGGAGGGCCTAGATGCCTCTCTATCGCGAGCACGAGGTGGTCGGTCTGCCGTATTGTGCGCTGGTGATGAAGGTTTGTATGCCTCCTCCTCTAATCGGGGGAGCAGCTTGCGTTTTGGGTAGCTTTTGGAGGGGCGTTCGAGTTCATGCTCTTCAGCCGCGAGGACCTCGGTCCATCTGTCGGCCAACAGGTCTTGATCAGCTCGAAGCTGTTGCTGCTTTTTCTTTAGGCTGTTCGCCGTGGCCATTAGCCTGCGTTTAAAATGCTCTTGTTCGACGGGATCCTCGGGCACGACGAATTCGTCGTCGTTGAGGCTTGCCTCATCTCCGGAGGAGGCATGTAATTATCGTCCTCTATCTCCTTGTCAGCTGCTCTCTCTTGAGGGCTGGCTTCTCCGATCCTCTGTCTTTGAATCTTCTTTGGAGGGGTTGTCTTCGGCACTCTCTGGGGTGTTATTATCTCCGATGCCGGAATCTCCATTCTTGCTGTGGCGGGATTTAGAGCGGTGCCGCTGACGTTGGCGCTTGGGCTGTTTCTTAGAGGAATCTGCCTCCGCTGCTTCTTCGCCGTTCCCATCCTTTGGGATGTCCACCATGTATATGTCGTATGACGAGGTGGTCTTCTAGTGCCCCGTAGGCGCTGGTTGTTGGTCGTCTCCGGGATCGTCGTCCATACCGTCGATGTCTTCGGAGTAGTAGTCTAGCATGTCGGTTAGATCGTCGACAGTGGCTACAAAGTGGGTGGTGGGTGGGCTTTGAATTTATTCGTCGTCCGCATCCCAACCATCCTGACCGCAGTCCGGCCAGGGCTCTCCTGATAACTAGAGATACTTTAGTGAATTCAGGATGTTGCCAAAGGGTGAGTGCTGAAAGATGTCCGCAGCGGTGAACTCCATGATCGGCGCCCAATCGGATTCGATTGGGAGGGGCGCAGGAGGTTAGGAGTCCAGCGAGGAGTCCGGCACCTCGGAGTCACAAGCTTTGCAAAGAACAATGTCAGTATTCGGCTCCATCGCCATAGAAGTTGCAGCCCCCGAGGCGGTGTCCAGCCACCTGTCCTTGATCTGTGCGGTCGGCTCCGAACTATGGGTCAGAGCGGACTCATGTGCGGCCTCCAGGGTACTGTCCGGTGGCAGAGCTAAATCATGCCCATCGTGTAAAGGTCTTGGCGCGATCGGTGTGGCTCGAATCCATCGAAGATCAAGTCTCCGCGGATGTCGGCCGTGAAGTTTAGGCTTCAAATCGACCTGATTGCGGGCGTAGCTTCGATCTGCTCCGGATGGCTGCGAATTGGCCCGCAGTGCAAAGCCGCCGAACACAAAGATCTGTCCGGGGAGAAAAGTCTCACCCTGGACTGCGTTGTTGTTGATTGAAGAAGCCATCAAGCCTATCGGTGATGACAGAGGAACTCTCAATGAAAGCACCAATGTCGGTGTCAAAATCGGCGGATCTCGGGTAGGGGGTCCCGAACTGTGCGTCTAGGCGGATGGTAACAGGAGGCAAGGGACACGATGTTTTTACCAGTGTTGGGCCCTCTCGATGGAGGTAAAACCCTACTCCTGCTTGATTGATATTGATGATATGGGTAATACAAGAGTGGATCTACCACGAGATCAAGGAGGCTAAACCCTAGAAGCTAGCCTATGGTATGATTGTTGTAATGGTTGTTCGTCCTATGAACTAAACCCTCCGGTTTATATAGACATCGGAGAGGGCTAGGGTTACACAGAGTCGGTTACAATGGTAGGAGATCTACATATCCGTATCGCCAAGCTTGCCTTCCACGCCAAGGAAAGTCCCATCCGGACACTGGACGAAGTCTTCAATCTTGTATCTTCTTAGTCTTGGAGTCCGGCCGATGATGATAGTCCGGCTATCCGGACACCCCCTAGTCCAGGACTCCCTCAACGGGACACATCAAAGTTATTTACTAGTAGTACATACTCTCTCCAAAAAAGGGCTGACCATGTCATTGCTACCATCCCGCGCTCCGTCGTTGAGTATATGCACTATTCACGTGCCATCGAGGAGAAAAAAATATTGCGTAGGTGCCATCGAAGTGCACGACTCACTTACGAAAAAGGGTTTCCCCCCCGATTCCCCCTGTGCGACTCAGTTACGCACTGCTTATCTGATTATCTCCATTTTCTTGCATGACACGTGCACCTTGATGCTAGATGTCTCGCGTATTTGGAAAAGGATGAACAAAGCTCACGTAAAAGAAAAGAGTTGAAGAGCATAGATTCCCGACGACCGAGGAGGAGCAAGGAACCTCGCGGTGGAGCGTCTACAAGGAACCTTGCGTGTTTTCCCCTGTTTTTTTGCCGCCTGCCCACCTATAAACAAATAAAAGAACATGAACTTTTCGCTAACCACTAGAAATGGTACATCAGGATGCTTAGTTGAAGATGTTTTATACTCCCTCCATTCCCAAATATAAGTCTTTTTAGATATTTCAATAAGGGACTACATACGAAACAAAATGAGTGAATCTACACTCTAAAATATGTCTACATACATCTGTATGTTGTAGTCTATTTGAAATGGCTAGAAAGACTTATATTTAGGAACGGAGGGAGTAGTTTATATTGAATTATTGATAACCATGCAACAAGCCACGCATGTACAGGACGCATGCAGCCACGCATGTACACAAGCCAACGCACTAATCCATCCGATCCAACTCATGCACAGACGCGCACAACATGGAGCACACAAAGCACGTACACAAGACGTGCATGCACACACGCTCGGCCGCAGGATGCACATGAATAACACATGCATGCGCACACACTCGGCAGCATGGAGGCGTGCGCCATCCGCGGCGATGTCCGGTTCGTCGTGCTATGGCGAAGCTCGCACGCAACGGCGCATACGCATCTCTTGCAGCACCTCTTTGCCGTCGTTGCTCAACTACTAGTCGGAGACGAAGACGATAGCAGCCTCGGCCTTAGAGCTAGCACCGATGGAAAAATACGCACGCTGCACGCACACGAGCACATACGGAGTGCCCACGATGTGGTGGTGGTGCGTCCCCAGTCGCCTCTACTCCTTCTGCGCATGTTGTCTATCAAGGCGGCTGCATGCTAATGATGATGTGGGTGAGATCTTCTAGGACTCAGATGTTGACGAGGAAAATTATGAGACACAAGGTGACGTACACCGTCAAGGTCCACGGTCAAGGGGGTGCTAGTAAGTGCTTAGATGTGCTTAGAGCAAGTACAATAGAGCTGAGTTAGCGGGCTATAAGGAATAAACTAGTATACTTCTGCTTAGTTGGAGGAAAGAGAAGAGGAGAGAGAAGGTAAGCGGGCCCTTCGTGAAGAGCTAGCTCTAGCACGTCCTCCTAGGCACTTTGTGAGAATGAAAGGTGGGCCACAAAATAAAAAAGTAGTAGTACACTCTTTTGATCTACACTATTGTACATGTTGACTATAAGATGGGCTGTAGATAACATGGCACTGGCTTATACTACTAATGCTCTTTAGATGAGGTGCTAAGTGCATTAAATGGCTTAGTAACTCAAGTCTTCAATGCATTGGTGCTTAGTTTATTGGTGCCACATCATATTTTATGCCGAAGGCTTAGCAGCCGGCTACTTCTGGGCCCTGCTGACCAAGGGCGTCGTCGCCAACCAGGCACTCACCTCCGGGCTCCGGCAACACCATGCCCGCGCTTGTTGCGCAGAACACCAACAATATCTACTTGTTCGTCGGTGCCGGACAGATACACACCAACACACCAACTGTAGGGTCGTACGTACACTGATCAGTGCTTGTTACAGCTTTCCTTTTTTATTTAAACTACACGGTCACTCTTAACCTGTCTCATTTCGGCTGGCTTCGCAAGTGGTAAACCGAATGCAACGGAATTATTATACATCAACTGGTAAAACGAGTGTGCATGAGATGTCCTTGAGCTCAAATCTTTTTTTGCGGGAATCTGGTGAGCTCAAATCTGTTACGTGATACTGAAATAGTAGATTTGGTTTCACTAGTCATGTAGTCAAAAGACAAAACATATTTTAGTCACATAATATATCAGGGGTAGAATGGTCTTTTCATGTTAGACTTAACACAGTTATGTGCCAAAATTGACGGAAGTGTCATGAAGGGAACAAAATAAAAATTGTGTGTCAAAAAGGGGAAATGATATTTTTTAGGGCCAAAAAGGAAGCAAAATTTAAGAAAGGGCCAAATAAGGAAATCTCTCCATGATATTTCCTCGTCCGGACCAATCCCAAGTTGGCTTCTCACCTTCTTGGCCGAACAAAAACCGCTCCCCCTCCCACGTGCGCTTCCCGCCCGGCGCCAGCTGAGCCCGCCGCTCCACATTGATGGCAAGTCAGGGCGACGCGACCTCTCACTGCTTCCGCCGTTGAAGCGGCACGCCGACCGAGGGCATCGTCCGCTGCACGCCCGGCATTTCAGACTACACAGTGGATAGTAACTTTAGAGCAAGTACTACAATTAGATGACATAAGTAGGCTATAAGGATTTAAATATAGTATTTCTTATTAGTTGAAGCAGAGAGAAGAGGAGAGAGAAGAGAATCGGATTGTAAACATGTAGCCGGTTGTACTCCAACATACTTTGTGAGACAAAAGGTGGGGCCATTATTAATTATATTGTATTTATACTAAAGGGACTAACAGACGCCTTAATTACTCCGTTTTTTGAGACAAACCTTGGTGGGGCTATTATTGACTTTTTGAGCTATTATTGACTTGGACGTGGGGTTTGGGGGCCAAAGGCCTACTATTATACTCGCACGACCGACCTGACATGCTCTACCCTAGCCGCCGCTGTATCATATGGTTTTGCACCGTTCCGGATCTTAGCACCGCCACGCAATTCTTCTCCAGCCCTCCTTCCGGCGTGCACCGCAAGAAGGGACAACAGTTCTCCGAACCCCGCCTTTCGTGATCCTGTACGGGAGAGGGGTGATCAGGTTTTTGGGGAGCACACTCGTGTGACTGCTGCCAGCGACGACTTCCTCAACGACAGCCTTCTTCCCCGACCTCGGTAGCCTCTTCATCAACGACATGAGTGACAACGTCAACCACATCGGTTCTGCTCGCCATGTCAAAAGATGTGATTACGTCCTCTGGTTTAGTCCACATCATTACTTTGATGTTTGCAATTGTCGTCATGATTTATTTACTGCTGATTCGGATTAAATCTCATACTAAATTGCTCATATATTCAACAACCCAATCCAAAAACCTGATTACAGGCAATTTACTCCGAGTGGTTTTGCTGCGCTTTTGAAGCCGCCTACTTTTAAGGGGGTGCAATATAAAAGGTGGCGCACAAGAGCAGTATATTGGTTTCAGATCATGTACTGCTATGACGCCACTAAGGGTAAGCCTGAGGGCGATCTTAATCCTACATAGCAGGAAGCTTTTCAAAACATGGATACCCTGTTCAAAGCCACCCTACTGAGTGTTCTTGACGATTCCATTGTGGATTCATATATGTCGTTTGACAGCGGCAAAGACATGCGGGATGCGCTCGAGGCCACGTTTGGGCCCTCGGCGCTGGCAACGAGTTATGCGTCATGGAGCAATTCTGTGACTACAAGATGGTGATGCGCTCTATTGTTCGGCAGACTCATGAGATCTGATCACTCTCTAAGGAACTTGAGTACTTTAAGTGTGTGTTGCGGACAAATTTGTTCTTTGGGACCATCATTGCCAAGCTTCCACCTTCGTGGAGCGATTTTGCTACTTCTCTAAAAACAAGAGACATGAGTTTTCTGTTTTGGATCTCATTAGCACTCTTGATTTTGAGGAGAAGGCGAGAGCAAAAGACACACGTGCTCGGGTCGCCGAGGGAGCTTCTAGTGCCCACATGTTACACGAGAAGAACTTCCAGCCCAACCAGCCCCAAAACAACAAGAAAAAATCTTAGGGAAAGGCAAGTTTGATGCAAAGAAAAAGCCGTCACATTCTACCAACTTCAAGAAGAATTCTCATAACGGGAAGGGATACAAACCTCAATTTTGGTAGCACCGCACAAAATTTATATGGCTGCATCTACCTGCTATCAGCTAACCTCATGGTGCTCCAGGTATTCCTACATTCGTAACTAGGTACAATGACCACCGCAAGATGAATTTAGCTTATTCGTACGTTGACTTGCTGAATGCAGTGCCGAACGATCCTGTCATGTGTGGAGGAGCAAACAAGTAGTGCAGCCAAAGGTGGAAATTAACCAAGGACTTATGAAATTATATGTAATCTTCCTCAGGGAGGTCAGTATCCCCTTCGTCCAGATGATCGTGTTTTGTCATGCCGAGCTATTGATATGTGCTACTGTTTTGCAACACCATTTAAGTATAGCCACTGTTTTCCTATCTTTTCAGATTCAGGACAATGAATATGATATCAGGGGAACTTCACAATATGGACCCATGTTGAGTCATCTCTATTGCCTCATGTGTTTGCTGCAAATGTGTCAGCATCAATTGCAAGATGAGGCAGGTAGCTAGCTATGGAGTTGCCAACATGCTCAAAGTTCTCGCAACATTGAGAAGAAACAAGCATGCCCAGGAAATTAATGCGTGCGCAGGGAGGCCCTTTGCTCAGAGAAGCATCGACCGATTTTCTTTATTTCCACACCTTCTCACAACTTTGTATATTGGTTATAGTATGATGAATCATTGAGATGCATAGACTTTTGTTCTTCTGAATGTTAGTTTAATGTGAGTGTCCGCATCCAGTACCGCATCCTGTAATTTGGTGGATGCACACAGAGAAAATAAATCTCCTTAATTTACTCCATAACCACCCTATTAAATAGGCCTAGCAACAAACCAGGTGCATGCAGTGGCCGGCGGGCACATGCATCCTGCATGCATGGCCAGTCAACCAAGCCCATGCGCCAGCTCCAATGCAGCAACACAAAAGAAGAGAGCGGTTCTTGGTAAAAAGCGAGTAGTTAGTGCAGCGGGCCTTATAAACACGAACAGCTCGCTCTCCCGCTTTCGTCTCCCCACCCAATTTCCCCCGCTCCCCAATCGTCCTCACTCATCCAGAAAACCCCGCTCACCTTCTTCCTCACTCATACAGAAAACGCCTGCTCCTCTTCTTCCACTCCTACAGAAATCGCCAACCCTCCTTCCCCACTCGCACTGCCACTAGGCTCGTCTCTAGCTACTCTGCTCAAACCCATGATCTCGGCGCGACGCCCACAAGGAAAAAGGAGTCGGCTGGCCCCAGCGCCAAGAAGATGAGGCTCCCGCCAGCAGCGATGCCGGTTGTAGATCCCGCACCTGGTAGCGTGGGGAGAAGCGGCGAGCCCCCCCACCCGGATCTGAGGAACTGTTAGAATCTCCAGTGGACCGCGTCAGCGATCTCCCGGGCGTCATCCTTGAGGAGATCATCTCGCTTCTCCCCACCAAGGATTGCTGCCGCACACAAGTCCTCTCAACTCGGTGGCGCCCTCTATGGCGCACCGCGCCCCTCAATCTCGACTGTCGTCAGATATCTGTCCTTCCTAAATTTGATCTCATCAGAGCCATCGTATCTTCTCACCAGCAGGGCCCCGTTCAATGCCTCTGCATCCCAACAAGCTACTTGCTGTCCATACCTGGCAAGGTGGACGCTTGGCTGACATCCCCTGAATTTGGAAAACTCCAGCAGTTTGAGTTCTACCATTAACACGAAAGTTTCATACCGCGAACATACCAAGAATTCTTGCCCACACCACCATTGTCCATCTCGGGGTTTTCCTCCTCTCTCCACACCGCCACCTTCACCCGGTGCCATCTACCAGACGATCTGGTACAAATGCTTCGACTCCCACTGCTAAAAAAACTTCCGCTTGTGGTGGTTTCTCTGTCGGAGGCCTCACTGCACAACATCATCCACTCCAGTTGCCCTGCCCTAGAGCGCTTGCTGATTGCTTTGGGAATAGAAATCAGTATCAGTTGTTTCCAAATAAAGTCGACTCACCTTAAAAGCATTGGAATTTGTTTTAAAGGACAATAGCTCATCATCAAAGATGCCCCTTCACTTGAAAGGTTGCTCCTTCATAATTGTTATACACCTTCAGAAATAATTGTCATCTCTGCGCCCAAACTGGAGACCTTGGGTGTAATTCGTGACCCGTTTAATAATCACAAGGAGTTGGTGTTTGGCTCCTCACTTTTTCAGGTACCGTATATTATCATCTACACATTTGTAATCATATGCTGCATTTTTCATTTGTGCGCATAAGTTTTATAGCATCTTGGAGTACACTTTGGGTACTAATATTATGTTATATGCTCAATGAAGAGTTAGTCCATTGATAGCCTATCAATCTTCTGGATTCATCAAGAACATATATATCAGAATGTATAGTTTTGATCTGGACATAATTATTGGCTTGCCGCGATGCTTTCGATCTCTAGAGAATTTATACATAGAGGTGATGATTTCATGCACATTGAAAGCCCGTATATATTGTACTAGAATTAACTGTTCAGCTGTTGTTCTTTCGACATACTCTTTTTCAGACCTTAACTGTTTTCAATCTTCATGTCTACTTAGGCAGAACCACATGGAGAAAAACATATAGCCAATCGTTGGCGTAATAAGCACAAGGATTTTCTCAGTTCTCATGACATTCGTTTGAGGACAATAACGATGGGACGATATGCATCAAACCAGGAAAACAGAAGCTTTGTCACATTCTTCCTGTTGAATGCGAGGTTACTATTGTCCATGAGGCTTAATTTTTACAGCAAGAGATTTCTCACGGACGAACATGTTGAACAGCAAAAAAAGAAGTTTCAGGTGGACAAATGGGCTTCTAAACGTGCTCGGCTTCTATTTACAATAAGTTGTAGACATCCTGAAATAATTTTTTTTGCGCAGGATGTTGATTTTATGGATCAAACCGATCCATTTGTTTGTGACTGCAAAAAAGAGTGGTTGGGTTAGATGTTACTGTCATGTTCAATCTGGGTTTTGTCTAAAAATTTGATGAACAATTAATCATTGTGCTTTTTGTACCATTTGTATGCTTGACTTGCATGTTGTTGCCCTCGTACTCCCCTCCACCTGCCAGTACACTGCTGCATCTTCCATGGCCGCTGTTCATTCCCGTCCGAGGCCTTGCCTTCGTTCTCTGCCTTGGTTAGCTCGCTGTGCCCGCCGCCGTCTGGCGTTGTCAACATGGTCAACAACCAAGAGGAATCAGGAGATGACTGTACGTGGAGGAGGCTGACAGTAGGGACCCACCAGGGTCATTTCATTTTGCAACCAGGTGCCTCGTTATTACAAGCCAAAAAAAATACTTCCTCCTAATTGTTTGACAACTAGGTTCCACGCCATTGTCAATGTAGTCAATAAACAAGAAAATTACACAACAAGCGGATAACACCAGGACCCGAGAGCTTCGCCCAGCTTGTTTTTAGTTTGAGAGCGGAGCTCAATCTGCACTGTTGTCGCGGGGGTCAGGTCTGTCTAGCCCACGCTTACGCTTTTATTAAGCACATGACAAGCACAGTTGATATATTTTTCTTTACGAAATTGGCTAGCCAGTTATTTTTTGGAGAATACCAAAACCGAGGCCTACTTGCTTTTCTCAGCCTTTGGCTGCAAATCTTTCAAGGCGAGGAGGATGTAATTAGTAAGAAATGGGCTTCCCCAGAAAACGGGCTATAAGTTGTAAGAAATGGGCTGTAAGTTTTTAAACCAAAGCCAATCGGCAATTTCATTAAAATACCATTTTTTTTCAGGATTTCTCTACTCTCTACTCTTATAAAAACCAAAGCCAACTGGCAATTACATTAAAATATCATCTTTTCTCCCACAAGATAAACTACTCATACAAATGCATCTTCATGTTCCGTGCAACAAACGTGCATCTTGCTAGTTAAGATTCTAAATTTCATTCATTTTTTTGCGAAGAATTGTTTTTTGAATTTTATTTTGATATAATTTTTTGAAAATTATTTTTAACGTGACTCAAAATTTCGTGATTAAAAGAGTTCGGACCCCACCGAAATATGCAAAATTTCGTTGAATTTTTCAACAGTGCCCAGAATATATGGTGTGTAATGCTAATAAAAAGAATATGGGCTTCAAATATCCTTAAGAATTAGCAAATGGGCTGTAAATTATTGAAAATAATGGCTAATGGGATGTAAGCTGTTTTCCACAGATTTGGAGGCTGACTTCTGGGACTACTAGGTTGACGATGATGCTGTCCTAATTTTTTTTGACGTGTAAGCAAGGCTTTGTCAACTTAGTCAACACACAACAGTGACTGTTGGATGTCCATCCAACGACCGCCGTGCTTCTTCAATCTCGATCTTCTGCTCCGGCCGCCCAAACCAGCGCCGACGGACTGCTGCTCTCTCCTCCGTGGTGGCTGTGTCTGCCGCCAGCCATCCTCTAACCACCCACACATCCTGTTATTTTCCGGCGACGTCAGCCTCACCCCGCAGCCGACTAGTCAGCGCTCGTTCTCCCCTCAGCGTGGGCATCCGCTGCGGTGGCTTCGCCGGCTCCGGGTGGTTCTCTTCCTGGGCCTCGCCCTCATCCACCGCGTTTGTGCTCTTGGCGCGGCGAGGTCAACATGGTTAACAAACAACAGCCATCGGAAGAGGCTGACAGTAGGGGCCCACACAGGAAAATGCCTCCTTATTACGCGCAAAATAATGATTCCTCCACCTGATAGCTGGGACCCACTGGAAGGGTCTCTGTATTTCACGAAAAAATGTTCCCCCCGTTGTCAGCTCGGACCCACCAGAAATGCCTCCTTATTACACAAAAAAATGAATACTCCCCCTGCTAGCTGGGACTCACCTTGGTGGGAGGCTGACTTGTGGGCCTACTAAGTTTACGGGCACGGAGGGCTTTGTGAACTTAGTCAATATGAACGATTCTAGCTCCAGTGACCGTAGATGTCCATCCAACGGCCGTAGTGCTTCTTCAACCTCTGGTCTTCGTGCTCCAGCCGCCTAAAGCAGCGCCGGTCGTGCCGCATGCTCCTGCCTCCCGTGGCCGGCTGTGATGCCGCGGAGGCCTCACTGCCCCCTACTACTCCCACCGCTGGCCAGGCCATCCCTCTACTCACCCACACCCCCTGTTATTCTGCGGTGACGGCAGCCTCACACCACAGCCGAACCAGTGAACCCTCATACTCCTCTTCGTGTGGGCATCCACTGCTGCGTCTTCCCCGGCTGCGTGTCGTCCCCTTCCTAGGCCTCGCCATCGTCCACTGCCGTGGTGCTCTCGGCGCGGCGTGGTCAATGTGGTCAACGACCGACTTCCATCGAAAGAGTACTGTGCGTGGAGGTGACAATTTGGGTCCATGGCGGCCGCAAGGAAGTGCCTCCTTATTACGCGCAAAATAATTATTCCTCCACCTGACAGCAGGGACCCACCGGACGGGGCACCGTATTTCATGAAAAAAATGTTTCACCCCTGACTGCTGGGACCAACCAGCTACATCTTTGCATGCAAGGAAGTGTGTCCGGGCAAAAAAAAACGATTCGCCCTCCTGACTGCTGGGACCCACCAGCTACATCTTCGCAGGCAAGGAAGTGCCTGACAGTCGGGACCCACCTGGTCGAAGCGTATGTAGCGTTGTCATTCTGGTCATGAACATGTACGTACATATGTACTGGTCGATGTAGAGGCGCACACGTAGCATGTACACGTACGTACAGCGGCCAGGGTGCAAGAAAGAAAATACGGCCACATACGAACATACGGGCAGGGTCTCAAACGCCTACTCGCGCATACGTACATGGCTGGGTCAGAACGGAGAAACAACGTCGTCGTCGCGTTCATGGGGAGCCAACCGGCTGGGTCAGAACGGAATGCGTGGTCGTGTTCATCGGGAGGGCTTGGACGGAACATGCGATGGAAACGAGGCCTGGCGTATCGCAGAAGGGAGGAAACGAACCTCCTACATTCGGAACAGGGTCCTGTAGATCGGGAGGGGTGTGGCGTACCGCAAAACGGAGGAAACGGACCTCCTACGATTGAAACGGGGGTCTTGTTGATCGGGAGGGGTGTGGCGTACAACAAAACAGACGAAACGGACCTCCTACTATCGAAACGGGAGTCCTGTTGATCGAGAGGGGTGTGGCGTACCGCAAAACGGACTAAACGGACTTGTGTTGGAGCGCTACGGACGAAACGGGGGTCCTGTTCATCGGGAGGGGTGTGGTGTACCGCAAAACGGGACTCCATGGGATACTGTTCATCTCCACCGTCGACCTCCTCCAGCCTCCACGGGCTACCGTTGACCTCCTCCAGCATCCACGGGCTCCTGTTCATCCAGCCTCCACCACGCGCTACTCCACCGGCTACTGTTCAACCACCCCTCCACAGGCACCCCTCCACCGTCTACTGTTCATCCAGCCCTCCACACCACGGGGTCCTGTTCAACCACCCCTCCACGGGCACCCCTCCAACGTCTACTGTTCATCCAGCCCTCTACCACACCACGGAGTCCTGTTCATCCAGAGGCAGTGCCACCGCTCACTATTCATCCACCCCCCGCAATGATCACTGTTCATCCCAGAGGCAGCATCGATTGGCTTCAGTTAGCAGTAGTAGCAAAGGAATCACTCGATCGGGTTCAGTTAACAGCCATCGATCGATCGCTCGGGTTCAGTAACGTGTAGCTTGCAGTGCAATCGCTCGGGTTCAGTTAGAGCCCAATGCCTCGCTCGGGTTCAGTTAGAGCCAACACCTCGCACACACGCGCGTACGTGTACAAGAGAAATGCGCATCGCTCGGCCCCCGACCTCCCACCGTAACCAGGAACTCCCCGAAATTTTACTCGCCCTCGCTTTTACCACGGTTTTTTTTCCGTCATGGATGGCCCAAAGAATGTCATGCAGCTGTGTCTCCGGCCCGCCAAGGATGAAAAGCCCATTTTCTGTCATGATTTTTTGTCATAGAAGTAGGAGCCCACCACATCTATGATGATACCGGGTTTTGTCACAATTATCATCATAGAAGTGTCATATGTATGATAGAAAAAAATTTCGTTTGGCCCAAAATGTCACGGATGTGTCTTTTTTTGTAGTGTTAACTGTCGAAACTGAATTTTGCTGTCAAAACTGAACGCATTAGCAAGGTGAGGCTACACGTCGGTCGACTGACTTTTTCATCTCTGGTCAGTCGATTTTGCAGCCGTTGGATACGAAATCAAGGGCTTGCGGTTCATCTTCAACCTCCACCCCTCTGATCTGCGAGCCACCACCGGCCAAACAGCAGCCCTCCGCCGCCCATGACGTGCGCCGCCGCACTTTGCCAAAACACTCCCCCGCCGGTCCACCGCCCCGCCATCCTCTACCCCCCGTGCAGAGCTTTTCTCTGGCGATCCCCATGCCACCTGTGCCGCCACCGCCCGCCATCGTCGGCGACCACCGCCCCCACCCTGAACCCTAAGATAGATAGTGGGGTACCTCTCCGCGACCCCCTCCCCACTAGCGGCTGGTTCTTCCTTCACCCCGGCGAGCCCCCCCCTGAAAATTGACTGACCCAAAAGTCGATTCAGTCGACTGAAGTGTAGCTAAATCGGAGCAACATCGCAAGCAAGAGCAAGAGTGAGAGCAGCAGCGCGAGCAAGAGCAATAGCAAGAGCAAACCGGGCATGGGACCGAGAGCAAGAGCAGAGCAGCGCGAGCGAGAGCTAAAGCAGCAGCAGCTCCTACTGATGTGGACGTTGCCGCCGAGGAAGCGACGCCGTGGAGGAGGTGGCCGGCGACGCCGCCGTGGATGGAGCCGCGCCGTGTCGACTCGGGACCGAGCGCCAGCAGCACCGTGAGATCGAATCAAGAAGAAAATGCAGCGATTAGTGTACAACCTCTTTGGTGGCGCCGATTAGGTCGCAGCTTCATCCGACGAAACGGTGATGATGATGCTCTTCCGGTGGTGCAGGTGAAGACGGCGGTGTGGGAATGGAGCTGGCGCAAAAGACGAGGGGAACATTGGGGCAGCTCCTTGGAGGTGGAGGACGGGGTGGCTGAACCGGTGGGACGACGAGATCGACGATGGATCCTCATCCGGTACGATGGATGAGGGACGTCGAGGTGTTGCTGTGGACGACTGATGACCCATAGGTATAGGGGATCTATCGTAGTCCTTTCGATAAGTAAGAGTGTCGAACACAACGAGGAGCAGAAGGAAATGATAAGCGGGTTTCAGCAAGGTATCCTCTGCAAGTACTGGAATAAGTGGTAACAGATAGTTTTGTGATAAGATAAATTGTAACGAGCAACAAGGAACAAAAGTAAATAAAGTGCAACAAGGTGGCCCAATCCTTTTTGTAGCCAAGGACAAGCCTGGACAAACTCTTATAATAGGAAAAGCGCTCCCGAGGACACATGGGAATATCGTCAAGCTAGTTTTGATCACGCTCATATGATTCGCGTTCGGTACTTTGATAATTTGATATGTGGGTGGACCGGTGCTTGGGTGCTGTTCTTACTTGAACAAGCATCCCACTTATGATTAACCTCTATTGCAAGCATCCGCAACTACAACAAAAGTATTAAGGTAAACCTAACCATAGCAAGAAACATATGCATCCAAATCAGCCCCTTACGAAGCAACGCATAAACTAGGGTTTAAGCTTCTGTCACTCTAGCAACCCATCATGTACTTATTACTTCCCAATGCCTTCCTCTAGGCCCAAATAATTGTGAAGTGTTATGTAGTCGACGTTCACATAACACCACTAGAGGTTAGACAACATACATCTTATCAAAATATCGAACGAATACCAAATTCACATGAGTACTAATAACAAGAATTCTCCCTTGTCCTCAGGAACAAACGTAATTACTCACAAAGCATGTTCATGTTCATAATCATAGGGGTAATAATGTGCATAAAGGATCTGAACATATGATCTTCCACCAAATAAACCAACTAGCATCAACTACAAGGAGTAATTAACACTACTAGCAACCGACTAGCACCAATCCCGGACTTGGAGACAAGAATTGGATACAAGAGATGAACTAGGGTTTGGAGATGAGATGGTGCTGGTGAAGATGTTGATGGAGATTGCCCTCTCCCAATGAGAGGAGCATTGGTGATGACGATGGTGATGATTTCCCCCTCCCGGAGGGAAGTGTCCCCGGTAGAACAACTCTGCCGGAGCCCTAGATTGGTTCCGCCAAGGTTCCGCCTCGTGGCGGCGGAGTCTCGTCCCGAAAGGTTACCTTCTATTTATTTTTCATTGAAAGACTTCATATAGGAGAAGATGGGTGTCGGAGAGCCACCAGGGGGCCCACGAGGTAGGGGGGCACGCCGGAGGGGCGCCCCACCCTCGTGAGCAGGGTCTGGGCCCCCTGGCCTTCATCTTTGGCGATGATTTTTCTTTATTTATTTTAAGACATTCCGTGGAGTTTCAGGACTTTTGGAGTTGCACAAAATAGTCCTTCAATATTTGCTCCTTTTCCAGCCCAGAATTCCAGCTGCCGGCATTCTCCCTCTTCATGTAAACCTTGTAAAATAAGAGAGAATAGCCATAAGTATTGTGACATAACGTGAAATAACAGCCCATAATGCAATAAATATTGATATAAAAGCATGATGCAAAATGGACGTATCAACTCCCCCAAGCTTAGACCTTGCTTATCCTCAAGCGAAAAGCCGATAACAATAAATATGTCCTCATGTTTAGAGGTAGAGGCGTCGATAAAAATAAAATGCGGACATGAAGGCATCATGATTATTTCCATAACAACAACATAAATAGATTTTGTCATATGATTACTCATGTTCAAATGATGATCTTTTCAAAGCCAAAGTATGAATCAGAAACCTTATTGAGCACCAACAAATTATACCCTTAGTCATTGAAACAATTTCAATTTATCATAACATCGGAAAGAGTATATGTCAGAGCTTAAAAGCAAGTCCACATACTCAACTATCACTTAGTCCTTCATAATTGCTAACACTCATGCAATACTTGTGGTTACTGAGTTTTAATCGGACACAGAGAAAGATAGGGGCTTATAGTTTTGCCCCACAACCTTTTACCTCAAGGGTAATGTCAACAATAATAATTCATGCTTCCCCACATCCAATTAGATATATATACCAGGTTCTTTCCAACATGCTGAGCTTGCCAAAGGATAAAATGAAAAAGGAAAAGGTGAAGATCACCGTGACCCTTGCATAAGGTAGAGGATAATAATAAAAGATAGGCCCTTCACAAAGGGAAGCAGAGGTTGTCATGCGCGTTTAGGGTTGATGCACAAAATCTTAATGCAAAAGAACGTCACTTTATATTGCCCCTTGTATGTGAACCTTTATTATGCAGTTGTCGCTTTTATTGCGCCCACAACAACCGTACAAAGTTTATTTTCTCCGCACTAATAAGTCATGCATATTTAGAGAGCAATTTTTATTGCTTGTACCGATGACAACTTACTTGAAGGATCTTACTCAATCCATAGGTAGATATGGTGGACTCTCATGGCAAAACTGGTTTAAGGGTATTTGGAAGCACAAGTAGTATTTCTACTTAGTGCTGAGAATTTGGCTAGCATGAGGGGGAAAGGCAAGCTCGACACACTTTAGCATGTCATATTTTAATGAGTGCTCCCAATCATAAAAGATGTCAATGATAATATATCTATATGTGAAACCTCTCTTTCCTTATTACTTCCTATTAATTGCAACAATGACCAAAGCTATATTTGCTAACTCCCAACAACTTTTAATCATCATACTCTTTCTATGTGGAGTCATTACTTTCACTAAGATCAATATGAACTCTTTGATTCTTTTTATTCTTTTTCTTCTAATCACCCAAGATCATGGAAAAATACTCAAGCCCTTGACTCAACACTAATCTTTATTATATAGCTCACAGACTCGATTACAAAGAAGGATCATAAAGCAAAACTCAAAACTAGATTATGCCATGACTTTATTCTACTAAATCAAGATACTACTAATAGGATCAAACTAAAAAAAACAGTAAAGATAGGAGTTGTGATGGTGATACGATACCAGGGCACCTCCCCCAAGCTTGGCAGTTGCCAAGGGGAGTACCCATACCCATGTGATTATATCCTCGGAGGTGATGGAGGTGGTGATGATGACGGTGGATAATCGCACATTGAGCGTAAAAGCTCCTCCAATTTGCGGATAATGCCCTTGAGCCCAGCAATATGATCCTTTAACAAAATATTCTCCTGTGTGAGATAGTTGTTCTGTATGAGGGCTAACTCAATCATCTTGAAGGCTTCAAGCTCTGTTGGAGTGAAAAGGTTAGGTAAAGGTTGAGGGATGTCTTCTTCTTTCACCACCGGAGCTTGAACCTCCATGGCCTTCTTGATCCTTTCATCCTTGTCGATTTCTTCTGGTTCCTCTCTTTTCAACTCTATCTTCAATAGCCAAGCATCCTTGTCTTCGTTGTTGGAGGAGGGAGAAGTCATGGTGCTCTAGACCTGTCCGAAAAACAGCTCAAAACAAAAACAGGGGAGATTTGCGTGGTACGAGAGTCAAAACCTTCGGGAGTATATATAATGAATTTTTACTGACCAAAATACGTATCGTGCAAGGAAACAGAGTCCGGAGGGCACACGAGGTGCTCACGAGGTAGGGGGCCGCGCCCAGGGGGGTAGGGCGCGCCCTCCACCCTCGTGGAGGCCTCGTGTCCTCCCCGAACTGCTACTTATTTTTCTATTTTTCTAAATATTCCATAATGGAGGAATATTGCCTTAAAATTTGTTTTGGAGTCGGTTTACTTACAGTACCACATAACTATTCCTTTTCGAAGTCTGGGACATTCTAGAAAGTGTCCTTTATGTATTCCTCCGGGGTTACGGTTTTAATAATATTAGTTTCAACATTTATAGTATTACCTAAGATATAGTGTTTGATCCTTTGACCGTTTACCACCTTCGGATTTGTGCCCGCGAAGTTGTTGATTTTTATGGCACCGGAACGATAGACCTCCTCGATAACGTAGGGACCTTCCCATTTAGAGAGAAGTTTTCCTGCAAAAAATCTTAAACGAGAGTTGTATAACAATACATAATCACCTACATTAAACTCACGCTTTTGTATCCTTTTGTCATGCCATCTTTTAACCTTTTCTTTAAACAACTTGGCATTTTCATAAGCTTGGGTTCTCCATTCATCGAGTGAGCTAATTTCAAATAACCTCTTCTCACCGGCAAGTTTGAAATCATAGTTGAGCTCTTTAATAGCCCAGTATGCCTTATGTTCTAGTTCGAGAGGTAAGTGGCATGATTTTACATAAACCATTTTGTATGGAGACATACCCATAGGATTCTTGTATGCAGTTCTATAGGCCCATAACGCATCATCAAGTTTCTTGGACCAATTCTTTCTAGACCTATTGACAGTCTTTTGCAAAATTAATTTGAGCTCTCTATTGCTCAATTCTACCCGACCACTAGACTGCGGGTGATATGGAGATGCAATTCTAAGATTAACGTCGTATTTAGCAGGCATCTTACAAAAAGCACCATGAATAAAGTGTGAACCACCATCAGTCATTAAATATCTAGGGACTCCAAACCTCGGAAAAATAACTTCCTTAAGCATTTTAATAGAAGTGTTATGATTAGCACTACTAGTTGGAATAGCTTCTACCCACTTAGTAACGTAATCAACAACAACTAAAATATGTGTATATCCATTAGAGGCAGGAAAAGGTCCCATATAATCAAAGCCCTAAACATCAAATGGTTCAATAACAAGTGAATAATTCATAGGCATTTCTTGACGTCTACTAATATTACCAATTCTTTGACATTCATCGCAAGACAAAACAAACTTACAGGCATCCTTGAAGAGAGTAGGCCAATAAAAACCGGATTGCAATACCTTATGTGCAGTTCTATCTCCAGCGTGGTGTCCTCCATAAGCTTCGGAATGACACTTGCGTAGGATCTGTTCCTGTTCATGCTCAGGTACACAACGTCTAATAACACCATCTACTCCTTCTTTATAAAGATGTGGGTCATCCCAAAAGTAATGTCGCAAGTCGTAGAAAAGCCTTTTCTTTTGTTGGTATGTGAAGCTAGATGGTATAAATTTAGCAACAATATAATTAGCATAATCAGCATACCACGGAGTGCTACGAGAAGTGCTTATGACATTTAATTGTTCATCAGGAAAGCTATCATCAATAGGTAGTGGGTCATCAAGAACATTCACTAACCTAGATAAGTTGTCTGCAACAGGGTTCTCAGCTCCCTTTCTATCAACAATATGCAAATCAAGTTCTTGAAGCAAGAGAACCCATCTAATAAGCCTAGGTTTTGCATCTTTCTTTTCCATAAGATATTTAATAGCAGCATAATCTGTGTGAATGGTTACTTTAGAATCAACAATATAGGGTCTGAATTTATCACAAGCAAATACAACTGCTAAAAGTTCCTTTTCGGTAGTAGCATAATTTCTTTGAGCATTGTCTAGAGTCTTACTAGCATAATGGATTTAATTTTTTATCAACTCTTTTCCCTAGAACAGCACCTACAGCATAATCACTAGCATCACACATAATTTCAAATGGTAAATTCCAATCAGGTGGCTGAACAACAGGTGCAGAGATTAATGCTTTCTTAAGTATTTCAAATGCTTCTACACAATCATCATCAAAGACAAATGGTACATCTTTTTGTAATAAATTAGTCAGAGGCCGAGAGATTTTTGAGAAGTCCTTAATGAACCTCCTATAAAATCCGGTGTGACCAAGGAAACTTCTTATACCTTTGATGTCCTTGGGACATGGCATCTTTTCAATACATCAACCTTGGCTTTATCAACTTCAATACCTCTTTCAGAAACTTTGTGCCCCAAGACAATACCTTCATTAACCATAAAGTGGCACTTTTCCCAATTCAAGACAAGATTAGTTTCTTCACATCTCTGCAAAACTCGAGCAAGATTGCTCAAGCAATCATCAAAAGAGGAACCATAGACGGAAAAGTCGTCCATGAAAACCTCACAAATTTTCTCGCATAAGTCAGAGAATATAGCCATCATGCATCTTTGAAAGGTAGAAGGTGCATTACATAAACCAAAAGGCATACGTCTATAAGCAAAAGTACCAAAAGGGTATGTAAAAGTAGTCTTTGATTGATCTTTAGCGCAACACGGTATTTGAGAAAACCGAATAACCATCTAGAAAGCAATAATGTGTATGTTTGCATAATCTTCTAGCATTTGATCAATAAAAGGTAAGGGGTAATGATCTTTCTTAGTAGCCTTATTTAATTTGCGGAAATCAATTACCATCCTATAACCTGTGATGATTCTTTGCGGAATCAATTCATCTATATCATTAGGGACAACAGTAATACCTCCCTTCTTAGGGACACAATGGACAGGACTTACCCACTGACTATCAGCAATGGGATAAATTATACCTGCCTCCAGAAGCTTGAGTATTTCCTTTCTTACCACTTCTTTCATTTTAGGATTCAAACGTCGTTGAGGATCACAAACTGGTTTAGCATCCGCTTCCAAATTTATTTTATGTTGACATAGAGTGGGACTGATGCCCTTAAGATCATCCAGAGTATATCCAATAGCGGCATGATGCTTCTTCAGAGTTTTCAATAATCTTTCTTCTTCATGCTCTGAAAGGTTAGCACTAATAATGACAGGATATATTTTCTTTTCATCAAGATAAGCATATTTAAGATTATCAGGCAACGGTTTAAGCTCAAACACGGGATCACCCTTGGGTGGAGGAGGATCCCCTAGGATTTCAACAGGAAAATTGTGTTGCAGAATAGGTTCCTGTTTAAAGAATACTTCATCTATTTCCCTTCTTTCATTCATGAACATATCATTTTCATGGTCTAGCAAATAGTGTTCTAAAGGATCATTAAGAGGTACGACAATAGAAGCAAGACCAATAATTTCGTCCTTACTAGGCAATTCTTCCTCACGATGTTGTTTACTAAATTTAGAGAAATTAAACTCATGAACCATATCATCCAATCCAATAGTAACAACATTCCTTTCGCAGTCTATCTTAGCATTAACAATATTCAAGAAGGGTCTACCAAATATAATGGGACAAAAGCTATCTTGTGGAGAACCAAGAACAAGGAAATCAGCGGGATATTTGGTTTTCCCACACAAGACTTCAACATCTCTCACAATTCCCACTGGTGAAATAGTATCTCTATTGGCAAGTTTAATTGTAACATCAATATCTTCTAACTCAGCAGGTGCAATTTCATGCATAATTTCTTTGTATAAGTCAATGGGTATAACACTAGCACTAGCACCCATATCACATAAGCCATGATAACAATGATCTCCTATTTTAACAGAAATAACATGCACGCCTACCACAGGTCTATGTTTATCTCTATCACAGGGTTTAGCAATTCTAGCAGTTTCACCAGAGAGTTGAATAACATGCCCATCAATATTATCAGGCAAGAGATCTTTAACAATAGCAATATTAGGTTCTACTTTGACTTGCTCAGGAGGTATATAAGTTCTAATATTGCTTTTACGAACAATAGTTGAAGTTTTAGCATGATCCTTCATTCTAACAGGGAAAGGTGGTTTCTCAGCATAAGAAGTGGGAACAATAGGATCATTGTAAGTGACAGTCTTTTCTTCAACTTTAATAGGTGCAGCTACTTTTACTTCTGTGGGAGGATGATATTTAAACCACTTCTCCTTGGGGAGTTCAACATAAGTAGCAAAAGATTCACAGAAAGAAGCTGCTATCTCAGAGTCAAGTCCATATTTAGTGCTAAACTTACGGAAAATATCGGTATCCATAAAAGATTTAACACAATCAAACTTAGGTGTCATACCTGACTCCTTACCTTCGTCGAGGTCCCAATCTTCAGAGTTGCGTTTAATTCTATCCAATAAATCCCATCTAAATTCAATAGGCTTCATCATAAAAGAGCTAGCACAAGAAGTATCGAGCATGGTGCGATTGTTATCAGAAAGCCGAGCATAAAAACTTTGCATAATCACTTCTCTTGCGAGCTCATGATTGGGGCATTAATATAACACTGATTTAAGCCTCCCCCAAGCTTGAGCGATGCTTTCTCCTTCGCGAGGCCAAAAATTATATATATAATTGCGATCACGATGAACAAGATGCATAGGGTAACACTTTTGATGAAATTCTAATTTCAATCTTTTATAGTTCCATGATCTCATATCATCACATAGCCTGTACCATGTCAATGCGTCTCCCTTCAAAGATAAAGGGAAGGCCTTCTTCTTAACAACATCATCGGGTATACCTGAAAGCTTAAATAGTCCACAAACATCATCCACATAGTGTAGATGTTCATCAGGATGCTTTGTTCCATCTCCTGTAAAAGTGTTAGCTAGCAGATTTTCCATCATACCCGAAGGAATCTGAAAAGGAGTTTCATTTTTAGTAGGTTCAGTAGGTTCATTAGGTTGAGGAGCAACTCTTGTCTCTACTGGACGGGGTGAAGATACCCCGAACAAGCCCCTCAAACAATTACTTTCCATAGTAACAAGTGACAGAAAACTTCAGCACTAAATAAATTTGTCCTTACCAAATTCCACCTACCAAAGGCGCTTCACTCCCCGACAACGGCACCAGAAAAGAGTCTTGATGACCCACAAGTATAGGTGATCTACCGTAGTCCTTTCGATAGGTAAGAGTGTCGAACCCAACGAGGAGCAGAAGGAAATGATAAGCGGTTTTCAGCAAGGTATTCTGCAAGTACTGAAATAAGTGGTAACAGATAGTTTTGTGATAAGATAAATTGTAACGAGCAACAAGTAACAAAAGTAAATAAAGTGCAGCAAGGTGGACCAATCCTTTTTGTATCAAAGGACAAGCCTGGACAAACTCTTATAATAGGAAAAGCACTCCCGAGGACACATGGGAATATCGTCAAGCTAGTTTTCATCACGCTCATATGATTCGCGTTCGGTACTTTGATAATTTGATATGTGGGTGGACCGGTGCTTGGGTGTTGTTCTTACTTGAACAAGCATCCCGCTTATGATTAACCTCTATTGCAGGCATCCACAACTACAACAAAAGTATTAAGGTAAACCTAACCATTGCATGAAACATATGGATCCAAATCAGCCCCTTACGAAGCAACGCATAAACTAGGGTTTAAGCTTCTGTCACTCTAGCAACCCATCATCTACTTATTACTTCCCAATGCCTTCCTCTAGGCCCAAATAATGGTGAAGTGTTATGTAGTCGAAGTTCACATAACACCACTAGAGGTTAGACAACATACATCTTATCAAAATATCGAACGAATACCAAATTCACATGACTACTAATAGCAGGACTTCTCCCTTGTCCTCAGGAACAAGCGTAATTACTCACAAAGCATATTCATGTTCATAATCAGAGGGGTAATAATGTGCATAAAGGATCTGAACATATGATATTCCACCAAATAAACCAACTAGCATCAACTACAAGGAGTAATCAACACTACTAGCAACCTACTAGCACCAATCCCAGACTTGGAGACAAGAATTGGATACAAGAGATGAACTAGGGTTTGGAGATGATATGGTGCTGGTGAAGATGTTGATGGAGATTGCCCTCTCCCGATGAGAGGAGCATTGGTGATGACGATGGTGATGATTTCCCCCTCCCGGAGGGAAGTGTCCCCGGCAGAACAGCTCTGCCGGAGCCCTAGATTGGTTCCGCCAAGGTTCCGCCTCGTGGCGGCGGAGTCTCGTCCCGAAAGGTTGCCTTCTATTCTTTTCATCGAAAGACTTCATATAGGAGAAGATGGGCGTCGGAGAGCCACCAGGGGTCCCACAAGGTAGGGGGGCACCCCCTGGCCTTCATCTTTGGCGATGATTTTTCTTTATTTATTTTAAGACATCCTGTGGAGTTTCAGGACTTTTGGAGTTGCGCAGAATAGTCCTTCAATATTTGCTCCTTTTCCAGCCCAGAATTCCAGCTGCCGGCATTCTCCCTCTTCATGTAAACCTTGTAAAATAAGAGAGAATAGCCATAAGTATTGTGACATAACGTGAAATAACAACCCATAATGCAATAAATATTGATATAAAAGCATGATGCAAAATGGACATATCAACGATGTCGTTGGGGAAGAGGCTCCGGCTAGGTGGCGGACGAAGTAGGGTGTGGGGTTTCGTCGCAAGTTTTCGCGGCCTCGGTGTACGAATGGGTGGGCAGATGGGATGGCAGTGGGGAACCATGGCTTAGAGACGCGATTGTCCGAAATGTGGTGTAAGTTACGAAAGTACCCCCACCGATTTGAGGCGGTTCTTTCGTTCAGGGGTACCACGGGCATTTCACGTGTCGGGATTTCACAGGAGGTGGGAGTTTTCATGCGCGTTGTAATTTCTGAATAGCGAGGCGCGGGTTGAGATGGAGGGAGTTGTCGGAGCACAAGGAGAAAAAGATATATCTTAAATATTTCGGGCTAACAAGGCACAGGTTGAAATTTCCGGACAAGCCTAACATGTACTGTACCAACTCAATGCGCACTACAAATTTCATTCAAAACTTTGAATTCATGTTTTGTTCAATTAAAATATTTCTCTACGTGTATAATGAATGCAACCTACTACTCAAATGAACTTTTTAGTGCATTCCAAACGTATATACTACCGCTTCAACATGAACTAAATTTGAATTCGTTTATCCATTTGAATAAGATCTACAGTAATGATTGTTGTGAAGTCAAAGCATTTGAATTCGTTTCTCTATTTTAATAAGATCTACAATCATCATTATTGTCAAGTTAAACCATCGTTTGTGTATTATCTTCACAGCACACCACATGATTAGTCTCGAGTTACATATGAACTATGTGTACTATATGAACTCGAACTCGATTTTTTGAATCCACTTTATTTGATTTCAAATCACATTACATTTCTATCTCTACCTAGATCTTCATAATCTAAACCATGTCTCATATGTATACTGTGTTTATCACATTATGTATGGTGCCCCGCCCCCTACGCCTACAAGTATTTAGATGTGAGTTGCAAACACCACACATTACCACAAATTCAAATAAAATGTAAGAATGTTTGATATATAGTATTGTTTAGATTGTTCGATATTTAGCTGTAAGCTGCAAATGCCACACATTATCACAAATTCAAATAAAATGGGAGATTGTTTGATGTATAATATGGTTTAGATTGTTCGGCATTTACCTACGAGTTGCAAACGCCATGCATTATCACATTATGGTATAACATGTGCACAACACGTGTATCACCGCTATATTCATGCATGCAATGTTTAAAACACTATGATCTCCTATTCAAATATATGAGCCCGCTTTCATATCAAATTATGATCTTTGTTAGTCTCTTACACCCACACAATCCTCTAACCTTTGTAGAAACCACTAACTTTCTCTCGTGCATGCACACGCCCTCCTCACCCTCCCCTCCCTCGACATTCTATCCACCGGGCACATTCATTTTTTTCTTTAGTCGTTCTCCCAGAGTCTCCACAACTCCTTTCCGACACACACCGATCGATAAACCTCTCCAGCGATGCCTGCCTACAACATACACACACACACACACCTTTAATCTCCTCCTTTATGTGTCCTTGCCTCGTGTCTCTCATACGGTCACACACACGTGTAAACTCTCGTCCCTCTTTTCATCGATCTCACAACCGCACACTCCTCCCCCTATCTAGCTAGTAGTTGGGCCTCTCGCACCACCTCCTAGCTCCATTCTCTCTGTCTATTCATCTCGCTGGGCCTTATTTGCCTCTAACGAATGGACGTACACCGACTGATCTCTCGCTATACATATAGCTAGCTAGGTCCTTATAACTCGTTTTTACCCACACGTCGATCATCTACCTCATTAGTTGTGTCTCTCCCTTCCTCCGACAAACAACAATTGATCTATCGATCTAGTTAGGTTTGCTTACCAAACACATGGTTCCCCTTCATCATCCATGGATGCGTCCCGACAGATCTATCATGCACAGGCACACACAGAAACACATCCTCACTCTTATTGATAACATTGCAGTTCCACCCTCAGTTTGTCTAGTAGGCCTCTCCCACCATCTCTAAGAAGCAACTCCATCACCCATCCAGCACTCTACCCCTCTCCCTCCCTCTCCATCCCTCCCTCTCTCCTCTCTCTCTCTGTCCCATCATATTTCCCGTCCTTCAGTTATGTATGGATGTCGACCGATCTCCCTCAAGACATAGCTGGGTCTCTCCTTCTCAACACATATACGAGTCGTTCTACCTCTATAGTTAGGCCTCTGCCTACCCCTCCCCCACCCCCTCCCCCCACACACCTATACATCGAGCACTATAGTCATGTCTTCCTGCCACACACAAACTTGACATGTGCCCTCTAATGTTCCGGTAGGCCAGTCTCCCTATATCTTTGACTTGCACACACACACAATTTCGATGGCTCTCTTCATCGATCTTGCACCCACCCACTTGATCCTCTCTTCGACTCTATCGATAGCTATGACCCCTCCCTCTCTTCTCGTGGATTGCCCAACCCTCTATGTATGATATGGATAGGCCTCCATTTCACACACATTGCATGCAAAAATTTGTTTGAGATGTCATCGACACATATTCCCACAAATAATTCATGAAATCAACCCCACCCCACCCCCACCCCCACCCCAAAACAAAAAACACTCACGAACGCGGTTTGTATCTCTCACACACACCCACGTAGGTGGGGGACGTGCACGAAGAGAAGAGGTGCATGCACGGCGCACATACTCCCGTCTCTTTCCCAACCACACCCGCGCGGGTACACGGTGGAGCTCATTTCTGTAGGAAAAAGGCAGCCCACATGGTAATTTGGCACGTGTACTGGTTGTCCACTTGGTGGAGGGAGGATCATCTACCACGGGTGAACAAACAAATTGTGACTTGACGTGTTATGTTAAATTAAAAAAAGAGGCAAACCATGTGGGGCCTACCTTAGAGGCAAGGCTCTATACACTGGAGTACTTTTGATGTGTCCCGTCAACTCGCAGAACGAGGAGAAGCTTGCTTAGTACGCCGTCTCCCCTGCCCACGGGCGCGGTGGCTCACAAGATGAGGTGAAGCTTGCTCCGCCTTATGCCCGCTCCCTCGCCCATGCGCGCAGTGGCTCGCAGGATGAGGAGAAAAATTTACTACTCCCTCCGTTTACTCCTCGTCCCTACTAACTTGGTTATAGAGATTATATCATATTGTTTGGAATATATATGTCCTTTAGTAGATCTCAATATGAACTACTAGTACATACTCCAAACACTGATGTATATAGATGTATTTTAGAGTGTAGATTCACTCATTTTGCTCCGTATATAGCACTCTCCCTCACCCCTCAACCCTCGCCCATGTGGTGGACGTGCAACAATTCATTCGGTCTCATATAGCCAGAACGATATATACTGCGCACTACCATTATTGCTTGACTTCTCAAAGAGGCGAATAGCCAATCACAAGGTTAATATTTTGGAGATGCCAAGCGCAAGGTTATAGGATAATGAGTAGTAGGTGCCACGTCATTTATGAATAAAGTTTTTTTTCTTCAGTGGCACATACGCAATATGATAGGTTCATATGGAGAGAAAAGGAAACTGCTCCACTATATACATAGTCAGGACGGGCCAGCCTACACGGTTGCTTGCTGGGGTTGCTCTCTTCACACTCTCTCGCAAAAAACAACTATGGCCACATATCTAACATCCCGGCGGATCACGTCCGCTTGGGGAAGGGGTGGATGCTTAGTGTAGATGCGGTGGCCGTCGCCGATGGCGAAAACCCACTGTCGGCACGTCCCGATCAGGGGCCCCCGCCGTTCTCTCTCACAAAGCCGGTGAGGTTGCCTTCGTCCCTTGCTCACTGGCGCGACATGGGTAGTTGCCGCCTCCCGCCGCCCTCCTCAAGGTTGAGCTACGTCCCTCAGGTACAACTTCGTTTATAGCCGGCTTGCACCACTGCTCCAGCTGCCCACATCACTCCCTGTGGATATTTCTCTACTTCTTTGCCCCGCACATACCTCTACTGGCTTCTATGTACTGTATTTGTGATGAGTTTATGTCTGATCAACTAGTTCCAGTAATCTTATTCTAATCACGCTTCTTCAATTTCTTTGCCACAGGGATGCTCATCTCGATTTTGGTGAAACTGCACAAAATGATCCGATGGTCAAAAGGTTGCAAACTTCATTTATTAGGAAGCTCGAACGTTGCCATCAAATTGAAGCCTGGTCAGGGTTCGCGGTTCAACGGCTAGGGACTGCATGGATCGTTTTTTTTTCTTTAGCTGCCTCTGTTCCAAAATAAGTGTCAACTTTAGTAGTAGTACAACTTTGTACTAAAGTTTGCACAAAGTTGAGACACTTATTTTGGAACGGAGGGAGTACATATTTGCTATGATCTGTCAATCATTGAGATGCAATAGCATGCATGTTAGTCTCCTTTGTATTTGATGAAATGTTGCAACGGGCAACCTTGGACGCAAGATACATGTAACTGAAGCTAGAAGCTTCATAGCATTGTACAAATTTATCTTGCTGATAAATTACAGTACGTACTATACTAGTACTTCCTCCGTTCCTAAATATAAGTCTTTGTAGAGATTTCACCATGAACCACATGCGGATGTATATAGATGCATTTTAAGTGTAGATTCATTCATTTTGTTCCGTATGTAGTTCACCTAGTGGAATCTCTACAAAGACTTATCTACTAGTAATAGCTAGCCCCCACTACTAGGAATTCGCCATCCTCTCCTTGAGCCACATCATCAAAATTGATGTAGCCGTTAGATGAAGTAAATCAGTCCATAATAGCCGTCTGATCTAGACGTTGAGAGGTTTCGCACTAAGCCACATGCAAGCATGCAGAAATACCGTGGCATGCATGTGAGTGGGTTTTAAATCACATCAACATGTCTGCATGCAAGCATGCACCAGTAGCATGCATGTAAGTGAGCTTTTAAGTCCCATTAACATGTCAAAAAGAAAAATATAATCCCATTATGCAGTAGGAGTTAGCTGATCTTTTTTCCTTATGTGGGATGATCTAAATGATGATGGGAGTTTATTTAGTTTGGCTACCACATTTGTCATGCGGTTATAGAGTTTTCTTTTAGTTCTATGAAATCGATAATTTTGCGCAGAGAGATATACGGCTGTTCCACGGCAACGCGCGGGGACTCATCTAGTAATATTTAGGAACGGAGGGAGTACTATGTAAAGAGTTAGGTGTCGCACGGTGATAGTGTGAGGTGGGCCATGTAATCACTGAGCATGCGTGTTTTCACTGCTCTTGCACTCCTCCGCTATAAGAATGGAGAAAATTGTAATCTAGTAGTAGTACCTCCTTTCGCCGAAAGCGTGGGACATCCAGCAGTCCTACCACCTCAGTAATAAAGACCAATGAGCCGTCAAATCACATAGACCCAGCAGTAAGTTGGACGGACGAAGCAACCATCACTCTTGCGCCAGTGAGAGGTCACGTCCGCTCTGCCGAGGCATGAATGCGGCATCGATTCTTTGGAGCCGCGCTAACCGTTTCGGGCGGGAAGCGCGCGCGGGCGATGGAGGGGCTTTGGGTGGGCCAGGCTGGTCAGGAGCGGGCGTGGCAGCTTTCCGCATGTCCCTACCGGACACGCCTGGAAACAAGAGGATGCACCGACTCTCGTGGCTAAAATCGTACACTACACACCATCTCCCTGTAGGAGTAGGTCGATCTGTCGCTCTCTCTAACACACACATGCTGTTAAACACACACACACACACACACACACCTTGGTCCCATTGCACCTTCGAACGTGACTTATTACACCTAGACGGAGGGAGTAGTAAGTATACGAGATACGGTGGCACACTAACTTAAGTCGAATACAAGTGCCCAAAATTTGTGTGCATGTTATAATAAGGATTCACTTAATATAGTACGTGAGCGAACAGAGGGATCGATTGGACAGTGTTCCCGAGCAGTAGCGAGATGTGTGAGGTAAGATACACCGCTGGCGCTTTTAATTTTTCTTATTAATTTGTTTGTTTCACCCTCTGGCTGGTGGGACCCAACATACTATGTGGAGAGAGGTAAGGTGACTAAGGCTGCATTATTTCTGCACCACTGTGGATAGTCTTACCACCAAAGCCACATGACACGATTACGACTGAAATCCCAATGACTCTCACACACACAAAAAAACACGGCATGCTTGTCACATGAATGCAGGAATGTATAAAAGGTTATTTTCCTCTCGTTGAACATAACGGGAGGGTTGTGTAGCTGGTTAGCTTGTTCGCTCATCAAACTTGAGGTCTCGGGTTCGATAACTACACTTGAGCATAATTTGTGCCAGGAGGATCCTTTGACTGGTCAAAATGGATGGATACGGAGCTATACGATCTCGTAGTGACTGTATAATCACCTCATCATGTATAAGCTGCAGCCTCGGCACTTGTTTTCTAGGGTTTGCACGCTTCACACTCTCTCTCCAGTATATATATACATGCTGGAGCCTCAGCGCTTGTAGTTGCTCTCTTCACACTCTCTCGCCCTCTCCAGATCTAAACAATACTTCTTGGCCTCTCTCTCCCCTCACTGCTGCTCAAAGAGCCGGCAGGATCCGTCCGCCGGGAAGGGAAGGAGGCTTAACGCTATCGCCGTTGGTGAGGGAGGGAATCCACTACCGGCGCAGCTGTTCAATTTCCACCCAGCGGTGGCGCGGAACGGCCTCCGACCCCTTCTTCTTTGCCGCTGTCCCGTCGCCCACTGAACCACGCCCTAAGAACCTTAAGGTATAATTTACTTACTCCACATGCATTGCTCTAGCTGCATGTATACCATGAATCTAGGACGTGGTTCCAAGAGGAAGGAGTGGGGGAAAGTAGTGGTAAAAGTTGTATATAGCATGAATCTAGGACGTGGTTCAAAGAGGAAATGAAGGGGGAAAGTTGTATAGCATGAATCTAGGACGTGGTTCAAAGAGGAAAGGAATGGGGGAAAGTAGTGGGAAAGTTGTATCGCATAAATCTAGGACCGCGTTCAAACAGGAACGGAAGGGGCGAAAGTACTAGTTCAAAAAGGAAAGGAAGGGACAAGGCTGTAGAGTTTGAGCAGGACTAGATTTGCCGCGCTCACATAGGGAAAGGTGTCTAAAGATAACAAAACTGGGACCAACACAAATATGCTCCTTGGTTGTTTGTTCTTTGTTGCAACAAACTGTGCATGACCACAGTACATCGGTAGATCCACATGGTGCTGGTCGCCCACCGTCGTGCAACTCATTAGCTGTTGTTAATCTAAGGCCTGTTTGGTTAAAACTCCTAGTCCCTACCGCTTGGTTCGAGGGACTAAACATGGACTAGAGGTTATTAAATGACATGCTAAAAGACCATGTTACCCCTAGTAATGAACTAATAGAGACAAGGTGCGATGCGTGGCAGGGGCAACTGTTGGAAAAAGTCCTCAAAAGACTTCCTCGGGGTCTTCTTTCTTTAGTCCCAAATGCCCACTTTTAGCCCTAAAAGTCACTCCTGTTTGGTTTAGATGGGACTGACATGGAGTTTTTTTAGTCCCTACACCAAAATGTCCATGTAAACAAACACCCTCTAATAATGCTGCTGGAAAATTGATGCAATGCCACAATTAAAAGCAAATTACATGTTTAATGAATTTTATTGTTAATATAATCTCTATGTTAATATTAATCAATGCCACCGTTTGAGAAATGCTACTGTCTTGCTTTCTTTCCCATTTAGATAAGGTAGATGCTTCTTTTTGTTGGCTTCTGTGTCATCCACCGTTATTGACCATTAATTGTTTCCTTTGCTCCTCTATGTAAACAGGGTTATCTACTTCACCTCATTGCCATGGTGACCTTTTGTTGCACTGCACAAAACACTTTTGTTTTAAGAGTGTTTTGTGCAGTTCAACCAAAATGTCACACCGACAACATTGCTTGATTGCTTGATCTTAGTGGAACTGCACAAAAGGAGATCTTACTTCCTATCCGTTAAGGCAAATTTGGTTCAGATCTTCTTGTGAGTTGTTTGAATTCCGCATCATGAGAGGTCAGTACTAGCCTTCTTTCACATGATTCTGCAGTGTGCTTTCATATGTTGTGCTACTTGTACGATAATGTTGCTTGATTTTAGTGAACTGCACAAATGGAGACAAAACTTCCAATCTGTGTGTGCACCGTAATATCCCATTGAGGTAAGATAAGGATATTTCACAACCTGTCATTCTGTATTTTGCCACTTTCATCGTAAAATTAAGTTTAGTACTATACTTGTGCTCCCTAATTGACATGCCAAATCTTACATTGAAGGCGAAGCTTGTGCATTATTGAACCAAGTGATGAAGGGAAGAACAAGCGGAAGAAAAACAAAATCAACTCCAAGGTTTGTAATGAAACCTTTGGAACTATGATGACACAAGTAATGATATAGTTTTGTATCTTAATTTATTGCTATGGCTGGAACGAGCAATTGTTTTGCCACTGATTTGATGCCACTCTTAATGTAATACGTAATTATCTCTACTTGTGCAAACAGGGATCTTCTTTGAAGATACCACATATTTTAGTGGAACTGCACAAGAAGATGTTGGAAACATTAAACTAATCGAGGAGTATATAGTAAGCATGGCCACCACCATAGATAGCAACAGATGGTTCCGGAGAGGTGCGTCATCTGTATGCTCTACACAATAAGCCTCCTGACAAAGGTTGATACTCGCCCACTGATTTCATCCATATGATTGAGCTTTGTCATCTCTATTGGTGTTGTGCTCTTGTTTAGATCTTGTCATGAAAAAGTGGTATTGTCCTTGAGAAGTGCTTCATCTGTGTTGTTTTAAATATTTCCTTTCCTTTTTTCGAGCAAACAGGATGCTAGCATTTAGTAGTCCTCTTGTCTTTGCACAACAGGATCATCTTCCTCTGAAGATGAATATGGAGTACGTGAAGTGACTAGTTCGATTATGCGGGATGTAGAAGCCATGTCTATCTTCTCATCGAAGGAGCAGTTGAAGGATGGTTACATTACTCCCCACAAGACCAAATTAACTTCAGCTCGGAAGGACCGACAAATCTCCATTTTTTTCTTTGTGATCTTGAGTACAATGTTGTTCTAGGATTTTTCTGGTGAGTTCCATTTTTCTAAAAGTGTGCTCTACATGGACCATGAAGGTGCCTATTGAAACTGTCAATTCATAGTACAGTTTGCTTTATACTAATCACTTTTTTGTATTTGTGCAAATAGGGGTGCTCAACTTGATTTCAATGGGAACTGCACAAAATGTTCATGAATACATCGAATCATTCATTTCCACCACAAGAAAGGAGGTGCCGATAAGTTCAAGGCGTTGCATCATATAAGGGCGAAATCATACAAGCTACGTGCGAATTTGGTTGATTTTGGTGGAAGTGCACAAAAGAACAGCTGGTTTATTTAGCACGAGGTGCCATGTCAATGTCCGAACTGATGGCAAACCCTGCCCATTCCAAAATCGTAGGCATTTGATATTTTTGGAATGGGACAACCTTGTCAAATTTTGCTCATTGATTTCAGCAAGACATGCGTTTGATATTTTCGGATGGGACGCCTTTCTTTGTCGCGAGCGTCGATCAATTTTTCTTTATTCTTTAGTTGTGAAGTAAATATTGCCTCGACATGTGATTATTTGAGATGCATAATCATCGATTGTTTTGAATGTTCTCTATGAATTGCCAGCTGTGTGTTTGATTGCAATGTCTGTAAACGCTAAAAAGCTGCTCAAACTCTTTGTACTCCTTCATTTCCTTTTACTTCACACAATGTGAAAGTGCATGCTTTTTGTATAAGATTGGTCAAAGTAGAGATACTTTGATTGCAGATAAAACTTGTATGCGACTAGAAAGGACCGGAGGAGTACATGTGAAACTCGCAAACGAAGTGATCACCACAGGAATAATGCTAGTACGTATTGTTTTGCATGTTCATCCAATGCCAGTGATGCATGAATTCAAACTAATCGAAATAAATTCATTCATACACGGTCGGATTTCATATAAACATGCTGGATTTCATTACATTTCATACATTCTTCAAATAAAAAGGGGTGCGCTGGAGGTATAATTACTTAACCGAAGCTACCCACTGTGTCCGGCCGAGGCGAGCAGAAGCTTGATGACTTAGCTGCAGTGCGATTGCGAATCGACATGTGGCCTGTTGGGCCCACGTGTTAGTCAGCCAACTGCACCAGCAGTTAAGTAGAAGCAACGTTCTTCTCCAGCGCAGCTCTCCGACTCCACATTGCCGCCAAGAAGCTAACCTGCCGTTAATGGTCAACCCGCCTAGCTTGGCTTCAACTGGAGGGTAGCAGCGCTGGCCTTACTTGGACCCGAGCGGTGGCGACCTACCGTGTTCTATTCTTCCTCGTTTTCTGTGTGGCGCGGCCTCGTTGGCAGCGGGGCGGGGCCTCGGCAGAGCCGGTGATGTCCTCTATCTCGTTGCCGGCGGGCGACGCCTCAGCGGAGCGGTGGAAATCCTCCCCCATGTTGCTGGTAGGGAGGGGCCTCGGCTGAGCCAGCGATGTCCTCTGCCTCATTGTTGGCGGGGCGGGGCCTCGGCGGAGCCCGCTGTGTCCTCTGCCTCGTTGTTGGTGCCGCGGGGCCTCGGCGGAGCAGGGCCTCGTCGACGTCAGCAGAGCGGGGACTCGTCGGAGCTGGCATTGTCCTCTTCCTCATCCTCTGTCTCGCCAAACAGCACCTCGCCTGCTTCATCGCCCTCTTTGCTAGCCTCTTTGTAGGCGGCCGCAGCCTCCACCACCCGCATGCGGTACCGCCAGCGCTCGAGGCGGCCCTTGCGGGCGGAGCGGTACGAGTCGAGCAGCGCCTCCTGCTCCGCCCGCTCCGCGGCGATCTGCTCCTCTGCCTGCAGGTGCTCCTAGAGGAGATGGTTGTTGTAGGCGGCGTCGGCCTGCGCCTCCCAGAACTGCTCCTCGTGCATCTGCCTCACCGAGTCCATATATTGGGCACGGGCCTCGCCGATGGTCATGGTGCAATGCACCAGCGAGGATGGCGCGGAGGAGGGGGTTGGCGCCGGATCGTCGACTACCATGTTCTCCATTGGGACGTCGTCGTCGTCCGGCTGCCTGCCGGCCAGCCGGTCGGCAGCAATGGCTGCCATCTCCTTGTGGTCTGTCGTCCGCCCGTCCCGAAGAGCGCTGGAGCGCGAGGAAGCCATGGTGGGCAGTAGTGGTGTGGACAGGAGAAAGGGAACGGATGCGGATGACTTCGGCTATGGCCGACGCAGCAGTTTATATAGCAATGGTGGGCGGGTGGAGGGACGTATGTGTGGCGCCGGAGTAGCCGCCTCGGCAACCGCGTATCATTAATGTGGGCAGCAGATGGACGGACGGACGACACTTGTGTCGTTTGAAGGCAGAGCAATCGCTTGCACCAGGAAGCGGGGCGGGCGGCGCTGACTGTTTCGGGCGGAAAGCGTGCGCGAGCGAGGAGATGACTTTACTTGGAGAGGATGACAATGAGGACCCACCAGGGCCATAGCCTCACGTACGCAAAGGCCTCCTTATTATATATATATATATAACTATAATTTATTTTGCTTCCTCCTGGTTTCCTGACATTACGGTCCCACACCATTGTCAACCTATGTACTCCCTCCTTTCCGGTTTATAGGGCTTATCTCAAAATTTTAGTTTTTCCATTTTATAAGGCTCAATTTGGTTGTTTTCCATCGCATGTTTAGATTCCAAGGTGCATTAAATCATTGCATGCAAATATTAAGAGAAAATTGACCAATGCATGTACTTTATGCATGCATGCGTTGCAATTAATGCATTGATAAACATAATTTTTTGAGGATAACAAGAGCATTAATTAGGTGCTTTGCAAAACTACAAAAAGTATTCCACCACTCACCATCTACCTTGATTGGTGAGATTTTTGAATTGAGCACTATAAACCGGAAAGGAGGGAGTAGTCAATAAACGAGAGAATTGCACAAGAAGCGGCCTACAGCTGGGACCAAGCAGCTCGAGTAGTATTTGTGTTTTTGAGGTGTGAGCACTGTAGAGTTTTCGGATGTTTAGCCCAGATATTAATTTTTCTCCTCTGAACAACAATGAAGACATCGCTGCAGGTATTAACTGGGTGGGTTGTGGCCCGTCTAGCCCAGGCCAGATATCGAGACCAGATATTAATTTTTTTAAGATGAAAATGGCTAGCCCAGTTATACTTTTTTTAGGAATACCCAGGCAAGGTCAAGTTCTTATTCTCCGCCCGCTGGGCTGCAAATCTTTCCTAGGAGGGATGCATTAGGCTTAACAAGAAAATGGGCTTTAAGAAATAATAAATGGGATGTAATTATAAAAACTGGGCAGTAACTATTAAATAATGCACCAAACACATAATTACTTTATAAAAATATTATTTTTGGATATTCAAAATTTTAATTTCATTAATTGTTGCGAGCGCAATGTTTCGTTGAATTTTTACGTAATATAAATTTATATTGAAATTGTATTTAATCTGACTAGAAATTTCGGGATAAAAATATTTCGGATCCCATCAAAATGTGGGAAATTTTAATTGAATTCTGTTTTGAACGGTTGGTTGAAATGGACTGTACTTTTAACAAACTGTAAATGGGCTGTAGTAAATTCCATTAGAATTCAAAAATGGGCTACACATTCTTACAAATCTTAAATGGGCTATAAGTTCTCTGCCACACACTTCTGGCCTTACTAAGTTGATGCGTCCCCTAAAAAAACAGAGTTGACACGTATGCAAGGCTTTGTCAACTTATAGTCAACACACGGTTCTAGCAGACGTGGCCGTTGGATGTCCATCCAACGGATGCCGTGCTTCTTCTTCAATCTCAGATATTCTAGCTTCACCTGCCCAAAAAATGATTCCTCCCCCTGACATCTGGGGTGCACCGTTTCGGAAGCTGACCTGTGGGCCTACTTAGTTGACGTACCAAGGGTTTTGTCAACTTAGTCAATATAAACGATTCTAGCTGCAGTGACCGTACGATGTCCATCCAACGGCCGTCATGCTTCTTCAACCTCTGGTCTTCTTGCTCCAGCCGCCCAAAGCAGCGCCGGTCGTCCGCACCGCTCCTCGCCTCTCGTGGTCGGTTGTCTTTGCCATGAGGCCTCACCGCCCCCTACTACTCCCACCGCTGGCCAGGCCATCCCTCCACTCACCCACACCCCCTGTTATTCTGCGGCGACGGCAGCGCAGCCGGACAGTGAACCCTCATACTCCTCTCCACGTGTGCATCCACTGCCGCGTCTTCCCCGGCTCCACGTCGTCCCCTTCCTAGGCCTCGCCGTCATCCACCGCCGTGGTGCTCTCGGCGCGGCATGGTCAACATGGTCAAGGAACGACTTCCATCGGACGTGGACTGTACGTGGAGAGGCTGACAGCTGGGTCCACGGCAGCCGCAAGGAAGTGCCTCCTTATGACGCGCAAAATAATTATTCCTCCACCTGACAGCAGGGACCCGCCGGACGGGCCACCGTATTTCATGAAAAAAAGATTCGTCCCCTGACTGCTGGGACCCACCAGCTACATCTTCGCACGCAAGGAAGTGCATCTGGAAAAAAATTGATTCGCCCCCCTGACTGCTGTGACCCACCAGCTACATCTTCGCACGCAAGGAAGTGCGTTCGAAAAAAAACGATTCGCCCCCTGACTGCTGGGACCCACGAGCTACACCTTCGCACGCAAGGAAGTGCGCCCGGGCAGAAAAAACGATTTGCCTCCCTGACTGCTGGGACCCAACAGCTACACCTTCGCACGCAAGGAAGTGCGTCCGGGCAAAAAAAACACAAAATGATTCGCCCCCTGACTGCTGGGACCCACCAGCTACATCTTCACACGCAAGGAATTTCCTGACAGTTGGTACCCACCTGGTCGAAGCGTATGTAGCATTGTCATTCTGGTCACGAACGTGTACGTACATATATACTGGTGGATGTAGAGGTGCGCACGTGTCGTAGTAGAGGCGCGCACATAGCATGTACACGTACTTACAGCGGCCAGGGTGCAAGAAAGAAAATACGGCCATGTATGTGTACATACGGGCGGGGTCTCGAACGCCTACTCGCGCATACGTACGGCGAGGGCTCGTGTATATGGCTGGGTCGGAACAGAGAAACAGCGTCGTCGTCATGTTCATGGGGAGGCAACGGAATGCGTCGTGTGCATGGGGAGGCAACGGAATGCGTCGTGTTCATCGGGAGGCAACGGAACGCGTGGGAGCCAACCGGCTGGGTCGGAACGGAATGTGTGGTCGTGTTCATCGGGAGGGCTTGGACGGAACAGGCGATGGAAACGAGGCCTGGTGTACTTCACAACGGAGGAAAAGGACCTCCTACGGTCGAAACGGGGGTCCTGTTGATCGGGAGGGGTGTAGCGTACCGCAAAACGGAGGAAATGGACCTCCTACGGTCGAAACAGGGGTCCTGTTGATCGGGTGGGGTGTGGCGTACCGCCAAACGGATGAAACAGACTTGTGTTGGACCGCTACGGTCGAAACGGGGGTCCTGTTGATCGGGAGGGGTGTGGCATACCGCAGAACGGACAAAACAGACATGTGTTGGATCGCTACGGTCGAAACGGGGGTCCTGTTCATCGGGAGGGGTGTGGCGTACTACAAAACGGGACTCCACGGGATACTGTTCATCTCCACCGTCGACCTCCTCCAGCCTCCACGGGCTACCGTCGACCTCCTCCAGCCTCCACGGGCTCCTGTTCATCCAGCCTCCACCGCGTGCTACTCCACCGCCATCGCTCAACCACCCTCCACAGCAACCCTCCACCGTCTCTGTTCATCCAGCCCTCCACACCACGGGTCCTATTCATCTAGAGGCAACGCCACGCGCCTCGCTCATCCACCCCCGCAACACTCACTGTTCATCCAATCGATCGGCTTGATTAGAAGTAGTAGTAGCGGCGAATCGCTCGATCGGGTTCGATTAACGACCATCGATTGACCGCTTCGGGTTCAAGAACGCGTAACTCGCAAAGGCAATCGCCGATTCGATTAGAGCCCAACGCCCGCTCGGGTTCGATTATAATAACGCCGCACACACGCAGCAGCGTCGTATGAGAGAAACGCGACATCGCCGCCCCGACCTCCCATCAGAATCGGCACTCCACGAAATTTTCCTCGCCCTCGCTTCTACCATGGTTTTTTCCATCATGGACGGCCCAAAGAATGAATGCAGCTGCGTCTCTGGCCCGCCCAAGACGAAAAGCCCATTTTCTGTCAAGATTTTTTGTCATAGAAGTAGGAGCCCACCACATCTATGATGATACTGTGCTTTGTCACAATTATCGTCATAGAAGTGTCATATGTATGATAGAAAATTTTTTGTTCGGCCCAAAATGTCACGGATGTGTCTTTTTTTGTAGTGCTTGGCAAAGGAATCCAGTTTTCACAAGAGAACCAAGCACATCAAGAGACTCTTCAGTTCCATCCGGGACTAAGTCCAGGTGGGAGACATAGAGATTTGCAAAATACATACGGATCTGAATGTTGCAGACCCACTGACTAAGCCTCTTCCACGAGCAAAACATGATCAGCACCAAGGCTCCATGGGTGTTAGAATCATTACTGTGTAATCTGGATTATTGACTCTAGTGCAAGTGGGAGACTGAAGGAAATATGCCCTAGAGGCAATAATAAAGTTATTATTTATGTCCTCATATCATGATAAATGTTTATTATTCATGCTAGAATTGTATTACCCGGAAACATAATACATGTGTGAATACATAGACAAACAGAGTGTCACTAGTATGCCTCTACTTGACTAGCTCGTGAATCAAAGATGGTTAAGTTTCCTAACCATAGACATGAGTTGTCATTTGATTAACGGGATCACATCATTAGGAGAATGATGTGATTGACTTGACCTGTTCCGTTAGATTAGCACTTGATCGTTTAGTATGTTACTATTGCTTTCTTCATGACTTATACATGTTCCTATGACTATGAGATTATGTAACTCCCGTTTACGGAGGAACACTTTGTGTGCTACCAAACGTTACAACGAATCGGGTGATTATAAAGGTGCTCTACAGGTGTCTCCAAAGGTACTTGTTGAGTTGACGTATTTCGAGATTATGATTTGTCACTCCGATTGTCGGAGAGGTATCTCTGGCCCCTCTCGGTAATGCACATCACTATAAGCATTGCAAGCAATGTAGATAATGAGTTAGTTACGGGATGATGCATTACGTAACGAGTAAAGAGACTTGCCGGTAACGATATTGAACTAGGTATTGAGATACCAACGATCGAATCTCGGGCAAGTAACATACCGTTGACAAAGGGAACAACATATGTTGTTATGCGGTTTGATCGATAAAGATCTTCGAAGAATATGTAGGAGCCAATATGAGCATCCATGTTCCGCTATTGGTTATTGACCGGAGATGTGTCTCGGTCATGTCTACATAGTTCTCGAACCCGTAGGGTCCGCACGCTTAAAGTTAGATGACGGTTATATTATGAGTTTATGTGTTTTGATGTACCAAAGGTAGTTCGGAGTCCTGGATGTGATCACGGACATGACGAGGAGTCTCAAAATGGTCGAGACATGAAGATTGATATATTGGAAGACTATATTCGGACACCGGAATGGTTTCGGGAGTTATCGGATATATACCGGAGTACCGGGACGTTACCGGAACCCCCCCGGAGGTTAATGGGCCTCATGGACCAAGTGGTGGAAGAGGAGAGGCGGCCAAGGGGCTGGCGCGCCCCCCAAGTCTGAATTGGACAAGGAGGGGGGCGGCGCCCCACTTTCATTTCCGCCCCTCTCTCCTTCCCTTTCCTCTCCTACTCCAACAAGGAAAGGGGGAGTCCTACTCCCGGTGGCAGTAGGACTCCTCATGGGGCGCGCCAAGGGTGGCGGGGCCCCTCCCCCTCCTCCACTCCTTTATATACGGGGACGGAGGCACCCCCTGGAGACACAAGAATTAATCCTTGAGATCTCTTAGCCGTGTGCGGTGCCCCCCTCCACCATTGTCCACCTCGATAATACCGTAGCGGTGCTTAGGCGAAGCCCTGCATCGGTAGAACATCATAATCGTCACCATGCCGTCATGCTGACGAAACTCTCCCTCAAAGCTCGACTGGATCGGAGTAGGAGGGACGTCATCGAGCTGAACGTGTAATGAACTCAAAGGTGCCGTGCGTTTGGTACTTGATCGGTCGGATCGTGAAGACGTACGACTACATCAACCGCATTGTGCTAACGCTTTCGATTTTGGTCTACGAGGGTACGTGGACACACTCTCCCCTCTCGTTTCTATGCATCACCATGATCTTGCGTGTGCGTAGGAATTTTTTTGAAATTACTACGTTCCCCAACACTTTTTAGGGGAAAGACCGGCACCGCACCGAGGGGCATTGTTGTACTGACCATCTTTTTTGTTGTATTGATTGATGAACACACGTCGTTGATAAGAAAGCGGTTTTTGTCATACACTGATGTGGATCTGTTACATAACTTGCGTCATTTGGTATCTTTGTTAGGTGTCTGCATTGCATAATGTGTTGCGGCATCATATGTGTACACGAGTGTGATGATGCAAGTCGTTTACATGAATTTGTGATTCAAAGTGTACCACCTTTTCTGTACTTTTCATTATTTTTTTGAGAAATATTGTACTTAATTTTGTATAGTCTATGTAAGGTATTTCAATTGTACTTTTTTGATTTTTTATTGTACTGTTATGAGATCTTATTTGTACTTTAGCCGTCCGTTTTCTTCCTCTATATCAATATTTTTTGTTATTGTATTTATTTTTTGCTATTATTTTTAGTAACTGCCCTGAGATAGTGTGCTTTGCCCTTTTTCTTTTTCTTCCACGATCATAGGCTTTAGTCGTCGGTTTTCTCCCACTCACCATTTAACCTCCGCTCTCCCTTGTTCCCCTCCCCTCCACAAATCACTTCCTTCTTCGTTCCCCTCCTCTCCTCTTATCGCATAGAAGCTACTTCCCCTGTTTCGCCGGGAGCATCGGCCGGCGGGTTGAACTCTAGTGGGAAGGTCTGTGTGCTCTGTTGGTTCCTTTGCTCTGCCCTCGACTCCCCTTGTGTCACCTTCTGTACTATTTTTTCCTGTATTTGTAAGTTTTTGCTCTCGTGTTGTCTCAGGCTGGATTCGGTAGGGTTCCTTTGCTCTTGAACGAGTGGCTCCCGTGTTTGATACTAGATTGGGTGGTGGAGTTTGTGTTTGCTGGTAAGAGTTTTGCTTTGTTTGGCATCCTTCGTTTCTGAAATAGGTAAGAACCCTAAATTTTGGTGATGCGTCTTGCAGTTATGGTTCGGTAGATTTTAGGTCCGTGGATCTCAATGGGTACATCATCCAGTCCAGACAAGTTGAATGCAGGTAATTCGTTGTGCTGAAACCTTTTTTTGTGTGTTTTCTGCTGATGATGTTTTATCAGATCTGGTGCTTAATAAGTTTTTAGTTGTATAGGTGTTGTCGTATGGACATTACACGTTGTATGGATTTTGATAGTTGTTAATTTTTGCCCTGGAATGTGTGGTATGTCTAGTTTTTAGGTCGTTGTAACGTACACACAGGTTGGAGTACTGATTACCATGTGTAGTTTGAACTATTGTACTGGCATCTAAATAGTTTGTAGCAGTCTGAGAAGAACTACTATGATGTTGAAAGAGCTGACATTTTGAAGTTTGTTGTGCGAGTGGTGGGGTTATATTGTTTTATTGGTTGCACTTGTAGTGTTCATATAGTTGAACTAATTGCTTGTTCATGTACTTTTTTTTCCTTTTTTGCTGATTATGATGTTGTTGCAGATGTTGGAGTGTCGGTGCCTCCTGATTCTGACAAATCAGAACGCTTTCAAGATGTTGTGAATGTTATTTTTGAGATACCAGATCCTCTAGAAGAACTTGCGAGTGTTGCTGGTGTTTCCCTTATATTTGCTCTTTTTTAACAGCCTTGCATACATAAATGTGTTTAGTTACAGCAGTTGTTACTTTTGTTTGTGTCTGATGCTATGCGCCTTATTTTACTTGTCTCTGCAATGTTAATTGTGTTTTAATTTTATATGTGTGTGCTTATATTACTGGTTTATGAAGTTAATGATAGCCATGCTGCTGCTGAGGACATTGCTGATGTTGTGAAAGATATTAATGATGGAATTTATTCTCTTAATTTTGGTGATGGTGATGGGAGCTTGAAGTTGTCTCATTACTCGACCACACGAGTGTTGATAGCACCGAGCACATTACTCAGCCGAGGATGTTCCTATCGATTCTGAGCTTGGAGGACGAAAGGAAAAGAAAGAAGAAGTGTGATTTTCAGAGGAGAAAGGAGTTGGAACGGCGTAAACAGGCTGCTTGCACGCAACGAAGCACCGAGGCTGTTGCTCAAGCTGCTAAAGGTGGAGGTGATGAAGGTGGTGACGCGGCCTTTGCAACTGTTGATGCTGGATCTCATGGAACTGACATGCATGTCAAGACAAACCTATTGTAGACTCGCTTGACTCAAGTGCTTCCTCATGATGCAATTAAGGAAAAGAAAGGTGTTTTGAAGAGGAAGATGGCAGATCCAAATCCTGATGGCACACAGAGGCGTAGCCCATATTTGAAAGTTGGTTTCGAACCTGGTAATATCAAAGCTGGTGGAGATAGTGTTGCTGTGAAGATTGGTCCAAGCACACTTGGTGGCTCCCCTGTTTGTCGGAGTCCACGAGTTTTGTCAAATAAGAAGCCTTCTTCATCTCCTCTTCCGAAGTGCTCTTTGTTGAAGGAAAATAAGAAGCGTAGAGTTCCTCCTGCGAAGGTGAACAAAGGTGTGAAGAAGCGTGCTCGTGTCGAAGCTGAAGATCCTGCATTTGAAGGAGATGATATTGAAGTTAATTCTGAAGATGAATATGCAGTGGTATGTGTTTTTTCTTTTTAGTATTTGAAATTTTCTAGTTTGTGGTATTTTTTAATTTTATTCCTTTGCTTTAGTCTTTGCTGAAGTATGTTAGTGATTTTCTGTGTTTATTAGTATTAATCATGCACACTGGACTTAATTATATTTCTAAGAACAATATTTTTGTTTTGGGATACGTGTTTGTATTGTATGTTACTTACTAGTTGTACTTGCAATAACTTAATTGTGTCTGGGTTGGTATGCTGGCCATGTGAGGCTTGGTCATTGTTTGCATCAGTCGAGGGTGATACTGATGTTGTTTTAATAGTTGAACTTGTGCAATCTTTTTTTCCTTATTGGCTTCATATGTTTTTTTATATTCATTGAATTAAGTTGTGCCTTCTTTATTTTCATTTGCAGCCTGTTAGCGTTAGGACTCCAGTCAAGCCAGTGAGAGGCAATGACGGAAATGTTGCTTTGGATGAAGGTGACTCAGAGTGATTGAATATAACTGTGCGATGTTCATTGAGAGAGATTGATGCTTGTGCTCGTTTGCTTGAGAGTCGTCATGTGGCTAGGGTTCATGCAGCTCGTTTTGGTTGTATCTTCCAATGGAAGGTGAAGTCTAACATTTCCCGCCCTCTGATGGGAGTTTTGTACCTGAAGATAGATCCTGATACGATGACTCTTGACATGGGTGAGGCGAATAACAAGCTTCACATCACTAGGCGATGGTATACAGTAACTATTTGGGTTCCCTCATGGTGGTCGTTCTGCACCAAGGCCGTCAGAGGATGAATATGATGACGCTTTGATGAAGTAAAGGTCGGAGCTTGACATTAGCAGGAACAGAGATATCAAGACAGAGGATTTAAGGGATAAGCTCAAGGTGCTTGTCTAGGATCCTAGCTAAGATGACCTTTCTCTAAAAGTGTTCTTCATTAATGTGTTTATGAAAGTTGTGTTGCTTGGTGCCGCCACTCGTGTTTCTAGAGAGGTAGCAATGTTTGAGGATCTCGTCATTGAGGACATGGCTAATATGGATTATTACCACCTGATGGTTGATGAGATTAGAAGGGCTGTTGTCAGGTACCATGATGGTGTTACCCTTGGGAAGGCAACCATAGGATGTGCTATAGGGCCTATACTAGTGTACCTTGACTGCCTTATCTGTGGCAAGATTCTGGATGCTGACATATGAGTCCCCCTCATATGTTTCATGGATCAGAACAAGCTTTCCGATATGGCTGATGCAGATTTGATAAGAGGAGGCAATGAAGATCCAAGGACTTGGGTGTTTGGGAAGCTTCTGGTGAGTTTTATTTCTCTCGTGTTTTACAGACCTTTTATCTTTTAGGTATAGCTATTTTGCTGGAGTGAACATGTGCACTGCAGAGTTACCTGTTTAGATTTTGTCAGTTCTTAAGCTTTGTGAGGTTTATGTATGATTTTTAGTACTGTTGCGTCATGTGTGGTTGAACCAAAACTCTTGTTCAACTGACCTGTTTGTAAATACTAACAAATTGGCACTAAGAGTGAAAGCTCGTTATTACCATGGATTTAAATTTGTTAATATAATGTTTATTTTTCCCTGTGTGTTGCATTGATCAATTAACTCCTTTTTCCCTTGTTCGTGGTGGAAAACTCAAGAGGAAGTTGTCTTTTTCCGGGTGTATAAACGGCCAGTCCTGGAGATGTTGTCTCAGGTTCCCAAGATTTCATCTCTGCACGATGAGTTGAGAGATGGTCGTAGTGTTGAGGGTGCTGGTTATGTTCCCCCTGGCCCTAGTAAGGCTAGTAATTCACAGAGGCAGGGTTTTGGTATTGATGCAGCTATTTCTGCGTTGGAGCGTGCTGAGCATATTTTTATTAATGTGCGTTCTGAGGTGGAAAAGGTCCCAACTACATTTGAGCGTCTGAGTTGTATCAATGGTATCCTCCCTGACGGTCATCAGTTTAATGTTGAGGAAGCAGTGGACTATATTGAGATGGAGACAAAGTTAATTAGTGATATGTGTGATGGTGCTGCTCAACTAATTCAAAGCTTGGTTCGTCTGTTGAACAACATGAAGCATTTCAAAACTACGCAAGACTCTCGTTGCAAGCCGTATGAAGAATGTGACAACATTGTTATTAGTCAAATTGAGCATGATGAGGCTGCTGCCACTGCCAGCAGGGCTGGTGATGGTACTAAGGCTAATCTTTCTGACCACCATATGAATGATGTTGGTTTGGAGTCACCTGTTGTTGAGGTGAGTCAGTCCTTGATGTTTGCATTTTTTACTATGTTGTTCTATTGTCAGTATTGTAGTTGAACTTTCTCATGTTCATCTGTTTATTAATTTTTTCATGCAAGAAACCAGTCATGATGTTGAGGCTGCTGTTGACTATGGAGTTAGTGATCCATCTACTGATAAGAGAAAGGTTATTTTATTTTTATTGTGTTTATATATATTCTTGAACTTTCATGTGCACCACTGTGCCTTACATGTTCATTTTTCTATCACACACTGTTGAGAATTTGTAGGTGATACCTACCTTTTGTTAGTGTAGTTTAACCTTTTGTGTGTTGTTGCTAATAATAGCATTGTTTTTTGCCTCATTACTATGAATCAGGATCCTCTTGTTGGTGATGAGCCTTGTTCGACCATCAATGATGTTCCTTTGAATATTAGCAGCAGCAACATCGGTGATGTTGCTGTGGATGCTGCTAAGGTTTGTTTTTCTGTGCTTGCATTAATTTTATATGTAGTTTTCGCTGCTGTTTCTTTGTAGTTGTAAAAGTTAGCATGTACAGCTCTTGATAGTTTTTGTGATTGTCAGTTTTGCTCATTTCTTTCACTTTCTGAATTTTTATTTTTTCCGGATGACTGATGTTGAATGTGAGGCTGTCGTTACTGTTGGAGCTGATGCTTGTGGTGTTCCACTGAGTAGTTGTTGCGATGTGCTACCTCTTGAGCACTACGTTGGTTTTCCCTTGAAGAGGAAAGGGTGATGCAGCAAAGTAGTGTAAGTATTTCCCTCAGTTTTTGAGAACCAAGGTATCAATCCAGTAGGAGGCTCCTCAAAAGTCCCACGCACCTACACAAACAAAAAAGAACCTCGCAACCAACGCGATAAAGGGGTTGTCAATCCCTTCACAGTAACTTGGAAAGTGAGATCTGATAGAGATAATATGATAAGATAAACATTTTTGGTATTTTTATGATTTAGATTGGAAAGTAAAGATGCAAATAAAAGTAGATGGGAAACCTATATGATAAAAGATAGACCCGGGGCCATAGGTTTCACTAGTGGCTTCTCTCAAGATAGCATAAGTATTACGGTGGGTGAACAAATTACTGTCGAGCAATTGATAGAAAAGTGCATAGTTATGAGAATATCTAGGCATGATCATGTATATAGGCATCACGTCCGTGACAAGTAGACTGACTCCTACCCGCATCTACTACTATTACTCCACACATCGACCGACTCCTGTCTGCATCTAGAGTATTAAGTTCACGAAGAACAGAGTAACACATTAAGAAAGATGACATGATGTAGAGGGATTGAGGGAGTCCTGGACTAGGGGGTGTCCGGATAGTCGAACTATCATATTTGGCCGGACTCCAAGACTATGAAGATACAAGATTGAAGACTCCGTCCCGTGTCCGGATGGGACTTTCCTTGGCGTGGAAGGCAAGCTTGGCGATACGGATATGTAGATCTCCTACGATTGTAACACCGGTAAAAGGAGTTACATCGAATAAACCCACAATTCATCGGATCTCGACAAACACACCGCAAAAGGAGTTACATCGAATAGATCTCCAAGAAGATCGAGGAGAACTTGGTATTGAGATTCAAAGAGAGAGAAGAAGCCATTTAGCTAACAACTATGGACCCGAAGGTCTGTGGTAAACTACTCACAACTCATCGGAGAGGCCTTGGAGATGATGTAGAGGCCCTCCATGGTCGATTCCCCCTCCGGCGGAGCACCGGCGAAGGCTCCAAGATGGGATCTCGTGGATACAGAAGGTTGCGGCAGTGGAAATAGTTTTTCATGGTGCTCCTAGATGTTTTCATGGAAGAAGTATGTCTTGTGGCCGCCTCATTCGCTGCTTGACGTCCACTCCAAGTCTCCTGGATTGCGTTTGTTCAAAAGAGATTGCTCCCGAAGGTTTCATTACATTTGGACTCCATTTGATATTCGTTTTCTTCAAAACACTGAAATAGACAAAAAACAGCAATTCGGGCTGGGCCTACGGTTAGTAGGTTAGTCCCAAAAATGATATAAATGTGTAAAGTAAAGCCCATAAACATCCAAAACGGGTAATATAATAGCATGGAACAATCAAAAATTATAGATACGTTGGAGATGTATCAAACATCCCCAAGCTTAATTCCTGCTCGTCCTCGAGCAGGTAAATGATAAAAACAATTTTTTTGATTTGGAACGCTACCTAGCATATTTCTCAATGTAATTTTCTTTATTGTGGCATGAATGTTCAGATCCAAATGATTCAAAATAAAAGTTCATATTGACATAAGAGATAGTAATATTCAAGCATACTAACTAAGCAATCATGTCTTCTCAAAATAACATGGCATTAGAAGGTTCATCCCTACAAAATCATATAGTTAGGCTATGCTTCATTTTCATCACACAAAATACTCCCATCAAGAACAACCCCAGTTTCAGCCAAGCAATTGGTTCATACTTTTTAACGCGCTTCAGCTTTTTTCAACTCTCACACAATACATGAGCGTGAACCATGGATATAGCACTATGGGTGGAATAGAATATGATGATGGAGGTTGTGTGGAGAAGACAAAAAAGGAGAAAGTCTCACATTGACGATGTATGAAAGCTCAACAAAAGAAAGTAAGTGGGTGTGCATCCAACTTGCTTGCTCACGAAGAGCTAGGGCATTTTGAGGAAGCCCATCGTAGGAATATACAAGCCAAGTTCTATAATGAAAAACTCCCACTAGTATATGAAAGTGACAACATAAGAGACTTTCAATATGAAGAACATGGTGCTACTTTGAAGCACAAGTGTGGAAAAGGATAGTAACATTGCCCCCTTTTATTTTCTTTTTCTTCTTTTTTTGGACCTTTCTTTTTTTTCTATGGCCTTTTTTTTGGCCTTTCCTTTTTTTATTTGGGGACAATGCTCTAATAATGATGATCATCACACTTCTATTTATTTACAACTCATGAGTTACTACTCAAAACTAGAACAAGATATGACTCTATATGAATGCCTCCGGCGGTGTACCAGGATGGGCAATGAATCAAGAGTGACATGTATGGAAATTTATGCATGGTGGCTTTGCCACAAATACGATGTCGACTACATGATCATGCAAGGCAATATGCCAATGATGATGCGTGTCATGATAAACGGAACGGTGGAAAGTTGCATGGCAGTATATCTCGAAATGGCTATGGAAATGTTATAATAGGTAGGTATGGTGGCTGTTTTGAGGAAGATATAAGGAGGTTTATGTGTGATAAAGCGTATTGCATCACGGGGTTTGGATGCACCGACGAAGTTTGCACCAACTCTCAAAGTGAGAAAGGGCAATGCACGGTACCGAAGAGGCTAGCAATGATGGAAAGGTAAAAGTGCGTATAATCCATGGACTCACATTAGTCATAAAGAACTCATATACTTATTGCAAAAGTTTTATTAGCCCTCGAAGCAAAGTACTACTACACATGCTCCTAGGGGGGAGGTTGGTAGGAGTTAACCATCGCGCGCCCCCGACCTCCACACAAGGGAAGGCAATCAAAAGAGCACCCCATGCAATAAATTTGTTACACAACTTTTACCATACGTGCATGCTACGAGACTTGCCAACTTCAACAGAAATATTCTTTAAATTCACAATTACCCAACTAGCATGACTCTAATATCACCACCTCTATATCTCAAAACAATTATCAAGCATCAAATTGATCATAGCATCCAATTCACTTCATATGATAGTTTTTATTATACCCAACTTGGATGCCCATCATTTTAGGACCAATTTAATAACCATAGCAAATACCGTGATGTTATAAAAGACTCTTAAAATAATATAAGTCAATCATGAGAGATCCACAATTTCTACAAAATCAAGCCACCGCCGTGCTCTAAAAAGTATAAGTGAAGTACTAGAGCAAAAACTATCTAGCTCAAAAGATATAAGTGAAGCACATAGAGTATTCTAATAAATTCCAAATCATGTGAGTCTCTACCAAAAGTTGTGCACAGAAAGGATGATTGTGGCAAACTAAAAAGCAAAGACTCATATCATACAAGACGCTCCAAGCAAAACACATATCATGTGATGAATAAAAATATAGCTCCAATTAAAGTTACCGATAAACAAAGACGAAAGAGGGGATGCCTTCCGGGACATCCCCAAGCTTAGGCATTTGGTTGTCCTTGGATATCTTGGTGTGCCATGGGCATCCCCAACCTTAGGATCTTGCCACTCCTTATTCCATAGTCCATCAAATCTTTACCCAAAACTTGAAAACTTCACAACACAAAACTCAACAGGAAATCTCATAAGCTCCGTTAGTGCAAGAAAGAAAAACTACCACATAAGGTACTGAAATGAACTCATTCTTTATTTATATTGGTGTTAAACCTACTGTATTCCAACTTCTCTATGGTTCATACCCCCCGATACTAGCCATAGATGCATCAAAATAAGCAAACAACACACGAAAAACAGAATCTGTCAAAAACAGAACAGTCTGTAGCAATCTGTATGTTTCGAATACTTCTGGAACTCTAAAAATCCTACCAAAATAGGAAGTCCTGGGAAATTTGTCTATTGATCTACAGCAAATAGAATCAACACAAAATCACATTTCTGTGATTTACTAAAATTATTCTCGTGCGTGCAAAAGTTTCTGTTTTTCAACAGAATCAAATTAACTATCACCGTAGGTTATCCTATAGGTTCTAATTGGCACAAACAGTAATTAAAACATAAAACCACATCTAAACACAAGCTAGATGAAATATTTATTACTAAACAGAATAAAAAAGCAAGGAACAAAAATAAAATTGGGTTGCGTCCCAACAAGCGCTATCGTTTAACGCCCCTAGCTAGGCATAAAAGCGAGAATAGATCTAAGTGTTGCCATCTTTGGCATTCAATTCATAAGTGTCACGCATAATGTAATTTGACTTTCTTTCTAGGGAAGTGTTCCATGCCTTTCCGTAATGGAAATTGGAATCTAATATTTCCTTCCTTCATATCAATAATTGCACCAATCGTTCTAAGGTAAGGTCTACCAAGAATAATACATGAAAGATTGCAATCTATATCAAGAACGATAAAATCTACGGGCACATAATTCCTATTTGCAACAATAAGAACATCATTGATCCTTCCCATAGGTTTCTTAATGGTGGAATCCGCAAGGTGCAAGTTTAAAGAGCAATCATCACATAAAGATTTCGGAATCGTGGAAACACTAGCACCCAAATCACATAAAGCATAGCATTCATGATCTTTAATTTTAATTTTTGTAGTAGGTTCCCACTCATCATAAAGTTTTCTAGATGTAGAAACTTCCAAATTAAGTTTTTCTTCATAAGATTGCATGAAGGCATCAATGATATGTTTGGTAAAAGCTTTATTTTGACTATAAAACTACAAAAAAATACACTTCCGTGATGATATGTGTTTGTCACAGTAGGTCACGTTTTTTGTCATGCATGTACATCCATGACAATTTTATGACAGAATCAAGATAGTCATACATGTGCTGTTGTAGAAGTGTTCAATGACATTACCAAAATTATCATCACGGAAGTGTTCACTTCCATGATGATAAATCGCGCGTCACAGAAGTGTTTTCGTCAAGGGCGACCAACACGTGGCATCCACCATAACGGAATGCCATTAAGCTATCGGGTCGAGTTTTGGATCCGATAACCCATTAACAGCCCGGACCAATGGGAAATTTCCACGTGTAAAATTCTGATTGGCGGAAGGGAACACTTGTCAGCTCGTCAGTGGGCCAGATGTCGCCCGTCCATTGGAGGAGACAAGCCTATGATACGTCGACACGTGGATGGGCCCAACAGAGGCCCATATAGGTTAAAAAGGCCGACCCAGTCAAAGGCCCATAGTACTTAATCAGGTACTAGTGGGCCAGCCCAATAACGACCTGCTTAATAAAGGCCCATTTATGGCCCGAAGCCAGATCTGGCCCATTAATTGTTCGCCCAATATTTGGGCCCATTTACGGCCCGAAGCCAGATCTGGTCCGTTAATTGTTCGCCCAATATTTGGGCCCATTTACGGCCCGAAGCCAGATCTGGCCCGTTAATTGTTCGCCCAATATTTGGGCCCATTTGCGGCCCGAAGCCAGATCTGGCCCGTTAATTGTTCGCCGCATATTTGGGCCCAACTATAGCCCAGTGACTTTCGGCATGTCAGAGGCCTGATGTAGACATGGGCCCATTTCAGCCCGCTGTGACTTTCGGCGTGGGAATAACCCGTGCTGCCCATGGGCCATATATGGTCCGACGGGACATCGGGCCCACTAACGGCCCGTGCTAAAGGTGGAAACAGTTAAGCCCAACGTGACTTTGGGCCTGTTAAAGGCCTGTCGCGTAGTTCGGCCCATTAATGCTTGTACTAAGCTTTTGGCCTCTTAAAGGCCCATGATATCAGTGGGCCAACTAAGGCCCGAGACATGTTTCGGCCTGGTAATGGCCCGTGTGCTAGCTGGGCCCAAAAAGGCCCAGTCTACATTTCAGCCTGCTGAAGGCCCGTCGACGACTAGTGAAAATTAAGGCCCAACATGCATTCTGGCCTGCTAAAGGCCCGTGGTTTCATCTCGGCCGTAACAGGCCAATACAATATTCATCCTGTTAATGGCCCAACGCTACCTGGGCCAAACTAAGCGCTGGGTCGACAAAAGGCCCAACTAAAATATAGGCCGGTGTAAGTTGTGGGCCTGGCGCAATGTGTGAAGGCCCCAATCATTCGGGCCCAAGAAAGACGCAGTCGCCCAATTGTGGCCGCTAAAACCAGCCCGTTAGAGTCGAATGTTTCGCCCGATCGACTACATCTGATCTTTTTTCAGATAGTGAATGATGGCAGTAACTAGTAGGAATTAAGAACAAACCTACTCTATACAATAAAGAAATTACGACATAGTAACTAAGAATAAATCTACACTATACAATAAAGGATTTAAGGTATATTACATCCACTGGACATCGAAGTTCGCCACCAGTGATCATAAAGCACAACGAAGAAGCAGATTACAAAAATTGGGCACCATTGCAGCATAACAAAATAATACTGAATCAAGACCACTTCCAAGACAATTCAAGAAAGGTTAGCCTTGCGGGGGAACTGCTGCGCAAGTTGCTGAGCAAGGCTATGAGACCGGCCTAGCATGTCGGTCATAGCTTCCAGGTGTAGTTGTTTAGCGATGAGGTTCTCATTGGTGTTCTCCGCAATCTTTCTTAGAGATAGGACTTCAAGTCGAAGTTGAGTTGCAGAATGCCTTTCTTCTAGAACTTGGGACTGAAGAAGTCAAACTGATTTAGACAACGAATTTTGTGAGCTTGTCTGACTGCTAGTCTCAAGTAACTTGAACACTACATCAAGACAAGACTTTGGGGTTGTCTCGCTATCTTCAAGATGTTTTGCCTTCTTTGCTGCAATATATGTTGGGTTTGTCTCACAGCCTTGAGAGACTTGTGCATGCCATCGGGCATATCACCTGAAACAAAGCGTAGAGATGACAGGTTTTGCGTGTATAAACAAATATGATAACTGTGCTGTCAATTCCATCCAATTTCAAATTAGAAAATAAAGAGTAAGTTCAAAATATCAATAGCATAATTTGGCATTGTTCATAATACGGTGAGCTTCACCACACTACTGGATTACCATGTCAACATAACAAGCATAGATGAAGGGCAAAGAAAATCATTGTATCTATTTTGGATAATGTGCATGGCATGTTGTTCATATCATTAGCCACATCAGTAAGATAAAATAGGAGATGACAAGATGCAAACGTGGGCTGCTTCACCACACACTAGATTATAGATCCACAAGAACAAGCATACATATAGGGAGTATTAAGTAATGTGCATGGTATGAATAAGGGAATTTGGTTTTACAAGTAAAACTTGGAACTTACGGTTCTTGCGAACATGCATTTTGGTAGAAACAGCAAACTAAACAGCAGTAAACGATAGTGAGTATGAGCAAATTAAACAACAGTTGAGTATAAAGGCTTTAGAAGGACTGACTTACATTAATAGTTAACACCGGCTTTATAATGCCCTTCTCCATGTCAAGGGAAGGATAACTCAAGAATTTCAGCACATAATTTTCTTCATAAGCATTGCCTGTACTCTACATTTTGTAGAGAGTAATTATAGATATGATAATACTGGAAGGGATAGAGGATAACGAAGATAAGATGCAGATTGATGCTACATAATCAACTACCAATCCCTGGAAGTACAAGCGTTATAGGACAAAATGTACTGACAAGAGCAATGGGCTACACTTTTGCACTGGCATTGTCTGTGTATTCTACTTGTTGGTAAGATTAAATATAGATATAATCTTTTTTAGTAAATGGTGGGCGAGGGAGATAAGATGCAGAATGCTACACAATGAACCAATCCCTCTTCCATAATACAGGAGTGTTTTGAACACTGGTGTACTATACAAAACGTTCTTATATTATGGGACGGAGGGAGTAGCTGTCAATGTAAGTACAGCGATAGACCATGTTCAGTCCTTACAAGAGGACTGCAGGGCTAAACCTCTTCAAAAGCATTGGGTTTATTCTAAATTTATGTAAGAGTCCATACGGATCTTATAATGTCCACCAAATGGACGATTACAAGGCTAACATGTGTAGTGATGCTACATAATCAAGCAGCTATGAAAGTAAGTATGGTCATATAGGGCAAGAGGTACTCACAAGAGCAATGCAGTGTGCAGTATAGTTGCGAGATTATGTGGTCCCTTGAGAACGAATGTTCTTCTGCTAACAGTTTTCGTACAAGTGAGACATTAAGGCAAATGTAGAAATGTAGTTCAAATTGTGATGTGATATCATAGACAGTACCTTACGCTGCACCCGAGACCAATGTGTAACAATATTATTCCAGTCACCGTCGGATAAATGTAGCACCGAAGACTTTGCAGAAATTTCATTCAGAGGATTGCCATCAAAGTGCGCTTGCCTCAGGTAGGAACGATACTTCATCAATGAGTGCTTGAAAAGCGCAACCAACCCTTGCTCGTCTTCACAATCCAGTTTGCTCCTCGCCTATTCAACAGAATGAAATCTTGTGTCTTCTGTCAGCAGAAACATATGCAGTAATGACCATGAATAACATTAGTACATTACTTACGTGTAAGTTGCGGAGGAAGACTGGAAATTGTTCTGTGTCTGCGGTATAATCTTTCCATGAAGGAAAGATGCGCACAAAGTTCCTGACAACAACATAAGCTTCGTCTTCTAAACTCGGAAGAAATGGAACAGGGGTCCTATTTGCTGCAATTGGGGCTCTCTCTGGTTCGAAAAGGGATTTGGCAACTGGATTTGGTGTACTCTTTGCTAGAATGGGGGTTTTGCGTCGTACAGCTGGTGCTATGTCAACTGGCATAATCATACTATTTGCTGCAGTTGGGGTCTACTGATTTGGGCATCAGAAATGACCAGTGTAGTAGGGCTAGAGTCTGCTAGAGTTGGCGTGTTTTGTGGGTCAGGTGATATTGCAACTACACCTAATGGGCTATTTGATTTATCAGGTGCCACTACCTTTTCCAAATACTTTGCTTGTGCTCCTCCATGATCAGCAATCGCCCTCTTCCTTTTGAACGTCTGATACACAAGAACAACATTTGAATGAATAAATATGGTATAACGACAGATGGAATATGTACTGAAAATGGATAGGCAGGGCGTATTCACATACACGATGTGTAAACTAAGCTAATGGCAGTTCAACAAAGTAGAAGCAATGCAAAGCATCAGTTGAAAGATATGTGCGAGTAATGTAACCTTGGAAAGTTAGAGCAAGCACCTTGATGGGTGAATAAGATAGGGCATCTTCCTCTTACTCCTCCACTAGGGAGCTACATTGACTTAGTCTCCCTCTAGCTTAGAATCACTGTTAGGATCATATTCTGAGCATGAATCTGTAGGTGGAGAGCGTTTGCATTGCATTGCATCCAGACTTGATTTCAGTCCCTTAATGCCAAGTTTGACAGCCATGGCATTGTTCTGCTTTATTCTTTTCATGCGCGCAAGCTCATAATCATTATGATGCTGTTCAGAATCTGAGATTCATGAAAACATAAAAAGTAGTCAGATTATCTATGGGATGCTCCCTATAAACCCCTGCATATGCAAAGTTCACCCCCCTCAACCGTGCTGACCAGACCACACACAGAGATACAAACCCCTTATGTCTCTATAACAGCCAGGCACACATTTCAAAACCGAAGTAGGAACATTAGAATCATATGAAATTCGTATTTGAACAAATAAACTAAGCAATTATGAGTGGCATAATGTTTAGCTTCAAGGGTGGAGTGTTGGTAGTGCGACACGAAGCAAGTAGGCAGATTGTATTCCATGTAAAAGATCGAAACCTATGTAAAAACTGGAAATGACACTTTCTTTCTATACAATGCAGTGTTCATTGCCCACACATGATGGAAGAGATCACATAGAGAAATACTATTCACTCATGTCTGCGGTTCTAGTATTTAGAAACAGGGTGGTCCACCCTAATAGAATATTGACAACAAATATGACAAGGCAAGCATAGATGTAGTGAATCAATCATTTACTTGTGAGCTTACTAGGACAAGTATGCAGAATTGTAACTGCAGTAAGAGACCATCCAAAATCTGAAAGAAGAAGTTTGTCTAGCACTTATTGTTTGCAACTAATCGACGTGAATAATTGGATATTATATCGAATGAGTAAGAAAGACAAGTAAAATTGTCAACAAACCTAACTTGCAGTAGTAATGTGGGTCAACGTCACTACGACCAACAATGCAAAATCACTAGTGTCTGTTCCGAGGGCTGGGATTTTGAAAACCCTGTGAACTTTAGAGGTACTAAAGATTACCAAAATACATCTTAACCATTAAGTGTAGGTAGCACTGAGCACACAAGAAACCCTAATCTACAGTCCTGCCTAATGAGTAATGAATCAATTAGAAAATGGGTGATGAGGAGTGGCTGCTAAGTATTGAGGACGTATCTCAGGATAAATCAGGTTGGCTTGGTGGGTGCTGCACACCTGAGCCCTGAACGGACTGGGAAGGTAGGCACGGCGGCGCGCCCGAGCAGCGGTGACGCTGTTGGGCGAGCGGCTCCTGGCTTCTTGTTAGTCCGGCATCTCCTCCTAGAGTCATGCCGTCTGGGGATGGCAAGTCGCCGTGAGGCAGGCGGCTGGGGGCGAGTAGCGATCTGAAGCGCGCAACAGAACAGAGGGGAATCAGGGCCTGGGACGACCCAAAATCCCAGGGTGAGCCGGCTCATCGTGGGCACCCTATAGAGATACACACCCGAGCGGCGAACATGCATTTTCGAAACTAATTTAGGAACATTTAGTTGACCAATTAAACAACTTTGTTTTAATGATATCATATTTGTATTTGAACAACTAAGCTTGTTTAGCTTGATGGGTGGAGCGGTGTTATTATGACACGAAGCACGTATTCTGATCGTATAGTGATCATAAAAGGGGGAAACTCCAAGCATACTTTTTTCAGCAAAAGAGGGTTTCCCCTCCGATTTCTATTAAAGAAACCACCACGGAACCAACATGATAAATTAAACCCTAAGCATGATCAATTAAACCAGATATGATCTGTGCCATGGCAGATTTGAAGTCGCAAACCGGAGAAATGATATTTAGCATCCATTGTTTTCTTCGAACTAAGAACTAAATTCTAAGAGCTGAAAAGAAAGTAGAGTAACCAAGTTAAGTTCTATTTTCTGGTTGAGATCAAAAAGTTGAGGAGATATGAAGTACCACCTCTCTTGCGGCGCCGTGTAGGCATTGGGGTGCGATGGCTGTCGGTGGCATTGAAGCAGATCTGCGACGGTAGACGGGTGCATCGGGGGATAAGTCCCATTGCAGTGGAAGAGAAGGTCGTGTGAGCGGCCCCGGCAAAGAGGACGACGACGCCGATGAAGCGAGAGGACGCGATGCAAGGCTATGGTCTGTCGTCGTGGATGAGAAACGTCCATCTCTAGCAGTGGATGACGCGGTCTTCGTAGGCGCTCCGGCATGGTGGAGGACGATGGCGATGGATGTGGTGGAGGACGGCGATGATGGATGGGGTGGCGGACGGAGGCTGGTGTGGGGATGGTGTTCTAGCACGGACGGTGTATGAATGGGAAAATGGAGGGAGAGGTACGGGGAACCATGTTTTTGGGATGCTCCTGTCTGAAATATGGGAAAGTTATGAACTTAGCCCCTTTAAAATTTGGACGTCTCGTCGGTTGGGGATAGGACGGTAATCTCGCATCTCGCCAATATATGCCCCGAGCGATTTCGGGCGAGGAGAGGGTGGTTGGCTCCCATGGTTGGCGCCCACGGTGTATGAACAGGGCTGACAGGTAGGGCGGTTGTGTCACGTCTGAGTGAAGTTACAAACCTGCCCCTATTGAAAATATTTGCCTACATCGATTTCGGCCAAGTCGAGTTTGTTTTGCCGCCCATCATGTATGAATGGGGAATGGAGGGAGAAACAGAGGTCTTTCGGACGAGATTGAATCAAATGTGTTTTGCGGCCCATGTTTGACGCCCACCGTGTCGGAATGGGCTCAGAGGCGGTTGTGTCACGTCTAATTTAAGTTACTAACCTACCCCTATTTAGAGCAGTGGAAATCGGGCCAATGGATTGTCTGTGTAATGGGTAGACAGTAATTTCCATCTCCCAAACACTTGGCTTTGGGCAGCCGACGTGGGAGTGGACATTTTGCCGCTTCCTTCGAATTTTGGGACAATAAGCATCCACGTTTACCCTGGCAACTAAATTCGAATCCATTTTGTATTCCTATATGAATATTTATAAATCATTCTATGTGTTTTTATATATCTTCAAAAGGACGACAAATATGTATTCCACTGTCATATATGAATATGGTTTACAAATGCCGATACTCAAATTCAGAAGCTAGAATCCAGTTTAAGGTGAATCCGAATATTTGGAACACTTCATGTCCAACTCAAATGTCACACACAGCATAATGTGTACTCCCATTTAGATATGTACACAAGCGATGTATCAAGATTCAAATACCGAGTCAATCAACCAAGAATGTATAGAACTAACAGACATATAAACACTTATAGAGTATATGGATCAATAATATCAACTAACATACATAAGCCAGGCCGCTGTAATTTTTTTGCTACAACAACATCCTTTTTTTTAGCCAGCATCTTGGCCCTTTCCGATGCGTGCCACTTATGGTCCATCTATACTACTATTATTGCTGAATGCACATTCAGCCCGATTGGCATATTTGTAGGTCTGCCACAGCAATCCAAATGAAATGTATCCGAGTCTTATCAATTAATACAAACTTGTTCTCAAATAAAATTACAAACCAAAAAACAAAAAACCAAAACAATTATTACAAGATCTCTAAAACAAATGGTTTGATTGATTACATGAACAAACAACACAAAGGTTATTCAACGATGGAAAGAACATTTCACCTATTATTTACCAAGTGGGAATTTAATTTCCTTTTTTCCTTCAGGACCTTAACAATGTGGTCAGTCTCAGCTTGCTTCATTTTGAAATCCACCAAATATTTAATGGTTGTCTTGAGTACTGCTTGTGATTGTGTTGTTTGCTTCCTCAACATGTCAACTTCATCTCTAAGTGCAGAAGCAGAATCTCTTTCTACCACTAGTTTAGCCTCTAGAGCATCAACTGTTGGCAATTCATAATGCACGATTGGGTCGGTGCCACTGTTGTGGGATGATGCAACGTCCATGGGGACCTTGCTCTTTGATTTTGGGCTAACCTGTTTTGCCATTAAAGTTCCGATTGGATTCAGAAAAGTTGAAGTTAGCAAAACATCTCAACTGGGAGTTATAACAACAAACCAGTTAAACAAACAAGGAACTAAAGAGTTTCAATTGGATCTTTGAAAAGTAGTTATTAACATCATTGTAACCCGCTGTTGCAGCAGCAAAGCAGTTAAACAAACAAGTAGCTATTTAAGTTAAGGCAAACAGGTAATCCTTAACAGTAAGTATCAAACACATAGATAGGCGGAGTTTACAATAGGGTTAACAGGCTGTGGCATTATGTAATCAGTAGCAAACTAAATTAAGCCAAGCAACGTAATTGAACAATTTTGCAATAAGTGGCTAACTAAAATTCCGAGAAGCAGGTAACTGAACTTATGCTAGATCTTTGTACAGGCACACTGCAACTTCTTTTTTGCTTACAAGGTTGTACGAAGGAGTCCATGGCATCAATTGCTTGGATACGCAGTCCCAATACTTCTTTCTTCCCACACTGCATTGGTAAGTCGAATGGTTAATCTGGTAAGATGGTGCGTCCTTGATATGTTGTATGAGGACGTGTAGTCAGACTAGTTGTAGCCACACACATCACACTGGCTTTTACTGTATATTTCATGTGATTACTTTTGACATATCGAGATCTAAGCAATCTACAATAGGATGAAATGACTGACATCCTTCACATTATTGGCGAACTCAGTTCATAGAAACAAGCAACCATTCTGTGGGTAAATCAAAAGCGCCACTGGAATATTTTTCACTACCCAATCATACACGCAAAAAGGGGCGACGCCACCATAGGGGCTGGTATGGGCGGCCGCCTCAGGTAGCTGGAAAGTATGCACCTAGTTTGAGTCATCCAGGTTGGCCCAGGCTAGTTTTGTTCGTCCCAACGCACGAGCAGACAATGTAAAAAATGAAGAAAAATGTTTCAATTTGGATGGGCCAATAACATAAGTGCAAGGCAGGCCCTATAGCAGGCTCGCGGCCCAAACGAGCGCCTCCCATATCGATCGACAGCAGGAAAAATCCCAATTCATTCGCTCCACCCTCCAGTCTAGTTCGCTCCTAACCTAGCCGCCACTGGACAGACCGACACAGCACTTCGTCGTGCCCTCGTTGGAGGGCGGTCGCCAGGCTTCAAGCGAACGGAAGGACAAGAAGATGAAGATCCAACCCTTGGTGTAGCCTGCATGGGAGGCAGCGGCGGCAGCACGGGCATGGCATCGAGCTTGCACAAATGGACAGTCGCAACTTGCAAGTGTAGCATGTGCAACGAGCAGGTACATCACATCCCTAATTATATCTAATTCAACTCTTCAATTTCTGGCCAATAGTTAAACCTGACGGTGTTGTATAACTGCTTGTATGTAGGGAATCTATGAGAAAATGAAACCAATTTCTACTTATTTTATAACTCCCCCAATCAATACTAAACTGATTGAATCTGGTGTATCTAATCAAGTTTCCGATGCAAACATACAAGCTCATGTTGTTCTTGAGCCTGAAGTGTCTAATGAACAGACTGCTAATGAAGGATTTGACGCAAACATTTTACATGCTCCTGGTGATGAGCATATAGTGCCTAATGAGGGATCTAACGCAAGCATTTTGCAAGCTCATTGAAGGATTTAGTGTCTAATGATGATCTGCTATGTTGAGAGAGACAAAGATTTGCAGATATTGATGACAAGCAAATTATAGTGCATTTTCATAGCTTGAGGAAACGTCGAGGCCATCTACCAGAAAGTCCCCATATCATGACAACATAGCATAAATACTTTTATAATATGTTGTTTGAAACTATTGGCATACTTGTGCAGGATAGATATATTAATATGCAGTTTGCGCACTGGTTATAGGTGCAATTACACTTTGATATTTTCAGCCAGAGAATGAATAATTCAAGCAAGTACATACCATGTTTGTAGTCCTTGTACACCATGTTGCATTTTGTGTTTTGTGGTGCTTGCATCATTTAGTGTTTATAATCTGAACTACTTTGGATCATTAGCTGGTTTTCAAAGTGCATGTAGCTTCACATTTCTCAAGTTATGTTGATTTCCGGAGTGCAAGTGCCTTCGTATTTTTTAAGTTAAATGTTCGCCCCTGGTAACTTGAATTCATGGATCCGCCACTACACACAAATCATACACGAATGGCAGTACGAATTAAATGAAATGCAGGGACTTACGCTAGCTCACAGACAGGCTCATCGCAGCTCTGCTTATGCTTGGGATGTTCCATGTACAAGTCCATGTTACCACTTGCTTGGATGTGCGGGCCTTGTGCTCCTTGCATCCCCTCTCGCATTTTTGACACAGCAAGCGGTTGATCAAATAAGAGGAATCGACCTTGATGTTGTCTGGGAGGATGATACTTACAATGTTATCTGGTAAAAGCATGTGTACCAGATCCCGTAGCACCATCATGCTTCACTAAAAAATGGATTTGCTTGTTTTAGATGATATCTCCAGAAGAAATAAGAGGTAAAGTCAGAGTTGCATAGGCGTGTAAGCTAAGAGAGTAGTGAAAGGATATCCAAACATCGTCAGAACAGTGCACAAGGGAGTGATGTGTGGATACCTAGTTCGGGCCGGCGTTTGGGCATGCTCACCTAGCTAGAGTGCGGGTCACTTCAGAGCCGTTGAGGGTGATGCGCTGGCGTTGGCTAGACGCGCACGGATACAGATCTTGAGTGGCCGCGGAGTGCTACGATGCGGTGGACGAGACCGTTGGTGAAGCCCCAACGGCCTCGGGGGCGGAGGTGCGACGATGTGCTTGGAGAAGTTGCCCCGGTGAGCTGGGAGACGTCGTCGGTGAAGCGCACCTGATGCGGTGGAAGTCGGTGTCTGTGAGGCACGTCGGTTGCGGTGGCTGACGTTGTTGGTGGACCACCCGGTGTGGTGGACGAGGGTGTAGATGAGGTAGCTCCGGTGCGGTGGTGAAGCGCGACTGTCGTCTTTGTCATCGTCGTCCGGCACAAAGGTGGGGAAAGAGACAAGACGAGGGGCGATTCGAACTTTGCTTGGGTTGGCGGCGAATTAGGGATTTGAGCAATCTGGACACGGAAGGGGACGGTGGAGAAGAGAGATTTTGCAGGGCTGGAATTGGGGCCGCCAGAAATTTCAATCAAAACATGGAAGCACGAACTTATTTTGTCGTCGTCCTTTTTTTGGGGGGAGGAGTGGGGAGGGAGGGACGAGGGAGGGTGGGTGGCTGGGTGCTACGCATCCGTCCGACACACGCGACCACCCCGACAGACTATGCTTGGTGCCTTAAGGCACTGCCTTTGTGTCCATGACATGTGGGCCCAACGGTGGCTGGCCCACATGTCGGTGACTCAAAGGCAGGTGCCTTTAAGGCACCAAGCAGCGCCCACCCGACACGACCTGGTGCACTGGTGCGCCTACATTTGAGAATGCAAACGAATCTTCTTTCATTTGCAAACGAATCTGTATGTATTACCATGCCCGTGTTTTCCTTGCAATAATTAGTCATTTGAAACGAGATACTCCCTCCGTTCACTTTTGTAAGTCGTTTCAGACAACTTAAAATGAATTGTTTTGCACATTGTCTGAAATGTCTTCATGGTCTTATAAAAGTGAACATAGGGAGTACTATAAATTAATTAATGAGGAGTTATTTGAAAAAAAATCGAAACGGTATCCACGCTAACGTGGATTAGAGTGTGTGTCACATAATTAGTTATTTGAATTAGAGTGTGTGTCGCATAGCGATTTCCAATTCTAACGTGAATTTCGCATTTCACTGTATCCACGCTACTTTTTAATACAAATTCATATGTATATGATGAACACCATGGTAGTGAGAAAACTTTTGGATGGATTCAAACATATGACCTACAAAAAAGCACAACAAATTGAGTCAATGTCAACTTTTTGAAACTTAGTATGGCACGAATTCGAAATAATTACCCGTATGCATGGTCCTTAGTTCAAATCTTACAATGTAAACTGAATTGAAACATCAATATTAAGTCTCGTACTATGTACCTTCAAATGTTGTTTTAGCCCCCCCCCCCCCCCGCGCACACACGCTACATACTTCCTGTATCGGTCAATCTTCCTCTCCTAACCACCTTAGGAAGCTATCGGTTTCCAACACATGTTCATTCTTTCTCTCCATGTTTCGATCTCTAAGTCTGTCAACTACACAACCCCTTTTTCCACTCTGTTACCAAATGTATTTACCTCACACACCCTCCATTGCACCCCTTGCCGAGCTCTCTCTCTATCTCTCCCTCTCCCTCTCACCCTCTCATGCTAAATATATGCATTACCTATCTAGCCCCCCCAACCTCTCATGCGCACGCACGCACGTTGTATATCTAGGTCACTCCCTCGAGACTGTCTCACTCTTTCTTCCGCACGGCGGGCCACACTCACTCAATCTCGCTCTCTTTATCCGAGTCTCGTTTAACCTCATTTTCTTTCACACACAAATGATATATCTCCCTGTTCGGGCCTCGATCGACACACTCTATACTCTCTCACGCAGATTGTCTATCTAGGTCAGTCCATCCAAGCCGTCGCCACTCTTTCGACCTCATGACGGGCCACGCTCACTCAATATCTCTCTCTCTCTCTCTCTCTCTCTCTCTGTGTGTGTGTATGTCTCGATTGACCTCGCTCTTTCTCGGACAAAAACGATATATCACCATGTTTGAGCCCAATTCGACCTATTCACATTGTATACTCTCTCACGCACATTATCTATCTAGGTCACTCTCTCCAACCAGTCTCACTCTTTTGATCACACGGCGACCCTATGTGATCAATTGACCTTGCTTCCTCCCACGCACAAAATATATCTACACGTCTATGACTGGATCATCTCTCAAGCTCTATCTTACAGCCCTCACCCTTGCCAAAAGCTCAATCGGAGAATATCTCTCCAGAGCATATATATCTGTTCAATGAATGTCGGACCACACTTACTTTGTCTCTCTATCTATATGTCTCTCGATTGACCTCTCTTTATCACACCGTATCTTCCACGCATTGAAGCTACCTCTCCATCCCTCGCAAAGCCAGAGCTATTTACATTGCGAGGGGCACTCCAACCTTGGATTAATTTGTGTAGGCATTTATTCCGGTCGGTTTAGATTATATTTTCATAGCATTCGGCCCACAACTACTCCAAACACCGTTGCAGCCCCTGCAACTCCCCTAGTTGATTTCCCTCTAGATCGGTCATCGCTCTCTCGCACGTCCTTTCTCGCCTTCAACGTTGCACCATGGTATTATTGCAGAAAACTCTGTTGTTCTCTTTAATTATTATAAATAAGCTACAAAACTACACACCCATAGTCCACTTGGAATGGAACAAATTTCGACCCACAAATTAAAGTGCTACAAACTACACACCGAGGGGCCCACATGTCATGAAACAAATTTGGACCCATATACAAATTAAAAATAAAGGACGAGGATCAAACATGTGACCGGGCCTTCAAGCCGCACGTCAATAGGCAACATACGTAGAACAACAGTGTTTGTTGTACCCCCCCCCTTTGTTCACATAATATTTTTATATTACCACAGCCTATTTAATGGATAACATGTAATATTATTTTTAGTACTATTCGCCTTCACTTACTGGTGGGTTCCTTGTGTGCTCTCTCTCTCTCTCCTCCCCTTCTGCGTTTAGATGCACGGGCAAACACGAAAAACTCGCGGGCGATGTTGCCGTTGACCATATCTGGACGCGTTCACAAGTCACGGCACCAGTTTCACGTACTAGCAGCACTAGTCAGTTTGTACGTGCAATGCACGTTAATTTAGAAGTATATTAAGTGCATGCGGATATTAAGTAGGATATTATTTGCGTGTTATTATGTGATTAGCACTATTTTTGGCATGAAATTAACTGCACGCTAAACGTGTTGAGTGCTCGACACTGAAGCAGTCACTACAAAAAAATACACTTCCGTGATGATACGTGTTTGCCACAGTAGGTCGCGTTTTTTGTCATGCATGTACATCCATGACAAAATCAAGATATTCATACTTGTGCTGTCGTAGAAGTGTTCCATGACATTACCAAAATTATCATCATGGAAGTGTCCACTTCCATGACGATAAATCGCGCGTCACAGAAGTGCTTTTGTTAAGGGTGACCAACACGTGGCATCCACCGTAACGGAACACCGTTAAGCTATCGGGTCAGGTTTTGGATCCGATAACCCGTTAACAGCCCCGACCAATGGAGATTTTCCACGTGTAAAATCATCATTGGCTGGAGGAAACACGTGCCGGCTCATCATTGGGACAGATGTCATCCACTCACTGAACAAAAGGCGCCTATGATACGTCAACACGTGACACAGCCCAACAGTGGCCCATTCCTGTGAAAAGGCCGGCCCATTTGACTTGGTTAAAAGCTAGCGGGCCGGCCCATGGAAAGCCTATTAGCATATAGCCCATTTACATCCCGCTAACACAAGGCCCGTTACGCCCTATGCGAATTAGGCCCAGTAGCGTCATCTAGGCCATCTAATATGATTCTAGCCCGTTTTCACTTCTGGCCCATGTATGGCCCATGACGTCTTTCGGCCCATATGAGGCCCTTTGTAACTCTTGGCCCATTAGCGGCCCGTGCTAAAACTGGCCCGTAATGAACAGTGTATTACTTTACACCCATTAACGGCCCGAGGTGAAACTGGCCCATAATGAACAGTGTAACACTTTGTACCCATTAACGGGCCGTTATTTCGTTGGGCCATTTCCAGCCCAAGTTAACTTTCGGCCTTCTGAGGGGCCATTTATTCTTGGGCTCATTTGCAGCATTCGGTTACTTACGGCCCATTACTGTCATTTTCTTCTTGTGGGCCAAATTCACCCTGTCGTTACAGTCGTCCAGTTTGTGGACCGTTAGTCTGTTGGGCCATTTTCATAGCATCACCAAATACGGCCTATTAATGGCCTGTTATGGTCAGCCCATAAAACGTACGATTTCCAATATAGGCCCGTCTACAGCCCATTAAAGGCCCGTACAAGACCCATAAATGAGTCGGCGGCCCATGGATCCTACGTGACGTAGAAGGCCCATGGATCCTACGTGACGTAGAAGGCCCATGGATCCTACGAGACGTAGAAGGCCCATGGATCCTACGAGATGTAGAAGGTCCATGGATCCTACGAGACGTAGAAGGCCCATGGATCCGACGGCCCGTGAAGGCCAATGGTCGGGCGAGTTGGCCCCCGTTTGAACGATATAGCATATTCAAAGAATTATCCTACTCAATACTATCACCTCTAAAAAGCATACACTATACAACAAAGAGATCAAGGCATAGAAAGGTAGAATTATCCTACACTATACAATAAAGAAATTACAGCCGATTATACCCACTGGGTATTATGGTTCAGCACAGGTGATAATAAAGCATACACAAACAACAAATTACATACAATGGGCAAATACAGCTCATACATCATGGACGCGCATCAACTTAACTCCATTTGAACTATAATCTCTTCAGAAAATAGGATTGGCCGGATTCAGATAGCACAAATTTCAGTCTGTAAAATCTCCAATTCCTTCATGGTTACCTTGGTCTCTTGTTTCATTTTTTTGACTCCTGCATCTAATACCTGCATGTCCAGTCTCAACTTGTTGATTATACGTTGACAATCATGTACACGCTGTCTTGCCACCTCTAGTTGATGCTCGAGAACATCAGCACCTTCCAATTCCAATCCATAATCATTCGGTAACGGCCATGCCACACTGCTCGCAGATTTTTGTGTTGATGTCACTCCATCCTGAAATGTTTCTGTAAGTACACATGACTAGGGCAAAAATATAGTTACAACAGTGAAGCGAACAAGACACTATTTTGTACTACATGGCAAAACAGGACTAACAATAATGTTACACTTCGCTTTCACACAAAAAATGTTACACGTCATGATGCATAAGCAGGTGATATTTTAAAAATAATAAAAAAGATAGTCTGTGCAGCCTGCATACAGAAATCCCTCTTAGCTCACCAGAGGAGCATGATGTTGGGGCCCAGTCGAAAACACAGACAAGTTACAAATTTAGACAGCACGTTGCGTATAAGTAAGCAAGCAATTGGCCATTCTGTACCTCAATTAAAGTCTTAGGGAGCATAATGAATAGCAGAGGGTTTCATACAAACATACTGCAGCAGGCAAAACTATCAATCATTAGCGTAGTATAAACAAGATTGTGAGCTTCATGCAATAATAGTTGGTTAATAGACTTCAAAGCTTCAGGCACACTTCGGCAGAGTAATTAAATGGTAAGGCCTTTAATTATGTCAACTAATAGTGATACAAGTACTGAACATCAGGCATGATTATTTGGGCATCTCATTAAGTGAGGACAAATAAAGCAATTGAAAAGAGAAAATTAACTATGCCTGAAACAAACATGGAATTGAACTGTTGAGTTGCATATGAGGACTTACCTTAGCAGTTGAAGAGGCTCGGTAGCAGCTCCTACTTCTCTTGCAAGGCTCCTTCCTAACATCTTGTACTTGGAAATCCTCAATCTTATCTTCATTGCACCCCCTCGCAAGGTGACACAAACTAGTTACTCGTCTCCTTGGAAGATAAATATGCATACTTTCGATCTGTGAACACAAAAGGATGAGATTATAACAAAACAACACCACATAATGAAACATGCGCATCTCTTGCACTTGCACACAATGAAATGAGCATTTACTATATACGCACTATGTAAAAACTAGGCATACCTTCGAACTGGATCTCCAGGTACTCTTGGAGAGCCTACTTTAGTGTACAACCAAACCTTTATGTCACCTATGAGTTAGACACGGCCCCACTACAGCAGCCCTTAGTGTTTAAATCGTTGACAAGCTCTGTTAGAGTGTTAGGTCAAGAACAACAAGTAATCAAAGCAAACAGTCCTAGTATGGCTAGCTGATGCAAACAAGCAATTGAACAGATGTGTGAGAAAATCTTACATATCAAGAAAAGAAGCAAAGAAGGAGGCTTAAAGACCATCACTTGACTGACCAGATTTAAGGGGCATTTAAACATCATGTGCAACGTATCAACTAACGTAAACAATGCATATTCCAGATTCTACAATGGAATGCACATGTTAGGTTATGCCATGTATGATGATGCCTAAATGTACAGATAGCAGGCAAGAGTGATTCATCATTGCACGCACAATTGAATTGCAGGTTAAGGGCCAGTTCTATTCCGCCTTTTCAGGGCATATTGTCAAAATAAGCCATAAAAGATGAAAAGAAGTCATTTTTGAGTTATGGGCTTGGGCTTAACTAATTTCGCTTTGGAGGGGGGTGTTTCGGGTAGAACCTCACTAAAAATTAAAAGGGAAGGGGAATAGTGAAATGACTCTGTTGTCTGCCTATATTACACTCAAAATGCAACTGCTGATGCCCATGTCACACCTGACCCTCAAGTAAAAACAAACACGCAAGCATTCATTGCCCTGCCCACTTGCATCTCCTCTCCCCTTTCCCTCTACCTCGATCCCCGCTGCAAACACTAGGGTTAAATCCAATGAGCCGACGCCATCGATCCCATCGGCTTGGTCTCGATGATGCTATGTCCAGCTAGGCTACATGGCGTGGTAGGGAAAATCTCCCTGGGTGCTCCTCCCTCTGGCGCCGCCCCTCATTCTCATGGTCTCCAGCAGCTGCTCCACTGTGGTTCGTCCAACGCACTACTCTGGCGGGCGTTGCACAACTACGGTTGATGCCACACTACGGCAGAAGGCACCTTATTCCCCCTCCCCTCATCCCAGGCCATGGCCTTGAGGTGCTGTTGAAGGATGAGCTCATCCAACAAGGTGAGGATCTCCTCTGATTTTTTGCCAAATTTTCATTCTGATCCACTATATGATGAATTGCTATGAGGTGCTGTTGAAGGATGAGCTCATCCAGCAAGGTGAGGATCTCCTCTGATTTTTTTGCCAAATTTTCATTCTGATCCATTATACAATGAATTGCTATGAGCTGCTTTTGCTGATGCTATATGATGCATTGCTATGAGCTGCTCCTGCTGCTGCTATATGATGAATTGCTATGAGCTACTGCTGTTGTATGATGAGTTTCTATGAGCTGCTGTTGCTGCTATATGATGAATTGCTATGAGCTGCTGCTGCTGCTATATGATGAGTTGCTACAAGCTGCTCCTGCTGCTGCTATATGATGAATTGCTATGAGCTGCTCCTGCTGCTGCTATATGATGAATTGCTATGAGCTACTCCTGCTGCCGCTATATGATGAATTGCTATGAGCTGCTGTTGGTATATGATGAATTGCAGACTGTTGCTGATGTATGATGAGTTGCTATGAGCTGCTGCTGCTGCTATATGATGCTTTCAGGTGGTGCTGCTATATGGTAATAACCAGCCACTTGGACCATCGAATTTCAATAAATAATTGTTCTTCATTTAAATGTGGGTCGTGCGTTCTTTGTTTAAATTAGGCAATGGAATCTCTATGGAAAACATTGACCAAAGTATATTGTGCCAAGTAGATGGTATCTTTGTATTTGCATTTTGAGCAAATAGTGATGGTCTGTTTTCCTATCATATCAATTACTGCACTGGGTTCAATTTGTGATTTTTGCAAGTCAAATTAATTTCCATATCGGCAGCAAAATGAAAAATATATAATGCAATCTAGACTTTCCACTGATCATACCAAAGATAAGTTGAAAACGCAATGAAAAGAACTGGTTGGGTTATTACATGGAGCTTATATTCATAGGTGCTTATTTTCTTAGGATAACTCGTAATAACTGTCCCTAAGAAACTTGGCTAATAGAACTGGCATACAAATAACATGTCACGATGAGATGGAGGAGTGACGTACCATAGCACACTGTATAGGCTCATCGCTGCCTCTCCTTTTTGTGATTTTTTCCATGAAATTGCCACATACATCTTGTACCTTTTCATTGTGTAACCCTATCTGCAAGTTGACACGGCTAATTTCAGACATCTCTACATGATACTACATTGCATATCCCTTGCGCATATTTAAACCACCAATTAACGATTGTGTGCATATCATAAACTAGCCATGACTCTGTATGCTGGACTAGCAGGCACTCTAAGGAAGCCTAATGTAGTGCACTGGAATTCCTACATGCCACCTACGATTTTGTGTAATGTAATGCCCCTGTTCCTAAATATATGTCTTTGTAGAGATTCTAGTATGGACCACATACAGATGTATATAGATGCATTTTCAAATGTAGATCCACTCATTTCGCTCCGTATGTAGCCTATAGTGGAATCTCTAGAAAGACTTATATTTAGGAACGGAGGTAAGAGGTAGTATCATGTATGACATCTACATATCTTATTTAGCAGCAGTAGTAGAAATCATTGTCTACACAAAGGATTCTTGGTGAAAATCCTAGCAAAGCACGCAGAGCCTGAGAACAATACAAGAGAGAGAGACGCGCTTACAAGATCATAGCAATGCCTCAGTCCAGGATCTTGGTTGGCCAAGCTGTTAGATCCAGAAGAAACATCGTCCTTTTAGTTTTTGCCAGCTGCATAACAGGTAACAGCGACCAGTTAGTATATTTGATTTGAAGTACATCGGGCAGGTGATGCTGGACGGGTTTAAAGGTGACAAGTACCTAGGCCGTGGCGGGTGCTTGGCATCTCTCCAGATGGTGGGAATCAGGTTAGAAACATCGAGGGTGATGACGCTGTGTTGGCTGTCGGGGTCCGGTAACGAGATCTAGAACCGCCGAGTAGGGTGTTTGTGGAGCGGCTCCGGTAGGGTGGACTACGGTGTGGGCGAAGCAGATCTGTGGCCGTGGACGAGGGCGTAGGTGAAGCTGCTCCGGTGGTTGGGTTAAGGATGGTGTCGATGACGCGGATCTGCGGCCGTGGACGGGGCGTCAGAAGCTGCTCCGGTGGTTGGGTTAAGGATGGTGTCAACGATGCGGATCTGCGGCCGTGGGACGGGCGTCGAAGCTGCTCCGTGGTTGGGTTAAGGGTGGTGTCGACGATGCGGATCTGCGGCCGTGGACGGGGCGTCAGAAGCTGCTCCGGTAGGTTGGATGAGGGTGCGAGGAAGTGGGTCTGAGGCCATGGACTGAGTTGTCAAAGCGGCCCCGCTAGGGTTGAGAATGGTATAGGCGAAGCTACTCCGGTAGGGTTGATGATGGTGTCGGCGAAGCGGCTCCGGTAGGGTTGAGGAAGGTGTGGGCAAAGCGGCTCTGGTAGGGTTGAGGAAGGTGTCGGTGAAGAGGATCAGAGGCCATCGACGAGGGCGTCGGTGGGGCAGCTCGTGGGGTGTGGGACGAAGCATCTCGGTGGGAGTCTGAATGAGCAGCTGCAGATCTTGTGACGAGTTACGAGAGTATCGTGAAGCAGATCCGCGCCGTGGACAAGGCCCGGCCTTGAATGGGCTGTGGTCGATGGTGGATGAGCAGTCTACTTGTTTCTAGGGAGGTGGGAGGGTAGATGCGCCGCAGGCGAGATCGGCGAGGTGGACACGCTGGCGATGAATGGGCTATGGTACGCCGGTGGATGAGCAGTCTAGGGTTTCGAGAGGGGAGGGGAGAAAGGGCGATGAAGTACGGACGGCGTGATGTAAGATGCTCTGGTGCTGTGGAGTTTGTCGTTTTTGCATGAGGGGGAGAGGAAATGGGGGTGCCATGTAGTGGGGGGAACCGGAACTTACCAAATCAGCCCCGACCTATCATGTAGATGAGGGAGGTATTGTAACTGTTGGTCTTGGTGCACCAAGGACAAAACGGGGATTTCGCATGCTAAAGACTAAGGTGGCGGAAATTTTAGAAGGAGGCGGGAGATTTTGCCGCCCGCGGGATCGTTCGTATCCAGTTTCAACTAATTTTGGACCGTGCTAGCAGGAAGGTCATGCTAGACTATGTACACGGGGCACGCATCAGCAGTTAATAACTGGTGTGAAGTCCACCCCAGAAAAAAGACAATAACTCGGGATGATGCACCGATAACTCGGATGTTCACACGGGCGCGGCCAATCGTACGGGTGTAGTGGCGCGTTCACAAAAAAAGAATCAAACGCTTAGCCTATGTATTTCTCGTGTAAATAGATAATTTAGTGCCATTGGTTATTTAATTTAAACATAATGCATTGACGTGTTTGTGTAGAGGCGCACAAAAAGAAATGGATATTGTAGTAGCTACTTAAAAGTGTTACCTCATATGATTACATAGCCTCCATTTCATAGATTGCGTACCCGTTGAATTCATATATGAATATTACATATATTACATCAAAATAGAAACTTAAATCATCCAAGACTAATGAATTTGAATTCAAGAGTAACAATGGTGCATGTACATGATAGCTACATTAGTTGTTTGAAGGAACATCACTGTAACTTTCGCATGCACAACTGAAAAGGTTTATTTAAATAGAAAAAATGTGATATGTGAGTGTCCAATCTTTATAGCGTTGAATCGATATTGTATCTTTGGCCACGATACGAAGTAGATATTGACTTATTTTCAAGCGATGCACGTCCATGATTGCTAGATAGTGATACGTGAATGAATTGTGCAATCTCTCTGACACACATACATATCTCATTTCCCTATGGGCATCAGAATCACACACGCGCACTTCGTGTATTTCTCTCCCTCCGTCAGGGTTAAATTCGTCTTTCTACCCTATCCTACAAGTCTCTCACACAGAAACACACATGCTCTCTATGTCTAACACGCCCACCCCTTTAATTCCGCCTGCCCACAGCCACTAATATCTCAAAGTATAATAATGTCTCTCACACATATGCTATCTCCTATCCCTTAATATAGGTAGATATGTGTCACACAAACTCCTTCTCCCTACTAGCAAGATGCCCATGCGTTGCACGGAACATCAATATGCATTTGTATGAGAAGTTTATCTTGTGGGAGAAAAGGATGAACGAGGGAATGCCTTATTTGCAAATGCGGAGAGGGGTGTGGGTATATTTTTGCAAAATTGCCATATTTTCTTTCCTGTCCGTGGGATATAAATCGGATGGCCTATATTGCAGGATGGCAGGAACACCATCATCACCAACTCTGTTTTTTTATAAGAGTAGAGATATGTGAGTGTCACTGCCCCCCCCCCCACACGCACACACACCAACACTTCCCAACACCGAAGGAGTAGGGTGACACCTCGATCTTGATACTAATCTATCGACTGGCTTCTCTCTCAAACATACACACACCCACACTTCCCAACACTGAAGGAGTAGGGTGACACCTCGATCTTGATACTAATCTATCGACTGGCTTCTCTCTCAAACATACACACACACACACTACCCCGCACCGAAGGAGTAGGGTGACACCTCGATCTTGATACTAATCTATCGACTGGCTTCTCTCTCAAACATACACACACACACTACCCCGCACCAAAGGAGTAGGGTGACACCTCAATCTTGATACTAATCTATCGACTGGATTCTCTCTCAAACACACACACACACACACACTACCCGGCACCGAAGTAGTAGGGTGGCACATCGATCTTGATAATAATCTGTCTACTCCTCTTTCAAACACACACACACACATACACACACACACACTCGCTAGTTGTGCCTCTGTGCCTACCGCGCACACTCTCGATACGTCTTTCTCACCCCCCCCCAACAATGACAGCAGAAGGGTGACAACTCGATCTGATCATAATCTGTCAATTGGTTTCTCTCTCAAACATTGTGCCTTGGTGCCTCGCTCGGTAGCCCCCTCGATATGTAGACTTCTCGTGCGCGCACAACTGTAGTGACGATGACGCTAAACCCAGTGTGCCTTGTTTTTACCGGCCTCATGTGATAGTTTTCACCCTGTTTTCTATTAATTAACAAGGCAACCTTTTCTTTGTTACTACTAGTGAATCTGAAATCATTCGGGGCAGACATAAAATATATCTCTTCAACCCAATTATCGCAGCAACTATTTTAAAAGAAATTAGCTAGCTGCCGTGCGTTGCACGGAACATCAAGATGCATTTGTATGAGTAGTTTATCTTGTGAGAGAAAAGGCTGAACGAGGAAAGGCCTTATTTGCGAACATGGATAGACGTGTGGGTATATTTTTGCAAAATTTCCATAGTTTCTTTCCTATCCGTTAGATATAAATCCGACGGCCCATATTGCAGGATGGCACGCCCACCATCAGCACCAACTCTGTTTTCTACTTGTAGGATCGTTGAAGGCAAGAGTGTCTAGAGGGGGGGTGATTAGACAACTCGACAAGATAAAAGTTTATGCCTTTTGATTAACATAAGTTCATAGCAAATTCACAATGACAGACAAGTCAAGCATCATGCATACAAGTCGAGCAACATACTAAACATGCAATTCTAGAGTATAGGGCAGCGGAAAGTAAGTTGCATGAATAGTAAAGAGAGTTTGTGAAGAGCAAACGCAATGGAGACACGGAGATTTTTCTCGTGGTTCCGATAGGTGGTGCTATCGTCAATCCACGTTGATGGAGACTTCAACCCACGGAGGGTAACGGCTGCGCGAGTCCACGGAGGGCTCCACCCACGAAGGGTCCACGAAGAAGCAACCTTGTCTATGCCATCATGGCTTACGTCCACGGAGGACTAGCCTTACTCGGGGTAGATCTTCACGAAGTAGGCGATCTCCTTGCCCTTACAAACTCCTTGGTTCAACTCCACATCATGACGGAGGCTCCCAAGTGACACCTAACCAATCTAGGAGGCACCACCTCCAAAAGGTAATAGATGGGGTTGGTGATGATGAACTCCTTGCTCTTGTGCTTCAAATGATAATCTCCCCAACACTCAACTCTCCTCACTGATTTGGCTGTGGTGGAGGAAGGGATTGAGTGGAAAGCAACTTGGAAAGACTAGAAATCAAGTGTCATATGGTGGGAGTGGAGCAACTTGATCTCAACACAAGGGTAGGTAGTTTTCTTCTCGAAATGTAAGGTAGGAGTGGTAGTTCTTTCGATGGCTCTCTCCACGAATGAAGAGGAGGTGGAGGGTATTTATAGCCTCCACACAAAATCCAACCGTTACACACATTTGACCAATCTCGGTCGGACCGAAGTTGACAACTCGGTCGGACCGAAAGTTCAAATCTTGTGAGCGTTGGGATTTTCGTGGGACCGAAAATACAATCTCGGTTAGACCGATTCTTCCAAAGTCTAGGGTTTGCCAATCTCGGTGGGACCGACTTTCTCATCTCGGTGACACCGATTTGAGTCTGTATGTTCTGAAGCTTGGCAACACCAATTTCGAATGACCGAGTTTGGAATCGGAAAATCCGAGATTCTTAGGGTTTGGCTATATGGCTGAGGTGGTTCATCTCGGTGTGACTGAGTTTGGAATCGGTGGGACCGAGATTACTTATGGGTTTATGTTGGAATGAAAGATTGCTGATTGTTTGAGAGATAAATCACTAAGCACTTTAGAGCAACCAGATCATCATCATAACCTCACCCCCTTTTAATAGTATTGGCTTTCCTATGGACTCAATGTGATCTTGGATCACTAAACCAAAAATGGAGTCTTGAGCTTTTGCCAATGTTTTCTTTAGCATCTTAGGGGTTCACCTCTCCAGTCCTTTTGCCATGCCAGAGTGGTTGACTTTCCTGAAACATACTTGTTAAAAGCATTAGTCCAACCACAAAGTATGTTGTCATTAATTACCAAAACCACCTAGGGAGCAAATGTGCTTTCAATCTCCCCCTTTTTGGTAATTGATGGCAACACACAGAAAAGGATATCAAAGCTTACTGAAAGAAAGACAGGATTATCATTAAAGCTTTGACAGACATGTAGTACACAAGCTCCCCCTACAAGTGTGCAAGATTTTAGATATTGGTTTTGGACTACCACAAGCACACATGAGAGAAAAGCAAGATGTGCTGCATGCAGCTTGGCTATATGCATCAGAGCAGATGAGGGTAAATGAGAGATGATGCATATGTGCATGGTGATTTCTTGCAAACAAGTATTCACAAGCAAGTCACCATCATGCACATCCTGCAAGATGCATATACTTACCTTGAAGTTCCTTGGTGATGTACCTGAAGAAATAAACTTGGGAAAACACGGTTAGATAACACAAGAGTAGTTCTTCAACCAACAGCAAGAACATCAAGAATACCAAGCCAGGGATGACATGTATAGAGAGTGTCTCATGTTGAGCACTGGCTTGAATCAGCCAACATGTCTCCCAAGACTAGAAGATTTTCAATGAGCTCTGAGAGATTTTGCTTTCCATAAAATACCAATTGTGATCTTCAGAGGATATCAATTGTATGAAGTACCAATTGTACTTTACCAATGGTGAGAGCAAGAAAAAACAAAATCAAGAGAAATAATGCCAACAGTGTTATCACAGTGAAATATATGGCAAAGCTTTGATGTGATCCTCTCCCCCTTAAGGTAAGATTGTTCTTCCTTTAAAATATGTTCTCCCCTTATCCTCCAATCTTCCCTTAAGCTCCCCCTAAATCTTCTCCCCCTTTGACATCAAGTGCCGAAAAGGACAGTAGACAAGGAAGGACAAGAAGGATGGAAGGAAAGAAGTGGGTTCATTAAGAATCACAACAGAGCAATTTTAATATGTAACATGTAAATCATTTAGATGAGCTGTAGAAAATGATATCCTGGTGAATGTAAATCGGTGACACCGAAATGATATGGATCGGTGTGTCCGAAAGTCAGAGACTTAGGGCGGATCCCTTTTTCGGTCAGACCGAAATGATTGAATCGGTGACGCCGAGTTTAATTCCAAGGAAATGTAGAAATAATTCAGCTCACTGTGCAAGGAATGTTTCCGAAGATTTGCAATGAATTTGTAAAAGATTTTCAGGGAATTTATTAGAGCGGAAAAATATACACAAGAACAAAAGAAACAGCAATGAAAAGAGTACTAGATGAAGTTTTTTTTTTTTTTGTTAAAAAAAAAGGAAAAACTCAACATGAGAATCAAAAGAGACAATAGTAAAACTCCAAATCATATGTACTTCATCTAGACAAGGGTCGGCGACATTGTCACCTATGTTTGAGTATATTGACTTAGGAGTCAAATGAGAACATTTGATCATAGGTCATACTCACGGTTTAAGCTCAAAATGGGGTTACCATTTTTCGATTAAGCATTTGATGTGATCACATCTTTTGAAGCTGCTTGTACCCATGTCTTTGAGCAAAGCTTTTTCAAGATGTGAAAGACATACCTTGGGCTTGTTGTTGCTTGTTCTCATGTAGGTGAACTTGATGTAGTTGCTCATAGGATGTGAAGTTGGAGCACCATAATCAAGTGTGTAGTTCATCTTCCTACATGGGTTAGGCAAGCAAGGAAATACTCAAGAATATCCAATATGACATGAGTGAAGTACTAGAAGTATATGGTGTCAAAAGGATATGTGGAATTTTGTTCCTTGAACTCAACATCCCAAGAGCTAGATACTTGGTCAATGACAAGATTACTCATGATTTGAGTGAGTGATAATCTTGTAGAATGTAGACCATCCAAGTACCTGCAAGGAGTTAGATGCAATACAAGGGGGCAAAAGTGTCCAAGACATGTGATCATCATCATAAGAGAAGTATCAAGGATTAGTCAATTAGGCTCATGCCTTGCATGCATCAATGGAGTTTTCACTCCAAGTTTGAAGCATCAATGATGTTCAACTCACTCCTCAAGCGACAAAACACTTTCTCATCAAGTGGTTTTGTGAAGATATCTGCAAGCTGTTTGTCAGTACGAACATGCTTAAGATCAATGTCACCCTTAGCAATATGATCACGAATAAAATGGTGACGAACTTCAATGTGTTTCGTGCGAGAGTGTTGCACAGGATTGTGTCCAATCTTAATTGCACTCTCGTTGTCACAAAGCAAAGGAACATGTCTCGCATGTATCCCATAGTCCTTAAGCATTTGTTTCATCCATAGCAACCGAGCACAACACGAACCAGCAGCAATATATTCTCGCTTCTGCGAGAGATAATGATATCGAGTTTTGTTTCTTGGATGACCAAGACACAAGGGATCGACCAAGAAATTGACATGTACCGAAGTTGACTTTCTATCTATCTTGTCTCGGCATAGTCCGAGTCGGAATAGCCAACAAGATCGAAAGAAGCTCTCTTAGGATACCATATGCCAAAGTTAGGTGTGTGTATCAAATATCTCACAATTCTTTTAACAGCTTTAAGATGACATTCTTTAGGAGCAGCTTGATATCGAGCACACATGCATACACTCAACATTATATCGGGACGAGAAGCACAAAGGTATAGTAGAGAACCAATCATGGATCGATAAACCTTTTGATCAACAGGTTCTCCACCTTTAGTCAAGTCATTATGTCCATTAGTAGGCATGGGGGTTCTCATACCTTTGCTCTCCTGCATGTTGAACTTCTTGAAGAGATCCTTAGTGTACTTAGTTTGTGAGACAAAAGTACCCTCCTTAGATTGCTTGATTTGCAACCCAAGGAAGAACTTGAGTTCACTCATCATGGACATCTCATACTTCTCTGACATAAGCTTCCCAAACTTCTCACTAAAATCAGGGTTAGTTGAACCAAAGATAATATCATCGACATATATTTGGCACACAAATAGTTCACCGTCAACCCTTTTGTGAATAGCGTTGAGTCAATTTTACCAATTTCAAATCCTTTTTCAAGAAGAAAGCTAGTCAAGCATTTGTACCAAGCTCTAGGAGCTTGTTTAAGACCATAAAGAGCTTTGTGCAATTTGTAAACATGATTAGGCTTTTAGGATTCACAAATCCGGAGGTTGTTTCACAAAACTTCCTCCTCAATTTCACCATTCAGAAAAGCACTTTTAATGTCCATTTGATAGAGAGTAATGTTATGGTGGTTGGCATAAGCAAGAAGAATGCGAATGGACTCAAGTCTAGCAACGGGGGCATAGGTCTCACCATAGTCCATACCTTCGACTTGTGTGTAACCTTGTGCTACGAGACGAGCCTTGTTGCGGATGACTTGTCCATCTTCATCTTGTTTGTTCCGAAACACCCATTTGGTTCCAATGACGTTTTGGTCATCATTGGGCTTCTCTACCAAAGACCAAACGTTGTTCCTCTCGAAGTTGTGCAGCTCTTCATGCATAGCGTTCACCCAATCCGGGTCTTCAAGCGCTTCTTCTACCTTCATAGGTTCAAGACTGAAATAAATGAGTAATGCTCACAAAAGTTAGCTAAACGAGTTTTAGAGCGAGTGATTCTCCCGGAGTTGATGTCATTCATCATTTGTTCCACGGGATGGTCTTTCTTGACTCTTTCTCGAACTCGGGATAGCTTTTGTCGTGGTCGTGGCTGAGCTTCCTCATCATCCTCATCTTCTTCTTCATCTGTGTTGTTGGTGTTGTCTTGAGGTGGTGGAGAAGGAGGTTGTGGTGGATCTTCTTGTCGCACTTCCTCATCTTGGTGAGTTCCACTTGTGGAGGCCTCCATGTTGCCTTGAGGTTCACCTTGCCGTGAGGTAGGAGGCTCCACGTATGTAGATGAGGTACTCTCCTTCACTTCCATGGGACGAATCCTTCCAATGGATAAATCTTGAATGGCTTCCGATGGGTCCTTGTCTCCTACATCAATAGGCATTTGCTCTACTTGCGAGCCATTAGATTCATCAAACTTCACATCTACCGTCTCTTCAACCTTTCGGGTGAAATTATTGTAGACACGGTAGGTGTGAGAGTTTGATCCATAACCGAGGAAAAAGCCTTCATGAGATTTAGGAGCAAATTTAGACCGACGATGCTTATCAAGAATATAGCATTTTGAACCAAAGACACGAAAATATCCCACTTGGGGTTTGTTACCCGTAAGGAGCTCGTATGAAGTCTTGCCGAGAAGCTTGTGAAGATAAAGTCTGTTGATAGCATGACAAGCTGTCTCAACGGCTTCACCCCAAAAGTGTTTTGGTGTCTTGTATTCATCAAGCATTGTCCTCGCCATCTCAATGAGCGTTCGGTTCTTCCTCTCAACAACCCCGCTTTGTTGAGGTGTGTACGTAGCTGAGAACTCATGTAGAATCCCTTCCTCATCGAGAAAAGAGTCCACATGGGCGTTCTTGAACTCCGTCCGTTGTCATCCGAACCTTCTTGATCTTCACCTCAAATTGATTACGAGCCTTTCTAGCAAAGGTTTTGAAGATTTTCAACCTGCGATTTGTCATCAAGTAGAAATACCCACGTAAATCTGGAAAAGTCATCTACAATAACTAGACCAAAGGAGTTACCACCAAGGCTTTTGTAAGCATTGGGACCGAAGAGATCCATATGAAGAAGCTCAAGCGGTCTCCTTGTGGTCATGATATTCTTAATGGGATGACTTCCTCCAACCTGTTTTCCTGCTTGACATGCACTGCAGAGTCTATCTTTGTCAAAGAAAACATCTTTTACACCAAGAATGTGATCACCTTTGATTAGCTTATCTAAATTACGCATACCAACATGTCCAAGCCTTCTATGCCAAAGCCAACCTTTAGCAGATTTAGCAATAAAGCAAGTTCTAGGTTGAGCTTTCTTAGTGAAATCGACAATGTATAAGTCACCTCTACGAATGCCAGTAAATACCATATTATGATTGTCACTACGAAAAACCTGGCAATCTACTTTGGTGAATAGCACATTGTATCCAAAGTCAGCTAATCTAGACACGGAAAGTAAATTGTATCCAAGTGATTCAACAAGCATGACATTTTTAATGGAGCTATCATGAGATATGGCCACCTTACCAAGGCCAAGTACCTTACCCTTGGAGTTGTCTCCAAAAGTCACATACTTGCGTGGACCATCGTTCTTTGCAAGCTCTCGAAACATGTCTTCATCTCCGGTCATGTGATCGGTGCATCCACTATCAAGAATCCATTCTTTGCCACCGGATATGTAGTCTCTCATATTTGCCATTAGACTGAGACTCTTCATGATCTTCTCTAGCTCGGTGTCCGAATCATCATCATGCTCATGCTCATCATCATATTGACCCATAGATAATTCATCATCAATACCTAGGTCAATTTGACAATGACTTGCATCAGTTTTATCAACGTGATAATAGTCATCCGAATGCAAAACAAGAGCATTTCTAACTAGAACATTGATAAGACCGGGATCACCCTTCTTTTTCATAAGATCACGAAGCTCAAAGAAGCATTTATCAAAATTAGGATCTTTGGGGCGCAACATATCAAATTCAACTGTCTTGTATAGAATTTCATCAAGACCTCTCAACGAGTAGTCCGGATAAAGTTCTTCCAAGAACCTCCACATAGCATGGGCGCACTCAAAGTTCGTCACAAGCTCAAGCAAGTTATCAGGCAAACCTCTAATGATAAGATTGACAGTTCTTAGGTTACGAAGCAAATCAAGCTCTTCATCTACAGTAGGGTGCAAGGGGTCAGATGGTGGTACATATGGCGTTTCTACATATTTGCGCAAGTTGTATATCTTAAATATAGCAAGCATTTCAATCCTCCACGAGTTATAGGATACTCCATCAAGAATAGGCACTCTATGACTAATACTCCCAAACGTAGACACGTCCATCTTCCTCCAATGGTGTGCAAACCAAAGCAATGGAGACCAATGCTCTGATACCAATTGTAGGATCGTTGAAGGCAAGAGTGTCTAGAGGGGGGGTGATTAGACAACTCGACAAGATAAAAGTTTATGCCTTTTGATTAACATAAGTTCATAGCAAATTCACAATGACAGACAAGTCAAGCATCATGCATACAAGTCGAGCAACATACTAAACATGCAATTCTAGAGTATAGGGCAGCGGAAAGTAAGTTGCATGAATAGTAAAGAGAGTTTGTGAAGAGCAAACGCAATGGAGACACGGAGATTTTTCTCGTGGTTCCGATAGGTGGTGCTATCGTCAATCCACGTTGATGGAGACTTCAACCCACGGAGGGTAACGGCTGCGCGAGTCCACGGAGGGCTCCACCCACGAAGGGTCCACGAAGAAGCAACCTTGTCTATGCCATCATGGCTTACGTCCACGGAGGACTAGCCTTACTCGGGGTAGATCTTCACAGTAGGCGATCTCCTTGCCCTTACAAACTCCTTGGTTCAACTCCACATCATGACGGAGGCTCCCAAGTGACACCTAACCAATCTAGGAGGCACCACCCTCCAAAAGGTAATAGATGGGGTTGGTGATGATGAACTCCTTGCTCTTGTGCTTCAAATGATAATCTCCCCAACACTCAACTCTCCTCACCGATTTGGCTGTGGTGGAGGAAGGGATTGAGTGGAAAGCAACTTGGAAAGACTAGAAATCAAGTGTCATATGGTGGGAGTGGAGCAACTTGATCTCAACACAAGGGTAGGTAGTTTTCTTCTCGAAATGTAAGGTAGGAGTGGTAGTTCTTTCGATGGCTCTCTCCACGAATGAAGAGGAGGTGGAGGGTATTTATAGCCTCCACACAAAATCCAACTGTTACACACATTTGACCAATCTCGGTCGGACAAGTTGACAACTCGGTCAGACCGAAAGTTCAAATCTTGTGAACGTTGGGATTTTCGGTGGGACCGAAAATACAATCTCGGTTAGACCGATTCTTCCAAAGTCTAGGGTTTGCCAATCTCGGTGGGACCGACTTTCTCATCTCGGTGACACCGATTTGAGTCTGAAGGTTCTGAAGCTTGGCAACACCAATTTCGAATGACCGAGTTTGGAATCGGAAAATCCGAGATTCTTAGGGTTTGGCTATATGGTGAGGTGGTTCATCTCGGTGTGGTGAGTTTGGAATCGGTGGGACCGAGATTACTTATGGGTTTATGTTGGAATGAAAGATTGCTGATTGTTTGAGAGATAAATCACTAAGCACTTTAGAGCAACCAGATCATCATCATAACCTCACCCCCTTTTAATAGTATTGGCTTTCCTATGGACTCAATGTGATCTTGGATCACTAAACCAAAAATGGAGTCTTGAGCTTTTGCCAATGTTTTCTTTAGCATCTTAGGGGTTCACCTCTCCAGTCCTTTTGCCATGCCAGAGTGGTTGACTTTCCTGAAACATACTTGTTAAAAGCATTAGTCCAACCACAAAGTATGTTGTCATTAATTACCAAAACCACCTAGGGAGCAAATGTGCTTTCACTACTCCCTCCGTCCGAAAATACTTGTCATCAAAATGGTTAAAAAGTGATGTATCTAAAACTAAAATACATCTAGATACATTTCCTTTTATCCATTTTGATGACAAGTATTTTCGGACGGAGGGAGTATTTGTCTTTTTAGAGATTTCAACAAGTGACTATGACCGGACCTTACCAACATACTCAAAAAAGTAGTCCATAATTTTGATGTTACCCTCTTTTCTTGGCGGTGCAGTGCCATCTGGATACCTCATAAATAAATCAAGGACAAATATGACCCCTTCCTGAAAAGACATACGTAGCAAAATGAGTGAATCTACACTCTAAAATATGTCTATATACACATCCGTATGTGGTAGTCCATTTGAAATCTAAAAAAGACAAATATTTAGGAACGAATGGAGTATATATAAGAGTAGACATGGAGATATATCTCCAGCATGGTCTACAACAAAAATGTGCTGGGCTGGTTAGCGCTGGATGCTCGCAACGCGATGACATGAGATCGAATTCTGTCTTTTAACTTTACATTTTTATACTATATATTACTCTACTTATTTCATATGTACTTCTTTTGCTACTGTACTGACAGTGGAACCCACAGAGTACTTAGAATATTAAGGATGTACTTGTTTCTTTTTAACTTTCTGTACGAAGCTGTAGCCACCCTGCAAGTCACGTGTACACTGTACATGCAATTAACTTTTTATAGAGGGACAATCATACAGGCAATTAACTTTTTATAGAGGGACAATCATACAGGCAATTAACTCAAATGGATTGGATGTTACTCTATTATTTCCAGCATAAAAAGCATCTCCAACGGCAGCCGCAAATTTCCTCCCGCTTCCTTCCACGGAGGACGACATCAAACGCCAGCGGCATACATTTTTACAACTCTAACCAACCAAATAGAATTCGTGCAAACACGGACTGATTTCATATAAGCATGAAGGATTTCGTATAAAAAAGCCGGATCTTCATATAAACATGATGGATTTCATTACATTTACATGAACTAAGAGGTGCCAATCCGGCTCTCTCGTATAATTAATACTCCCTTCGTCCGGAAATACTTGTCCTAGAAATGGATATATCTAGACTTATTTTAGTTCTAAATGGCCGCCCGCGGATCCCTTTGTCTTTCTCATGTCCGTCAGACACTTGCGGGGTCGAGAAGGTCCTCGGGAGAGACGAAGCAGGAAAGAAACCGCCTGAATCCGCGGTCGTCGCCTCGGCGGTGGCCTTCATGGGTCCCAAGTGGCGGCGGCCTCCCGTGTTCTACTTCTCCTTGATGATGGCGGCGGACACGGAGAAGCTGGCCACCGACTCGTCGCTCTCCACGCACCTGGCTTCTGTCTCTGCCTGCATGGAACTGCCGCAGGCACGGGAGGCGCGCCCATAGACACGGGAGGCGCGGCCACCGCAGACACTGGTGGCGCGGTATGACGCGGCAGCGACGGCGCCCGTACCGGCATGCTCGCCGCCGTGCCGGCGTGGAGCAACTCGCCACTCCTCATCAAGCTGAACTGGAGCGACGAGTTGCTGAACCACGCTACCGCTTAGCGGCAATCGGCCCGCTCCGGCCAAGCGAGGTTGGTGCAGCACCGAGCGGCCTCGCCCGTATCCGGAGGGCTCGGCGGGCCACCCAGCCGGGTAATATGCCGGAGAACGGCTCATCGGAAGCCATCGGAAGGGTGGAGAAAATGGTGAAGGAGGAGATAGGGGAGCGGTGGAGGGGTGCGATTCTTGCCCGCTGTCTGTCTGGCCTCGTGTAAATTGAGGGCGAAGAGTTGGAGCTTGGCTGGCGTCTGGCCTCGTTTAAACTGAGGGCGGATGGGAGGAGCTCAGCTGGTGTTGTGTTTAATTCCGGCCCGCTCATGAACGGACGTGTGGCCGGAGTAGGATTCCCGGTTTGCATGCGAGTTTAACGGAGGGGTTTAATGGAGGCGCCGGGCGTGCAATGGGCGGCGCATTACTATTCGATTTGACAGCATTAATGAGCCGTCAAATCACAAAGGCCCTCGCCTCTCGTGAAACCGACCGAGCTAGACTGCCCCGCCCTCTAGCCTTTTAAAATGTATATACTCCACTTTTGTACAGTAGTAGTATCGATGGATTGGGCCATGGAGCAAAACTTGAAATTAAAAAAAAGGTGGTACATATAGAGAACGCTCGTGAACTTTGTGTCATACATGGCAATAAATAAAGTACTACATGATACTAATATATGATACATGGCGCAGGAGTACTAAGGCTGTCCATAGTGGGGGTAACATAAGTAGTAACATGCACTTGGGACTCGCAAACATGCTTATGTGGCAGGCAAAGAAGAGAAAGATGGTTATAGTAACATAGGTAGATACCGTAACATAATAAATGCGATGCTACTATGTGTCATGCATGGAAATAAATGAGACCACCTACGATACTAATCTATGATACTATGCACTATAGAGGTAGTAACATAGACTAGTAACATATACATGTTACTACCTCCGTCTGGGTTTATTGTTCCCCATTGTATTTCGTGCCAAAATTTGACCATAGATTAAACTAACAGAACGTTCACGCATGTCACCAAACATTATATTTTTGAAAACTATGTTCAAATACGAATCCAATGAGGTAATTGTTCTTGACATGCATTAACATTTTTTAGTTAAATCTTAAGTCAAAATTTGGCACAAACTACAAAGGGGACCTATAAACCAGGACGGAGGTAGTACTAGTCTAAGTTACTCCCCACTATGACCAGCCTAAGTATTATTAATACAGTTTTGCTAGAACTCATCTAGATGAGATATAATTTGGTCTCATTCATCTTTTATAGCCATTGGGTGTGTTGCTATAAGATGCGTGTGTGCTGACGTGGGTTGTATTTATTCTTGTGTAACAAGCTGACCACTGCATGTCATGTTTGATAGTCTCAAGTCATTAAAAGCATACAAGTCATTCCTCTATTTATGTCAAGAAACAACATGAGAGTTAATGCACTGCGCCTATGTGTTTACTATTTGGTTTTCGTAAGATGACTTAATACTCACTTAGACGGAGGGAGTATTTGATTTGACAGCAGGCGGCGCAGTTCCCGATACGGATTTAATGCAGACGAGGGAGGGAGTAGCGGTTCCCGATATGTTGAACGGCCAATGCATCCTCCTTCAATTAATGCATGAGGGAAGTAATGGGAGGAGGTCCGGGAAAAGAGGCTGCACGATGTGAATGCAACGCAGTTTGCCCTCATTGTCCTCATATAAAGGCGCCCCTCCATTCCAATGCATCCACCACATCGTACGCACCTAAGCATTTGCCTAAGCACCTACACTAAGTGCAAAAGAGCTTACTCCAGACCCATGGCGGCGATGTGCGTGAGCGGCCAGCGGCTGCGCCAGATGGTCCACGACGCCGGCCTGCAGCATGGCACCGAGGATCGTCTCCAGACGGTGTTAGAGACCGGCTGGTGGATGGCCGCCGTCGATGCCAACTACGACTCTCAGTTGGACCAGATGATCGTTGCCACCAGCAACAAGTTCACTGTCCTCAAGAAGCTCGCGGCCGACATCGCCGTACTCCTCCAGCCCGCGTGCCCGGGCTCCCCATTGCCTGCCACCCTAATCGGCCTCCATGGCCAGAACATTTTTCAAGCACTGGTGGCCCTGCGACTGCCCGCCGACACCACGAAGAATGTGCACCTGGAGGTCGTGTTCGCCGCGAGGCGACTCACCCTGCAAGAATTCGTCGACCTACACATCCACGTGTACGAGCAAATCGTGTACATAGGTATCTACAAGGCCAGTGAGGACGCTATGACGTTGGCCTTCCTCAACCGGCTGGAAGCCTTGGATGCCTTTGCTGAGAAGCACCTCGACCCGCCACAAAGCCGCCGCATTAGCCACGGTCGGTGGCCCGGCGCACTAAGTTGAGGAGGAGGAGGTCGTACGTTTGTGGATCCATCTTTCTTCTTGCCTTCTATAACCACCATTGCGATCGCATCATCGTGGCCTTAATTCTTATTGTGTTGTTGTATTCTCGTTCCAGTCAATACCGACATGTGCGATCCCTTTGCTTAATTATATGCATCACTGTAACTAGTACTCCATCCGTCAATTTATAAGTTGTGCTTACCTTTTCCATTAACTTCGTGCAACGCGCGGGCATCTTGCTAGAAACACTAGAGTATGTCTATATAATCTGTATGTGATAGTCCATTTGAAATCTCAAAAAAGACAAATATTTAGGTACGGAGGGAGTAATATATTAGGAGTATATCAAAACAATAGTGATTTCTTTCAAGTTTGTGCACAAATACTACTATTCTACTACATTGGATCCGTGGCAACGCATGGGCACATTGCTAGTAAAAGGAAAAGGCATGTCGCGTTCGCGTCGCACCCCCACACGCCCGGGAATCAGGAGTACAACACGGCCCGTCCGGCACGACACATAGCTTAGGGAAGGCGTGTTGCCTAGCATTTTCACTTTCATGTGGGACCGCCGTTGAGCAAACCGACACCCCGCCCGCCGCCGGGTTGGAAAACAGAAACGAGGGGAAGATCTAGCTGTTGCACGGAAGCCAAGAAATTTGGTGTCAGACGGGGCCCGTTGATAGAGTAGGAGCATTCCGTACTAGTACTACTCCTACTAGTACCAAGTTTGTACTCCTAATACTATATTACTAGTAGTACCACTATACAACTAGTACGTACGTCCACGGCACAACATCGTAGGATTAAAAAACGGGAAGATCTTGTTTTGGGTGATTTATCTTTTTTCAATCAACGTAGTATGAATAATATGATGTGGGGGGCACCCATGAAGCTTATGTGGCTTGGTTGCATGGCTACGGAAGGTTAGAGAAAAATAAATAGATAATGTGTTTAGAGTGCACTCCACTAAATAGATATACTTTGGATCCATTGCAACAGACCGGCACATCTATATCTATACCCCCTATATAGTGTGTGAAAAACTTTGAAAGTTGGTTGTTGGATGAGCCAATCCGACGGTACAAAGATGGCAAATCCGAGCACTACTGGCCGTTGGATATCTTCCACCAGATTCCGCCACATGTATAATCTAGAAGACTCCATGGTTGAACTTAATTCATGACTAACTTTCCCACAACTAAGCTTAGGCAAAGTTATTAGTTCTTCAAAATGAGAGCCACAAGTTGGCAAGCCTAAGGGAATCTTGCCACATTTTTTGTGTGTATGTCATGTGGGGCGTTAGTGTGGCTTGCCTAAGGTGTGGCTTGAACCAAACACTCACCTAAGTTAATCAAACTTGCCTAACCTTACATTCCACCAGATTTTGCCACATGTTAGAATCCAGAAAACTCCACATGCAGAAGCATAATGCACAAACAACCAGAATCTCATGAGTGCAATGCACGTGTACCTTACTAGTAAGAAACAAATTTCAGTTTTGGCACGAGCTCGTACTGCGGGAGCACCACAAGGCCTGCCGCAGGAGTTACAATTCCCTCTCGGGGCCCACGGGACCGAACTTGAGTGGCTTAGTGCCCGGTCTATGAGTCAATGACATGCGGACCTTAAATGCGGCTGGCCCACATGTCATTCTCATGGTGGTGGCGTGGTTCGTGACTTACTCGTTCGAGATGAACCGGCCGGTGGTGGCGTGGTCGTGTTGAGGGTGCCACAACTGGGCATCGGGGCATTACGAGGCGTAGATGGCCACACCGGCGGGTACTACTGTAGTACATAAGTACTCCAGCCGAGGATTGATGCCCGAGACGAAATGTGTCACAGCCGCTGGATGAAAATTCGATGGTGCGGGAGTATGGATCGGAGCACAGTAGCAGAGCAGGCAAACCGCGTCCAATCAGGTGTGTCTATGGTAGAAAGTTGATGGTCTCCACAGTTCAGCTGGCCCGCATGTCATGCACACAAAGGCAGAGGAGCGGTGGGGCCGAGAGGGATGAGGGGCACGAACAATCCTACCATTCTGTCACTGACATGTGGGACCAATAAGCGTGAGTCCCACCTGTCAGCGAAGGAAAGGCAGGGCAAGGCAGTGATAGCCACGTCAGAGGATCCATGTCCACGTGGGGGGACGTCGTGCCGTGGGTTGGAGCGGTGTCGTGGGAATCACGTGTAGGTATGGCAGTGGTAGAAACAAGAAACGTGATGGCCGTCGTGGTTCAACTTCCATGGACAAGTTGTCATGTCTGCTGACACATGTATATCAAAACTAGAGTGTTTATATTTCAAGCACGTGAACAAGTATTATTCTACTAGTTTGGATCCATTGCAATGCACGGGCCAGCACATTGGTAGTAGTAGTGTCCATCTCTATCTCTAGAGGCCTTCCCTCGTTCATCCTTTTCTCTCACAAGATAAACTAATCATACAAATGCATCTTGATGTTCCATGGAACGCATGAGGATGTTTCCTTGGTGGTCTCTCCAGTGCGGCGTGGCCGTAGTTGCAAGTTGACGCCCCTTGAGATGCCGACGTTGAGGGGCACTTGGATTTCCTCCTATGAGCAGGTAAGATGAGTTTGATCACGTAGTAAATGCATTCTAAAGACTACTTCCGTGTCCATTTCCTAATTCTCCCCCTGCCCACTGTTTCACAGGCTAGGCTCGGTGCGAGTGGAGATTGGCTTGCATATGTACAGGAGGGTACCAACATCAATTTGCACAACATTTACAACGGTGACACCGTTCTAGTAGAACCTTTGTCCAACATTGGGATTAGCCATGCAACGGGTCACCGCATGAATTGGTACGATGGAACCACGGTGAGATTGAATAAGATAGCACGAACCTTGCACATGGCGGTCAAAGGCGGACCATGCTGCCTGTGGACCCGATAGGTGACTGGTCCACATGTAATGCTCCCGAAGGCAGAGGGGCAGTGGGGCCAAGAGGGGTGAGCCGCAGGTCGGGGGACGTGTGGTTTCATGGGTTCGAGCGGCGTCGTGGGAATCGCGGGTGGCTGTGGTAGAAACTTGATGCTCGCCGCATTTAAGGTGGCCCACATGTCATGCACACAAAGGCAGAGGGGCGGTGCGGCCGAGAGGGGTGAGGCACACGTCGGGGGGCGTGGTGCCGTGGGTTGGAGAGGCGTCGTGGGAATCGCGAGATGAAACGTGATAGTCGCCGTAGTTGAACTTCCATGGACAAGCTGTCATGTCTACGGACACATGCACTACATACCGATCATAGGAAGGAGTAGCACAGAAAGCTATATATGCGGATAAATAGTTCCTTATAGTCAAGCGGACCCATGCTACTACTCTGTTCCAAAGACATGCACACCATCGAAATAGTCCATCTATATCAATATACACCGAGAGGGAATAATTTTTTTTAAAAGAGAGGAAATAGTTCATCCATCCATAATGCCCTCCTGCTGGTGCAGCGTTTTCTTCTTCTTCTTCTTCTTCTTGTTGTTCTCATTCTCTGTGGGAGACGGCTTCACAACAAGCTCTTTGGACCTTGCAGCTATCTCGAAACCCACACGGGCATCGAGGGCAGCATATTTTATCCGCTCGTACGTCAAGGGATAATTCTCCCATCCAGACGACCTTAATGCCACCGTCTCATCACCCTTCTGAAGATTTGTACCGAGCACAAATTTTGCTACGTCGAATAGGGATGGTGTCCGTTTAGCACAATCTTCTACATGAATTTTGATTCTGGTTTGTAGGTCAGTGATGCTTTTCAAATCAAGGTTGTAGGGATCCAGCTTCTATTTGTCCCCTTCGATGGCTGCCACACAGAAGTATACATCCTCCCGAGACAAGAAATCATGAAGCTCACCTGGTATGGAGGGCGAGTGTATGATGTGGTACGCCAAAACATCATCTTCAAGGCACAGCTAAAGGACGGCGGCGCGCTGGATCTTCCCAGGGGCCACTCCGTGTACTCTGCGTCGAGACCGATGACCCTCGTCTCTACCTTTTTGAGGGAGTTGGATACATTGTTGATCCACTGCCGAACAACCCTTGGGTGGACGGTGACGGTGGCAACTATGCGCATCGAGCCTTCGACGAGGACATGTTGGATGCTAAAAACCTGCATCTCGATCTCTTTTGCCATTTGGAACCGCTGGAACGGAGGGCTATGGTTTGGAGAATTAGGATTAGATGGCTAGTCTAACTAAAGTAGTAGATGATTATTTAAAGAGGTTAAAACAATGTGAACGCAGTGGGGTTTGGATGCAAATGAAGACGAAGGGGAGGTGAAGAAGCCGAGGTGAATCGGTTCCCGATGGAGAAGTAAATGGGAGAAGTGGCGTGCAGGCAGTTGATTAGACGCCTAGGTAGACTAAACGAAAAGGCTATGAGGGTAGACTGAGGAGTCGTACCTGTTCGTGTACGTGCCCATCCTTCCTGATAGATGGGACCTATGCAAACAGATAAAAAAATGTGTTGTAGCTTTTTTTTGAGCGCGTGAGTGGGAGACACAACATTCTCTGGTTAAGGAATACTCCCTCCGTTTAGGTGAGTATAAGTCACCTTATGAAAATCAGGTTTTCCCAAAACCTTTAGGCGTGGAGCATTAACTTCCTGCTCGATCCCCTCCCAGCCTCGTTAGCCAGCGTTCTCTTCCTCTGCTGCCGCGTTCTACCTTTCCATTTTCCTCTTCTCAAGTGTGGAGCGATCTGCATGCCATCCTTGATGCACGTAAGCGACCTTTGCATGCATCGCGCAGGGCGTTGATTGGGCATGCACGAGAATTTGGTTACGCTTGCAATATGGATGATACCTGAACGATGAAGTGAACATGCATGCTAGCACGGGAGACCTATTTCCGCTATACAATACTGGAGCACTCATGTTCCTACCAGTAGTAGTAGTAGTAGTAGTAGTAGTAGTACAACTGTGGTACACTTGATGGTCAAAATACTATTCATCCGGTCCTCACAGTGAAGTGACAACACCCTGCGCCTGACACTAGTCCAGGCGAGGCGGCGTGTTCGGGTTACCAAAGTCAGCCTCACCCTGTGCACTGTGCAGTCTGTCACCTCCGTTGTACAGCACATTGGCGCCTTGCCTCGTCTCCCTCTCTGCTCCCATAGCACCACTCCATCTCCATCTCCTTCTCCGTCTCTGTCTCCGTCTCCATCTCACTGTGCCCCCGTGTACCGTCGCCTCACTCGCCTCCCCCAGTACCACTATTCCCTCGCTAGCCACTCCAGCACCCACATCCTTCTCCCCTGTAAATCAAGCCCCCTTCCAAACTCCACCATGGCCGAACGCGAACCGTGCAACATCCATATGAGCCACGATTGGAGCAATCTCCCAAGTGACATCCTCGACCTCTGTTGTTCGTGTATGGATATGTTAACCGCCCTGCGGCTGGCTGCATGCTCGAGGGACATGCACACGGCCATCATCGAAGCGAGGCCTAAGCTTTTCAAGACACCCTGCTTGCTGCTATCTGGTCTTGCAAGATTGGCTCACCATGATACGGAGGCGTGCATGATGCCCCTCGACTTCAATCCGATCTCCATTAGCCGAAGCTTCTTTGCAGGTATGTAGTGTGTCGTTGTACATCATTTCCCTCGACATTGATCCGATCACCATCGCCCGAAACTTCTTGGCAGGTATGTACTGGGTCGGCATGAACTCCCACTGGATGGCTGCCTTCAGAGAAGACGGTAAAATGTTGGTGCTCGTGAACTTCCAGACCTCCCATGAGATTATCCTTCCTCCATTGGATTATATAGAGTATTACCATCGTGGTCCAAGTCATCTAGATTACTACGTCAGTTGGACGGACCTTGTTTTGCAGAAGATTGTAATCTGCCAAGTGCCCACACGACATGCGAATTACGCAGACTTCAAGCTAATTGCCTTGTTCGACCGCGTACTCGCCTATCTTTACGCCGGTGCCTTCTTTAGCTGGAGACAACTCGGCTCGCAGTGGATCATCGTCAAAGCTGATACACACTTCTGTGATGCTATTGAACACAATGGCATCATCTACGCGATCGACAAAGAAGATGGCACCACGTATTGCTGGGACGGCGCGTGTAAGTTGTTTCCGTCTCATGTTAATGATGACGCCATGACACTGTTTGAACTTTTTGTGATGATTGGCATATCCCTATTTGAGCAGAATTTGAGTAGAGCTATGGCAATGTATTAGAGACACCGTAAATCAGCTATATTTGGAATGAGTTAATTCATGTGATTGTGACCATGTCATTACAGCCAATTTGTACCCTGAATAATCAAACGGTTAGGAATATATGGATATTATCCTTATTTTATAGTAATCTATATACTGTTGGTTTCCTCATTTTCATGATGTAGAAACATGCACCACACTGTTGGTTTCATCTAACCGTACATTAGGGAAGTAAATGTGCATATGGAGAACTCTATATTTGGAAGTAGTGAAATCCTGCAATGCTTACCATGTGTACATACCTATATTCGCCCTTCAGCAATCAATGGCTAGAATAATATCCTCACAAATTTTTTGCTCACAGAACACGAGTATATAACAATGCATGGTCTGTTAGTTACCTTGAAGAATTTGTTTGTGAGGACAGAACATGATTACATAACATGCATGACATGGTAGCTTCCTGTGAAGAATCGATTGAGAGATAACATGAGTATAACCATGCATGGCACTTCTATATTTTTGAACCCAGAATACATTTCCCTGTATTTTCCTCCCAGTTCCAATAGGGACATATCAATGTTGTTTCTTGCATTATCCTACTCATACTCTGAACAATGTTGATCTTACATTAACAATGCCTGTCCTTTTCGATATGATGCAGTGTCCCTAAAGTTACTGCCCTTTGTAATCACACCACCTTTGCCAAAAACAGGGAAGCACAACTGGTTCCTCGCTCGATCAGACGACGATAAAAGACTGATGATCATTCGGACACATGAGCCGAAAAAGTTATATTGCAAAAACCCCACTATATACAAGCACCGTGTAATACGTGAGTATCCGGACAGTGGCTGTTACGTCTATTAGCAGGATACCAGCTTGTTGGGGCCTTTAGGATTTTTTAGTTGGAGGCGGGTAAACATCCTTGGTTCACACTCTCGTTTCTCGGACTCAATTATCCGATTAACCAAGAGATCACCGTTGGCAAGGACCTTGATGGCGAGAGGCTCATTTGCTATGGAAAACTGTGTCTACAGTGAGCCCTAGGAGTTCGGGAGCAAACTCCCCGATTGTCAACGATACTGACTGCAGCCAAAAGAAGGTGAGAATGACAAAGGCATCCGGATTAACTTTGATCCTTGGATATCTCAATTCTGACGAGCGTGATGTGGTTCAAGCCTTGAGGTTGATAGGTAATTGGACTGTTGCATCGAAGGGTGGAGTCTTGGTGTCTCCGGATCCTTTGTCGTCAATTGAAGTGGGGCTGCAAATTATGACGGTGTTGGATCATCTCTTTGAATGACTTTGTTGTCTTTGCTACTGGTTCTGGATGGGTAGTTCTTTCTTTTGTTATGCATATTCCTTGTCATTTGGTCACCTCGTCTATGTCACTCTTTCTATGTAATAGTTGCTACATTTAGAATGTCATTCTCAAATGCGGATCACGAGAGTCCGAAAGGCCGCAGATTGGTGCGTTTTGGTGGTGTAGCAAGACTTCTTATGAACTATCATGTCTTGCTGTTTATGTCAGTAGTAGTCACTAGTCAGTGTTTGAATGTTGTATATATCGTTGTTTCGAATTGTTTATTGTCTCGAACTCTTGGTGGGCTAAATGAGGGCATCACCATTCTCCGATGTTGAGTATATCTCCTTTTTCAAGTTATATAATTTGAGCTCACTTGTCTTTTCGATGATGTACACTTGTTTGGGCGGTGAGGTGTCGTTGAATATGGGCCGAGTAGTAACGCAATGCCAAACAGGTCAATTATGACTCTCAGGTCGGGCTCTCAAAAGATCCTGAAAAAAAAGGCCGGGCTCTCCAAAAAAGAAAGAATAAGGACTCTTAGGACGACATGTGGGTGCCACCGGTGTTTTCGTGTGCTTGCGCGCCGAGAGCATATTGGCGCGTGCTCGAAATTCATGCTACCTTTTCATCCCCACTCTCCCGCCCCTCCCCCACCTCTGGAATCTCGATTCCTACTCCAGTTCCCCCAAATCCCCCTCCTGTACTCCCTGTACTCAAGCGCACTATCATGTCACCGGTCAACGCGGATCATCGAGCTGGAGATCCTGCGGTCCGTCCTGCCTTCGATCGCTGCGTGTTGTCGCTCAACTGTGGCATGGCGGCGCTTGATGACCAGTTTGCCGGCAAAGTGCTGATGGTAACCATCAACGGCGATCGGCCTCCCGTCTTGCCGGACGACCTTGTCAAAGCTCTTGGCATTGCGCATGGCATCCAAATAAGTGACTTGCTCATCGAAGTCTATCCGCCACCGGCTGATTTCTTTGTCAGGTTCCGGACAACTTTCGACTGCAGTCGTGTGTTCGAATCTTCCCGGCGTTTGTTCTACGATGGCGCGCTGGTGAGCTTTGATTGGTGGCACCCAGGATGGGGCTCGGTGCTCTCTGAGCTTGAGTTTTTAACAAAGCTTACCTTCCACGGCATGCCTCGACGTGCTTGGAACAGCGAGTCCATGAACGAGCTTATCAACGACCTTGGAGGTGAGCTCGTAAGTATGTTTGTTCCTCCAGACAGCTGGGCTCTGACAGTTATGGCATGGATGAAGAAGCCGTCCACCATACCGAAGGTTATTGGTGTTGAGATACCGGTGTAGGAACCGGGGTTGTACTATTCGTCGCTACCAGGGCCGCCGCGGACCACATTAGGGATGTACCTGTATCGAGTGTTCGTGCATGTCAAAGAAGTGGTCAATCCATCAATCAAAGTCCTGTCGCCGCCGCTGGTGCCAGGGTCCGTCGATGACGTCCATTACAAGAGTTAACGTTAGACTTTCCCCGTGTTGCTCGGAACGATGGATGGCACAGGGCCTACTCCATCGCGCGGCAGAGGCCACTGCTTCTTTGGGAGAAGAGGCAGGGTTGGCTGCCTGGATGTGCTCTAATTTGAGGTAACAACTGAATCTTGTTAGATAGTACTAGTTAAATCCGAGCTATGGGTGCAAGAAGCGATATGCGGTACATTTGATTGTGACCTGTTCTAATTTTGTACCTGAACTTTTTTAGAAAGGGTTGTATGTCAACTTAATGTGCTAGCGAACTTATTGTGTTGTGCATGCATTTTCTTTGCACAACATTCAAGATATTTCCCGTCATTTATAAAGGCGATGAACCGTTATGTACGACCGTTGGTTTCAACATAGCCCTTCCGTAGCGATCCACTTGCTTCCATCTGATTGTGCGCTGCGTGAAATTTTTGTATGCAAGTTCGGTGTCCTATGATGTTCTATATGATTGTGTCAACTATATAAGTTTTTACTGAGCATCAGCAATGCATATGGCTGAAAGATGTATTTACGAGCATCGATCGATGGGTCTCTCTCTCTATCTCTCTCTCTCACTCACACACACACACACGCGCGCGCGCACGCACAAGTGGGACCCGTTGAATTATTTATTTGCTCGTGACAGCTTTTAATTAGGTTCCACTGCAATCTAATTTTTTTTCTTAAGTTATTAATTGAGCTCAGTGACTTCAAAAAGTTGTCTGAAGCCTTGTTTGGGCCTTTCAGCGTCATTGAATGTGGGCTGAGTAACCATGTTAGGTTGTCTTTGTACTACGGGCCCTTTTTCAACATCGACAATGCAAGCTGGGCGACAGGTTGTACACAATATCGGGTCGACTTGTTATCCGCTCATTTGGCTGCAAAGTTTCCTAGGAGGTATGCATTAGGCTTAACAAGAAAATGGACTTTAAGAAATAATAAATGGGATGTAATTATAATAACTGGGCAAGTACTATGCACCAAACACGTAATTAGTTTGAAAAATATATTATTTTTGGAATTTGGAAATTTTAATTTCATTACTTGTTGCGCACGCAATATTTCTTTGGATTTTAACGTAATACAACTTTATTTTGAAATTATATTTAACCTGACTAGAAATTTTGGATAAAAATATTTCGGATCCCATCAAAATGTGGGAATTTTTTTTGAATTCTGTTTTGAGTGGTTGTTTGAAATTATTAATTGTTGTCCTAGCTAGAAGTTGGGCTGTACTTTTAACAAACTGTAAATGGGCTGTAGTAAATTCCATTAGAATTAAAAAATGGGCTATACATTCTTACAAATCGCAAATGGGCTATATGTTCTCTGCCAAATCCGAGCTGTGGGCCTACTAAGTTGACGCGTACCAAGGGCTTTGTCAACTTAGTCAATATAAACGATTCTAGCTGCAGTGATCGTACGATGTCTATCCAATGGTCGTAGTGCTTCTTCAACCTCTGGTTTTCTTGCTCCAGCCTCCCAAAGCACCGCCGGTCATGTCACGTGCTCCTGCCTCCCGTGACCGGCTGTGATGCCGCGGAGGCCTCACCGCCCCGTACAACTCCCACCGCTGGCCAGGCCATCCTTCTACTCACCCACACCCCCTGTTATTCTGCGGCGACGGCAGCCTCACACCGCAGCCGAACCAGTGAACCCTCGTACTCCTCTTGGCGGGCTTCCTTGCTGCGTCTTCCCGGCTCGCGTCGTCCCTTCCTAGGCCTCGCCATCGTCCGAGACCACCGCCCCGGTGCTCTCGGTGTGGCGTGGTCAACATGGTCAATGACCGACTTCCATCGGAAGAAATCTTGACGTGGAGAGGGCGACATTTGGGTCGGTGGCGCAAGGAAGTGCCTCCTTATTGCGCGCAAAATAATTATTCCTCCACCTGACAGCAGGGACCCACCTGATGGGCCACCTTATTTTGTGAAAAAAAATTTCCCCCCTGACTGCTGGGACCGACTGGACGGGCCAGCGTATTTTGTGAAAAAAAAAACGTTCCCCCCGTTGTCAGCTCGCACCCAACGGAAGTGCCTCCTTATTACGCACAAAAAAATGAATACTCCCCCGCTAGCTGGGACCCACCATGGTGGGAAGCTGACTTGTGGGACCACTAAGTTGAATGGGACGGGGGCCTTTGTCAACTTTAGTCAATACGAATGATTCTAGCTCCAGTGACCGTACGATGTCCATCCAACGGTCATAGTGCTTCTTCAACCTGTGGTCTTCTTGCTCCAGCCGCCCAAAGCAGCACCGGTCGTGCCGCATGCTCCTCGCCTCCGTGGCGGCTGGTTGCCCATGAGGCCCCACCGCCCCCTACTATTCCCACCACTGGCCAGGCCCTGCAGCGACGGCAGCCTCACACCGCAGCCGAACAAGTGAACCCTCGTACTCCTCTCCGCGCGGGCTTCCACTGTCGCGTCTTCCCCGGCTCCCCGTCGTCCCCTTCCTAGGCCTCGCTGTCGTCCATCGCCCTGGTGCTCTCGGCGCGGCGTGGTCAACATGGTCAAGGAACGACTTCCATCGTACATGGACTATACGTGGAGAGGCTGACAGCTGGGTCGACCACCGCAGCAAGGAAGTGCCTCCTTATTACGCGGAAAATAATGATTCCTCCACCTGACAGCTGGGACCTACTGGACGGGCCACTGTATTTCGCGGAAAAAACGCTCCCCCCTGACTGCTGGGACACACCAGCTTCATCTTCGCACGCAAGGAAGTGCGTCCGGGCAAAAAAACGATTCGCCCCCCTGACTGCTGGGACCTACCAGCTACACCTACGCACGCAAGGAAGTGCCTCCGGGAAAAAACAAAAAACAAAATGATTCGCCCCCTTGACTGCTGGGACCCACCAGCTACATCTTCGCAGGCAAGGAAGTGCCTGAAAGTCGGGACCCACCTGGTCGAAGCGTACGTAGCGTTGTCATCCTGGTTGCGAATGTGTACGTACATACTGGTCGATGTAGAGGCGCGCACGTGTCGTAGTAGAGGCACGCACGTAGCATGTACACGTACGTATAGCGGCCAGGGTGCAAGAAAGAAAATACGGCCACGTATGTGTACATACGGGCGGGGTCTCGAACGCCTACTCGCGCATACGTACATAGCTGGGTCGGAACAGAGAAACAGCGTCGTCGTCATGTTCATGGGGAGCCAACCGGCTGGGTCAGAACGGAATGCGTGGTCGTGTTCATCAGAGAGGCTTGGGCGAACGGCGATGGAAGCGAGGCTGGCGTGCCGCCAACGGAGAAGCGGCCTTGTGTTCGACCGCCACGTTCAAGCAGGATCCTGTTCATCGGGAGGGGTGCGGCGTGCCGCAAAATGGAAAGCGACCTCCCACGGTCGAAGCGGGGTCTGTTGATCGGGAGGGTGTGGCGTACCGCAAAGCGGAGAAGCAGACCTCCTACGGTCAAGCGGGGTCTGTTGATCGGGAGGGTGTGGCGTGCCGTAAAAGCGGGCTAAAGCGGACTTGTGTTGGGCGCCACGGTGAAAACGGGGAGGGTGTGGCGTACCGCAAAACGGGACTCCACGGGATACTGTTCATCTCCACCGTCCACATCCTCCAGCCTCCACGGGCTACCGTGGACCTCCTCCAGCCTCCAAGGGCTCCTGTTCATCCAGCCTCCACCGCGCGCTACTCCACCGACTACTGTTCAACCACCCCTCCACGAGCACCCCTCCACCGTCTACTGTTCATCCAGCCCTCCACACCACGGGGTCCTATTCAACCACCCCTCCACAGCCACCCCTCCACCGTCTACTGTTCATCCAGCCCTCCACACCACGGGTTCCTCTTCATCCGAGGCAACGCCACCGCTCCTTGTTCATCCAGCCCCCCATAGCGCCTTTGTTCATCAATCGATCGGTTTGATTAGCGGCGATAGTGAAGAATCGCTCCATCGGGTTGATTAACAGACCATCGATCGACCACTCGGGTTCGAGAACGCGTAGCGCTGCGGTCTGTCGCCGGGTTGATTAGAGCCCAACGCCTCGCTCGAGTTTAGTTAGAGCCAACGCCTACGCACACGCAGCGTATGTGTACGAGAAAGCAGCGCATCGCTTCGGCCCCGACCTCCCACCGTAACCGGCAACTCCCCAAAATTTTCCTCCCCCTCGCTTCTACCATGGTGTTTTCCGTCATGGACGGCCCAAAGAATGTCATGCAGCTGCGTCTCCGGCCCGCCCAGGATGAAAAGCCCATTTTCTGTCATGATTTCTTGTCATAGAAGTAGGAGCCCACCACATCTATGATGATACCGGGTTTTGTCACAGTTATCGTCGTAGAAGTGTCATATGTATGATAGAAAAAAATTCGTTCGGCCCAAAATGTCACGGATGTGTCTTTTTTGTAGTGACTCTAGGTCGTTGGATGACAAGGAATACATGTGGCTTGATGACGTTTTATATTTAATTTGATACGGCTCTAGCAGAACATTCAATCGATCAAACCATAGATTTCATTCAGTCTGACTCCGACTTTAAATTATACGACAATCTATATAAAATAAACGGAAATGATAAACGTTCGGATTTGAAGCATGGCAATCCAAACGTTTTTCATGGCAAATTTAGATTACGCGCGGCGGCGGGGGCGTCTTGCAGTGGGAAGTGGCTCCTCTGCCATGCTCTGTGTGTTGTCGGGCCACCGACCGACGGCGACGGCGGCGTCTTGCGCCGTTGTTGGCGTACTCCTGGACGTTGGCCTAGCTTCAAGGAAAGACAAAATGTTCTGGACTTTGGAGCAAGTCAACTGGCGAGAGGAGGCGACTGGCGTTGGTGCAAGGAAGCGGTCGACGGCGGCCATCCATGCCGCTAAGGGGGCACTGGCACCCGCGCGGGGACATGCGCTGTCAACAGCATGGTAGAGACATTCGTGTGCACGGGCACCGGCACGGGCGCATGATGTCTGCAGCAGCGCCAGAAAGATGTTGGCAGGTGTGCACGGCACCAAGACAGGCGCGCGATTAGTGCATCTTGTTGGTAGGTGCACGGGCGCGTGGAAGTCGGCGAGGACCTCATGGAACCCCGTGGGATCAAGCTCAGCGACAATGTGCGGCTGCCAGCCCATCAATGCCACGGGGATGGGCGCTGGCGCAGCCAGGGTGACGGGAGCCGGAACGGGAGAAGGGACAGGCGCGGCGTCTTCCCGCAAGGCCAGTTCAAGCTCGTCCCAAAGCGCCTTATGTTCTTGAGACTCCGGCTGGGTGTCTTCCTCAGGAAACTAGAAGACTAAGGGCAGACCATCGTGATGCGGCATGGCGTACGTTTAGGTCAGGCTAGTTGGAGGTAGACGACAGGAGAATCGGAGAGGAAGAGAGAAGATTGTAGTGATATCGGGTAGTGCGGGGTTGATTTTAAACTGCGGCACCGGCGACATTAAAAGTGGGAGCAGTTGGGACGAAGGTGGGCGGCGGAGCCTGATCAAAGGGCTTGCCTCGGTGAGCTCGCACAACGATGCCTTTCGACGCCTCCCTATCACCGGGCGCATGATCGCTCCACACGCCTCCCGTCGACTCACACGCTTGCTCGGACGGCACTTGCCGATGAGAAGCGGGGACTCGTGGCGGCACGTAAACGCCCACGGTTTCAATAGTGAAAGCGTTCGCCTTAACATGATAGGTCTTTGTTCCAAAATACCTTGGCCCTTCATTTGTGCAACTTGTCATAAGCAGCTTGTCTCAAATTGAAGAAAAAACTTACGTAGTAATATTTGTGCCATATCACGTGACCATGCTCAGTTTCAAGAATTTATGCTCACTTTTGGATTTTCTGAAATTTAAGATCCAGGATTTGAAACAATATCATAACTTGCATCATGCAATAAATTTTGAAGCCGTACATATGTCCTGTTATATTTCTTAAGAAAGGATTTGGTCAAACATTTTGCTTAGTTAGACTTCAGACAAGTTATATATGCAGAATAAAAGGATAATCCCTCCGTACCAGTGCATTGCCAGATATATTACCTCAAGTACTAGGCACGAACAAACGGGCTCAATTATGTGCTCATCCTGGTGTAGTAGTAGTAGTACTAGGCAATGCAGTTGACGGGTGACCTTGACGAGCGGCGACCGAGGGAATTGAACCGTGCTCGGCACGGTAGGTAATGTTGTCTAGTTACTAAAGCATCCCTCCGTTGTTCATCGGTAGTCATTATGGACCGGGGACATGAGGGGAATTTCCTAGGGCTGGAATTCTGGCCGCCAGATATTTTGACTTGAAACGCTGAGTCTCGGCTGGTTGGGGTTGCCTAATGTGCATACCGCGCACGCCACCGAAGGACACGAGCCCGGTTTTTTTATTTTTTATTTTTTTAGGATCAACACGAGCCAAGGTCTGGCTGGTACGCCGTTGGGTCCTACCAAAGGAACCTTTTAAATTGCTGAACGAATCTATGTGTATTACAATACCCATATTTTCCTTGCAAATACTAATCTCAACGTGGTAATTGATTTATGACGAGTTGTTGAATTAGAGTGAGTTTGTGATATAGTGATCTCAACGTGGATTTCACATTTCATGGTATCACTAGTAAGTTTTCCAATGCAAATTCAAATTTAAAAGATGAACAATATGGAGGTGATAAAACTTTGTATGTATCAAGCATATGACCACACACACAGAGAGAGACACACACGCACGAACACAACAACAATCCAATAAGTATAGTGCATCCATTTTTCCAAACCATGCATGTATGACACGAATTCAAAATACTCCTTCTATTCCTAAATATTAGTCTATTAGAGAGTTCAACAAGTGACTACATATGGAGCAAACTGAGTGAATTTAGACTCTAAAATATGTCTATATACATCCGTATGTGCCAGTCCATTTGAAATCTCTAAAAAGACTAATATTTAGGAACGAAGGGAGTAAAATGTAAGACATGCATGGTCCTCAGTTCAATATTTAAAATGAACATGAAACTGAAACATGAATATTAAGTCTAGTACTACAGTACATGCAGATGTCGTGTTTAGGCGGAGCTATGATAGTCGGGGGTCAACCCCTCGACCTTAGATAAAATTGTGGAGCTCTGTTTAGGGTTGTTTAGATTATATTTGTCCCCACCCTCCCAACCGCCGATTGGTTGTGCACCCCCCACCCCTCCTCCCCGGGAGAATATCATGTGCCCCCATACCTTAGATGCTATATGCCGATACGAGTTGCTTGGATCTTGTAGATCTGAGATATAGCAGCTCACATGATGTGTCTTAATATTTTTACAGGAAACCTTGATGAGTTTGAGAATTGCACACAATTTGTACAAAACTACTCAGATTCCCTTGGATCCCATATCCAACGACCTCGAAGCTCGTATCACCGTAGCATCTAAGATGAAGGAGGACATCATATTCTCCTGTATGTAAGAATATCATGTGCTACCACACCTTAGATGCTTTGGTGATACAAGCTCTTCGGAGCTGTTGGATTTGTGACCCAACACCTCCTTGGTGGTTCAAATGGTTTTTTGCAGAAAAGCCCCAAAAGTGTTTGGCCACTGCTTACAAGCACAAAGACTGCTTAGATGCCATTGGATCTCAGATCAAACAACCTCGAAGCTCGTATCACCGTAGCATCCAAGCTGCGATAGCACCTTATGTTTTCTCGCACGGGAGAATATCAGGTGCTCCTGCACCGTAGATTCTATGGTGATACGAGTTCACTGAGATCTAACGGCCCATAGTAGGAGGTTTGAATGTTTTTGCAATATACGGCTGATAGAGTTTGGGAAATGCGCAGAAAGTACAAGTACTATGCATGTGCCATCTGATCACTGATCATACGACCTAGATGCTCATATCACTGTAGCGGGTAATTAAGCTACGGGCGGCTAAAAGACGAGATTCGAATGGCAACCTAGACTACAAAGCGTAAGTCGATAGCCTGAAACAACAACGGTTGTTGGCTTTGTCCCATAACTTGATTTTATACAGTATTACGTTGAGTAGACTAGAGGGAGTGCCTCGTCAACACGTGCATGACCGTTGACTCACTTACTGGTGGGTCCCAGGTCTGCGATCTCAATCTCTCTTCTCTTCATCATCTAACCTTTGCACAGGCACACACGAAGAGCGGCGCTAGCTTGCCGTGGTGTTATTACAACTAAAAAAGCTTGGAAAATAGAAGAATCGCCTAGAACAAGAGACGCTGTGGCTGGTTGAGACGGAGCTAACCACATCTATCCTCCGTGCCACGTTTGCATGATGAAGATGTGTGGCTAGTGGGGTGTTTTCGACTGACTGGCTGGGTCGCGAGGTTAAACCATAGGTACTATGTCTGATACAGTATATTTTTACACGCACATTTTCCTCTGTGCCGAGACGTGGCACACCCTATCGCGCGGTTTCGGGGTCCTCCCGGGTGGTGCACGCATATATTCTTCCTGACGTGGGACGCCGTACCATGCGTTTTCTGGGTCCTCCTCGGTCATAGCGCCGAAGAAAGTATATGAGTCATCAAATCACGAAAGACCCCCTTTCCCGCCGAGTACATCAGTGAAGCACGGTGGCTAGCTAGTTGGGCTAGTTCGACCGATTAGCTAGGCCACCGCCACATTTGTTTTTTCACCCCTTTTTTTATCTACTTGCCGGCAGGTAAATTTAAATATCCACCGCGGCGTTGCTCTGGTTTTTGGGTGCAGCAAGATTTTTAATTTTTTGATTGACGGGAGCAGGCGCGACAGGATTTTTAATTTTTTGATTGACGGGAGCAGGCGCGGCAGTAATTAGTCACGATGACTCCGCCTGTAAAACCCGCTGCTCCCTGATGTGGGAAGTCATCGACTGGTGTTTTACCATGGTGAAAACCAAAATATTCCCCGCTCCTCGGCTGGCTCCCTCCGCCTTCCCGTAGATTGCATTGCCTATCAGACGTTTTGCCCCCTTTGCTTCCTCTCCCCATTGCTTCTACCTGGTGCCATGGCGGCGTAGCAGATCACGGAGTCCGAGGTGAGGCGCCTGACACATGAGCTCCATGCCAAGGATGCGGAGCTCAGGGCCAAGGACGTGGAGCTCCGTGAGCTCAAGGAGGAGAGGAGTGCCATGCCCAAAAGTGGGTCAAGAAGGGAACTTTTGCTCCCATCATGTGCACCCTTCATACACCTTGCCTAACACTATTTGTGCTTCATATGGTTCATGTTTCGTGGAGTACTGTAGCACCATACTCTCCGTGCACTGTGGACCTAGTTCTGTTAACATTGATCTCATCGTTCATTCTCGACCGGACTGTCGAAAAAGCAGTACTATGTTACATATAGGAGTAGTTGACATGCGCACAACATCATTTGTTATCGTCATATCTTACTACACTAGCAACAAGATTTTGTAGTACTGACGTATGAACCACTGCACATGCCTAGTAGTAGGAGCACTGTGTATGTTCAAGTGGTTGCCGTGTTTCACACTCCTCCGTCGTAAGAGTGGAAACGATTGTTGTAATCATTTTTTTTCTTCAGAAATACAATGGACACGCTCTACCATGCGGATCCTCCTCCAGCCAACCACTAAATTACTCACTTTCGCCGGCGTGTGGGACAACCAGCACCTGGGTCCACCAGCCATGCACTAAATTACTCCATAGTAGAGTGACGGTAGACTACCCCTATCGAAGCGCCACAGTAATGCCCAATGAGCCGTCAAATCACAAAACTCCATCCTTTCCAACCGTAAGTTGGACGGACGAAGCAACCATCATTTCACTCTTCTCTCTCAGCTTCCTCTCTTGAAGAAAACCCCCACTCGCTTCGCTTCTCCCTCATCTCGTTCCTCCTTTCACTCTTCTCTCTCAGCTTCCTCTCTTGGATGGACGCTGGAGCACCGGCTGAAGTGATATCTATGGCTCTGGCCAAAACCGTCGAGGCACATGGTACGAATAAGCACAAGCACCCCGCTGAGACTACCGCAGACAAGATCAAAGCCATCGCCTGTCCAAGCCCCCTCTCGGGATCCCTCATTAAGCAAGTCCGTAATGTCTCTTGTTGGCGATCTTTTCTCGATCTTGATCGTGTTTTTCATCTAACACATGAGTACTAGTCTTGGTAGTACAACTTTCGGGTGATCTTGCATGTGATTTTAGTGTGCCAAATAGCGGTTCTAAATTCCTCTTTGACCAAAACATGCGAGAGGTTGACACTGATTTCTTATAGATTACTTTCAACTTCTCCCTCTGTCCCAAATTTCTTGTCTTAGATTTGTCTAGATACGAATGTATCAATGATACATCCGTATCTAGACAAATCTAAGACAAAATTTTGAGACGGAGGGAATACTATAATTTATCAATGCTACCTTTGAAGAGGGTATATTTGCCTCAGTAACTTGTGTTATGGGTATTGCAAGTAATCCCTCTGCTCTCATGCCTTTGAAGACATGTTCTAGTGTCTTTGTTCACCCATTTGTGTGCGTATATGTAGTCATATATGGAATATAATATCGAAAATCATCTTATATTTCTGAACGGAGTTAGTAATAAAATATGGTTTCTGTTTGAATTAGAACCAAGTCCGCGGTGGAGATGAAGTTCTCAAAGTCATGTCGTGCGAACTGGAAGACCTGATGATGAGTTCTACTACTAAACTATCCAGTTGTTGTGTCCTTGTTGCCACGTGTCCTGACCTAGTGTTTTCCTGTAGCATTGTTGTCAGGCATGTTCTCGAGGCTGTACTTGACCACAACAATTTCCTGGCTATGCCTTCGATTACGAAGGGTGTGGTTCTTGTAAAGCTTCCCAACAAATCTGATGTGGCATGTCTTCATCATCATGTTTATGAGTGGACAGACCACCCTGTTAGGTTCTCCAAGGTTGATGAGATGGTGATGGTGCATGTAGACATCTCTCATGAAGTTCATGGCCTAGTCAGTTATGCGGGGTTCATCCCGTAGGTCGGTGGCAAGAAATAGTCTGCGAGTTTAATTAGTGCAACTTTGCTTGTCTGTAGTAAGTACTATTGTTCAGTACTTGATTTGTGTTTGTGAACCCTGTATTGTTTATTAGTACTGCAGCTTTTGGTGTGTGGTCAGTCCTGAGAATGGTCTATGTCAATATCTATCCACTCAATTCAGTCTGTATATTTTGAAGTATCCAGATCATCTTTTTTGTGAGGATGGTTTATCAATTATGGTTACACTCCAATATATGTATGCATTGCAGGGTTTATCGCACCCACCAGGATTTCCAGTCCCATGGATGTTCGGTCCATACGATTTGTCACGACATTTGGACTGTCCTGCTTGTGGGAGTAGGCGGGGCCCCTGCATGCCACCCATAGTTGGACGATCAATCTTCTGTTTAGTACTTCAACATAGTGATTTTCTGGTAAGGATTCACTTGTGTCACATCAAGTAAATCTTATTGATTTACTGTCTAAATCTTATTGATTTAATGTCATGTTTTCTTTGTTTTCCTGCAATTTTACGATGCAAGTTTTGCCATGTGACATTCATCACAGAATAAACCATTTGGTTTGCTCTACGATGGCTATTTTTGCAGGTTTCACTTCTTATGTCGTGTCAGTAACAAAGGCACTGTCCATTACTTATATTAATAGAAAAAATCGGAGTAGTCTGTTGTCTGAGTACTAGCTGAATCCCTATGATGAACTGCAGTTTGGTTTAACAAAAACGCTACAATTAGTCCTTCTCGCGTTTAAAAAGAAATGAAGAAAAAACTGCATCACGGTCATGGATCCTAGTCAAGTTAGGAAGCTGATCATAGCAGACCAGACACTATCGCCGCTGTCTCGCACATCGGTACCACCTTCAGCAACGGATCAAGCACCGGCAGTTGCTCTAGTATTGACAGCGGTAGCAGCTCACTCTGATCCAGCTGAGGATTGGGCACCGACCGCGTCAGCGGATCAGTCTGATCTACCAGAGAATCGGGTATCGACACCGGCACCTGCTCCGACACCGGCACCTGCTCTACAAGGAGCACCATCTCCGGTAGCAGCAGCGGCTTCGGCACCTGCACCAACACTTGCACTTGCATCTACTCCGGCCGTGCAGCTTAAATCGAACAGCGGTTGCACGGCAATAAAGCTGGTTGCGATTCGCACTTCATATACCAAAGTCCTTACAAAAACCGACACGTCCACCTTCTTGGTAAGCATTGGCCGCCCAAGTGCTTCGTTCTTTTTTCTTTCCATGTTGTTTCACATGATTCACTGTGTTGGTCTAACTGTTTGGGTATGTCTTCTTGTTTGCAAACAGAGAATTCCTAGAGCAACGAGGGAGTCGTTCAACAATCTGGGCAACCGCGGCCAAGTTTCTCTTACCATGCGCAGCCTTGGTGTGAATGAACCTGCTCAATATACCATAAGTAAAAAGATGGTCGCATGATGATTAATGCTAAAGGATGGTCAAGGTTCAAATCTAAATCATATCTTGCGTTAGGGAATGATGTCAAAATCGAACTTTCTCGGCAAGGAGAGTTGGTCCAACTCAACTTTGAAATTCTTCAGTAGCAGCACGCAACTGCCGAACTGATCTATCCTCCGAGAGATTTTGATGTAATAATCTGGCATGGTGAAACAAGTGTCCTTTGTGTATAAGTAGTACAACAGTATTATTTATCACATGGTATATCGTTGATAGAGTTGCAACTCTCATTGTTGGTTAGAACTCTCGTTCGATTTCATTCCAACAGTTGTCGTGCTTTATTCAATTTTGTGTATTCGCCTTGCGACAGCATCTAAAACCAGCGTCGTCCTGATCGCTTGCAATATGAAAAGCGCTGAGGTAGAGCACATGGGCCCACAAACATGCAGGGTGGGCCTGCGGCCCAAAGTCCAGAACCGTGAGCCAATATGAGTATTATATTCTCAGCTGAACCCCCATAAAAAAGCTGAACCCCCATAATGCCCGTGCGTTGCATGTAACATCAAGATGCATTTGTATGAGTATTTTATCTTGTGAGAGAAAAGGATGAACGAGGGAAGGCCTTATTTGCAAATGTGGAGAGGTGTGTGGGTACCTTTTTGCAAAATTGCCATAGTTTCCTTCCTACCGGTCAGATATAAATCAGACGGCCTATATTGCAGGATGGCAGGCACACCATCATCACCAACTCATCTATACTGTGTTAAAAACAACTCTCTTTTTTATAATCATATATGTTATATATATTCCCCTTGATTTTTCTTATGTATAAAGTTGTGATATAAAAGATTTGTATATTTATTTACAGAGGGAGTATCTCTTTGTCAAAAATATATTTATGTGTAACTAGTTACTCCTGTCTTTCTACTTCCTTCCGCTGATATGTGGGGCAACCGGCAATGGGGTCCACGTGCCATATGCACAAATTAGAGTGCACAACTGCACGGTAGACACACCCGGTCGTGAAGGCTTGTGATAATGCCCAATGAGCCGTCAAATCACAACCCCCCCCTTTCCAACTTTAGCAGTAAGCTGGACGGATGAAGCGGCAATATTTCACTGGGCCTGAATCTCCTTCTCCCTCGTCTGCTGTTTAGAGAAAAACCCCTCTCGGCAATTGCATAGGGTTTTCTCATGGAGAACCAGGTACTAATTCTTCATCCATCCCCGATAAATCCAAGTCCCTTGGTCGCAGGTAATCCTAGGATGACAGTCGCCGCCGTTGATGCATTTTTCTTCTTACTGAATCTAGTGTGTTTCATTTGCAGTGCCCAAAGTGTGAGGACCCTACAGGTTTCTACGCCCTCGGCGAGACGCCACACTTGTTCCTTCTCATCCTAACACAGGATTTTAAAACGCGCACAGTATGTTCCTAGAATCCTCTTTTCTATTTGGGAGGGTGGGTTTTTTTTAACATGTTGTCGACTAATTTGGAAATTTGGATTGCTATATTTGGATAAAAGGTACTACTAGTACGATGGTCAACACTTATGTGAAGGAGGAAGTTATTTCTAGATTTGGATAGGGAATACATTGTGTTCTCATATTATTTTTCCCGTAGTGCATTATTTGCTCTACCAGAACACATGTACTAAAGATGCTCGGCCTTGCCATAACTGAATACACTAGTTTAATGGTCACAATGAAGACAAGCGATGGATATAAGTTCCGAGTTGGGTTCATGAACCAAGAAGATCGCTGCTTTTTTTATGGCCGAACTTGGATAAACTTTGTCAAGTGTTACGGACTGAAAGTTGGCGCACGAATGTTGATGGAAATAGCAGAGCCTGGTCTCATCTTCACTGCGATCTTCCACCCCGACGTCATTCCAATTGTTCATCCATGTTAGTTTTGTATCTGGTTCTTGCTTGTTGCCTCAATTACTTCTTAATCCACCTATTCTGTCTAACTAATCACAATTTAACTTTAGAAGTATCAATGAATCTCTCATGAAGATGCTATTTCTAACTAATATTTTCTTATAATTGGTGGCACGTGTATGTTTTTTCAGAGTTAAGCAGGCTGCTCGTTTGTTATTCTGTAATAACTCAGCTGTTACTGATGGCACTGAAGTTGACTGGGACGACATCCACAAGTTCCTACACTTTATTGATCGTCTTGAGGTCCTTGTGGGGCGTTTCAATGGTGGAAGGCCACGTGGGATATGTGTGCCACTGCTGCACTCGTTGAACGGGTCAAACTGTGTCGAGAAACTTATGATACGAGCTATTTTCTGTTATATATGTTGTTCATAAACTATTGCTTATACACAGTTTTACAGCTGTGATCTTCTTGAAACAGAAACTGCCCAGTTCTACTATTCCTATATAGATGCCTGACCATGGTTGGGTCAGACTTGCGCTTGGTCACAGCATGATGTTTATGTCGACCTACTCCATTCCCCTTGGAGGTGAAAAGATACTTATTCATGGGTGGTCTCAAATAATGAAGGTCCGTCCATCTTGGAGAATAGGACAGAAGATTATGTTCATGCTTTTCCATGGCTCTAAAGCAAATATCCTTTTTATTGACCACATTGCGAGATGAAGCCGCTTTCAGAAGGTTGTGGATGCGCGGGGTGGCGCCTGGGCCTTGTCCTGGGGCTTGGCGGCCTCCCCCTTGGTTAACTGTAGGAAAAGTAGCACCGTTCGAGGCGTGCTTTGTACGGTTGAACCTGTATAAGTACTCATACTGCTTTCAGCTTTGGTTGTTAAGTGCCCCTACTGGTTTCAGTTAAGGTTGTTAAGTACTACTGCTGCTTTTACAGTCTTTCATGTTCCTTCAGTCTTGTCTTCCTCCAGCCACCAAAACCAAACCAGCGCCAGCGGGGCCGCCTGCTTCTGCCTCCCATGGCTGGCTGCGCCTCAGCGCACGCATCGCCGCCCCACCGTCTTCTAAATCATTAACGCCGACGTCCTTCGCGTGCTTTGGTCAACAAACAACAGGAATGGCAGAAGTACGTGGAGAGGATGACAGTAGGGGCCCACCATGTCAGCGTATGGAAAAATAAAATGCTTCCTCCTAGTGTTTTCCTGACATCTAGGACCCACGACATTCTGAGCGTATATAGTCTATAGACAAGAGAACAACACAAGATTGGCTGACACCTAGGACATAGCTGCTCGAGCAGTATTTTTATAGTTATTGTTGAGACGGAGCAGGGTTTAAACTGGGCTATGGTCCATCTAGCCCAGGCTTATATTTTATGTTCACCATGTGTCCAGCCCAACTATTTTTTTTCTTTGTGAAAATGAGCCCAGTTTATTTTTTCTGAAGAATACCCAATCCAGGCCTACTTATTTTTCTACGCCCTGATGGGCTGCAACTCTTTCAAGGCGCCTGCAAATCTTGAAAGTAATATGAAATGGGTTGTAAATATAAAAACAGATGACAAATTGGCAATTACTTTGTAATTTCTGAATTTTTTCACATTTTCAGATTCCTATTTCACTAGGCATTAACCTAATTTAAATATATCTTCAAAGTACTTTAAATTTGGCTTGACATTTCGGTATTAAACATAGTTTGGAACCCATGGAAATATGCGGAATTGGCCCTGGCCAACCAAAAAAACAACTGCAATAAATTGCATAAGAAGTTGCCATGAGCTATATATAAATTATTAAAAAAAAGGGAGTGGTCTGACTTGTGGGCCTGTTTAGTTGACGCGTATGCAAGATTTTTTTTTTAGTTATTATATACGTCAACAAACGATTCTAGCATACTTAACCGTTGGATGTCAATCCAACGGCCGTCGTGTTTCTTCAATCTCTGATCTTCTTGCTCCAGCCGCCAAAGTAGCGCCAGCGGGACCGCCTGCTCATGCCTCCCGTGGCCGGCTGTGCTGCCGCGCAGGTCTCAGCGCCCCCTACTTCTCCCACTGCTGGCCAGGGCATCCCTCTACTCACCCACACCGCCTGTTATTCTGCGGCGACGGCAGCTGAACCGGTGAACCCTCGTACTCCTCTCTGCACGGGCATCCACTGCCGCGTCTTCCCCGGCTCCGCATCATCCCCTTCCTAGGCCTTGCCGTCGTCCACCACCGTGGTGCTCTCGGCGTGGCATGGTCAATGTGGTCAACGACCGACTTCCATCAGAAGAGTACTGTATGTGGAGAAGCTGACAGCTGGGTCCACGGCAGCCGCAAGGAAGTGCCTCCTTATTATGCGGAAAATAATTATTCCTCCACCTGACAGCAGGGACCCACCGGACGGGTCACCAGTATTTTACAAAAAAAACATTTCCCCTGACTGCTGGGACCCACTGGACGGGCCACCGTATTTCGCGAAAAAACATTCCTCTCGTGATACGTCTCCAATGTATCTATAATTTTTTATTGTTCCATGCTATTATATTACCCCTTTTGGATGTGTATGGGCTTTATTTTACATATTTATATCATTTTTGGGTCTAACCTACTAACCGGAGGCCCAGCCCGTATTGCTGTTTTTTTGCCTACTTTAGTATTTCGAAGAAAAGGAATATCAAACGGAGTCCAAACGGAAAGAAACCTTCGAGAGCGTGATTTTTGAAACGAACGTGATCTAGAGGACTTGGAGTGCAAGTCAAGAAGCAAACGAGGCGGCCAGGAGATAGGAGGGCGCGCCCACCCCTCCTGGGCATGCCCCCTATCTCCTGGGCCCCACGAGCAGCCACCGACGTACTTCTTCCTCCTATATATACCTACGTACCTCGAAAACATCCAGGGAGCCAACGAAAAACAATTTCCACCGCCGTAACCTACGGTATCCGCGAGATCCCATCTTGGAGCCTTCGTCGGCGCTCCGCCGGAGGGGGAATCGACCATGGAGGGCTTCTACATCAACACCATAGCCCCTCCGATGAGTTGTGAGTAGTTTACCATAGACCTTTGGGTCCATAGTTATTAGCTAGATGGCTTCTCCTCTCTTTTTGGATCTCAATACAATGTTCTCCCCCTCTCTTGTGGAGATCTATCTGATGTAACTCTTTTTGCGGTGTGTTTGTCGAGATCCTATGAATTGTGGGTTTATGATCAAGTTTATCTATGAGAATAATTTGAATCTTCTCTGAATTCTTTTATGTATGATTGAGTTATCTTTGCAAGTCTCTTCGAATTATCAGTTTGGTTTGGCCTACTAGATTGATCTTTCTTGCCATGGGAGAAGTGCTTAGCTTTGGGTTCAATCTTGCGGTGTCCTTACCCGTGTGATGAAAGGGTTGCAAGGCACATATTGTATTGTTGCCATCGAGGATAAAAAGATGGGGTTTATATCATATTGCTTGAGTTTATCCCTCTACACCATGTCATCTTTCTTAATGTATTACTCTATTCTTATGAACTTAATACTCTAGATGCATGCTAGATAGCGGTCGATGTGTGGAGTAAAAATAGTAGATGCAGGCAGGAGTCGGTCTACTTGTCGCGGACGTGATGCCTATATACATGATCGTGCCTAGATAATCTCATAATTATTCGCTTTTCTATCAATTGCTCGACAGTAATTTGTTCACCCACCGTAATACTTATGCTATCTTGAGAGAAGCCACTAGTGAAACCTATGGCCCCCGGGTCTATCTTTTATCATATAAGCTTTCAATCTACTTTTATTTGCATCTTTACTTTTTGCATCTATATTATAAAATACCAAAAATATATTTATCTTATCATACCATCTCTATCAGATCTCACTTTTGCAAGTGGTCGTGAAGGGATTGACAACCCCTTTATTGCGTTGGTTGTGAGTTCTTTGTTTGTTTGTGTAGGTGCGTGGGACTTTTGAGGAGCGTCCTACTGGACTGATACCTTGGTTCTCAAAACCTGAGGGAAATACTTACGCTACTTTGCTGCATCACCCTTTCCTCTTCAAGGAAAACCAACGCAAGATAAAGACATAGCAAGAAGGATTTTTGGCGCCGTTGCCGGGAAGGTCTTCGCTCAAGTCAAGACATACCAAGTACCCATCACAAACTCATCTCCCTCGCATTTACATTATTTGACATTTGCCTCTCATTTTCCTCTCCCCCACTTCACCCTTGCCATTTTATTTGCCCTCTCTTTCCCAATCTCTCTCTCTCTTTCGCTTGCCCTTTTTCTGTTTGCTTGTGTGTTGGCTTACTTGTTGCCATGATGCAAGATAATACCAAATTGTGTGATTTCTCCAATACCAATAATAATGATTTCCTTAGTACTCCGATTGCTCCTTTTAATGATGTTGAGTCTTGTGAAATGAATACTACTTTGCTGAATCTTGTTATGAAAGATCAATTCGCCGGCCTTCCTAGTGAAGATGCCGCTACTCATCTAAACAACTTTGTTGATTTGTGTGATATGCAAAAGAAGAAAGATATGGATAATGATATTGTTAAATTGAAGTTATTTCCGTTTTCACTTAGAGATTGTGCTAAAGTTTGGTTTTCGTCTTTGCCTAAAAATAGTATTGATTCTTGGAACAAGTGCAAAGATTCTTTTATCTCTAAGTATTTTCCTTCCGCTAAGATTATCACTCTTAGGAACGATATTATGAATTTTAAACCACATGATCATGAGCATGTTGCCCAATCTTGGGAAAGAATGAAATTGATGCTTCGCAATTGCCCTACTCATTGTTTGAATTTATGGATGATCATACAAAAATTTTATGTCGGTTTGAACTTTGCTTCTAGAAATCTTTTAGATTTGGCCACGGGAGGTACGTTTATGGAAATCATGTTAGGAGATGCTACAAAACTTCTTGATAATATTATGGCTAATTATTCTCAATGGCACACCGAAAGATCTTCTAGTAAAAAAGTGCATGCTATAGAAGAAATCAATGTTTTGAGTGGAAAGATGGATGAACTTATGAAATTGTTTGCTACTAAAAATACTCCTCTTGATCCCAATGATATGCCTTTGTCTACTTTGATAGAGAATAATAATGAATATATGGATGTGAATTTTGTTGGTAGGAATAGTTTTGGAAACAATGCTTATACAGGAAACTTTAATTCTAGACCGTTCCCTAGTAATTCCTCTAATAATTATGGAAATTCTTACAATAATTCTTATGGTAATTTTAGTAAGATGCCCTCTGATTTTGAGAATAGTGTGAAAGAATTTATGATTTCTCAAAAGAATTTTAATGCTTTGCTTGAAGAAAAATTGCTCAAAGTTGATGATTTGGCTAGGAACGTTGATAGACTTTCGCTTGATGTTGCTTCTCTTAAACTTAGATCTACCCCTCCTAAGCATGATATCAATGAGTCTCTCAAAGCCATGAGAATTTCCATTGATGAGTGCAAGGAAAGAACCGCTAGATTGCGTGCTAAGAAAGATTGCTTTGTAAAGGCGTGTCCTTCTAGTTTCAATGAAAATAATGATGAAGATCTTAAAGTTATTGATGTGTCCCCTATTAGATCTTTGTTTTGCAATATGAATCTTAATAATAATGGGAGTGGAGATGAGTCGACTTTAGTTAGAAGGCGTCCCAAGAATTCAGAGTTTTTAGATCTTGATGCTAAATTTGGTAAAAGTGGGATTGGAGAGGTCATGACTTTAAATAGCATTGAACCCACTATCTCGGATTTCAAGGAATTTGATTATGATAATTGTTCTTTAGAAAGTTGTATTTCCTTGTTGCAATCCGTTGTTAATTCTCATCATGCTTATAGTCAAAATAAAGCTTTTACCAAACATATCGTTGATGCTTTGATGCAATCTTATGATGAAAAACTTAATTTGGAAGTTTCTATACCAAGAAAACTTAATGATGAGTGGGAACCTACTATAAAGATTAGAATTAAAGATCATGAGTGTTTGCTTTGTGTGATTTGGGTGCTAGTGTTTCCACGATTCCGAAAACTTTATGTGATATTCTAGGTTTCCATGATCTTGATGATTGCTCTTTAAATTTGCACCTTGCGGATTCCACCATTAAAAAGCCAATGGGAAGGACCAATGATGTTATCATTGTTGCAAATAGAAATTTGGTGCCCGTATATTTTATCGTTCTTGATATAGATTGCAATCTTTCTTGCCCTATTATTCTTGGTAGACCTTTCCTTAGAACGATTGGCGCGATTATTGATATGAATGAAGGGAATATCAGATTCCAATTTCCATAAAGAAAGGCATGGAGCACTTTCCAAGAAAGAAAGTCAAATTACCTTATGAATCTATCATGCGAGCTACTTATGAATTGAGTGCCAAAGATGGCACTACTTAGATCTATCTTCGCTTTTATGCCTAGCTAGGGGAGTTAAACGATAGCGCTAGTTGGGAGGCAACCCAATTTTATTTGTGTTTTTTGTTTTTGTTTCTGTTTAGTAATAAATTTTGCATCTACCTTCTGTTTATATGTGTTTTTATGTTTTAATTAGTGCTTGTGCCAAGTAGAACCTATAGGATAACCTATGATGATAGTTGATTTGATTCTGCTGAAAAACAGAAACTTTGCACCCACGAAATTAGTTTTTTTAAATCACAGAAACGTGCTATTGCGCTGATTCTTTTTTCTGCTGATCAATAGACAAATTTTCCAGGACTTCATATTTTGGTAGTGTTTTTAGAGCTCCAGAAGTTTGCATTAGTTACAGATTGCTACAGACTGTTCAGTTTTTGACAGATTCTGTTTTTCGTGTATTGTTTGCTTATTTTGATGCATCTATGGCTAGTTTTAAGTGGTATGAACCATAGAGAACTTGGAATACACTAGGTTTAACACCAAAACAAATAAAGAATGAGTTCATTATAATACCTTATGTGATGGTTTTGTTTCTTTCACTAACGGAGCTTATAAGATTTCCTGTTGAGTTTTGTGTTGTGAAGTTTTCAAGTTTTGGGTAAAGATTTGATGGACTATGGAATAAGGAGTGGCAAGAGCCTAAGCTTGGGGATGCCCATGGCACCCCAAGATATTCAAGAATAGCCAAAAGCCTAAGCTTGGGGATGCCCCGGGAAGGCATCCCTCTTTAAATCTTCGTTCATTGGTAACTTTACTTGGAGCTATATTTTTATTCGCTACATGATATGTGTTTTGCTTGGAGCGTCGTGTATTATATTAGTCTTTGCTTTTTAGTTTACCACAATCATCCTTTCTGTACACACCTTTTGGGAGAAGCCTACTTGATTTGAATTTGTTAGAATAGGCTATGTGCTTCACTTATATCTTTTGAGCTTGATAGTTTTTGCTCTAGTGTTTCACTTATATCTTTTAGAGCACGGCGGTGGCTTAATTTTGTAGAAATTGCTAGTATCTCATTCTTCACTTATATTATTTTGAGAGTCTTTTAGAACAGCATGGTATTTGCTATGGTTATAAAATTGGTCCTAGAATGGTAGGCATCCAAGTTGGGTATAATAAAAACTATCATAGGAAGTGAATTGGATGCTATGATCAATTTGATACTTGATAATTGTTTTGAGATATGGAGGTAATGATATTAAAGTCATGCTAGTTGGGTGATTATGAATTCAAAGAATTCTTGTGTTGAAGTTAGCAAGTCCCGTAGCATGCATGTATGGTTAAAGTTGTGTAACAAATTTGAAACATGAAGTGTACCTGGCTTGTGCATCCTTATGAGTGGCGGTCGGGACGAGCGATGGTCTTTTCCTACCAATCTATCCCTCTAGGAGCATGCGGGTAGTACTTGATTTTTGATGACTTCTAAATTTTTGCAATAAGTATATGAGTTCTTTTGACTAATGTTAGGTCCATGGATTATACGCACTTTCACCTTTCCACCATTGTTAGCCTCTTCAGTACCGTGCATTGCCCTTTCTCACCTTGAGAGTTGGTGCAAACTTCGCCGGTGCATCCAAACCCTGTGATACGATACGCTCTATCACACATAAACCTCCTTATATCTTCCTCAAAACAGCCACCATACCTACCTATTATGGCATTTCCATAGCCATTCCGAGATATATTACCATGCAACTTTCCACCGTTCCGTTCATCATCATCATGACATACTTTACTTTTGTCATATTGCCATTGCATGATCATGTAGTTGACATCATATTTGTGGCAAAGCCACCATGCATAATTTTTCATACATGTCACTCTTGATTCATTGCACCATCCCGTACACATCACGGAGGCATTCATATAGAGTCATATCTTGTTCTAATTTCGAGTTGTAATTCATATGTTGTAATCAATAAAAGTGTGATGATCATCATTATTAGAGCATTGCCCAAAAAGAAAAAAAGAAAAAAAAGAAAGGCCAAAAGAAAAAAGGCCAAAGAAAAAAAAAGAAAAAAAAGAAAGAAAAAGAAAAAAAGAAAATAAATAAAAGGGGTAATGTTACTATCTCTTTCTCCACACTTGTGCTTCAAAGTAGCACCATGTTTTTCATATAGTGAGTCTCATATGTCGTCACTTTCAAATACTAGTGGGAATTTTTCATTATAGAACTTGGCTTGTATATTCCTACGATGGGCTTTCTCAAATGCCCTAGGTCTTTGTGAGCAAGCAAGTTGGATGCACACCCACTAGTTTTCTTTTGTTGAGCTTTCATTCATTTATAGCTCTAGTGCATCCGTTGCATGGAAATCCCTACTCCTCATGTTGACATCAATTGATGGGCATCTCCATAGCCCGTTGATTATCCTCGTCAATGTGAGACTTTCTCCTTTTTTGTCTTCTCCACACAATCCCCATTATCATATTCTATTCCACCCATAGTGCTATATCCATGGCCCACGCTCATGTATTGCGTGAAGGTTGAAAAAGTTTGAGATTATTTAAGTACGAAACAATTGCCTAACTATATGATTTGGGAACATCTTTGTGTGACGAAAATGAAGCATAGCCTAACTATATGATTTTGTAGGGATGAACTTTCTTTAGCCATGTTATTTTGAGAAGACATGATTGCTTTGATTAGTATGCTTGAAGTGTTACTATTTCTTTTATCAATATGAACTTTTATTTTGAATCATTTGGATCTGAACATTCATGCCACAATAAAGAAAATTACATTGAGAATTATGCTAGGTAGCATTCCACATCAAAAATTCTATTTTTATCATTATCCTACTCGAGGACGAGCAGGAATTAAGCTTGGGGATGCTTGATACGTCTCCAACATATCTATAATTTTTTACAGTTCCACGCTATTATATTACACCTTTTGGATGTTTTATGGGCTTTATTTTACATATTTATATCATTTTTGGGACTAACCTACTAACCGGAGGCCCAGCCCGTATTGCTGTTTTTTTGCCTATTTCGGTGTTTCGAAGAAAAGGAATATCAAACGGAGTCCAAACGGAATGAAACCTTCGGGAGCATGATTTTTGGAACGAACGTGATCCAGAGGACTTGGAGTGCAAGTCAAGAAGCAAACGAGGCGGCCAGGAGATAGGAGGGCACGCCCCTGTCTCCTGGGCCCCACGAGCGGCCACCGACGTACTTCTTCCTCCTATATATACCTACGTACCCCGAAAACATCCAGGGAGCCAACGAAAAACAATTTCCACCGCCGTAACCTTCGGTATATGCGAGATCCCATCTTGGAGCCTTCGTCGGTGCTTCGCCGGAGGGGGAATCGACCACAAAGGGCTTCTACATCAACACCATAGCCCCTCCGATGAGTTGTGAGTAGTTTACCATAGACCTTCAGGTCCATAGTTATTAGCTAGATGGCTTCTTCTCTCTTTTTGGATCTCAATACAATGTTCTCCCCCTCTCTTGTGGAGATCTATTTGATGTAACTCTTTTTGCGGTGTGTTTGTCGAGATCCGATGAATTGTGGGTTTATGATCAAGTTTATCTGTGAGAAATATTTGAATCTTCTCTGAATTCTTTTATGTATGATTGAGTTATCTTTGCAAGTCTCTTCGAATTATAAGTTTTGTTGGCCCTACTAGATTGATCTTTCTTGCCATGGGAGAAGTGCTTAGCTTTGGGTTCAATCTTGCGGTGTCCTTACCCAGTGACAGAAAGGGTTGCAAGGCATGTATTGTATTGTTGCCATCAAGGATAAAAAGATGGGGTTTATATCACATTGATTGAGTTTATCCCTCTACATCATGTCATCTTTCTTAATGCGTTACTCTGTTCTTATGAACTTAATACTCTAGATGCATGCTGGATAGCGGTCGATGTGTGGAGTAATAGTAGTAGATGCAGGCAGGAGTCGGTCTACTTGTCACGGACGTGATGCCTATATACATGATCATGCCTAGATAATCTCATAATTATTCGCTTTTCTATCATTTGCTCGACAGTAATTTGTTCACCCACCGTAATACTTGTACTATCTTGAGAGAAGCCACTAGTGAAACCTATGGCCCCCGGGTCTATATTTTATCATATAAGCTTTCAATCTACTTTTATTTGCATCTTTACTTTTGCATATATGTTATAAAATACCAAAAATATATTTATCTTATCATACTATCTCTATCAGATCTCACTTTTGCAAGTGGCCGTGAAGGGATTGACGACCCCTTTATTGCGTTGGTTGCGAGTTCTTTGTTTGTTTGTGTAGGTGCGTGGGACTTTTGAGGAGCCTCCTACTGGATTGATACCTTGGTTCTCAAAAACTGAGGGAAATACTTACGCTACTTTGCTACATCACCCTTTCCACTTCAAGGAAAACCAACGCAAGCTCAAGACGTAGCACCCCGATGTCAGCTCGGATCCACCGGAAGTGCCTCCTTATTACGCACAAAAAAATGATTATCCCCTGCTAGCTGGGACCCACCTTGGTGGGAGGATGACTTGTGGGCCTACTAAGTTGACTGGGACGGAGGCCTTTGTCAACTTTAGTCAATATATGAACGATTCTAGCTCCAGTGACCGTACAATGTCCATCCAACGGACGTAGTGCTTCTTCAACCTCTGGTCTTCTTGCTCCAGCCACTCAAAGCAGCGTCGGTCGTGCCGCATGCTCCTGCCTCCCGTGGACGTTTGTGATGCCGCAGAGGCCTCACCGCCCACTACTACTCCCACCGCTGGCCAGGCCATCCCTCTACTCACCCACACCCCCTGTTATTCTGCGGCGACGGCAGCCTCACACCGCAGCCGAACGAGTGAACCCTCATACTCCTCTATGCGTGGGCATCCACTGCCGCATCTTCCCCGGATCTACGTCGTCCCCTTCCTAGGCCTCGCCGTCGTCCACCACCACGGTGCTCTCGGCGCGGCATGGTCAGCGTGGTCGAGGCGACTTCCATTAGGCGTGTCTTTGTCGTGGAGAGGCGACGGTGGGTCCACGACGCGACAAGGAAGTGCCTCCTTATTGCGGAAAATAATGATTCCTCCACGGCGGTGGGGACCCACCGGACGGGCCACCTTATTTCGCAAAAAAAACGTTCCCCCTAACTGCTGGGACCCACCAGTTACATCTTCACACGCAAGGAAGTGCGTTCGAAAAAAAACTGATTCACCCCCCTGACTGCTGGGACCCACCAGCTACATCCTCGCACGCAAGGAAGTGCGTCCAAGCAAAAAATAAAAAATGATTCGCCCCCCTGACTGCTGGGACCCACCATCTACATCTTTGCATGCAAGGAAGTGCCTGACAGTCGGGACCCACCTGGTCGAAGCGTACGTAGCGTTGTCATGCGTCGCGTGACGTATGCGTAAATCTTGGTGGATGTAGAAGCGCGCGACGTGTCGTAGTAGAAGCGCGCGACGTAGCATGTACATGTGCGTCTGGCGGACGGTGTGCAAGAAATAAAATCTGACCCGCGTCACGTACATCTGGCGGGTCTCGAACCCTACTCTCGCGCATATATACGTACAGCCAGGGCTCGTGTACATGGCTGGGTCGGAACGAAGAAACATCGTCGTCGTCATGTTCATGGGAAGCCAACCGGCTGGGTCGGAACGGAATGCGTCGTTGTGTTCATCGGGAGGGCTTGGACGGAACAGGCGATGGAAACGAGGCCTGGCGTACCGCAGAATGGAGGAAACAGCCTTGTGTTCGACCGACCACATTCGAAATGGGATCCTGTTCATCGAGAGAGGTGCAGCGTCTTGCAAAAGCGGAGAAGCGGACCTCCCTACGGTCGAAGCGGGGTCTGTTGATCGGGAGGTGTGTGGCGTGCCGCAAAGCGGAGAAGCGGACTTGTGTTGGAGCTCTCGGTCGAAAAATGGGGTCTGTTCGCCGGTAGGGGTGTGGCGTGCCGCAAAAGCGGAGAAGCGGACTTGTGTTGGGCTTCACGGTCAAACGGAGTCTGTTCGCCGGGAGGTGTGGCGTACCGCAAAACGGGACTCCACGGGATACTGTTCATCTCCACCGCCGACCTCCTCCAGCCTCCATGGGCTACTGTTCATCCACCGTCGACCTCCTCCAGCCTCCACCTGCGAGTGTTCATCCACGGGCTCCTGTTCATCCAGCCTCCACCGCGCGCTACTCCACCGCTACTGTTCAACCACCCCTCTCCACGGGCTCCTGTTCAACCACCCCTCCACAGCTACTGTTCATCCACCCCTCCATCGTCTACTGTTCATCCAGCCCTCCACGGGGTCGTCCTGTTCATCCAGCTCTCCATGGGGTCCTGTTCATCCAGCCCCAACTGGCTCGATCTATCGGGGTCCTGTTCATCCAGAGGCAATGCCACGGGGTCCTATTCATCCACCCCCACCGCTCACTGTTCATCCAACCCCCCCCCCCACACACACACAATGCTCACTATTCATCCAAACCCCCCTGCAACGCTCACTGTTCATCCAGAGGCAGCATCGATCGGCTTTAGTTAGCAGCAGTAGCGAAGGAATCGCTCGATCGCTCAGGTTCAGTAATGCGTAGCCTGCAGTGCAACCGCTCGGGTTCAGTTAGGCGATGCCTCGCTCGAATTCAGTTAGAGCCCAATGCCTCGCACACACGTGTGTACGTGTACGAGAGAAACGCGCATCGCTCGGCCCCCGACCACCCACCGTAACCGGGAACTCCCCGAAATTTTCCTCGCCCTCGCTTCTACCACAGTTTTTTCGTCATGGGCGGCCCAAAGAATGTCATGCAGCTGCGTCTCCGGCCCACCCAGGACGAAAAGCCCATTTTCTGTCATGATTTTTTGTCATAGAAGTAGGATCCCACCACATCTATGATGATACCGGGTTTTGTCACAGTTATTGTCATAGAAGTGTCATAAGTATGACAGGAAAAAAATTTGTTCGGCCCAAAATGTCATGGATGTGTCTTTTTTTGTAGTGTAAGCATGAGGAGAATTCGACACGGATTGCAACAATGAAATACAATCTACTAAAGAACAATTATCATAATTAAATTCCTTGAAATCCATAATAGTGGGTTCAATGCTATGTAAAGTTTTGACCTCTCCAATCCCACTTTTACCAAACTTAGCATCAAGATCTAAAAACTCCGAATCATTGGGACGCCTTTTAACTAAATTTGACTCATCTCCAGTCCCATCATTGTCAAGATTCATATTGAAAAACAAAGACTTAATAGGAGACACATCAATAACTTTTAGATCTTCATCATTATTTTCCCGGAAACTAGAAGAACACGCTTTTCTAAAGCAATCTTTCTTAGCACGCATCCTAGTGGTTCTTTCTTTGCACTCATTAATGGAAATTATCATAGCTTTGAGGGACTCATTCATATCATGCTTAGGAGGAATAGATCTAAGTTTCAAAGAATCAACATCAAGCGAAAGTCTATCAACGTTCCTAGCCAATTCATCGACTTTAAGCAATTTTTCTTGAAGCAAAGCATTAAAATTCTTTTGAGAGGTCATAAATTCTTTAACACTATTCTCAAAATCAGAGGGCATCTTATTGAAATTTCCATAAGAGTTGTTGTAGGAATTTCCATAATTATTAGAGAAATTACTAGGGAATGGCCTAGGATTAAAGTTTCCTCTATACGCGTTGTTACCAAAATTATTCCTACCAACAAAATTCACATCCATAGATTCATTATTATGCTCAATCAAAGTAGGCAAGGGCATATCATTAGGATCAATAGGAGCACTCTTAGTAGCAAAAAAATTCATAAGTTCATCCATCTTTCCACTCAAAACGTTAATCTCCTCTATAGCATGCACTTTTTTACTAGTGGATCTTTCGGTGTGCCATTGAGAATAATTAACCATAATATTATCAAGGAGTTTAGTAGCTTCTCCTAAGGTCATTTCCATAAAATTGCCTCCCGCGGTCGAATCTAAAAGGTTTCTAGAAGCAAAATTCAATCCGGCATAAAAGTTTTGTATGATCATCCATAAATTCAAACCATGTGTAGGGCAATTGTGAATCATTAATTTCATTCTTTCCCAAGATTGGGCAACATGCTCATGATCAAGTTGTTTAAAATTCATAATATCGTTTCTAAGAGAGGTGGTCTTAGCGGGAGGAAAATACTTAGAGATAAAAGCATCTTTGCACTTATTCCATGAATCAATACTATTTTTAGGCAAAGACAAAAACCAAGTTTTAGCACGATCTCTAAGTGAAAACGGAAATAACTTCAATTTAACAATATCATTATCCGTATCTTTTTTCTTTTGCATATCACACAAATCCACAAAGTTGTTTAGATGAGTAGCGGCATCTTCACTAGGAAGGCCGGAGAATTGATCTTTCATAACAAGATTCAACAAAGCAGCATTGATTTCACAAGATTCAACATCATTAAGAGGAGCAATCGGAGTGCTAAGGAAATCATTATTGTTGGTATTGGAAAAGTCACACAATTTGGTATTATCTTGAGCCATCGTGACAAGCAATCCAACACACAAGCACACAAGAGGCAAGCGAAAAAGAGGCGAAGGGAAAAGAGAGGGTGGATAAAACGGCAAGGGTGCAGTGGGGGAGAGGAAAACGAGAGGCAAATGGAAAATAATGTAATGCGAGGGAGATGAGTTTGTGATGGGTACTTGGTATGTCTTGACTTGAGCGAAGACCTCCCCGGCAACGGCGCCAGAAATCCTTCTTGCTACCTCTTGAGCACTGCGTTGGTTTTCCCTTGAAGAGGAAAGGTGATGCAACAAAGTAGCATAAGTACAATTTTTGAGAACCAAGATATCAATCCAGTAGGAAGCTCCCCAAAAGTCCCACGCACCTACACAAACAAACAAGAACCTCGCAACCAACGCGATAAAGGGGTTGTCAATTCCGTCACAGTAACTTGCGAAAGTGAGATCTGATAGAGATAATATGATAAGATAAATATTTTGGTATTTTTATGATTTAGATGGGAAAGTAAAGATGCAAATAAAAGTAGATGGGAAATATGATAAAAGATAGACCCGGGAGCCGTAGGTTTCACTAGTGGCTTTTCTCAAGATAGCATAAGTATTACGGTGGGTGAACAAATTACTGTCGAGCAATTGATAGAAAAGTGCATAGTTATGAGAATATCTAGGCATGATCATGTATATAGGCATCACGTCCGTGACAAGTACACCGACTCCTGCCTGCATCTACTACTATTACTCCACACACCGACCGACTCCTGCCTGCATCTAGAGTATTAAGTTCATGAAGAACAGAGTAACGCATTAAGAAAGATGACATGATGTAGAGGGATAAATTCAAGCAATATGATATAAACCCCATCTTTTTATCCTCGATGGCAACAATACAATACGTGCCTTGCTGCCCTAACATCCTTTGGGAAAGGACACCGCAAGATTGAACCCAAAGCTAAGCACTTCTCCTATTGCAAGAAGATCAATCTAGTAGGCCAAACCAAACTGATAATTCGAAGAGACTTGCAAAGGTAACTAATCACACATAAAATAATTCAGAGAAGATTCAATTATTCCTCATAGATAAACTTGATCATAAACCCACAATTCATCAGATCTCGACAAACACATCGCAAAAATAGTTACATCAAATAGATCTCCAAGAAGATCGAGGAGAACTTGGTATTGAGATTCAAAGAGAGAGAAGAAGCCATCTAGCTAATAAATATGTACCCAAAGGTCTGTGGTAGACTACTCACAACTCATCGAAGAGGCCTTGGAGATGATGTAGAGGCCCTCCGTGGTCGATTCCCCCTCCGGCGGAGCGCCGGCGAAGGCTCCAAGATGGGATCTCGCGGATAAAGAAGGTTGCGGTGGTGGAAATAGTTTTTCGTGGTGCTCCTGGATGTTTTCATGGTACGTGGATATATATAGGGTGAAGAAGTATGTCGGTTGAGCCACGAGGGGCCCACGAGGGTGGGGGGCGTGCCCACCCCCTTAGGGCATGCAGGGCACCCTCGTGGCCGCCTCGTTCGCTGCTTGACATCCACTGTAAGTCTCCAGGATTGTGTTTGTTCCAAAAAGACCGCTCCGGAAGGTTTCATTCCATTTGGACTCCGTTTGATATTCCTTTTCTTTGAAACACTGAAATAGGCAAAAAAACAGCAATTCGGGCTGGGCCTCCGGTTAGTAGGTTAGTCCCAAAAATGATATAAAAGTGTAAAGTAAAACCCATAAACATCCAAAACGGGTAATATAATAGCATGGAACAATCAAAAATTATAGATATGTTGGATACGTATCACGATGTTGGTAGCAAAGTTGCTGATGAGGATGTTGGTGCTGCCAGCATACTTGATGCCAAATCATCTAGAGTTGATATTGTTGAGAATGATAATCTTTCTGATTCTGAAGATTTGCCACCGGAAAATTTCCCGCCTGGAGGGCTTGATTACGGTGATGCATTGCAAGACGCCGACCTGTCTACCGTGGAGGAGGTGCCATCTGAGGATGATGATTAAATTATGTTGATTTCTTCTGGCCCCTTGATGCAGGAGGTGCTCCTGTCGTCCTAGGATTTGCTATCTTTAGACCCTGAAAGCGCGGGCATATTGTTGTCCTCACAGGATCTTCCGTCGTCAAACCCTGAAACTACAGGCATTTTGCTATCATCACAGGAACTCCCATCATCAAACGTTGAAAGTGTAGGTAAGGATTTGTAAATGAGGCGTACTTCTCATTTATGGCATGGTTGCAATGTTATCTTGTAGTGCTTGAACTTATTTTCTTTTTTCTTTTTCTGAAAGCATAAGGTGCTAACGTTGCTAAGGTTGATTCGCTTTTCTTCTCTATTACGAGGTTGCGCACGAATTGTTGGAAACGGTTAGTGTTTGATTTTGCACGGTTCATCTTTGTCTCTTTTTCTTTTTCTCTCATATGATTATTGTTGTCACTGCGGTAGTTTTAATTGCTCTCATCTTTCTGTTTTTCCCTGGTGAAAAGCTGATGTTTCAAAATAGGGAATGTGATGCCAGTGTTGGTTCTGTTGATAAAGCGTTTGTCCCCACTAGCATGCTCAACTCAGATAGTGCTGATTTTGTTTTATATTCTCTATGTGAGAAGTACCGAGACACCGACAAGTTGATTGTTCCCAGATGAGTCACGATCAGTTTTTTTTTTTTTGCATTGTACATAGGATGATAAGTAATTTATCTATTTTATAACTGTTGTTGTTCTTTTTTTACAATAGACCAAGATCCGTGATGGAAATCTTGATGCCAATGTGTGGCACTGGTTCACAAGATCAGGGGCTGATGGTTACGACCATATACGTGACTCACGCTCATGTTTTATGTTTTTCCTATGTATTGATGAAATATGCATGCTCTTATCTAAACTTATTGTACTCATGAACTAGAATTGTCATGTTTCTTTTGCAAGTAATGAAGGTGGGAATGAACTTCAGTAGCCTATTGTGTTTCCCTGTACTTAGGAATGATGCGTGCTCTTATTTTGAGCTAAACTTTTTGTAGCAAGAAAGTCGAACTGGTGTGTTTCTTGAATGTTTGGACAGTGGATATAAACTTCAGTGCCCCCTTTTTTGTACTGAGTTGCTTACTCAATTAGAACTTATGATTATGTGATCTGTTTGGACTTCTCAATTTCAGTTTTGTCACTTTTATTTATTGTTTTGGAGGCTTAATATTATTCATTCATTATAATTATAGTTCTTAAATTCATTTTTCCTCCACGTTTTTTTGTCAGCTTCTTTTCCCTACTTTTGATCCGTCGTCATTTGTGGGTGACATGAAGCCTAGTGAAGATGTTGGTCATTGGTGCCTGATTGTTCTGAATTTGAGGTTCCGTCATTTCGAGTGTCTTGATTCACTCCGTGATGAAACCTAGAGTGATGCAGTTAGATTCTTAAGGACTATGACAGATAATATAAAGAAACTTTGGAGGGAGTCCAGTGTAGACAATGCCAAACCGTTCTCGCCGGCGCATGTTGATGGTTTCTCTTGCAAGTTTGTGCGTGTGCCGCAGCAGCAAAACATGTGAGTGTCTATTTTTAATGATTTTTATTAGTTGTTTTTGTTGTTGGAATGCGTGGTCTTCCAATTTTTGGCTGTATTCCTGTATTTTGAATTTGTAATGTGCCCTTTTGTTTTTTCATTTGTTAACAGGCATGATTGTGGCTTCTTTATGCTACAAAATTGCAAGACCTATCATTGTCGGGTGGATGGTGTGATTGAAATGTTGGATTACAACCACGAAGACATTCTGACATTAGAAAGACTTTGTTGTATACCTGCGCAACTAGCGATGTGTTTGATGTTGACTTCCAGGGTTTGTTGGCATCGAACCTGTATGTATGCATGACCTTTTGTATTTGTTTCCAACTTCTACTTCTTGACTAGTACTGTCATGAATTCTGTATTTGAACTTACCCTTTTTGCGCTCCTTCTTTTTTTATTTGGAGGTGAGTGGCTGGATCTTGGTAAGCATGACTACAGGATCTTTGGCAGCCAGTTCTCAGAGCTCAAGCGTGCAGCTGCTGATTTGAGCCAGGGGCGTTCTCCCGAAAAGACAAGATTTGGTATTACGAAGGGGCGATTGGGAACTCTCAAAGGTTCTACGGCTGCTTGTGCAGAGAGCCACTCTACACCCAAGAATCCCATTGTGCAATTGATAGACAGTGATGATGATTGTTTGACAAGATCGCTGGCATGGGAAAAGTCACCAGGAGCGCTGCTGCCAAGGGTGTATCTCCCCTTGCTGGAATAGTGGGCCGTAGAGCTGGTGTTGCCAGGAAGGATCCTGCTTTGAAGTCTGGCAATGTTACAAGCACGAAGCATGCACCCAGAGCCCCTATAAAGTTTTGCTCCCCTGTGCAGCAGCTTCACCCTCATAAATTCCTTCACCTGGACAAGGCTCGCAAGTTGTATAATCTGTTGCTTAGTGATGAAGGTGAGAAGTATGCCGAGTGAGTATCTCTCATTATGTTTTCTCTTCTTTTTCTGTTGTTTCTAACTGCTAGATAAATATGACCTGAACTGCTCATTTTTATGTAACTTGAACTACTATGAATGTCTTATCTTGCTTCCCCTGCTTTTTGTTTCTTGTGTGTGTTGCAGGACTTCGTTCTCAATGATACCTCAGCCCGATGATAACATAACTAACTTCACTGGCAAACACATCTGGGAAGTTTTTACACCTGGACAGCTGATGGAGGGTGATGTAATGGACTTCATCATTGGTGATTGGAAGCGAGATCCCGAAAGAAATGTTGATTTCGCATCTGAAAAAAGGATCTTGCTGAGTCCATATTTCATCACGATAATGAATCAGATCGTTTGTTTTTGTGAAACAAGACTGCCTGTTGTTTTACAAGTTCTTCAAATACTTTCCTTGTTGATCCTTTTCCCCTATCTATTTCTTTTCGACTTTTTGCAGGTTGTGCTGGACTGTTCGTTCTATGGTGATGAAGATAAAGAGTTTAATGTGGAGAGTGCAGCGAGAGATTTCAAGAGCTATGTTCAAGATGGGGAAGACTTGCTCAGTGCCGACCTTGTGAGATCTACTAGCTGATTTTTGGTTTAATTTGTTTGTTGTGATGCTGGTTTTTATTTTGGATATTTAATATCTCTTTTTGGTCATTTGTTTTTAGGTCATGATGCCTCTATTCAAACCTATGGTTTTATCAAAGGATTTGAAAGTGTCGCACTTTTCCTTATATGTCATGAATCGGTACTGAAGTACCGTTGAAATCCTTGACCCTTTACCTTATGGGAAGAGCCATCATCCTTCAAAGAACACCTATCACAAAGACTGCAATAAGATTGTGAGTGATATTTATTATTTGTACTAGATTAATTTTTTCGCCTCTTGTTTCTGCTTTTCTGAGACCTGAAATGTGTGGTTTCTTTTTTTTACAGATCTCTAGCTTGGTCCAAGTAATGAAGGTTGTGTATGGTGATGCTCAGTATAATGCAAGCAAGCAGCCCAAATGGGAGGTTTTAGAAAAGAAACCAACATTTGTCAAGGTTCCATTTCAAGGGTCGGATGAATGTGGCCATTATACTCTGAAGTATGCGGCAACCTATGATGGTGAAAAGATCGTTGAGAACATTCAAAATAATGATGTGGGTTCTAGTTCAGCTTTCACTTTCTGTGTTTGGCTGATTGTCTATTCCTTTTTTTATGTGTCATGATTTTTGATAATTTATTTTATTGTTTTGCAACCGCGTATTGTTGATTGGAATGTTGAGGATCTGTATACAGTTATGTTCAACCGGAATAACCAGGTTCTGGTGACGGAGCTTCCCATGGAGGTTCAGGCTTTGGCTCCTGGTGCATAGAAGAAATGGTTATAATTTGTGTAGTGAATGGGATACTTGTCTGGTTTATGTCTTGAAAGCATTGTAGGATTTGTACGTAGTGTTTGGAAGTCTTGTCAACTATGTATCCAGTATACTTTGTGATGTTTTTAAGTGTGGCACAATGTTTTACAAACTTTTTTCCATGATGAGAATGTGGTTGAACAGCTATTTCACTCGTGTGTGTTTTCTCAAGAATTTGTTTTGGTTAAGTTTTATTTTTGCACTGAAGTCTTATACACTAGTTGAACTGAAACACTATTTTTCAAATGCATTTACGAGTTGTCGCTGAAAAGTGAGATTTATTTCATTTTCATCTGTCCCAACCTAAGTTGGACCCTTAAAGTTTCTGTACCCTCTTTTCTTGTACTTATGGTATAATTATGTGAGTACTAAATTGTAATTTCATACAGCGAAAGGCTTTTAAAATTGGTGTCACAATAGTATTTGTGGATGTAGCATGAGTGGAGTGACCCTGCCTTGTTATGTAGAACTGATGTCATGTAATGTGTTAGAAATGAAGTTTTTTTGGGATTGAGATTATATACGACGAAATTGCTACGTGATCTCTAGCCAGAGTTTATTTAAATATAAGAAATTTAGCAAAATTGACAGCCAAATATTTGTTTGAACTTCTTGCATTTTAGTAGTTGAACTTCAGAGTAAAAGTTAAACCACTAGTTTAAGTTAGCTACATTTAACAGATAGCCCTATTAAGTTCATAATTAGTTTTGTAGCATATTTAGCTGAACTTGAAAGTATCATTGTTTTTGTAGCATAGTTTTAATCCTTTTATCTCTGCTGAAGAGGTAAATTTATTTTATTTTTGTATTTGAATTCGAACATGTGTTTGAACTTTTCTATATTCAGTTTTTGAACTTTTTTGTACTAGTTTATATTTCTTTGCCACGCGCTCTGGTTTTGTTCAGCGGGCCTTATGGGGTGGGATGAGGAGAGTTTGCATAGGAGGGAGTAGCAGTCGTATTGGGCCCTTTTCCAGCCCAAATGGCCCGTGCGCACGACTATGGACTGCTGGCTGTGCATGCGCTCTGAGTTTAGTCCTACCTTGCTAGTCGAGGGGGCTCTCGACCGGTTTATAAACGTCATTGTGCCTTGTCTACCAAACTCCTCTGTATACTGACCTGGGTGCTTATACACAGTGCTCGCTCTTTGTTCCACGACCCGTGGGCCCTTGTCGGCTGGCCCGCACAGTCTCGATTACTATGAATTCACCAATGATTCCGCCGTGGGCTCGAGTCCAAGTGTATCCTCCTGTGCGTGGCTGGCCTATCCTTGGGCGGTCATCATTTTTTGTTGTTGTTTGAAACTAGTACCTCAATGGTCAATGTGGACTGATGCTTCTGTTGTTTGTTCTTGTGAATTTTTGTCCGTGGTTGAACTGTAATCTTTTTGATTGAGTTTTGGCCTTCTTTTTCTATGCTGTGATTATTCTCAAGGCATTATTTGGTATCATCATAGTACTTGTCGTACAAACTAAATTGTACTGAGATTTCAATTGCACTAGCACTGTTATCATTTTATTTTTGTTGTTCGAAACTAGTACCTCACTGGTCAATGTGGACTGATGCTTCTGTTGTGGTTCTTGTGATTTTTCTCCTTGGTCGAACTAATATTTTTTAATTAGTTTTGGCCTTCTTTTTTCTAGGCTGTGATTATTCTCAAGGCATTATTTGGTATCACCATAGTACATGTTGTACAAACTAAGTTGTACTGAGATTTCAATTGTACTAGCACTATTATTCTTAGTGTGTCACTGTTTTAGGGAATGCGAACTCATGCTTCCCGTTTCTTTTTATTTTTGTAGTATAGATGTACTGTGTGTTCAAGTGTACCAGTACTTTCACTCCTATTATGCTAGTGACTATGAAATACATACTGATGGTTCTTGACTTTTCCTGTTGCGGTACTTAGTAATTTTCTAACGACTATAAGCATGATGTGTTAGTACTTTTTAGCCTTTTTAGTGTTCTTCTAAAACTAAAAACTAACTTTTAGTGTGATAGTACTACCGTACAGAACTGAGTTGTATTGAGCTTCCAAGGCTACTATTTGTTGTTGTCCTTAGTCGGCCACTGTTTTTGTGAAAATATCCCTATGTGATTTTGTTGCTCCATGACTAGTGTTGCATAGCAGCCACAAAGTTTCATTCACAACCTACTTCAACTTCAAATGATGGATAAACAAAATAGGAAGCTAGCAAACTTGTTCGACGACATAAGCGAACGATCGCAATAAGCTTGTGATCCAGCGCGCTCCCCTTCGTCGCCCTACTGACGCCCTCTATAAATTCTCGGGTTTCTTGCAGCTTTGGCGGCCGCTTAGCCGCCCCGTGGACCAAGACGCCATCTCCGCCTTCATCGCCGACATTCGATCGATGGCCGTCCGCCTCTCTCCGCTGCCTCCGCCGCCACCGCCGGAGCCAGATTAGCCACCCCAGGCTGGGTGCGCTGTGTTGGTGTTGGTGTTGTCTTTTTTCTTTTTAGGGCCTGTTGAGCTGTGCCCGCAGCAGAACCTATGTACCTTTCCGTGAGACTCGTGTGGGTGTGTGGACCTATGTGGGATGTATGCTTTGTGGCGGTTGCTTTATTTATAAAGTGGGGCGAAAGCCTTTTTCGGTACATAAGCGAACGATGTACTTGATGACAAAAGCAAACTTGTTCAACCTTGACACACAGGACATAAGCAAGCTGGTTCAACCTAACAAAAGCAAACTACAAATTTGAAACAACAAAATAAAGGACAAGCACAAGCAACACGAAGGAAGACTTTGATGTCTCTTCATCCCGCGTAGCGGCAGTGGTAGTAGGGATCCGCTTCCTACTCTTTCGAAATTGACACACCTGTTATGATGTTGTCGATTATCTTCCATGACTTGGACGTGGCGTATGCATCTATTCCAGCGTACTCGATGAGCTTCTCTGGCAGCAGGCTGATCCCCCATAGTTTATGGTCTTCCTCCTTGTTATCTTTTTCTTCATGCCTTTGTAGAATAGGTGGATGACGCTGGCTGCAACATCAGCCAAGGAGTCGTACTCTTTTCTGGAGCCTGGTACTCTCTAGTTGCGCTGAATGTCGATGAATTTCTTGGGGTTGATCTCCAAACCAGACTTCTTCAGCATCTGTTTGTCATCTTTAATGCGGAAACCAACAAAGGTGTACAAATTCTGCTCCTATAGGAACTCTTTGAGGCGCTTGGGCCTGCATTGGGGAGACACATATTGAAGATTAGTGTTCTTTTTTGAAGATTTGATTCTTTTGTTTTTTGATTTACAAGTGGTAATCCATGAGGTAGATGCTTATATAATATAAGTCATGGATGAATGTAGTTCAAAAACTAGTACACAAAGTTCTGAAATTAAATTCAAGTGCACCATGTTATTTTTCTTTTTTAGTATATTCAGTGCTTCAGCAAATGCTTCACCGAGTTCAAGAAGCTATAACCAGAGTCAATGATCTATGTGCTTCTTACTTCAAGTTTAGTTTTCTTTTTATTGAATAAAAGACCTATACCAGTGCTTCACCAAGTTCTTACTTTATTTTTTGCTGCAGAAAATAACATCAGACCAGGTTCAGAAACTACTTTTGTACATCATGTTTAGAAACATGTTTTAATGCATCAAGTCTATAAACTAGACTAGTGCATCAAGATCAGAAACTATGCTAGTACATCAAGTTCAGAAATTAATCTGGTGAAACAATTTTAGATGCTAATCCAGTGCATCAGTTTCAAAATATATTATAGTGCATCTACTTGAGAAACATGTACTCGTGCATCCACTTCACAAACTATAGTAGATCATCTAGTTGGGAAACAAGTTTAATGAAATTTTTAGGGACTAGTACTAATAGAACAGATGATTGAAGAATATTATGGATCACCATTTTGTGGCCGCTGCAATGTGGTACACCAAACAGAGTTCCTCCTCGCATAACTGTAGGACTGCTGCCATCTGCGGAGGTTCATCTTTTGTGGTAAACTCCACATCAACTCCGATGAAGCTAGGATACAAGCCACCACCCTTCATCCTGATCTTGCTCATCATCTCGTCGGCCTTGTCTGGTTTGCTGGTGCAGATGATCTCCAGCGTCTCCTTGACATGGAGCTCAACCCCTATGATGGTTCGGGTGTACTCACGCTTCTCGACGGGGACGTGAACATCATCGAGGTTTCTGCTCTAGCCGGACGTCTCGCCACAATGACGCTTGGCAGACGGTTCCTCCGCCATTGCCCTCCTCCGGCGATTGTGGGCTTGGAAGAGAGATGTTTGTGGGTTGTTTGTAGTGGAGATGGAAGTGACAATGGTGGTTTCTGGAGATGTGGCAGGGATGGAGTCAATTTGGGGATTTTTGAGGGCGCGGTTTGGGACATGGGGGAGGCGGTTCTGTTGGATATATGCCCTAGAGGCAATCATGTATGATGATATTTCCTATGTGTTTATGAATAAAGGTAGTCCTTGGATGTAATCAATGATACTTGTTGGCAAGTACGTGACTTGTCTGTGAGATCTTGTGTTGTATGATACATCCTAGATTGTCCCTAGTCGCAAGTGACGTGTGGGCACATGTTAGACTAGACTAGCATATGACACGGTCGATGGCTTGGTCTCACTAGACATGGAGCACTAGATGCTAACATGATAATATGGACTCGGAAGGATCTGGTCGGATTCGAATCCGAGTCAAGATAAGGTCTGAGTCGGACAGACCCAACTATGAGACGCAGCGATATGTCATCTGTGAGTCTCTAGTACAACATACGTTCTATGTCCTAAGACCTGAGCTGACGCATGTACTCGGGATGGTGACAAACCTGCTTTGGGCCGACCAAACGCTACTCCATGACTGGGTAGTTACAAAGGTAGGTTTCAGGCTTGTCCAGACCCATGCTACGAGACATGGTCGAGCAATATGGCATTTGCCCCTCCGAACAGGAGAGATATACTCTCGGCCCCTCGTGTGATCCGACCAGGATAGGCATGGCCATGCAACAAGGATTATGAGATAATCTGGATAGTGGTCCGTATCACTAGAACAAGAAAGAGGTCGGGCTAGCACAAGGATGACAGTCCCGCCTTGAGCCCGACAACATATTTTGTGAGGCAAAGGGAATAGAAGTGTGACACGTTGTACAGGTTCGCCTAACCAGCTTCATAGTCTGCTTGGTGGTCGGCACGCCTTGCTAGAGGCCCCTACCAACCGGGCAGGTCGGAGGTGATCCGAACTGTGACCAAGCCGACTTGAACCTAAGAGGTCGCGCACTTAAGGGAAGGAACCTACGAGGTCGGTTCGGAGGACACTGGTCGGATGTGATCCGAGCTGGACTTGGAACACGACCGAGTAGACTCTGGGCTTTAGGATCCGTGCAAGGACCAAGTGTTGAGCCCGCGACGGATGCCTATAAATAGTGGTGGTGCGGCGCACTTATTTGGTTGATCGCTTTGATGTTGCGACTAGGGTTTGCATGTGTTGCGAATAGGCACCTCCACTTGCCACTGGTTGTGTGATCAGACCTAGCAATCTGCCGCACGATGTTCCTCCTGCACGCGCGGATATTGTTAGAGGCGGTGCACTTGCGCTGCTCCGACGAACCTGTTCGCGGGATCCGATCAGCTACGTGGGAGACCGGCAAGGAGGAGACGACTCCGGGAATGCGAGGCCATTCCGGGAACGCACTACCTCAACTCTACTTCCACTGCACAGCACTGCGCGTCTAGTGGTAACAATCTGTGATCCATCTCCCATAGTGAAAGTGCAACTAATCCCCGGGTGGTTTTGGTAATTAATAACAACATATATATCATTGAACTAATTGTTTCTTGAGAATATTTCAGAAAGTTCAGTGATATGGGTATGGCAATGACTGATGATGTGGACCCCTCAAAATGCTAAGGAAAACATTGGCAAATGCTCAAGACTCCATTTTTGGTTTAGTGATCCAAGATCACATTGAGTCCATAGGAAAGCCAATACTATTAAAAGGGGATGAGGTTATGATGATGATCTGGTTGCTCAAAGTGCTTAGTGATTTATCTCCCAAACTATCAGCAATCTTTCATTCCAACATATACTCATAAGTAATCTCGGTCCCACCGATTCCATAAACTCACCACACCGAGATGAACCACCTCACCATATAGCCAAACCCTAGAAATTTCGGATTTTCCGATTCCAAACTCGGTCTCACCGAAACTAGTGTTGCCAAGCTTCAGAATCTTCAGACTCAAATCGGTGTCACCGAGATGATAAAGTCGGTCCCACCGAGAATGGCAAACCCTAGTCTTTGGAAGAATCGGACTAACCGAGATTGTATTTTCGGTCCCACGAAAATCCCAACGCTCACAAGATTTGAACTTTCGGTCTCACCGAGTTGTCAACTTCGGTCCGACCGAGATTGGTCAAATGTGTGTAACAGTTGGATTTTGTGTGGAGGCTATAAATACCCTCCACCTCCTCTTCATTCGTGGAGAGAGCCATCGAAAGAACTACCACTCCTACCTTACATTTCGAGAAGAAAACTACCTACCCTTGTGTTGAGATCAAGTTGCTCCACTCCCACCATATGAAACTTGATTTCTAGCCTTCCCAAGTTGCTTTCCACTCAATCCTTTCTTCCACCACAGCCATATCAGTGAGGAGAGTTGAGTGTTGGGGAGATTATCATTTGAAGCACAAGAGCAAGGAGTTCATCATCACCAACACCATCTATTACCTTTTGGAGGGTGGTGCCTCCTAGATTGGTTAGGTGTCGCTTGGGAGCCTCCGTCAAGATGTGGAGTTGAACCAAGAAGTTTGTAAGGGAAAGGAGATCGCCTACTTCGTGAAGATCTACCCCGAGTAAGGCTAGTCCTCCGTGGGCGTATGCCATGATGGCATAGACAAGGTTGCTTCTTCGTGGACCCTTCGTGGGTGGAGCCTCCGTGGACTCTCGCAGCCGTTACCCTCCATGGGTTGAAGTCTCCATCAACGTGGATTGACGATAGCACCACCTATCGGAACCACGAGAAAAAATCTCCGTGTCTCCAAATTGCGTTTGCTCTTCTCCACCTCTATTTACTACATGTGCAATTTACTTTCCGCTGCCATCACTCTAGAATTGCATGTGTAGGGTGATACTTGACTTGGTCATCATTGTGAACTTGCTAAAACTTGTCCTAATCAAAAGGCTAAACTTTTAAATTGTCAAGTAGTCTAATCACCCCCTCTAGACATACTTCCGATCCTACAAGTGGTATCGAGCTTTGGTCTCCATTGGATTGGTTTCCATTGCATTGACTCCATAAGCTTGGTTTCACAACCTAGGAGAGTATGGCGTCTAGTGAGGGTAATTTTCATAGAGGTCCTTACTTTGATGGTTCAAATTTTGCTAGTTGGAAGCATAAAATGAAAATGCATATTCTTGGACATAACCCGCCGCATGGGGCATTATTTGTGTTGGCTTGCAAGGTGAGTTCTTCGAGGAAGGAAAAGTTCCGGATCGCGAAGGTTACAGCGGATGAGTTGCGGATGTTCTGAACAATGCTCAAGCTTGTGACATTCTCTTCAATGCTTTGTGTCCCGAGGAGTTCAACAAGATCAGCCGCCTTGAGAATGCAAAAGAGATTTGGGATACTTTGGTCGAAATGCACGAAGGTACCGAGTCCGTGAAGGAATCAAAGCTAGATGTTCTTCAAGGTCAACTTGACAAGTTCAAGATGAAGGAAGGTGAAGGAGTCGCTGAAATGTACTCTAGGCTTGCTCTCATCACAAGCGAGATTGCCGGCTTAGGAAGCGAAGAAATGACCGACCGATTCATCATCAAGAAGATTCTCGAGCTTTGGATGGAAAGTATGACACCGTGTGCACTTTGATCCAAATGATGCCAAACTACAAGAATCTCAAGCCTACCAAGTCATTGGAAGAATTGTTGCTCATGAGATGACACTTAAAGATAAGGAAGAGCTTCACAACAAGTCAAGTGGTGCTTACAAAGCTACAGCTTGAAGCTCCCACAACCTCAAGTGACAAGCTAGTTTCCAATGAAGAGATAAGCCTAATGGTGAAGAACTTCAACAAATTCTACAAGAGTAGAAGCAAAGAAAGAAGCTCAAAGTCTAGATCATATGATGAAAAGAGATCTTCTAGTCGTGATCGAAGCTGCTACAATTGTGGAAGACCGGACACTACTCAAATGAGTGTTCAACTCCCCACAAGAGAAGGAAGAATCTCCAAGAAGAAGAAGCTCAAGAGAAGAGTCGCCTCGGAAAGAGAGAAGGAGTAGAGATGATCGTTATGAACGAAGATCCTCTCGGAGAAGCAAGGATTCGGAAAGGAAAGACAAGTCATCAAGGAGCTACACAAGAAGAAAACATCAAGCTCATGTTGGTGAATGGGTCTCCGGCTCCGACTCCGACAATCACTCGAAAGAAGCTATCACTCCAACTCGAATCTGATCAAGATGAAGGTGTTGCGGTCTTGCTCTCGTGTCCTCCAACTCCAACTCCTATGACTTGTTTGATTCACCAAATGAGGGAATTGGAAGATGCTTCATGGCTAAAGGCCCCAAGGTATCACACCCTGAATTTATTGACTTTGATAGTGATGAGGATGACTTGCTTGGTGAAGATGAGCTTTTACATGACAAATCTAGTGAGCCTAGTAATGATGAACATGCTAGTAGTCTTTATAGTCGAGAAGAGTCGAATGACAATGCTATGAAGGAGATTGAGCATCTAACTAAAGAACTAAACACTCTTAAGTTAGCTCATGAAACAACTCAAGAAGATCATAGAGAGCTCCTAAGATCTCATGAGAAGCTACGCTTCGAGAAGCTCAATCTAGAGCAAGAACATGAGTTTCTAAAAGCTATCAATGACGATCTTCGAAAGAAGAGTTCTTCATATCTTGCCAAACGACTTCTCTTGTCTAATTTCTTGCCACCTATTAAAACTAAGCATGACAAGCATAAGAAAAATTCTTCATCTAGTAGTAACAATAACCATGCTAAATCGAATGTTGTTACTTCTAGTAATTCTCTTGATTCCACTAACAATGTTTCAAGCCAAGTTTTACTTGAGCAAGAAAATAGTTTATTGAAAGGGATTATAGAGAAAGGTGTCTACAAGAGCCTTGCCGGAAGCAAGAACTTTGAGGAAATTGTTCGCAAGCAAGGAAGACACCGGAAGAATCAAGGAATTGGTTTTGAGCGAAAGTTCAACGCCGAGGGTGTTGAATGGGAAGAAGGTCAATATCCCACTCCAAAGTTTGTTTCTCAAAAGGAGAAGTATGATCCTACTTCTTCCAATGTGGAACAAGCTCAAGATGACCTTCCACCACAAGACCACAAGCTAAAAGGCAAGGACAAGCTTCAAGAGGAGATTGATGCATTCATTGAAGCACCCAAGGCCATGGTCAAGTGGGTTCCCAAGGAAACTTCAAGTTCTACTTCGTCAAGCTCAACTACTACCCCAAGGATTCCCATCAAGATGATGTGGATCCCGAAGAAGAAGAACTAGAGAGTTCTTGAGGGTGACTCCGCCAACAAACTTCACTCACATTCATTTTGGCAAAGAACTTGTGCAATCAACTTCCACATCTTGCACTAGTTCATGGAGTCACAAACCCTCTTGTTGGTAAGTCAAGGGACAAGGTAATCATTGCTTTCATGGACATCATCTATTGTGTACTTCAATCTATGTCCATGGATATCCTTGTTTGTTCCTTGTGGGACTAACCCATGTAGGTATTGAAAGTGCCCAAATCCAAAGGATTGCTCCCAACTCTTGATGATCTTCATCAACATTGAGCATCCACATCTTCAACATCTACATGAAGTCTTCAACGACAACCCAAGGTTAGTTTGACCCTTTAAAAGGGGTTCTCACATCAAGGGGGAGCTTTGCTCTTAAGAATTGAGCTAAAGCATCTTCAAATGATGTGAACACATTAATGCTTTATGTAAAAGTGGTAACCCCACTTGTGCTTAAACGATGAGTATGACCTATGATCAAATGTTCTCATTTGACTCCTAAGTCAATATACTCATATATAGATGACCTAGTCATCGCCAAATTGTGTGATAGTAGCTAGTGTTTTGTTTGTGCATGTTTGACACATGTTTCATTTGCTATCTTATTGTGTGAGCATGTTGGATGCATGATTTTATCCATTCGAGGACATCCATTTGTTGCTTGGTCTTTTGGATTTTTCTTTTTGACCAAATGGATGGACAAGAATGCCTAAGTTCCTCCCCTAGCTATCTATGCTTTCTTGTCTCAAATTCTATTCATGCTTATATCACAAACTTTGATCAAGTCTTTTTCGGACAGACCGAGTGAGGAGCACTCGGAGCCACCGATCCGTTAAAAGCTTAACTTCCAAAACCTTCTAAGTATTTTCGGTCAAACCAATATACTCAAATCGGACAGACCGAAATCACTTGGATTGATCTAGGTTTTCACCTCGGTGAAACCGAGTTGCAAATTTCGGCGTGATCAAGTGAGTAATCGCTTGCGATTAACCATCTCGGTGCCACCGAGTTTTCCAACTCGGTCCCACCGACAGCTGAAGGGTATATATACCTGAGGGCAGCGCGCGTTGATTATTTCTTCAAAACGTCTCGCCCCCAAACCCTTAGCTGCCGTCGCCGTGGTCTCCGGATCGTCTCCGCCGTCGCATGTGCGCCCTCGCCGCAGGTCTCCGTCGCCGTCAACGGTCAATCTCATCGCACCGTTGCCGCCGTAGAGAAACTCCACCAAGTTAGGGTGAGTTTCGATCCCTCTCGTGCTTCAACCTCTGATTCAATGCACGATAGGTTTGCCTAGCTTCTTGCCAAGTTTGAAATCTTCCTATCCAGCAGATTAGTTCTTAGAACGAAATTTGAGTGAAAATTTTAGGGTTAGGTTTCCGCCGAACACATCTCGGTGTGACCGATTCTACATTCTCGGATCGACCGATTTGGCCTCTGGCCATTAGATCGCACTTTTCGGTCCAACCGAAGTTGTGCAAATCGGTAAGACCGAAATGAGGATTTAGTGAAACCCTAGTGTTCTCGGCTAGACCGAAACCCATTTCGTCCAACCGAAAGTGGTGTGAATGGTTACTGTTAAGACACTTGGATTCACGAATTTTAGACTCGGTCGACCGAAATGTATTCTCGTGAAAACCTAAAACTGAAGTTTGAACTCATTCTTTTGCAAAATCTTCTGCAGTTTGTGATAACTCTTCTATTCGCCTATACCTATTCTATTCACGGGTTGTCACCATGTCGATGCAAGTGACAGCGAACAGTCTGAATCACCGGTTGAGATTCCAGAGGCGGGCACTAGTCCCTGAAGCCAGCAGTTTTTTCGATGATGGTGAGAGGAGCACCCCAAGTGGTTTGCCTCCTGCGCCGGGGCTGTGAAGAAGAGAAATTCGATGAAGAGGATTCGACTTTATTCTTGAGGAAGAGATCACATCTAAGCCTAAGAGGAAAGTGGTTGCCAAAGAGCATCAAGGGCAACAAACAAAGAAAGGCACCAAGAAGGTGAAGAAGTCCCCATTGCAAAGAAGCTGAGCATGGAAGAAGAAACCTCGAGCAAGGTAAAGAAAACTTCCAAGAGGAAGAGGATAGTACATGATGAAGCTGATGATGATTCTGATGAGGAAGCACCCCAGCCTCCTCAGAAGCCTAAGTTGATGGGAGATGCCATCAGGGCAGGAGCACCTACTAAATCTAAGCCATCAGCTCCAGCAAAGGCAGCTCAAGCCAAGCCTGCTGCCAAGCCCAAGAAAACAGTGAGAAACATTCCTGCTTCAGAGAAGAAGAAGGACAATGTGCCACCAGCTGAATCAGATGAAGAGGCACATGTGTTGCTGAAACTCAGACAGAAACTGCCAGTCCACAATGATGCTCATCCTCGAGCTGAAAACATGAAGGAAAGGAAGGACAAAGGTCTCAGGCTATGGAGGCAAGTTGATCCATATGCCACCAGGAGAAGGACAGCTGTTGATCCAAGGTTCCACACCAGAGAGCAACAAGATTTCTATGAGACAGTGCTCATGGACAAGAAGCCCATTGTTGCTGACACAAGATATGTTGATTGGGCATACATCGACAGTGAAGAGCACAGAGACTACTTCCCACATGTGCATGAGAGCTTCACTGCATGTGGAGTTGCAGAGTTCGTTGGTCGGTCGATCGCTTGGAATGATGAGATGATCATGCGGTTCTATGCCACAAAGACACTTCTATCCAGATGGCGAATTGTATGGATGATGAAGGCCAGAGATTCTCTTCGACAGTTGAAGAGTGGGCTGCACTACTGAATGCTCCAGTATCAAGAGATGATGATGTTGATGTCTATGGAATTCCCAAGAAAAATCATGAGTCTATGAAGAACATGTACAATGAGGTACCAGCCAAGGATGTAGAGATATGGAAGCTCGGTTCAGTGTATCATCTTCAGGCAGGTCTCCCAACCACTAACACTATTCTGAGGCATACATTGATGCCCAAGTCAGGAGACCATTGCATGATAAGAGGCTATTCAATCAACATGCTGCATATTCTAGATCAGAAGGCACCTTTCAAGGTGATGGACCTGATAGTTGAGACTATCAAGAGGACAATGACAGCAGACTGTAAGAGGTCATGTGGGTTTGCCCGCACATTCAGATGCTCATCAATGCCAAGTTTGGCACGGCACCTACTTGTTGGATAGACCCCACTTGCCACTGCAGCCTGAACATGAAGATAATGAAGTTGTGATGACTGAGGATGATCCCACATCTGTTGAAGGACAAGCTAAGTCTGAAGCTGCCAAACAAGCCAAAGCTGAAAAGGAAGCAGAAGAAGCAAAGAAAGCCCAAGAGCGTTGGAGAACAGCTTCTTGAAGCTACCTGAGGATTGAACTACGCCTGCCAAAGATAGTGCGATCTCGGAGAGTCTTGAGAGGATAGTTGAAGACAAGTTCCATGCTCTGGATGTCAAGTTGACTGAAGTGCAAGTCACCGTGAACAAGCTTGAGGCAGATATCGAGGAAGCCAAGAGGGAGAAGGCAGAGCTCATGAAGGAGATGCAGGATGACCTTGTCGAGGATGACTATGAGCAGCCTGCTCCGGTCCCCACAAAGCCCAGATCAGCTGCTATTCCAAAGGATGACCCTGTGGCTACAACATCAAGACCTCCCACAGCTCCATCGGCCCAGCTCCAGCTCCAGTGTCCACTCCTCCAGCTCCACAGACTTCAGCGAAGCCTTTGCAGATGCAGCTATCTCCACTCCATCAACGCAGACAGGAGCCGCCAGCAGAGTCCCTAGTGACGTTTAGCTCTATACCTTTTGAACTTTTTGGTAACTTGTTGCCAAAGGGGGAGAAATTGTATAGATCATAGGACTTCGAGAGAGAGAGTGCTCGTTTTTGCTCTTTTGTTTGCGGTTTTCTTTGAGATACTTTTGAGTTCTTCGAGACATTTCGTGTGTTTGATACTACGTTTGCTCTACCTTGATGAGTGCTTGATCATACTATGCCTTAATGTGTGCTTAATGCTTATCATATTCTATTCATATCTTGTATGATCATTTACTCATGTCTTGGTGATTGGGTGCATGCTATTCATTCTTATCATTTTGTGCGCTCCACCAAGATGTATGTGACATGGAAGAGTGACCCATGATCCTAATCGATTGTGCATTTGCATTCAAATGCAAATCTTAAATAATGCACAAATTTAGGGGAGCTCTTGCTTATCACATACTTCTCAAAGCGATTTATATTATTCATTGATTCTATCACTTGTCGAAGCTTTGATCTATATGTTGTCATCAATTACCAAAAAGGGGGAGATTGAAAGTGCAACTAATCCCCGGGTGGTTTTGGTAATTAATAACAACATATATATCATTGAACTAATTGTTTCTTGAGAATATTTCGAAAGTTCAGTGATATGGGTATGGCAATGACCGATGATGTGGACCCTCAAAATGCTAAGGAAAACATTGGCAAATGCTCAAGACTCCATTTTTGGTTTAGTGATCCAAGATCACATTGAGTCCATAGGAAAGCCAATACTATTAAAAGGGATGAGGTTATGATGATGATCTGGTTGCTCAAAGTGCTTAGTGATTTATCTCCCAAACTATCAGCAATATTTCATTCCAACATATACTCATAAGTAATCTCGGTCCCACCGATTCCATAAACTCACCACACCGAGATGAACCACCTCAGCCATATAGCCAAACCCTAGAAATTTCGGATTTTCCGATTCCAAACTCGGTCTCACGAAACTAGTGTTGCCAAGCTTCAGAACCTTCAGACTCAAATCGGTGTCACCGAGATGATAAAGTCGGTTCCACCGAGAATGGCAAACCCTAGTCTTTGGAAGAATCGGACTAACCGAGATTGTATTTTCGGTCCCATCGAAAATCCCAACGCTCACAAGATTTGAACTTTCGGTCTCACCGAGTTGTCAACTTCGGTCCGACCGAGATTGGTCAAATGTGTGTAACGGTTGGATTTTGTGTGGAGGCTATAAATACCCTCCACCTCCTCTTCATTCGTGGAGAGAGCCATCGAAAGAACTACCACTCCTACCTTACATTTCGAGAAGAAAACTACCTACCCTTGTGTTGAGATCAAGTTGCTCCACTCCCACCATATGAAACTTGATTTCTAGCCTTCCCAAGTTGCTTTCCACTCAATCCTTTCTTCCACCACATCCATATCAGTGAGGAGAGTTGAGTGTTGGGGAGATTATCATTTGAAGCACAAGAGCAAGGAGTTCATCATCACCAACACCATCTATTACCTTTTGGAGGGTGGTGCCTCCTAGATTGGTTAGGTGTCGCTTGGGAGCCTCCGTCAAGATGTGGAGTTGAACCAAGAAGTTTGTAAGGGCAAGGAGATCGCCTACTTCGTGAAGATCTACCCCGAGTAAGGCTAGTCCTCCGTGGGCGTATGCCATGATGGCATAGACAAGGTTGCTTCTTCGTGGACCCTTCGTGGGTGGAGCCCTCCGTGGACTCTCGCAGCCGTTACCCTCCGTGGGTTGAAGTCTCCATCAACGTGGATTGACGAAGCACCACCTATCGGAACCACAAGAAAAAATCTCCGTGTCTCCAAATTGCGTTTGCTCTTCTCCACCTCTATTTACTACATGTGCAATTTACTTTCCGCTGCCATCACTCTAGAATTGCATGTGTAGGGTGATACTTGACTTGGTCATCATTGTGAACTTGCTAAAAACTTGTCCTAATCAAAAGGCTAAACTTTTAAATTGTCAAGTAGTCTAATCACCCCCCCTCTAGACATACTTCCGATCCTACACATAGCATGTTCCTGGTTGTTCTACGCGTAGGAAAATATTAATTTGCAGTCGACGCACCCTATCGTAGAACCCAACAGTGGTATCAGAGCCTCTGCTATAGGATTTGGATTCAGATCGTATGCATATTAGATATGTGGAGGCAGCAGATGAGATGTGTTGTCCATGATGAGATCGGCTGTGCGCACAGTTGATGAGATCAACTGCACGTGGGGATTGATGTGGCTATGCTTTCTAATGATCGGAGTCGATAAGGTCATGACACAACCTACCCCTACCGGTCGGTATCCGCCATCGGGGTTAACAGTGAAACGTAAATCCGAATCGTACTGGCGATGATCGATAAGATCGGTCAGATCAGAAAATTCGGCGTGATCGGAGTTCAGATGTGATCCGTGATTTCTGAAAACGTCGTGTGCGTAGCGCCATGTATTTCGTACCCGACACACAAACCATTAGAATGAGATTCTATGCATAACTTTGCTTTGCAGGTTTGATGTGAATAGTATGGCTCATGTGTATGCGATGCATGTGTGTAATTTATACATGGCCTGTGTGTCATGTTTGTCAGCCGGCAGGAGCCAAAGTGTTGTCATTATAATGTATAACGACATGCGTGTCGACTTGTGACTCTATGTAAAATTCATTACTAGTTGTAGTAGTTGGATAATAGAGATCGGGTTGGTGGCTTGGCGTCTCGGCGTGACAAACAAGATGGAGTTCCTAGATGGTCATCGGAGTCGGAGCTGACCTGGAAGATCGTCCATGAAGGAGCCATACTATTTCACAATATGTGTTTATTTGTGATTTTTATGCTTCTTTGTTTCTATGCATGTTAGAATGGTAGAAAGATCCCTCATGAATATCAAGTAAATTGACATTCCCGATGTTGCACCTTCGCACGTCAAGTACGTCTAGTAGTGCGCACATAAAATTGGGCTGCTGCTGGGTGTCCTTGAACTGAAGGGTTCATGTCGGACACGGACATGCACTGCGTCAGGTTAACTTGACAAGGCTATCAAAACGGTTTTGGGCCTTCTGGCAAAGAAGGTTGGGAGCCGGAGTATGAGATACCTTCCCGACCGACAGGAGTCGTATAGAGATGCGATTAGCAAGGAGTTGCTTACCGGGTAGGTGTGTTGGCTAGCAGTGATGCTAAAGCTCACTAGTCGCATGCGCTACTCGGATCCTGAATCATTGAGAGTCTACGGAGGGATGCTGACTTTAGTGGGAGTATTTCTGTTTAGGCTTGAATTACTCTACATAAACACATTGCTTATGATTGCATATTTTCTGTTGTAGATCAATGGCACCACCTGCTCAACCCAACTTTGCATTGAAATCAATTCTGGAAAAGGATAAACTGAATGGAACAAACTTTACCACCTGGTATAGAAATCTGAGAATTGTTCTCAAGCATGATAAAAAGGAACATGTTCTAGAGGATCCACTTCCAGAGGAACCTGTCGATAATGCTAATTCCACAACTAAGAATACCTACCAGAAACTCGTTAATGAATCAACGGAGATCAGTTGTCTGATGCTAGCTTGTATGGAGCCCGATTTGCAATAGCATTTCCAAAATGTTGAGGCTTATGATATGATCGAGAGTCTCAAGAGCATGTTTCAGACATAGGCTAGGACCGAAAGGTTCAACGTCTGGTGATCCTTGATGGATTGCAAGCTGAAGGAAGGTGATCCACTGAGCCCACATGTGATCAAGATGATCGGATATGTGCAAGCTTTGGATCAGTTGGGCTTCCCTCTCTTGGATGAGCTTGCTACAGATACAGTTCTGGGTTCTCTTCCACCCAGCTATGGGACGTTCATCTCAAACTATCATATGCATGGCATGGATAAGAAGCTCACTGAATTGCATGGGATGCTCAAAGTGGCAGATCATGATATTAAGAAAGGCACGCATCAAGTGTTGATGGTGCAGAAATCGGCTAAGTTCAAGAAGAGTTGGTCCAAGAAAAAGACTAAGGCAAAGGGCACAGAGACGGTAACCTCCACCGCTGCGCCGAAGTCTTGACCGGACTCGAAGACCATTTTCTATCATTGCAAGGAAACTGGTCACTGGAAGAGGAACTATAGAAAGTGGCTTGCAGAGCATGGCAAGAAGGCCGGAAATGCTTCTTCAGGCAAAGGTACACTTGTTGCATATGTTATAGACATTTGCCTTGCTGATATACCTAGTAGCTCTTGGGTATTTGATACCGGTTCAGTTGTTCATATTTGCAACTCGATGCAGGGGCTGGTAAGAACTAGGCGTGTGGCACAAGGGGAGATTGACATCAGGCTCGGCAACAAAGCAAGAGTTGCTGCGTTGGAGGTCGGTACGATGTAGCTCCAGCTTCCTTCCGGATTCATTATGGAATTGAATAATTGTTATTACATTCTTGCACTTAGTCGGAATATTATTTCTGCCTCATGTTTGACGAGTCAAGGTTATGAATTCAATTTAAAGGACAATGGTTGTTCGATATTTTTGAATAGTATGTTACATGGCTATGCACCCATTATTGATGGACTATTTATATTGAATCTAGAATAGGAACCGGTCCATAACGTGAATGTCAAGAGGCATAAGCCTTGAGATAAATCCGACATACTTCTGGCATTGCCGGTGTAGACACATTAGTCTGAAACGCATGAAGAAGCTCCATGATGATGGGCTCCTAACTTCGTCTGACTTTGGGTCGTCCGAGACATGTGAATCATGCTTTCTTGGCAAGATGACTAAGTCTCCTTTTGCAAAGAGTTGCGAGAGGGCGTCCGAGCTATTGGAACTTATACATAGTGATGTGTGTGGTCCAATGAGCATAACTGTCAGAGGTGGCTATCAGTACTTCGTGACTTTTACCGACGACTTGAGTAGATATGGATATATCTATTTGATGAAGCACAAGTCGGAAACTTTTGAAAAGTCCAAAGAGTTTCAGAACGAGGTTGAGAATCAACTCAGTAAGACTATAAAACTTCTGTGATCTAATCATGGAGGTGAGTACATGAGCCAAGAGTTTGATAATCATCTGAAAAGTCGAGGTATAGTACCTCAGCTCACATCTCCAGGTACGCCACAGATAAATGGTGTGTCGAGACGGAGGAATAGGACCTTGTTGGACATGGTTCGGTCTATGATGAGCAAATCAGATGTACCCTTGTCATTTTGGGGATACGCTCTAGAAATTGCAGCTTTCACACTTAACAGGGTACCATCAAAATCCGTAGACAAGACACCACATGAGATGTGGACCGGGAAGAGTCCCAGTTTGTCTTTTCTAAAGATTTGGGGTTGTGAAGCAGTTGTCAAGCGACTTATGTTAGACAAGCTTACACCCAAGTCGGATAAATGCATATTCGTGGGATATCCGAGGGAAACCTTGGGATATAGCTTCTACAACAGGGAAGAGAACAAAGTGTTTGTTGCTCGGAACGGAGCTTTCCTTGAGAAAGAGTTTCTTAGTCGGGAGGACAGTGGGAGCATGGTTTGACTCAAAGAAATTCGAGGACCACTCGGGGACGGCTCGGCTGGTGATGAGATCATACCGGAGTCAGTCAGGGAACCCGTAGTGGAAGCAGCACCAGAACCATGGAGGTCGGAAAGATTGCGCAGAGTGCGTGATGTATTGTTGCTAGAAAGCGACGAGCCAGCCATGTATGCGGAAGCGATGGTGGGCCCAGATTCAGAGGCATGGCTGGAGGCCATGAGATCCGAGTTAAAGTCCATGGATGATAATCAAGTCTGGGACTTGGTTGATCCGCCACCTGGCGTAACTGCCATTGGTTGCAAATGGGTCTTTAAGAAGAAAACTGATGTGGATGGAAATGTTCAGATCCACAAAGCTCGGCTTGTCGCTAAAGGTTATGGACAAGTTCAAGGAATTGACTACGACGAGACTTACTCGCTGGTAGTGACGCTAAAGTCGATGAGGATCGTACTAGCTATAGCTACATATTTCGATTATGAGATATGGCAGATGGATGTCAAAATGGCTTTCCTTCACGGAAATTTAACCGAGGACATGTATATGATACAGCCCGAGGGTTTTGTCGATCCTACTAGCACTAGTAAGGTATGCAAGCTCAAGAGATCCATTTATGGCTTGAGGCAAGCATCTCGGAGCTGGAATATTCGTTTTGATGAGGTCATCACTGGTCTCAGTTTCATCAAAAGCGAAGAGGATGCTTGTTTATACAAGAAGTTAAGTGGGAGCTTGATAGTGTTTTTGATCTTGTATGTGGATGACATATTACTAACCGGGAATGATGTTTCGATGTTGAACTCGGTCAAGGAATCATTGAATGGCAAGTTTTCGATGAAAGACCTTGGTGAGGCAATGTATATTTTAGGCATTAAGATCTATAGAGATAGATTGAGGAGGCTGCTCAGTTTAAGCCAAAGCACGTACATAGATAAAGTGTTGAAGCGGTTCAACATGAGTGAGGCGAAGAAAGGGTTCTTGCCACTCTCACATGGTATAAGGCTAAGCGAGACTCAGAGTCCTTCGACATCTGATGAGCGAAGCAAGATGAGTAGGATTCCGTATGCCTCGGCAATCAGATCCATCATGAATGCCATAATATGTACAAGGCCTGATGTTGCTTTTGCGATAAGCCTAACAAGTATATACCAGGCCAACCCAGGTGAGAGTCACTGGGCAGCGGTAAAGACTATTTTGAAGTACCTGAAAAGGGCTAAAGAGATGTTCCTAGTTTATGGAGGTGAGGAAGAGCTCGTCATAAGGGGTTACGCTGATGCTAGTTTCCAAACCGACAGAGATGATTGTCGATCACAGTCGGGATTCGTGTACATCATGAACAGAGGGGCAGTTAGCTGGATGAGTTCCATGCAAGATACGGTGGCCGATTCTACCACAAAAGCCGAATACATTTGCGGCTTGTGAAGCTGCAAAGGAAGGTGTCTGGATCAGGCAATTCCTGGATGATCTTGGTATTTTCCTAGCCTCGGTAAAATCATTGGACCTTTATTGTGATAATTCTGGTGCCATCGCACAAGCCAAGGAGCCGAGGAATCACCACAAGGTCAGACACATAGATCGGAAATATCACCTGATATGAAAGATCGTAAAGAATGGTGATGTAGACTTATGCAAAATTCACACAGATGCAAATGTTATAGATCCGTTGACTAAGCCACTTCCACAACCCAAGCATGAGGGGCACATTAGAGCTATGGGCATTCGATGTCTATTTGATTGACTCTAGTGCAAGTGGGAGACTGTTGGAGATATGCCCTAGAGGCAATCATGTATGATGATATTTCCTATTTGTTTATGAATAAAGATAGTCCTTGGATGTAATCAATGATACGTGTTGGCAAGTACGTGACTTGTCTGTGAGATTTTGTGTTGTATGATACATCCTAGATTGTCCCTAGTCGCAAGCGACGTGTGGGCACACGTCAGACGAGACTAGCATATGACACGGTCGATGGCTTGGTCTCACTAGCCATGGAGCACTGGATGCTAACCGGATAATATGGACTCAGAAGGACCTGGTCGGATTGGATGTAGTCGAATCCGAGTCAAGATAAGGTCCAAGTCGGACAGACCCAACTATGAGACGCAGCGATATGTCATCTGTGAGTCTCTAGTACAACATACGTTCTATGTCCTAAGACCTGAGCTGAAGCATGTACTCGGGATGGTGACAAACCTGCTTTGGGCCGACCAAACGCTACTCCATGACTGGGTAGTTACAAAGGTAGGTTTCAGGCTTGTCCAGACCCATGCTGCAAGACATGGTCGAGCAAGATGGGATTTGCCCCTCCAGTCAGGAGAGATATACTCTCAGCCCCTCGTGTGATCTGACCAGGATAGACATGGCCATGCGACAAGGATTATGAAATAATCCGGATAGTGTTCGGTATCACTAGAACAAGAAAGAGGTCGGGCTAGCACAAGGACGACAGTCTCGCCTTGAGCCCGACAACATATATCGTGAGGCAAAGGGAACATAAGTGTGACACGTTGTACAGGTTCGCCTAACCAGCTTCATAGTCTGCTTGGTGGTCGGCACGCCTTGCTAGAGGCCGCTACCAACCGGGTAGGTCAGAGGTGATCCAAACTGTGACCAAGCCGACTTGAACATAAGGGGTCGCGTGCTTAAGGGAAGGAACCTACGAGGTCGGTTCGGAGGACACTGCCCAGATGTGATCCGAGATGGACTTGGAACGCGACCAAGTAGACTCTGGGCTTTAGGATCCGTGCAAGGCCCAAGTGTTGAGCCCACGACGGATGCCTATAAATAGTGGAGGTGCGACGCACTTATTCGGTTGATCGCTTCGACGCTGCGGCTAGGGTTTGCATGTGTTGCAAATAGCCACCTCCACTCGCCACCGGTTGTGTGATCGGACCTAGCAATCCGCCGCACGACGTTCGTCCTGCACGTGCGGATACCGTTAGAGGAGGTGCACTTGCGCCGCTCTGGCAAACCTTTTCGCAGGATCTGATCAGCTACGTGGGAGACAGGCAAGGAGGAGACGACTCCGGGAACACGAGGCGACTCCGGGAACACGCTGCCTCAACTCTACTTCCGTTGCACGGTACTGCGTGTCTAGTGGTAACAATCTGTGATCCATCTCCCGTAGCATGTTCCTGGTTGTTCTGCACGTAGGAAAATTTTAATTTGTCGTCGATGCACCCTACCATAGAACCCAACAGGTTCGTGACGGTCATGGGGGTAGTGGTCGTGGGGTCGTTGTTGCAGTCCGTCGTGGCAACCGCCCAGTGGCTGGCGCGGGTGGTCGCCTGGAAGAACCATCCCTCCAAGCCAAGGGTTTTTACTCTCGCACTGATCCGTCTTGTCAAGCTGTACTTATCAGCTTCTTATCCCACTTGCACGTCTCAGGGTCGGTGATGATGGCATTTTGTACTGTTTAAGTGACGTATACTTTGTGATTTTTTTAGTGTGGAGGTTAAGTCTTATTTTTGCACTGAAGTCTTATACACTAGTTGATCTGAAAACTTTTTCCAGTGCACTACGAGTTGTTGCTCAAACTGGGACTTCTTTTATTTTTATCTGTCCCAACCTAAGTTAGGCCTTTATAGTTTTTGTACTCTCTTTTTAGTGTACTTGTGGTTTAGTGATGCGGGTACTGAATTGTAATTTCATACAACATAAGGTTTTGAAAATTGGTGTCACGGTGGTGTGTGGATGTAGCGTGACTGGCCTGACCCTTCCTAGTTTTTGTAGTACTGATGTCATATATATGTTTGAACTGAGTTTTTTTGGGATTGAGATTATTTACAACAAAATTGTTAGTTCAGCTCTAGTCAAATTTTATATAAATAAGAAATTTAGCAGAATTGACAACCAATATCTATTTGAACTTCTTGCATTTTAGTAGTTCAACTTGAAAGTAAAATTTAATTCGCTGGTTTAAATTATGTACATTTTTAACAGATAGCCTATTAAGTTCTCCGCTTTTTAATGTTTTGTTTCTTTTGTATCATATTTTTTCCTTTTTTATCATCTGTGGTGCAGAGCTAAAATTATTTTTATTTTTATTTTTGTATTTAAAATTATTGCCTGTGAACAAGTATTTGAACTTTTCTATATTCAGTTTTCGAACGTTTTTGTTGTAGTTTATATTTCTTTGCCCCGCGCTCTGCTTTATTCAAAGAACTTGTCGAACTCCTCTGAATACTCACCTGAGCACTTCTACACGGCGCTCACTCTCTCTCATGACATGTGGTTCCTGGTCGGCTGGCCCTGCGTTGTGCCGATTACTAGGGATTCGCCAATGGTTCCGCCGTGGGCTCGAGTTCAAGTAACTACCTACATCAGGGCCTGGCTGTCTTCAGGCGGTCAATTTTTTTTTTTGGTTTGAATCTAGTACTTGACTCCACCAGTGATGTGGACTAATACTTTTGTTGTATTTCTTGTGAGTTTTGTCGAAGTGTTATCTTTTCATTGAGTGTTTGCCTTCTTTTTTTTGTTTTTGTGATTATTCTCAACGTTCTTATGGTATCATTTTTAGCACTATAGTACTTGCGTGTAAACTAAGTTGTACTGAGAGTTCATTCATAGTAGCACTTATGTGCTTAGTCTGACATTTATTTTTTGAGGGATCACAAACTGATGCTTCTTTGTACTTTTTATTGTAGTGAATATGTATTGTCCGTTCAAGTGTACTAGTACTGCCATTATTAGTCTGCAACTGACCAATATAAGTGTGTGCTGGTGCTTCTTAACTTTTTCCGTTGTAGTACTTGTCAATTTTCTAGCAGCTACATATGGATGAGAACATTACATGAAGTACTAAGATTTTTTGCTTCAACTTTTCAAGCATTGTTAAGCAACTCAAATTGTACTGATTGTTTTCAACGTTATGTTTTCCATACAATACTGAATCGAAACTACACATGGAACATCCTTGTGTGATTAGTTGCTTCATAATTAGTACTGAAGAGCAGCCACAAAGTTCTCTTCACAAGCTACTTTGAATTTGAAATGATGCATAAACAAAATACTAAGCTACCAAACTTATATAACGACATAAGTAAACAATGTACTTGATAACATAAGCAAACTTGTTCAATCGTGACAAGCACAACATAAGCAAACTGGTTCAACCCTGACACACAAGACATAAGCAAACTAGTTTAACCTAACAAGAGCAAACTACAAATTTGAAACAACAAGATAAAAGGCAAGCACAAGTGCAAGCAACACGAAGGCAGACTTTGATGTCTCTTCATCCCGCATAGTGGCAGTGGTAGTAGGGGTCAACCTCCTACTCTTTTGAAATTTCCAAACCTATTTTGATGTTTTTGATTATCTTCCATGACTTGTAGGTGGCGTACGCATCTATCGCTGCGTACTTGATGAGGTAATTTGGCAGTGGGTTGATCCCCCATAGTTTATGGTCTTCCTTCCTATTGATCTTCTTCTTCATGCCTTTGTAGAATGGGTGGTTGACGCTAACTGCAACATCAGCCAAGGAGTCATACACTTTTCTAGAGCCTGAAACTCTCCAGTTGCGCTGAATGTCGATGTACTGGTTGGGGTTGATCTCCAAACCAGACATCTTTAGCTTCTGTTTGTCACCTTGAATGCTGAAACCGGCAAATGTGAAAAACTTCTCATGCTTCAGCGTGTCGTTGAGGCGCTTGGACCCGCAAGGGGAGAGACATATTGAAGATTAGTATTATTTTGATATTTGAATTCTTCAGTTTTTTTGTTTTACAAGTGATTAATCCATGAATTAGATGCTTATATAGTATAATTAATGGATGAATGTGCTTCAGAAACTAGTAAACAAAGTTCTGAAATTAAATTCAAGTACACCATGTTATTTTTCTTTTTGGAATATACAGTTTGAGTCATTGATGTATGTGCTGCTTTAGTACTAGTTTAGTTTACTTTTGTCGAATAGAACAACACATACCTGTGCTTCGCCAAGTTTTTAGTTTTTTGTTGATGAAAATAACACCAAACCAAGTTCAGAAACTACTTCACTACATCAAGTTTAGAAACATCTTTTTAATACATCGAGTGCAGAAACTACACTATTGGATCAAGATCAGAAACTACACTAGTACATCAAGTTCAAAAATTAATCTTCTCCTAGATTTTCAAATAGTAATCCAGTGCATCAGGTTCAAAATATATTATAGTGCATCTACTTGAGAAATTGCAGTAGTGCATCCACTTTTCACAAACTACACTAGTACATCTAGTTGGGAAACAGGTTTAATGAAATTTTGAGGATACAGTACTAATTAAACAGGTGAACCAAACAGGGCAAATGAGCAGGATGGTTCACCATTTTGTGGCCGCTGCGATGTGGTACACCAGGCAAAGTTCCTCCACGCACAACTGCTGCTCTCTATGGAGGTTCATCTTCCCTGGTATACTCCACATCAACACCGGCGAACCTAGGATATAAGCTGCCAGCCATCTTCCAAAGCATGTTGATCATCTCGTCGACCTTGTTTGGTTCGCTGGTGCAGTCGACCTTTGGCGTCTCCTTGCCATGGATCTCAACCCCTGTGAGGGTTCGGGTGTACTCGCGCTTCTCATCGGGGACGTGAACATCGTCGAGGTTGCTGCTCTGGTCGGACGTCTCGCCATGATGACGCTTGGCAGATGGTTCCTGCGCCATTGCCCTCGTCCGACGACTGTGGGCTTGGAAGGGAGATGTTTCTGGGTTGCTTGTAGTGGAGATGGAACCGACAATGGTGGTTCTCAAAATGAGGCAAAGATGGAAGACAATGGGTTATTTCCAGGGCGTGGACGGGGATGTGTGGGAGGCAGTTCGTCGGGGACGTGGGGGTAGTGGTTGTGGCGTGCAGTTGCAGTCCGTCATGGCAACCGCCCAGTGGGTGGCGCAAGCAGTGGCCTGGAAGAACCAACCATCCAAACGTAATTCTCTGCAGGTTTTTTTTACTATCGAACGGATCCATCTTGTCAAGCTGTACTTATCAGCTGCTTATCCCACTTGCACGTGTCAGGGTTGGTGATGATTGCGCTTTGTACTCCTCTATTGTGGGTACTTGGACTGGTGATTGAAGTTTATTTGAACTTACCAAATACAAGTTCAGACTATGTGTGTCATGCTAATCTTTTAAAACATTTTTGTTTTTTGAAAGGATTGTTTATATCAACATAATCTTTGAAAGTATTTTTTATAGATAAATTAGTTTTTCATCAGTACAGGTGTATTATATTTGCACTTTCAATTTTTTTGTTTGCTTGAGGTAAATATTTTTATGTGCTGATGGACTTTTGAACTAAGACTGGCAGAACCAGTCATAACTTGTTTTGAGATGATGTTTTTTGAGGTGTTCATGGGTGTGTTTGGTTACTCTGCCTTGTACTGACGAGTGAGAATTATCAGTACTGATGTACTATAAGAGTTCAAATTTTCTTTAACAAATTTTTGCTGAGTTATTGGTCGACAGTAGTGTTGACATTACATAAATCCAGATCAATTTTTTCAAATATATTTGTGACTGCATTCAAAAGTTTTATCAAATGGTTTACATAATAATGTCACTGGTCCAGCAGGCACAAATCACAAATTATATCTTAACTATAGTACTGATCGAGAAATTGATGATAAAGCTAAATAAGTTTGGTAACGACAGTGTTTCTGATATGATTTCTCATTGTGTACAGTACAAGCTTACTTTTGAGTTGACGCGGCACCATAACCACTATGGATTCTTCAGTCTTGAGCTCCTTCTAACTGGCCCCAAATGGTGTCCCTTGTCGGCGTCCTTTCCTGCTTGACCTTGGTAGCTTCATCGTGAGTTTCAGTTTCCTCGTCCCCAATACTGTCATCTTCATTGTCTTCGTCTGATTGGTCGTCATTCTCGCCAAACTCTTCTTCTTCATTCTCTTCTTTTGATTTTTTGGAACTCTGGACCTTGCCCTATTTCTGTTCAGCGCCACTGACCTCCTTGCCCACTTTGCATGTGCGGGCATTATGTCCGTTAGTCCCCCCACACTTGCTCCAAGTGTAGCTGTTACGTGTGTCGTCTCCATTGGTACAAACCGGGGCAGCTCCAATCTTCTTTTGCAGATTTTGCTTGTTGACAATGGCATCTATGCGGTGTGGGTATGTGCAGTAATTATGATTGGTCACCACGTTGCAGAATCCGCATGCCCTTATCCCAAGAGGTTTGTCGTCCGGGCCGAATTCCACGCGTCTGATAGGGCGTGGTAGCTTTTTGGCTGCTGCTTTTGCTACTTTCGTTGCTTGTGTCTTACTCTTCCTCCCCTTTGTGTTTGAAAATATGGGTGGTTTAATTACCCTTTCCTGCTGCTGCTGGTAGGATCTCATGTTGTCATGTCGTTCGCCTACAGCACCATCAAGCTCATGATCTTGCACGTGAGCATGTTGTTGCTCTTGAGTGTGCACATGGGAAAGCTCTGGTTGTTTTTGCTCCTCTTCCTCATTGTCGTATGGGTCAATAGCTCCCAGATGGTTCATATCGGATAAGATTGTAGCAATATCCTGCACAATGGCTTCGTTGTCCGCGACATTGCCGTTTTCAGCAGAATGCATCGCGTTGAGTTCTTGGTCAAGTCTTTCAAGCAATGCGCTTTCAATGCAGTACTGGGAGGCCTTGTTTGACGCTACTATCCTCAAGTCATTTATGTTGAATGTTGGCTGGATGTTCAGGCGTTTGGTGCATCTCCTGAGGATGTATTTCTCTGGAACGCCTTAATTGTCAGCATCATGCACAGGACATGCAGGTAGAAAATCATGTTTTTCTGGAAGAGGTGCATGTTTTCTGGCATTCGAACAAAAACTTTGAAAAAATAAGTACTACAGTATGTAACATCTTTTTTTTAGTCCTCATCTATGTGGTCCCACAGCTTGCACTCGCAGTCAAATATTTCTCCCACTGGGTCTTCAACCACCTGGAACGCGTGCTGAGACCATGCAAACAGTTTTTGTGGTTTGTTGTAGCGCACAAGGTACTTTGTGGGCTCTTCCGTCTCTTTCACCATGAAGAGGGTGCTCAGTTTTAGCCTTATTTTGATCTTGTTGTACACAACTCGTGAGTAAAGCTTTGCCATCTGAGTGTCAAACCCATAGAAGGTCAGTGTGTTTTGTTCCTTCTGCGCAAGCAAGAGTGATGAACAAATTGTTAGTTTTCTTGCAGCAAAAACTTGTCTAACTAAGAAAGATTTACTTCAATAAGCACGTTATTTGTCTTATGACAGGTGATAGAGCTATACCTGGTTACCCATTGTCTCCTGGTTCTCTACCTGCCTCCTAGTTTTGCGCAGGAGTTTATCTAGCTGGCAAACCGGTGCAGGTTTTGTCTCTCACTTACAAAGTTCTTCTTGAGCACATAGTTCATGCTCTCACTCCGTTGTGTGGACATCATTTTGGCATAGAAAATTTCTTTTAAGTAACCTGATATCCATTTCTCGTGCTCGTTCCACATTGCCACCATCGTGGCATCATCATGGAGGTTTTACTTATCCATGAGTGCTTTCCAGGCAGCCTCAAACTCAGTTGGCATGAGTGGCCAGGTAAGGATTGTTGTGAATTCATCCTTAAAGTCTTCGTGGAGGTTGTATAGGTATGTCAGGTGTTCCATGTACTTCTTCATAATGTGCCAGCGGCATAGCTTGTGTACTGTGGACCCGAAAGCATCTGGGGTCACCATAGCCATTGCCAGGCACTGGTCTAATAATGAGAAAAGAGACGTGGAGTGGTTAGCAGATGGTAGTGCATATATACAAATAGAACTGACACAACAATTTTACTGTGTTATTTTCCTTTGGGGGGTTGGCGGTTGTACCTGTGAGGATGCATGTAGGAGCCTTCCCTCTCATGCACCTTAAAAATGTTTTGAACAGCCATCTGAATGAATCTGCATCCTCATCTCTTATCAGGGTGAAAGCAAAGAATGTAGTATGTAAGTGGTTGTTAGTACCCACAAACACCCCAGGTGGCATATGGTACTTGTTGGTCTTATATGTGGTGTCAAACGTTATGCAGTCACCAAAGTCTTGATATGCCCCTTGGCAGCTTGCATTCGCCCAAAATCTGTTCTTCACTCTGTCAGACTCATCAAGTTGTATGTCGCAGAAGAATTCCTTGTTTATCACTTTCATCTCCCTAAAGAAGTTGATAGTCTTTAGGACATCGTCCACATCATCCATCCTTGAATTCTTTGCTTTGCTGCATATTAAAAGTGAATAGTCATTCAAAAATGCATGTTGAACTAGCATCAGGTCATGAGTTGCGTAATATGTTTGTACTAATAGAGGAAAAAAGACGGAGGGGGTTTCTGGGAGGAGAACAAGTTTGTAGTTACATGTTAATCAGGTCTTTGACATTCATTTCGAGGAAGTAGCTACCAGGGTTATCGCCGCCCAGTATGCTCATGATTTCCGCGTGTTCAATGCTTTTGAACTGGAGGTACTTGACATACTCCAATATTGTTTTGTCGAAGTTTTTGTGGGAGTGCAAGAAGAGAAGCATTTGTGGGTGAGCATTAGCTTGTGGTTGTGTTCCCAGCATATCTCTTTTACGACAAGTGTTCCATCATTTTCCCTCTTCAGCCTCATTTTAGCCCCGCAATTAGTCCTGGTTGTGGTCTTGTTCCGCAGTCTATTCGCATCTGTAACCTTTGATTCATAGACTCCATAGCACGTGCAATAAAGGTAGACTTTGGTGTTAACCTTGGAGCCTTCCCTCACAGCAAAACCTGCGTGCTTTGCATAGACGTTGTAGAAGTCCTTTGCTTCTTTGAAAGTTTCAAACCGCATCTCTAGCCTTGGCAGATCGTAAGCTTCAATGTTAGGTCACGCAACAGTGAGCAAACAAAAACACAGTGATGAAAATTTTAGATGGGCTGGTCACAGTATTAGGATATGGACTATGCTTGTATGTTTTTTCTGAATGGATACTTACATGTGTATAGCTCTGTGCTGCATCCGATGTTTGCTGTTCACCCTGGTGTATGGGCGCGGGTGGTGTCACCCTCGGCACATCCAGCAATGCATCTCTTTGAGGGAGTAATGTTGATGAAGCTCTTCGGCAATGCATAGTTTTTTTTTATCTTTTTTCCTATAACTGGTGCATAAACATTTGGTGCACTGCTTGTAAACTGAACATTGAACTTCGGAAGAGTATGCATATATATATAACCGATGCATGTCTTCTCGTTTTTTCATCTAGAACTTATGCATCTACATTAGAAGTACTCCTAGTTTTTGTATCATTGAACTTACATGTGTAACAAGTGAATTTTTTTGAACAACAGCCTTTTAATCGTTTGAACTAACGCAACTACATGACGTGTACTATTAGAAATAACAACATACAACTTGCAGTGGTAGCTAAACCTTATATAAACCGTAGTAGCTACTTGGACTGATGCATAAGTTTATGGTTTTTTACTGGAACTGAAGCTAGCATATTAGAGGTACTGACGGTAACCTCGACATCCAAACTGTGCATCAAGGGGCAGGGGTGTAATGAACTGATGCAAGCATTTGCAATGTACTATCAACTTCTGCATCATAGGAACATGTATCACTGATGCAGCACATATGTAGTACTAATGAACGGTAACATTCCAATTTTCAATTTGGATGTTATACATAGATCATTCATATGCATCCGTGATTTATTGCATTTTGTTGCTTTGTTTTAGTTGCATTTTGATCCAAGAGACCTTAAGCAACTCAAGGACCAATTAGAGAGAGTTGGAGGTTTCACAAAAATCCAATTTTGATTTATCAAAATTTGCTAATTGGATCAAATTGATTTAAAAAATTCTTTTCCAAATATTTTAAAATAATGAGAGAAGATAATATGACTTCTTCAAAATTAGTAGAAAAATATTGGAAATTGAATTTTGAATTTTTGGAGATTTTATTTGATTTTATTCGCTAGTTTATTCATTAGTTAGCGGAGCAATTAGTATTGTAATGTTTGTTTTTAGTTTAGGCATTTAGACCCAGAAAAATGTTCATGAGGTCACTAATAAGGCCATATAGCTACATGGATTTTTCTGGAATTGTAAGATTAATATTTATATTTATTTTGCGTGTTTTAGTCTCTGGAAAAATTGTTTTAATAAAAAAGTTCCATAAACCGCCGCCCAGCTCAAGGTTGTGCCGCGGCCCAGCCTCAAGACGCGCAAGACTGACTCGGACGGAGTCCCAGCCACCACCGAGACCAGAGTCCGGTCCGGACTCCGACTCCCGCCGCCGCCCGTGTTGCCCCTCGCCTAAGCCGGTCTCGCCCCTCTCCCCCTCTTAAATACCCCGCCCCGCCGCCCTCTCCTCTCACCGAAGCCGCCGTCGCCAGCCGCAGCCACCGTGTCGCGCCCGAGAAGCCGCCATGCCGCCGCTTCTGCCACTGCCACCAGCTGAAGCCCGCCTCGAGAGCCCTACCTTGCCCGAAGCCGGTGCCGTCGAACCTCACCGCAGCCGCTGTTTAACCGGTATAAACCGATCTGAACTGCCTTTTTTCGGTTTTTGGTTTTAGTTTTGGTCTATTATTTTAGATTGTTTATTTAGCGGACGTTCGTCAGATTAGTTTCCATAACGAAAGAATTTTGTTAGCTTAGGTTCTGTAGCGAACGTTCGTTCGGTAGTTTTTTCTTTTTATTTTAGTTTTCATCCAGGGACCTATCTGTGAATATTTTCTTCGCAGATAGGCCTAATCTTTAAACCCTTGTAACTTTTAGCTCGTTTGTTCAAATTCGACGAAACCAATGCCTAAATCTTCAGAGCAATCCCCACTATCCAGTAAACCAACTTGAACATGATTTTGAAATTTTAAAATTTGAGTATAGTTCAGATTTGTATTTGATCTTGTTTTGTTTATATCTTGAGTTTCGTAGCTCCGTTTGAGTTGATTCTTTTTGCAAATCGTAGCTAATCACATGTACCTACTGCTAAGATCTAATCCACATAAATATAATACTGTTAGAATTTGTTTTCTGTTTAGGTTAGTTATTTGCTTATTTTCGAGTTCTTTGGATCTTTTCTCGATTTCTCTTTGCATTATTTGCTTGGTTGCTTATGTATGCTATTGTTTATCTACGCTAGATTTTCTGGAGTGTGAAGCTTGTTACTACGAATCTCTAGAGTTTTCCGGTCGTCAGCAAGGCAAGTTACACTTTGATCATACTCTTCAATACCTAGTTTTTACTATGCATTAGTCTTGCCCCTCAAATATTTGCATGAGTATGATTGGGCACATGTGGATTTGGTTGTAGTAATTGAGGTAGGAACCTATTACCCTTGATCACCCCAGGAATATACGTTATGCTCTTATATTGCTTAGCCATGCTCGTAGACGGGGATTGGATTGTGATACTCATGGAAATTGTGAGAGATAATAATTTTGGACAACATTAAGGTGGCAACTTTAATACACATCTCGATGGATTGGTTGGGGCACCTGGAGAAACCAGTGCTTGCCCATGGGAATCCCGGAGTACCCGTGTGATTTTCCCTCGGTTCGCCACCCAGGCTGAAAGGGGTCATATGATATTTCATGCCTAGAAACTTCCGTGTGCAGCCACAAGCCATTATGGGCTTTGGCATAGTTGAGTAAGTTGTGTGAGATCTTGAAGAGGTGGACTAGCAGATGTAGGGGAAAGTAGGTGTACCGGTCTACCCAAAGTAGAGAGTTAATGCTTCAGAAATACTATGTCTCGATCTTCCGATCATGGATGCGGTCGAGTCTTGTGGGGAAAAGTGTGCAATCTCTGCAGAGTGTATAAACTAATCATGGTTAGCCGTGTCCCCGGTTATGGACATTTTGAGTATCTAGAAGTGGATATTATTGTTGATCTCATCACTCTTTAATTAATGAATTGGGTTTAATGATGATACTTGGTTAATTTTGGGATTTGAGTTGGAGGAACCTTCTCAATCATTGGTATAAACTTTGTAGTAAATAAAAATTATTCCTTTGTTGTAGGGAAAAAATAGCTTTATGCAAAATTAAACTTAGAGCCTCCACCAGCCAAATATGCATGTAGCTACAGTTTCTTGCATTCGTTTGCTCTACAGTGTAACTCTGCCAGCATATTCCATGTGCTGACCAACACGGCTACAACGTCTCATGTTGCAGACTTTACCGACAAGGAATAAGGTGCGATAGGTCGTTGTCATGCACTCGGCTATGCCGTTGGAGTTGATGGACTCATTTATCTTCAAAGCTTCCGCGGTTATTTTGCTTAGATGGCCTTCAGCCATATTATTTGTGTAATAAATACTCTTTATGAGGACCTTGATGTAATAAGTGTGTGATTGAATTCTGTTATAATTCCTCGAGTACTGTGTGTGTCAGCATACCAATCCAGGGATGACACTTAAGCACAGAGAGACTTCGGTCCAGTGGGATCATGGTCGCTACAAGATGGTATCAGAGCACACGCTGACTGTAGGATGCGACCACTAGGAGAAAGCCACATGATACTCTTCTATGATCATTTCTAATCCTCCTCTATTTCTACTCTATAGATGGCGGACCCCAGGAACAAGTTCACCCAGCCAGATGACGACACCCCTTTCGGACGACACTTGAAGGAGACCATGAAGTACCTGAACATCGGACTACCAAGCTTCACTGGAACCTTCACTGCAAGTTTACTGTGACGCCCCCGATTCAATCGTACACTAATCATGCACGCAAACATGTACGATCAAGATCAGGGACTCACGGGAAGATATCACAACACAACTCTAAAAGTAAAATAAGTCATACAAGCATCATAATACAAGCCGGGGCCTCGAGGGCTCGAATACAAGTGCTCGATCATAGACGAAGTCAGCCGGAAGCAACGATATCTCGAGTACGGACATAAGTTAAACAAGTTTGCCTTAAGAAGGCTAGCACAAACCGGGATACAGATCGAAGAGGCGCAGCCTCCCGCCTCGATCCTCCTAAACTACTCCCGGTCGCCGCCAGCCTCGCACGTAGTAGTAGGCACCTCCAGTAGTAGTCGCCGCCGACGTATGGCGTCGCTCCTGGCTCCAACATCTGGTTGCGACAACCGTAAAGAAAGGAAAAGGGGAAAAGGGGAGAAAGCAACCGTGAGTACTCATCCAAAGTACTCGCAAGCAAGGAGCTACACTACATATGCATGGGTATATGTGTAAGGAGGCCATATCAAGGTGGAATCTGCAGAATGCCGTAATAAGAGGGGATAGCTAATCCCGTCAAGACTACGCTTCGCAGCCTCCGCCTTGCAAAGACGAGAAGAGAGTAGATTGAAGTCCTCCAAGTAGCATCTCCAAGTAGCATCTCCAAGAGCATCTCCAAGAGCATCGCATAGCATACTCCTACCCGCGATCCTCCTCGCCGCCTCTGTTAGAGAGCAATCACCGGGTTGTATCCGCACTTGGAAGGGTGTGTTTTATTAAGTATCCGGTTCTAGTTGTCATAAGGTCAAGGTACAACTCCGGTCGCCCTTTACCGAGGGACACGGCTATTCAATAGATTAAATCACCTGCAGGGTGCACCACATAACCCAACACGCTTGATCCCATTTGGCCGACACACTTTCTGGGTCATGCCCGCCTCGGAAGATCAACACGCCGCAGCCCCACCTAGGCACAAACAGAGGTCAAGACGCCGGTCTAAACCTAAGCGCGCAGGGTGCAGGCCCATCGCCTCGAAAGCACACTCAAGACGTTATGCGACTGTGCCGGAAGCGTAACTAGCCCCTAATACAAGCGCAGCTTACGTTCCAATCCGGCGCGCGCCGCTCGATTCGACGCCAAGAAGGCTTCGCCGATACCACGACGCGGGATACCCATAACTACTCCCACGAGATGGTTAGTGCGTATAGACCAAATGGCCGGACTCGGATCAAATACCAAGATCTCGTTAAGCGTGTTATTATGAAGCAAACGCGACGCCGACCAGGCCAGCCCACCTCTCACCTAGGCGGTCTCAACCTGCCTGCCGCCCGACACAAAGATCCACACAGAGGACCGTCGGGACAAAGGTCCTTTCAGCCCCCAATCCGTGAATCACTCGCGGGTACTCTTCGAGCAGACCCGACTTTAGTCACCATCTGTAGTATGTATGTATGTATAGTATATACCCGTAATCACCTCCCGAGTGATCACGGCCCAATAGTATAGCAAGGCAGACTGACAAGAATGTAGGGCCAATGATGATAAACTAGCATCCTATACTAAGCATTTAGGATTGCAGGTAAGGTATCAATAGATGTAAGCAACAATGTCAGGCTATGCATCGTAATAGGATTATCGAAAAGCAAGAACATGCTACACTACTCTAATGCAAGCAGATAGAGGAGAATAGGCGATATCCGTGATCAAGGGGGGCTTGCCTGGTTGCTCTGGCAAGAGAGAGGGGTCGTCAACTCCGTAGTCGTGCTGGGCAGCAGCAGCGTCGGTCTCGTAGTCTATCGGAGATAAGAGGGGGAAGAAACAATGAATACCATGCAAACAGATGCATATCGATGCATGACAAGACAAGTAACGATGCTAGGTGTGCCCAATCGCGGTAGTAGGTGATACCGACGAAGGGGGAAACATCCGGGAAAGTATTCCCGGTGTTCCGCGTTTTCGGACCGGTGAACCGGAGGGGGAAAGTTGCGAGTTTGCTATGCTAGGGATGTGTGGTGGACGAACAGGCTGCATATCCGGATTCGTCTCGTCGTTCTGAGCAACTTTCATGTTGAAAATATTTTAATCCGAGTTACGGATTAAAAGATATGATTTTCTAAAGATTTTATTAATTTCTGAAACTTAATTAATTATTTAAATCCAACATTATCCAGAATAGTAAATGATGACGTCAGCATGACGTCAGCAGTCAACTTGACCGTTGACCTGGTCAACCTGACAGGTGGGACCCGCATGTCATACTCTGTTTACTCTAATTAGGATTTAACTAATTTAATCACAGTTTAATTAACTAATTAGTTAATTAGGTTAATCTAATTATGATTAATTAACTTAATTAATTCATTAGATAATTAGTTAATTAATAATTAATTTTATTAATTCATTTTATTTTTATTTATTATTCTTATATATTATTGTTTTTATTTATTTTTATTTTTTAAAAAAATCGTTCTGGGGCCGTGGGGCCCCCTTGTCATAGGCCCTAGGGGCCTTATCGGGCACGCGGGTACGGGCGCCAAGCAGGAAGGCCGGTCGGGCACAGCCACGGGCGCCCGACGGGCAAGCTCAGGCTGGCCTCAAGCAAGACCAATGGCCTTGGCTGCCGGGTGCTGTGGGGATGTGGTGGAGCAGGAAGCGATGGCGCTGCAGCCAGGAGGCCGAACGGCGAGGGCGAGACGACATCATGGGACGCGCGGCGAAGCAGGAGGAGGCGCGAGCGCTGAGCGCGGTGGTGGTGAGGGGACGCAGGTAGTGGCGGGCGCCGATCCGGCGAGGCGTGGAACGGCGGCGCGCGACGTGCACGGGCAGTGCGGGGATGGAGCGGAGCCACGGGGGCGCGGGCGCGAGCGCCGGCGACGAGCTGCGCGGGGACGACGGAGGGACGTGGTGACCGCGGGCGTGGGGGCGCGAGGCTCGGCGAGGTGGGGGGGAACGTCGAGGGGGAAGCTCACATCGAGGAGCAGGAACGGGCGTGTGCTCGACGGAGTTCGGGAGGTCGACGGGACGAGCGGCGGAGCGGAGGCAGTCCGGCAAGGTGGCGGCGTGTTCCGGCGCCGCATCGGAGGTGCGGTCGTCGCGGGCGAAGCGAGGGCGAGGAGGTCGGCGGCCGAGAGCTGGCGTCGGGTCGAGGCAGCCGGCGAGGTGGCGTCTCGGCGCGGGGCGGGGGTCGGCGGCGTGGTGGCTTCGGTTCCCTGCCCCGATCTCGATCCAGATCGGGGAAGAAGCGAGCGAGTGGGTGCGGGGAGTGGGTTAGGGTTAGTGGTGTGTGGGGGGTTATGCAGGGGTACCGGGTGGGCCAGTTGGGTCGCGTGGGATGGGTCGAGGCCCAGGGAAGGCAAGGGGCGCGCTCTCTCTCTCACCTCTACCTTTTCATTTCCTCTTTTTTTTATTTTAATTTCACTTTGTTTTCTATTATAGCTCCATTTATTTTAGTTTTATAAAATACCAAGTTAGCACCTAAATTAGTATCATTAGTAAAGGCCGCTGCCCAACCTGGTTTTGACCCTAAATAAGTTAGTTTAATATTTTTAAAATTTAAAGAGCAATTAAAATGTTATTTAGTCACTGTTTTTATTTACTTTAGGGCATTTAAACATTTTTGAATAGGGCTAGTTCCACCATCAAAATTTAGTTAGGATTATTTGCCACATGATGAACATTTTAGTTTTCATGTTTGAGAAGTTTAGAATTTCACTTGTTATTTGAATTTGAATTTGAACGGACTTGATTCCATGAGATTAACAACAAAGAGCGTGGGTGACGTGGCATCATTAGCGGGGATTCTGTAGCTTAACTATCCGGTGTCACAAATCTCCTCCACTACAAGAAATCTCGTCCCGAGATTTAAGCGGTGGAGTAAGGGGGAAAGGTGCTGGTAGCGAAAAACCTAACGAGTCTTCTCGGTCTTGGCTGCTCTTTCGAAGAGGTTGATCCCTTTCATTGATGTATTCATTTCTCTGCTTCAAGTCACCATGATCAAGTCGTCATCCTTTCTTCGGGATCTCCATCGTACTTACGGAAAGGATAAGGGGTAGCTCCAAAAGGACAGACCTCTACAAGGTTGACTATCTGGTCGATAACATCGAGGAAGGTGGCGAAAGTTACTCTCGAATTGAATCTTAAGAAAATATCGAGAGCAAAGTAAGGAGGTACCATGAGAAGTTTCGAGCGGGCAGGCAATCATTCGATGCCTGAAACAGGGCATGAAAAGGGGTTCAAGCAACGGAATAAGTATTGCGTCGATACCGTAATAGATCACTAGGCAGGGGGGGCCGTGAACTACATACAAAGTCAAGCTCTAGGAATAACTTTGGCAACGGGGTGTTCAGGAGAGTCAGGTTTCGATCCCGTGGAACTGTGGGTTATGGGCCCACCATGTGGGTTAAAGTAGGAAGGGCGGTGACATCTTGCATAGCCACGACAGGGAGGCATGTGATTGAATAGCTTGTCAGCTATGCTGGCAACAATGTCGGTACCAAGGACGGGGAACGAAAAGAGAAATTTTCCTTCTTATTGAACGAGGCGGACCAAAAGGCAAAGTTATTGTCCATAAGTGGTTACCGGGATGCCATCAACAAAAGCAACAGGGTCTTACTGACAAAGTTGTACACCAAGGTGTTTACATAAGCAGGGAATTATCACTGCCTAGTTAGGTAGATTACAAGAAAGGCTAAACAAAACAATGGAAAGGAAAATGCATTTAAACACATATTTCAGGGTATATCCTTTCCAAGGAGAATAAAGCATGATATCCATGACAGGATATCATGTAGAAAACCCGTTAGGAAAGGGGAAGAAAGCTCATGACATTACACATACAACGGTGTTTGGATAATTTGATAAAGAAAATGAAGCATTGTGCTTCAAATGTTCTTATTGAGATTCGGAGTACCATAGACATGCTTCGAGATAGCATTGACATGGTCATCCTGTGAAGATCGACTTTGGAAACACAAAGGATCCATCAGAATAACTCAGAGAATAAGTCTTACAATTTTTCTTCAAAGAATGGATAACCTTGCTGAAAAGTAATCTATAACAGTAGGTCCTCCAGTCGGGGGTGCTAGGCATGACATCATGTTACCGGGTCACCAAAGGGCCAACATCATATCTCGTGGAAAGTTGTCCCAACCATCATATCTGACCGAGATTCAGATCCGATTGGTGTCATGATACCTCAGACTCAGGATGTCCGAGAAGAAAAGGTGCAACACAAATAGACGAGATGACATTACAAGATTCTCGGGAAATGAACTATGGGAGAGGGTTCTCAAACAATAGTTCATTATTAAACCAAGGAGAGGATGAGGAGGTGGCTGATGGGCTCAATGACAATTCATCGAGAATTCCAAACGGATGGATTTCCACGATAATGTGAACAAGAAGATGACATTTGTCACTCAAATGGTATAATGATGTATGCTCGAGGAAAACATACACAATTAAACATTGGTTGAAAGGTGCACCAAATATGGGCTGGGTTGCACGACCAACGCCGGAATGGTGATTCAATAATCAATAGTCTAAGAATTTCACTTCAAATCAAGAGGCTTGCTAGAAGTTTTGAATTCACACGTCATAGCTCAATTGTCGGTATTCCGGTTGAAAACAATACGGGGGCCAAGGAATGAATGAAGATGGCAAGAAGTATTATGATATCAAGAATTCTTAAGAGGTGGTGAAATTCTCACCACATTCTTGACATCAAAGATGGTACTACACCGCGGTAGAATCATAACATAAGTAGGATAGAAAGGAACTCAAGGAACAACACAAAACAGGAACAATTTTTGTGTTGAAGGGAATGCAATAATGTTGTGGATGATAGCCCAAACCATCAAGGGCAAAGGATGCTATTTCTCATCAAGAATTCGATAGATATCTTGGAAGACCCTATAATGTTGAAGATGATCACGACACATCTGTCGAGAGGTTTCGAGAAGATGTAACTGATCGGCGATGACATCAAGTCAACGGAAATGATGAAGCCAAAAGTCATTGGGACCATGGGTACGACACAAACTCGAAATCTAGTTTGCTGTTCAAAGCGAAATGATAAGATGAGGAAGGTCGACGTAAGCTTAGCTCATCGTCGAAATTTGTGCTCCGAGAAGAAGGACCCGGTAGCACAGTTAATATTTAGCAAGATAATGATATAGCCGATCAGGCTAGGAGTTACGTGATGGAGTATTAAACTTCTCAACAACAAAGTACTAGGAGTACTGAATCACAGGGGTGATTCGATTCACTAATCGGCGTTCTCGGTTGACGACAACCCAGAACCCGTGGAGTGACTATGACGGGGAAAGGCACATACTTCATCGGAAATGCATAAGACGTAGTGCAATCGGTGGATATCCTCGAGATACCAGGGGGGTAATACTCGAAGGTAGGTCAAAATAGAGGTTGGGCAGGTGTATTGACCTGCAGAAGGCAAGTACTTTAACTTGCCCAAGAAAAGGATCAAGGATGATCAATCATGGTCGGAACCACGGTCGCAAAGGACCAACATAGATACAAGATGAACTTATAACAAGGGGACCATTATTAATACAAGAAGCTTCCATGATAGATTCCACATCGGGTCCATGGGCATGAACACAAAGTTCAAGGTCGACTCCCACTTCTTCAATGTATAACCTTCCATTCACTTCTCGCTTTGATAAAAGCATTAGTGTTGAAAGTTTTACCTGGTGAAATACCTGATGAGTATGACTCGTGAAAACTTCCGAGTTCACACATATTAAGGAAGGCATAGGTTCAACCCGTCAGGGTATCGTGGAAACATATACCACAAGTTTCAAGAGTAAATATCATAAGCTCGAAAGTAGAGCAAGGTTGAGAAGTAGATGATACAATTTACCAAAGGCATTATGTATCCAAGGGAAGGCTCACAAGGTTATTGATTATGAAGGGCGTTGTCAGATAAAATCCAACGAAGGATCTGGTGGTCCACAAGGGATCTGACGTGAGCATCGGTACTCAACTAGAGGAAGTAACAATGCAAAGGCATTGGATTATAGAAACAACTGACTAATCCAGAGCTCAAATGCAAAGGAATTATGATTTTCAAATCAAGGGATCAGAAGCAATGTTCTGATTATGGATGGATCAGTTGAATAGACCAGAGGCACAATTGACGACAATTAGTTTGGTCGAGAACCAGCTCCTGTTTAAAATGACGTCTGAGCCGGGAAGATAATTTAAAAGGATCAACTGATGATTTTGTGCTTTCACACACATGTTGAATCGATAGGATCAAAATGATGGTGTCAAAGGATACTAATGAATATGGCTACACATATGGAAAGCATCCATACTGCAAGCAGACAAGATCTGCCGAGCAATAGTTTGAAGAGGATACTCGGAAGATCGGGTAGTATTTCCAAGTATTTTGAAAAGCATATGAACAATCGGGATAAGCGGATACTCAATAAGTACGAGAATTATCCATAGGGGTATTCAGGGACAAAGAACAGCAAGGCAATAAGCTCAAAGGATTATCGAAACAACGACGAGTATTTCGGGTATCTTGTAATAACAAGACCAACTGGGGATGAAGGTAATAATAACAGCTGTAAGTAGTTATCCATAAGGGTTTACGGTGGAAGAGGACTTGCAAACGCGATGAACACAAGTTCTCGAGTTAACAGCGGAGAGTATCTTTAGGGTCTTCTGGCGCAGCCGACGATCATCAGTAATAAGGGGCTCTCCGGGTGAAAACGATAACGAGATCCTAATGTTAGATTTAGCAAAATTCATTTAACCCGAATAGAAGAGAGTTCAGAATCCCAGAGTAAAGGTCGAGGAGTAAAAGATCCTAATACCACCCGATGGCGACGTGTGCCCGTAAGACACACAGCCATGTTAGTAAAAGTTTTGTATTGACTAGACTCGACTTCGGCCAAGGAGTGTGGAAAGGGGATTCCTACAGGCAGTCGGCTCTGATACCAACTTGTGACGCCCCCGATTCAATCGTACACTAATCATGCACGCAAAGCGTAACGATCAAGATCGTGGACTCACGGAAGATATCACAACACAACTCTAAAAGTAAAATAAGTCATACAAGCATCATAATACAAGCCAGGGGCCTCGAGGGCTCGAATACAAGTGCTCGATCATAGACGAGTCAGCGGAAGCAACGATATCTCGAGTACGAGACATAAGTTAAACAAGTTTGCCTTAAGAAGGCTAGCACAAACGGGATACAGACGAAGAGGCGCAGCCTCCTGCCTCGATCCTCCTAAACTACTCCTGGTCGTCGCCGCCAGCCCGCACGTAGTAGTAGGCACCTCCAAGTAGTAGTCGCCGCCGACGGTGGCGTCGCCCTGGCTCCAACATCTGGTTGCGACAACCGTAAAGAAAGGAAAAGGGGAAAAGGGGAGAAAGCAACCGTGAGTACTCATCCAAAGTACTCGCAAGCAAGGAGCTACACTACATATGCATGGGTATATGTGTAAGGAGGCCATATCAGTGGACTGAACTGCAGAATGCCAGAATAAGAGGGGGATAGCTAATCCCGTCGAAGACTACGCTTCTGGCAGCCTCCGTCTTGCAGCACGTAGAAGAGAGTAGATTGAAGTCCTCCAAGTAGCATCTCCAAGTAGCATCTCCAGTAGCATCTCCAGTAGCATCGCATAGCATACTCCTACCCGGCGATCCCCTCCTCGTCGCCCTGTTAGAGAGCAATCACCGGGTTGTATCCGCACTTGGAAGGGTGTGTTTTATTAAGTATCCGGTTCTAGTTGTCATAAGGTCAAGGTACAACTCCGGTCGTCCTTTACCGAGGGACACGGCTATTCAATAGATTAAACTTCCTGCAGGGTGCACCACATAACCCAACACGCTTGATCCCATTTGGCGGACACACTTTCTGGGTCATGCCCGCCTCGGAAGATCAACACGCCGCAGCCCCACCTAGGCACAACAGAGAGGTCAAGACGCCGGTCTAAACCTAAGCGCGCAGGGTCCGGGCCCATCGCCGAGCACACACAAGACGTTGCGTGACGTGGCCGGAAGCGTAACTAGCCCCTAATACAAGCGCAGCTTACGTTCCAATCCGCGCGCCGCCGATTGCCGACGCCAAGAAGGCTTTGGTGATACCACGACGCGGGATACCCATAACTACTCCCACGTAGATGGTTAGTGCGTATAGACCAAATGGCCGACTCGGATCAAATACCAAGATCTCGTTAAGCGTGTTATTATGAAGCAAACGCGACGCCGACCAGGCCAGCCCACCTCTCACCTAGGCGGTCTCAACCTGCCCTGCCGCTCCGACACAAAGATCCACACAGAGGACCGTCGGGACAAAGGTCCTTTCAGCCCCAATCCATGAATCACTCATGGGTACTCTTCGAGCGGACCCGACTTTAGTCACCATCTGTAGTATGTATGTATGTATAGTATATACCGTAATCACCTCCCGAGTGATCACGGCCCAATAGTATAGCAAGGCGATCGACAAGAATGTAGGGCCAATGATGATAAACTAGCATCCTATACTAAGCATTTAGGATTGCGGTAAGGTATCAATAGATGTAAGCAACAATGTCGGGCTATGCATCGTAATAGGATTATCGAAAAGCAAGAACATGCTACACTACTCTAATGCAAGCGGTATAGAGGAGAATAGGCGATATCTGGTGATCAAGGGGGCTTGCTGGTTGCTCGGCAAGAGAGAGGGGTCGTCAACTCCGTAGTCGTCTTCGGGCGCAAGCAGCGTCGGTCTCGTAGTCTATCGGAGATAAGAGGGGAAGAAACAATGAATACCATGCAAACAGATGCATATCGATGCATGACAAGACAAGTAACGATGCTAGGTGTGCCCAATCGCGGTAGTAGGTGATACCGAAGCGGGGAAACATCCGGAAAGTATTCGGTGTTCGCGTTCGGACCGGTGAACCGAGGGGAAAGTTGCGAGTTTGCTATGCTAGGATGTGTGGTGGACGAACAGGCTGCATATCCGGATTCGTCTCGTCGCTCGAGCAACTTTCATGTTGAAAATATTTTAACCGGAGTTACGGATTAAAAGATATGATTTTCTAAAGATTTTATTAATTTCTGAAACCTAATTAATTATTTAAATCCAACATTATCCAGAATAGTAAATGATAACGTCAGCATGACGTCAGCAGTCAACGTTGACCGTTGACCTGGTCAACCTGACAGGTGGGACCCGCATGTCATACTCTGTTTACTCTAATTAGGATTTAACTAATTTAATCACAGTTTAATTAACTAATTAGTTAATTAGGTTAATATAATTATGATTAATTAATTCATTAGATAATTAGTTAATTAATAATTAATTTTATTAATTCATTTTATTTTTATTTATTATTCTTATATATTATTGTTTTTATTTATTTTTATTTTTTAAAAAAAATCGTTCTGGGGCCGTGGGGCCCCCTTGTCATAGGCCCTAGGGGCCTTATCGGGCACGCGGGTACGGGCGCCAAGCAGGAAGGCCGGTCGGGCACAGCCACGGGCGCCCGACGGGGCAAGCCCGGGCGCTGGCCTCGGCAAGACCAGTGGCCTTGGCTGCCGGGTGCTGATGGGGATCTGGTGGAGCGAGGGAAAGTGGCGCGCCAGCAGGAGGCCGAACGGCGAGGGCGAGACGACATCATGGGACGCCTTGCGGCGAAAGCGAGGAGGAGGGCCGAGCGCTGCGCGGCGGGTGGTGGTGGGGACGCAGGTAGTGGCGGGCGCCGATCCGGCGAGGCGTGGAACGGCGGCGCGCGACGATGCACGGGCAGTGCGGGGATGGAGCGGAGCCACAGGGGCTCATGGGCGCGAGCGCCGGCGCGCTGGGGCTGCGCGGGGACGACAGGAGGGACGTGGTGACCATGGGCGTGGGGGGCGGGGCTCGCGGCGAGCGTGGGGGAACGTCAGGGAGGGGAAGCTCACATCGAGGAGCAGGAACGGGCCGTGTGCTCGACGGAGTTCGGGGAGGTCGACGGGGACGAGCGGCGGAGCGGGAGGCAGTCCGGCGAGGTGGCGGCGTGTTCCGGGCGCTGGCATCGGAGGTGCGGTCGTCGCGGCGAGCGAGGGCGAGGAGGTCGGCGGCTTCGAGGCGCGCGGCGTGCGGTCGAGGCAGCCGGCGAGGTGGCGTCTCGGCGCGGGGCGGGGGTCGGCGGCGTGGTGGCTTCGGTTCCCTGCCCCGATCTCGATCCAGATCGGGGAAGAAGCGAGCGAGTGGGTGCGGGGAGTGGGTTAGGGTTAGTGGTGTGTGGGGGTTATGCGAGGTACGGGTGGGCGGTTGGTCGCGTGGGATGGGTCGAGGCCTGAGGGAAGGCAAGGGGGCGCTCTCTCTCACCTCTACCTTTTCATTTCCTCTTTTTTTTATTTTAATTTCACTTTGTTTTCTATTATAGCTCCATTTATTTTAGTTTTATAAAATACCAAGTTAGCACCTAAATTAGTATCATTAGTAAAGGCACGCCCAACCTGGTTTTGACCCTAAATAAGTTAGTTTAATATTTTTAAAATTTAAAGAGCAATTAAAATGTTATTTAGTCACTGTTTTTATTTACTTTAGGGCATTTAAACATTTTTGAATAGGGCTAGTTCCACCATCAAAATTTAGTTAGGATTATTTGCCACATGATGAACATTTTAGTTTTTATGTTTGAGAAGTTTAGAATTTCACTTGTTATTTGAATTTGAATTTGAACGGGACTTGATTCCGCGAGATTAACAACAGTAACGTGGGTGACGTGGCATCATTAGCAGGGGATTACTGTAGCTTAACTATCCGGGTGTCACATTTACCAGAAGAGGAGCGCTGGAGGATCAAAGTCCATGTACCTGGGAGGACATTTGCACCAACAACCAAGCCCATCGAGTTTACCTTGGAAGCACCAACTTGGAACTTGGGAAAGAGCATGGCAGCCCACATCACGTTTGTATGTATTTGTGAGGTGTACCACAAGGAGCTTGAAGACACCGTCTATCAGATATGTGGACGCCGAGATGAGCAATGGGAGATGATTCGCACCAGGAAGGATGGATCAATTGCAACATACATTCAGGAGATGGATCAACACATTCGTCGATATGAGAACCAGATGTGTGCTATCGTGAAGAAGACTAAGAAGGTGATGAAGAGGAATATCGATCTAGAAGAGGAACTCAAGTCAACATGCGATGAATATGAAGAATAAATTGTTGTGCTACTAGAGAAGCATGAAGATCTGAAGAAGAAGCTAGGAATACCCGTGGTGAACCCAAAGCAAGAACCGGAAGTGGATATTCGTTCGGAGGACTACATCATATTGGATGACACCAACACCGACAGCAATGATGATGACAGTGATGACGATTATGAAGACGAAGCTGGAGTTGATATTTCTAGACGGCCACCATGTTATTAGTAGTATTCTTCCAAGTAGTTAGAATCAATTGATCTGTAATAGTCGTTTAGATCGTTTGTGTGAACCTTGTTTGATATTGAGTGGTGTGAATTGATTGTATTTGCCTCATATGCATATGGGTAGTGAAATCTCTCATAGACCTTATTCTACTCTGTTTTCTCATCCCCCCCCTCCTAACCCATCATATGCCTCCGAGATGTGACCCCGGATTCACTTTCCCTCCGGAGCTCACCCATTTCATCCAACAACAGAATGCCTTGATGCAGATGATGATCCAGAACCAGAACCAAGGCAACAACAACAACCCACCGCCACCACCCCCTGTTGACAACCTAGCCCGTTTTCTGAGGTTGAATCCGTCGGTGTTTTCTAGCAGCACTGAGCCGATTGTTGCAGATGATTGGCTCCATAAGATTGGGAGGGAGATGACCACTACTGGATGCACGGATGCGGAGAGAGTGTGCTTTGCCGCACACCAGCTTGATGGACCCGCAGCCTCTTGGTGGGAAAATTTCACCACCACTTACCCCATTGATGCAGTTACATGGGATCAGTTTCAGCAGGCCTTCCGCACCGCACATGTTTCAGTGGGAACCATGAGTTTGAAGAAGCGTGAGTTTTGAAACTTACGCCAAGGTAGTCCTACAGTGGGACAGTATGTGGATGAGTTCAGCAAGCTAGCACGCTATGCCCCAGATGATGTGGCCATAGATGCCGCAAAGAAGGGGAAGTTTCTTGAGGGACTCAATGATGAGCTGAGTATGCAGTTGATGGTGGCAACCTTCAACAAGTACCAGAAGTTGGTAGACAGGGCCCTCATGGTTGAAGGAAAGCAGCAGCAGATAGATAACCACAAGAGGAAGTATGGACAGGTGAAGTATAATTCTAGAGCTCAGCAGAAGCCTCGCTATTCACCGTACTCGGGAGGACACACTCATAACCATGGAGGACATTCACACAATGGAGGAAGATCACACAACCAGAGTGGCCCTAAGAATGGTAATGGGAATGGAGGAAGCAACAGTCAGAGCCGTTCCAATCCCGCGACACCTGCCAAAAAGGATTTGTGTCACGTTACTTGTTTCAAGTGCGGGAAGACCGGACACTACGCCACTGAATGTTCTGAAGCAAAGAATGGAAATAGCAACGGAAGTTCTGGAAAGAAGCCCAACCCTTTCACCAGAGGTCAGGTGAACCACGTCAGTGTGGAGGAGATTGAGGAGCAGCTCAACGCAGTTGTCGGTAAGTTTTTGATTAATGCATTTACAGCCCTTGTTCTTTTTTATACTGGTGCATCTCATTCATTCATATCAAGGGGATTTGTGGACAAGTTTAAGTTGCCAACCATAGTGCTTAAGTCACCTATGCTAGTGAGTTCCCTAGGAGCAGAGTATATGGCTAGTCGGGGATGTTATCAGTTGCCAATAACCATAGGTAGACATGTTTTCCCCACCGACCTTATTGTCCTAGAGTCACAAGGATTTGACATGATACTAGGCATGGATTGGCTATCCAAGTTTGAGGGAAACATTGATTGCACCAATAAATCAATTGTCCTCACTACCCCAAAGGGAAAAAGGATCAAGTATGTGTCTAGGCATGCACCGAGGAGGACTCAAGTGAATTCCCTTTCTGGAGTTGTTTAGGAGGAAGTACCAGTGGTGAAGGATTATCCTGATGTATTTCAATAGGAGTTACCAGGCATGCCACCAGACCGAGACATAGAGTTTCTGCTTGAGTTATTGCCAGGCATCGGACCAATATCAAAGAGACCGTATCGGATGCCCGCCAATGATCTGTGGGAAATTAAGAAATAGATTAAGGATTTGTTGGAGAAAGGATATATTCGACCAAGCTCAACACCTTGGGGAGCCCTAGTGCTTCTAGTTGAGAAGAAGGATGGATCCTTGAGGATGGTTGTTGATTATCGTGCGTTGAATGAGGTGACGATCAAGAACAAATACCCTCTGCCGATGATCAATGATTTGTTTGACCAGCTACAGGGAGCTAAGGGTTTCTCCAAGATCGATCTTCGATCAGGTTATCACCAGCTGAAGATCCGAGAGCAGGATATACCTAAGACAGCTTTTACCACGAGGTATGGGCTTTATGAGTATACGGTTATGTTGTTTGGTTTGACTAATGCCCCTGCCTATTTTATGAGTATGATGAACAAGGTGTTCATGGAGTTCTTGGACAAGTTCGTTGTGGTTTTTATTGATGATATTTTGGTCTAGTCGAAGAATGAAGAAGAGCATAAGGAACATTTGCGCTTGGTTCTTGAGAAGCTTAGGGAACATCAGTTGTATGTCAAGTTCAGCAACTATGAGTTTTGGTTGAAGGAAGTTGGATTTCTCACACATGTTATATCAGGAGAAGGAATAGCAGTAGACCCTACCAAGGTTGCATCTGTTACTGAGTGGTTGGCACCCACCTCAGTTGGAGAGATCAGAAGTTTTCTTGGACTTGCAGGTTATTATCGGAGATTTATTGAGAATTTTTCCAAGATTGCGAAGCCCATGACGGAGTTATTGAAGAAAGATGCAAAGTTTAAATGGACTGAGGATTGTGAGGCCAGTTTTCAGGAGTTGAAGAAACGTTTGGTTACAGCCCCAGTGTTGATTCTCCCAAGCATACGCAAGGCTTTCCAAGTTTATTGCGACGCTTCTCGCCAAGGACTTGGAGGTGTTCTTATGCAGGAAGGAAGAGTTGTTTCATATGCCTCACGTCATCTTTGACCTCATGAGTTGAATTATGCTACGCATGATTTGGAGTTAGCAGCCGTAGTGCATGCGCTCAAGACATGGAGACACTTTCTTATCGGTAACCGTTGTGATGTTTACACGGATCATAAGAGTTTGAAATACATCTTCACTCAGAATGAGTTGAACCTCAGGCAGAGGAGATGGTCGTATCTCATAAAGGATTATGGCATGAGATTGCATTATCATCCAGGAAAGGCAAATGTCATAGCAGATGCGTTGAGCCGCAAGAGTTATGTTAACACGCTCATAACCGGAGGATTACCCCAGGAGTTAGCCGATGTTCTCTGAGAACTTCGCTTGGAGATAGTTCCGAGAGGTTATATTCCAGCATTGGAAATTCAGTCCACTTTGCTGGGAAAGATCCGAGAAGACCAGAGGACAGACAAGGAGATTGCAGAGATAAAGGAAAGGATGAGTAAAGGAAAGCTAAAGGATTTCATGAGGGTGAGCATGAAAGTTTATGGTTTGAGGATCGTATCTATGTGCCTAATGACCCTGTGATCAGGAAGTTAATACTTCAGGAGGCTCATGATTCGCCTTATTCGATTCACCCTGGCAACACCAAGATGTATCTGGTTTTGAAGGAAAGTTTCTGGTGGATAGGAATGAAGAAGGATATTGCAGAGTATGTAGCAGTATGCGATGTTTGTCAGAGAGTTAAGGCAGAGCATCATAAACCAGCAGGGTTACTTCAGCCTTTTCCGATGCCCGAATGGAAGTGGGATAAATATGGCATGGATTTCATCACCAAATTACCTAGGACCCGTTCAGGCTATGACTCTATCTGGGTTGTAGTTGATCGTTTGACCAAGGTGGCTCATTTCATCCCTGTGAAGACAACTTATACGAGTGCTAAGTTGGCGAAGATATACATGACCAGGATCGTATGTCTACACGGAGTTCCGAGGACCAGCGTATTAGATAGAGGAACACAGTTTACTTCAAAGTTTTGGAATCAGTTGCACGAGACTTTGGGTACCAGGCTAGAGTTCAATACGGCCTTTCAATCGCAGACAGATGGACAGACCGAGAGAGTCAATCAGATTCTAGAGGACATGTTGAGAGCTTGTGCGCTAGATTATGGATCTAGTTGGGATGATAATTTACCCTATGCAGACTTCTCCTATAACAACAATTATCAAGCCAATTTGAAGATGGCCCCTTTCAAAGCTTTGTACGGAAGGAGGTGTAGGACACCATTGTCGTGGGATGAAGTTGGAGATCGACAGTTGTTTGGACCAGATTTAATCAGAGATTTGAGGAGAAGGTTAAGTTGATTCGAGATAGACTCAAAATAGCCCAGTCTAGGCAGAAGAGTTATGCAGATACTAAATGCAAGGAGGTAGCCTATGAAGTCGCAGACACAGCATATCTCCGTGTGTCCCCACTTCGAGGAGTTAAGAGATTTGGAGTAAAAGGGAAGTTAGCACCATGATTTGTGGGACCATACAGAGTTTTGGAACGTATGGGAGAAGTTGCCTACAAGTTGGAATTACCCAAAGGTTTGTGAGGAGTTCATGATGTGTTTCATGTTTCCCAGTTGAAGAAGTGCCATGCAGACATGGCTGATATTCCTCTGAGAGATAAAGTGCCACTGGAAGCGATTCAGTTGGATAGTGAGCTGACCTATGAGGAGAAACCCGTTAAGATTCTTGAGTTTTCCAGTTGAGTTACACGCAGCAAAGTTATCAAGTTTTGCAAAGTTAAGTGGAGCCACCATACCGACGAGGAAGCCATCTGGGAGCAAGAAGAAGACCTCCGCAAGGACCACCCACAGTTTTTGCTGACCAACCTGAATCTCGAGGGCGAGATTCATCATAAGGGGGGTAGGTTTGTAACATCCCAATTTTCAATTTGGATGTTATACATAGATCATTCATATGCATCCATGATTTATTGCATTTTGTTGCTTTGTTTTAGTTGCATTTTGATCCAAGAGACCTTAAGCAACTCAGGGACCAATTTGAGAGAGTTGGAGGTTTCACAAAAATCCAAATTTGATTTATCAAAATTTGATAATTGGATCAAATTGTTTTTCAAAATTCTTTTCCATATAATTTAAAATAATGAGAGAAGATAATATGACTTCTTCAAAATCAGTAGAAAAATATTGGAAATTGAATTTTGAATTTTTGGAGAGTTTATTTGATTTTATCCGCTAGTTTATTCATTAGTTAGCGGAGTAACGTCTGTTTTTAGTTTAGGCATTTAGGCCCAGAAAAATGTTCACGAGGTCACTAATAAGGACATATAGCTACGTGAAATTTTTGTTTGGAATTTTTAAGTAAATATTTATATTTATTTTGCATAGTCTCTGGAAAAATTGTTTAAAAAAAGGTTCCGCCGAACTGGGCCAGCCCAGCTCCCGCACGCGCCCGCACCGACTCCGGGACGGAGTCCCAGCCGCCGCCGAGACCAGAGTCCGGTCCGGACTCCGACTCCCGCCATCGCCCGTGTTGCCCCTCGCCCAACCCGGCCTCGCCCCACTCCCCCTCTTAAATACCCCGCCCTGCCGCCCTCTCCTCTCACCGAAGCCGCCGCCGCCGCCCCGCTCCCTTGCCGTGCCGCTGCAGCCCGTCTTGCCGCCGCTTGCTGAAGCCCGCCTCGCCGGAGCCCCGCCTCGCCCGAAGCCACAGCCGTCGAACCTCATTGTCGTCGCCGTTTAACCGGTATAAACCGATCCGAACCGCCGGTTTTTTCGGTTTTTGGTTTTAGTTTCGATTTATTAGATCGGTTATTTAGCGGACGTTTGTCATATTAGTTTCTGTAACGAACGAATTTCATTAGATTAGGTTCTGTAGCGAATGTTTGTTCCGTAGTTTTTTCTTTTTATTTTAGTTTCCGTCTAGGGACCTATCTGCGAATATTTTCTTTGCAGATTAGCCCCTGATCTTTCGACCCTTGTAACTTTTAGCTCGTTTGTCCAAATTCGACGAAACCAACGCCTAAATCTTCATAGCGATCCCCTCTATCCAGTAAACCAACTTGAACATGATTTTGACAATTTAAAGTTTGAGTATAGTACATATTTGAATTTGATCTTGTTTTATTTGTATCTTGCATTTCGTAGCCCCGTTTGAGTTGATTCTTTTTGCAAATCGTTGCTAATCACATGTACCTACTGTTAAGATCTAATCCACATAAATATAATACTGTTAGAATTTGTTTTCTATTTAGGTTAGCTATTTGCTTGTTTTCGAGTTCTTTGGACCTTTTCTCGATTTCTCTTTGCATCATTTGCTTGATTGCTTATGTATGCTATTGTTTGTCTGCGCTACATTTTCCGGAGTGTGAAGCTTGTTACTATGAATCTCTAGAGTTTTCCGATCATCGGCAAGGCAAGATACACTTTGATCATACCCTTCAATACCCAGTTTTTACTATGCATTAGTCTTGTCCCTCAAATATTTGCATGAGTAGGATTGGGAACATGTGGATTTGGTTGTATACTTGAGGTAGGAACCTATTACCTTGATCACCCCAGAATATATGTTATGCTCTTGTATTGCTTATCCATGCTCGTAGACGGGGATTGGATTGTGATATTCATGGAAGTTGTGAGAGATAATTTTGTACAACATTAAGGTGGCAACTTTAATACACATCTGGGTGGATTGGTTGGGGCACCTAAAGAAACCAGTGCTTGCCCATGGGAATCCCGGAGTACCCGTGTGATTTTCCCTCGGTTCGCCACCCAGGCTCAAAGGGATCATATGATATTTCATGCCTAGAAACTTCCGTGTGCAGCCACAAGCCATTATGGGCTCTCGCATAGTTGAGTAAGTTGTGTGAGCTCTTGAAGAGGTGGACTAGCAGATGTAGGGGAAAGTAGGTGTACCGGTCTACCCAGAGTAGAGATTTAATGCTTCAGAAAGACTATGTCTCGATCTTCCGATCATGGATGCGGTCGAGTCTTGTGGGGAAAAGTGCGCAACCTCTACAGAGTGTATAAACTAATCATGGTTAGCCGTGTCCCGGTTATGGACATTTTGAGTATCTAGAAGTGGATATTATTGTTGATCTCATCACTCTTTAATTAATGAATTGGGTTTAATGATGATACTTGGTTAATTTGGGGATTTGAGTTAGAGGAACCTTCTCAATCATTGGTATAAACTTTGTAGTAAATAAAAATTATTTCTTTGTTGTCGGGAAAAATTAGCTTTATGCAAAATTAAACTTAGAGCCTCCACCAGCCAAATATGCATGTAGCTATAGTTTCTTGCATTCATTTGCTCTACAATGTAACTCTGCCAGCATATTCCATGTGCTGACCTACACGGCTGCAACGTCTCATGTTGCAGACCTTACCGACGAGGAATAAGGTGCGATAGGTCGTTGTCATGCACTCAGTTATGTCGTTGGAGTTGATGGACTCATTTATCTTCGAAGCTTCCGCAGTTATTTTGCTTAGATGGCCTTCAGCCATATTATTTGTGTAATAAATACTCTTTATGAGGACCTCGATTTAATAAGTGTGTGATTGAACTTTGTTATAATTCCTCGAGTACTGTGTGTGTCAGCATACCGATCCAGGGATGACACATAAGCGCAGAGACTTTGGTCCATTGGGATCATGGTCGCTACATGAACCTAATAGTGTAACATGTGGGCAGAGCATAGCGTGTGTAATTTTTAAATCAAATCTTTTGCATAGCAGGACTGATGAACTGACACAAATGTGGTATTTTTCTTCAGGCAAACCCAGATCTGAATACATTTTTTGAACTAATCGTTTGTGCTTCAGTAGCAATCAGGTAGATTCAATTTTGAGGAAAATTAGTGTGGGAAACAAACATCACCTGCGGTGGCATGTTCTTGGATCTGACGTCTTCTTCCTCTCGTTAGCAGCGTACTGGCATAATCTTGGAAGGCGGCGCCATAGATGTAGGCAAGGAGTTTGGGGAGACGATTGCGCTCCTGCTTGTGGTGGAGCTCCGGCGACGAGGCCCAGCGACGGGGCTGGTTGCGGAGATCATAGATTTGTCGAAGGAGCTTCGGTGAGGGGGAGGCTGGTGGCGGGGATCATGGCCCCGTCGAAGGAGCTCCGGCGAGGGGGAGGCGGGAAGCAGGGATCACGGCCCCGTCGAAGGAGCTCCGGCGAGGGGGGTGGGAGGCGAGGATCACGGCCCCGGCGAAGGAGCCCCCGCGAGGGAGGGAGGCAGGAGGGGGATCACGACCCCGTCATTGCTTTGCCAATGAGGAAGGGGATGGTGGCGGTGGATCCATCGGCGGCCAGTCATGGCGCTGCGGGCTCCCTCGCTCCGACTGACGTCGTCGCTCGCTCGCCCATGACGGTTGCCTCGGACGGAAGGAGGTGGGTTAGGTTCGGGATGGGTCGAGGAGTTTCTACGGTGTAGGCGTGTCGCGCCCTTATAGGGGCGAGGGGTAACAAAATATTATTTTATTACTAGTAACAGAATGGCCCGGTCCTACAACAGATGAAAATTTATATTAGTGAACGAAGCAAGATACAAAAGAAGGAAAACAGCAGAAAAGGCGAATTAGAAAATAGAAAGGATTAATCTTTTTACAAAGGTCCACTCTTTTAGGCTCGCTGTTCGCAGCCCAGTCAAAATCCAACAATGTCATTGTCTTGTGTAATGCATACAAATTTTAGTTCGTAAAACAGCAAAAAAATGACGAAAATACTCTATTAAAAAGATAGGACACTTGCCATTATAGTGCAGTGACGATTTCTTTATACATGATATTTTGAGTAATATCTGTTGCATCCCGTAAACCTTAGTCATGAAAAATAGCACACATGAGAAACAAAATTAGAGATACATTATCAATCAAAATCAAGCCTAATTCTCATAGTCTAAATGGTACTAATCTGGATACTCTAAGGTACATAATTTACTTTGATTTGTTTATTTTGTGGTGTCCCACGGAAAAGTTGCTAATTATCGCATCATAAATAACTTAACTTTATATGAAGGTAGAATGAGCAAAAAAATGCTACTTTGTTCTACTCATGGCGTTATAGCAGTAGGGTGTTTGCGTGTGCGAGCATCGGAGTGAGCGTAAATTAGCATATGTGTTGTACTGTGTTGCATTGGTGCTTGCATTTTCCTAGATTTACTTCAGGCTCTCCGGATTGTGTTATAGGGTAGGTTGTGCGTGGGTGTATTTTATAGGAGTGAGTGTATGTGAGCATCGCATTTTACTGCCTTGGCATTAATGCTCGTATTTTCCTGGATTTATTTCATCCTATATGGTGATATTCGTCCGATGGGAGGAGAAGTTCTCATCAACTACGAAGACACTCGCGGTGACTTCGTTGATCTTAAAATGCAGTGTCAGCTTAGTATCTCAAAAGTTCTTATAATGATAGGATGTGCTGAAGGAAATATGCCCTAGAGGTAATAATAAAGTTATTATTTATTTCCTTATATCATGATAAATGTTTATTATTCATGCTAGAATTGTATTAACCGGAAACATAATACATGTGTGAATACATAGACAAACATAGTGTCACTAGTATGCCTCTACTTGACTAGCTCATTGATCATGGTTGTGTTTCCTAACCATAGACATGAGTTGTCATTTGATTAACGGGATCACATCATTAGGAGAATAATGTGATTGACTTGACCCATTCCGTTAGCTTAGCACTTGATCGTTTAGTATGTTGATATTGCATTCTTCATAACTTATACATGTTCCTACAACTATGAGATTATGCAACTCCCGTTTACCAGAGGAACACTTTGTGTGCTACCAAACGTCACAACATAACTGGTGGATTATAAAGGAGCTCTGCAGGTGTCTCTGAAGATACATGTTGAGTTGGCGTATTTCGAGATTAGGATTTGTCATTCCAATTGTCGGAGAGGTATCTCTCAGCCCTCTCGGTAATGTACGTCACTATAAGCCTTGCAAGCAATATAGCTAATGAGTTAGTTGCGGGATGATGCATTACATAACGAGTAAAGAGACTTGCCGGTAACGAGATTGAACTAGGTATTGAGATATCGACGATCGAATCTCGGGCAAGTAACATACCGATGACAAAGGGAACAACGTATGTTGTTATGCGGTTTGACCGATAAAGTGAAGGAAATATGCCCTAGAGGCAATAATAAAGTTATTATTTATTTCCTTATTTCATGATAAATGTTTATCATTCATGCTAGAATTGTATTAACCGGAAACATGATACATGTGTGAATGCATAGACAAAACAACATGTCACTAGTATGCCTCTACTAGACTAGCTTATTAATCAAAGATGGTTATGTTTCCTAACCATAAACAAAGGAGTTGTTATTTGATTAATGAGGTCACATCATTAGTAGAATGATCTGATTGACATGACCCATTCCATTAGATTAGCACACGATCGCTTAGTATGTTGCTACTGCTTTTATCCATGACTTATACATGTTCCTGTAACTATGAGATTATGCAACTCCGTTTACGGAGGAACACTTTGGTGCTACCAAACGTCACAACGAATCGGGTGATTATAAAGGAGTACTACAGGTGTCTCCAAAGGCGATGTTGGGTTGGCGATTTCGAGATTAGGTTTTGTCACTCCGATTGTCGGAGAGGTATCTCTGGCCCTCTCGGTAATGCACATCACTTAAGCCTTGCAAGCACTACAACTAATGAGTTAGTTGTGAGATGATGTATTACGGAACGAGTAAAGAGACTTGCGTAACGAGATTGAACTAGGTATTGGATACCGACGATCGAATCTCGGGCAAGTAACATACCGATGACAAAGGAACAACGTATGTTGTTATGCGGTCGACCGATAAAGATCTTCAGTAGAATATGTAGGAACCAATATGGGCATCCAGGTCCCGCTATTGGTTATTGACCGTGAATAGTTCTAGGTCATGTCTACATTGTTCTCGAACCGTAGGGTCCGCACGCTTAAGGTTTCGATGGCAGCTTATTATGAGTTTATGTATTTTGATGTACCAAAGAAGTTCGAGTCCCGGATGAGATCACGGACATGACGAGGAGTCTCGGAATGGTCGAGACATAAAGATTGATATATTGGAAGCCTATGTTTGGAGTTCGAATGGTTCCGGAAAACGGAATTTATCGGAGTACCGGAGGTTACGGAACCCCGGGAGGTAAATGGGCCTCGGTGGGCCTTGAGGGAGAAGAGGAGGGCCGGCCGGAGGTGGTGGCGCGCCTCTCCCCCAGTCCGAATAGGACAAGGAGGGGCGCGCCTTTCCTCTTTCCCCTCCCCCAAACCTAGTCCAACTAGGAAAAGGGGGGGAGTCCTACTCCCGGTAGGAGTAGGACTCCTCCCGGCGCGCCTCCTCAAGGGCCGGCCGGCCTCCCCCCTCCCTCCTTTATATACGGGGGCAGGGGGGCACCTTGGAACACACAAGTTTGATCTTGAGATCGTTCCTTAGCCGTCTGCGGTGCCCCCCTCCACCATATTCCACCTCGGTCATACCGTCATGAAGCTTAAGCGGCTCTGCGCCGTGAAACATCAAGATCGTCACCACACCGTCGTCTTGACGAAACTCTCCCTCGACACTCGGCTGGATCGAGTACGAGGGACGCCATCGAGCTGTACGGTGTCAAGAACTCGGGGCGTCGGAGTAACGGCGCCGGATCGGTCGGATCGCGAGGAGAACGCGTCGACTACTTCCTCTACGTTGTGATCGCTTCCGCCGGGTCTACAAGGGTATGTAGACAACACTCTCCCTCTCGTTGCTATTCATCACCATGATCTTGTGTGTGCGAGGAAAATTTTTGAAATTACTACGTTCCCCAACAGTGGTATCCGAGCCTAGGTTTTTATGGTTTGATGTTTTGCACGAGTAGAACACAAGTGAGTTGTGGGCGATACAAGTCATACTACCTACCAAAGATGTCATACTTTGGTTCAACGGTATTGTGAGATGAAGCGGCCTGCACCGACATTACGCAGACGCTTACGCGAGACTGGTTTCACCGCCACGAGCACTCGTTGCTTAAAGGTGACTGGTGGGTGCTGTCTCTCTCACTTTAGTTGAACCGAGTGTGGCTACGCCCGGTCCTTGAGAAGGTTAAAACGGAGTCTATTTGACAAAGTATCGTTGTGGTTTTGATGCGTAGGTGAGACTGGTTCTTGCTTAAGCCCGTAGCAGCCACGTAAAACTTGCAACAACAAAGTAGAGGACGTCTAACTTGGTTTTGCAGGGCATGTTGTGATGTGATATGGTCAAGACGTGATGCTATATTTTATTGTATGAGATGATCATGTTTTGTAACCGAAGTTATCGGCAACTGGCTGGAGCCATATGGTTGTCGCTTTATTGTATGCAATGCAATCGCCCTGTAATGCTTTACTTTATCACTAAGCGGTAGCGATAGTCGTAGAAGCATAAGTTTGGCGAGACGACAACGATGCTACGATGGAGATCAAGGTGTCGCGCCGGTGACGATGGTGATCATGGTGGTGCTGCAAGATGGGGATCGTGAAGCACAAGATGATGATGACCATATCATATCACTTATATTGATTTGCATGTGATGTTTATCCTTTTATGCATCTTATCTTGCTTTGATTGACGGTAGCATTATAAGATGATCTCTCACTAAATTATCAAGAAGTGTTCTCCCGAGTATGCACCGCTGCCAAAGTTCGTCGTGCCTGCACACCACGTGATGATCGGGTGTGATAAGCTCTCACGTCCATCTACAACGGGTGCAAGCCAGTTTTGCACACGCAGAATACTCGGGTTATACTTGACGAGCCTAGCATATGCAGATATGGCCTCGGAACACGGAGACCGAAAGGTCGAGCGTGAATCATATAGTAGATATGATCAACATAAGATGTTCACCATTGAAAACTACTCCATTTCACGTGATGATCGGTTATGGTTTAGTTGATTTGGATCACGTGATCACTTAGATGACTAGAGAGATGTCTTTCTAAGTGGGAGTTCTTAAGTAATATGATTAATCGAACTTAAATTTATCATGAACTTAGTACCGATAGTATCTTGCTTGTCTATGTTTTATTGTAGATAGATGGCTCGTCTTTGTTGTTCCGTTGAATTTTAATGCGTTCCTTGAGAAAGCAAAGTTGAAAGATGATGGTAGCAATTACACGGATTGGGTCCGTAATTTGAGGATCATCCTCATTGCTGCATGTAAGAGCTACGTCTGGATGCACCGCTAGGTGAGAACTTCTTCTTTGGAGCTACACCGGATGTTGTGAACGTCTGGCGAGCAAAGCGATGACTACTCTATAGTTCGATGTGCCATGCTTTACGGCTTAGAACCGGGACTTCAACGACGTTTTGAACGTCATGGAGCATATGAGATGTTCCAGAGTTGAAGTTAATATTCCAACAGTAATGCCCGGATTGAGAGATATGAAGTCTCCAATAAGTTCTATAGCTGTAAGATGGAGGAGAACAGATTCATTAGTGAGCATATACTCAAAATGTCCGGGTACTATAATCACTTGACACAATTGGGAGTTAATCTTCCGGATGATTGTGTCATTGATGTAATTCTCCAATCACCGCCACCAAGCTACAAAGGCTTCGTGATGAACTATAATATGCAAGGGTTAGTAAAGACTATACCGAGCTCTTCGCAATGCTAAAGGCTGCGGAGGTAGAAATCAAGAAGGAGCATCAAGTGTTGATGGTCAATAAGACCACTAGTTTCAAGAAGAAAGGCAAAGGGAAGAAGAAGGGAATCTCAAGAAGAACAGCAAGCAAGTTGTCGCTCAGAGAAGAAACCCAAGTCTGGCCCTAAACCTGAAATCGAGTGTTTCTACCGCAAGCGGATAGTCTTTGGAAGCGGAACTGCCCCAAGTATTTGGCGGATAAGAAGGATGGCAAGGTGAACAAAGGTATATGTGATATACATGTTATCGATGTGTACCTTACTAGAGCTCGCATAGTACTGGTATTTGATCTGGTTCATTGCTAATATTTGCAACTCAAAGCAGGGACTACGGATTGCTTAACACCGGCAAAGGACGAGGTGACGATGCGCGTGGGAAATGGTTCCAAAGTCGATGTGATCGCGGTCGCACGCTACCTCTACATCTACCTTCGGATTAGTATTAGACCTAAATAATTGTTATTTGGTGCTGCGTTGAGCATGAACATTATATCTGGATCTTGTTTGATGCGAGACGGTTATTCATTTAAATCGAGAGAATAATGGTTGTTCTATTTATATGAGTAATATCTTTTATGGTCATGCACCCTTGAGGAGTGGTCTATTTTGATGAATCTCGATAGTAGTGATACACATATTCATAATGTTGAAACCAAAAGATGCAGAGTTGATAATGATAGTGCAACTTATTTGTGGCACTTGCCGTTTAGGTCATATCGGTATAAAGCGCATGAAGAAACTCCATCGATGGACTTTTGGAGTCACTTGATTATGAATCACTTGGCACTTCGAACCGTGCCTCATGGGCAAGATGACTAGAACACCGTTCTCGGTACTATGGAGAGAGCAACAGATTTGTTGGAAATCATACATGAGTATGTATGTGGTCCGATGAATGTTGAGGCTCGTGGCGGATATCGTTATTTTCTCACCTTCACAGATGACTTAAGCGGATATGGGTATATCTACTTAATGAAACATAAGTCTGAAACGTTTGAAAAGTTCAAAGAATTTCAGAGTGAAGTTGAAAATCATCGTAACAAGAAAATTAAGTTTCTACGATCGATCGTGGAGGTGAATATTTGAGTTACGAGTTTGGTCTACATTTGAAACAATGCGGAATAGTTTAGCAACTCACGCCACCCGAACACCACAGCGTAATGGTGTGTCCGAACGTCGAATCGTGCTTTACTAGATATGGTACGATCTATGATGTCTCTTACAGATTTACCGCTATCGCTTTGGGGTTATGCTCTAGAGACAGCCGCATTCACACTGAATAGAACACCATCGAAACCCGTTGAGACGACACCTTATGAACTGTGGTTTGGCAAGTAACCCAAGTTGTCGTTTCTTAAAGTTTGGGGATGCGATGCTTATGTGAAAAAGCTTCAACCCGATAAGCTCGAACCCAAATCGAGAAATGTGTCTTCATAGGATACCCAAAGGAGACAGTTGGGTACACCTTCTATCACAGATCCGAAGGCAAGACATTCGTTGCTAAGAATGGATCCTTTCTAGAGAAGGAGTTTCTCTCGAAAGAAGTGAGTGGGAGGAAAGTGGAACTTGATGAGGTAATAGTACCTTCTCCCTTACTTGAAAGTAGCTCGTCACGAAACCAGGTTTACGAGACACCTACACCAAGTAGTGAGGAAGTTGATGATGTTGATCATGAAACTTGAGATCAAGTTACTGAGAACCTCGTAGATCAACCAGAGTAAGATCCGCACTGAGTGGTACGGTAATCCTGTTCGAAGTCATGCTACTAGATCATGATGAACCTACGAACTATGAAGAAGCGATGGTGAGCCCAGATTCGCAAAATGGCTTGAGGCCATGAAATCGAGATGGGATCCATGTATGAAAACAAAGTGTGGACTTTGGTTGACTTGCCCGATGGTAGGCAAGCAATAGAAAACAAGTGGATCTTCAAGAAGAAGACCGACGACGACGGTAATGTTATCGTTTATAAAGCTCGACTTGTCGCAAAAGGTTTTCGACAAGTTCAAGGGATTGACTACGATGAGACCTTCTCACCCGTAGCGATGCTTAAGTCCGTCCGAATCATGTTAGCAATTGCCGCATTTTATGATTATGAAATTTGGCAAATGGATGTAAAGACGCATTCTGAATGGATTTACGGAAGAAGAGTTGTATATGATGCAACCGAAGGTTTTATCGATCCAAAGGGAGCTAACAAAGTGTGCAAGCTCCGGCGATCCATCTATGGACTGGTGCAAGCATCTCGGAGTTGGAATAAACGCTTTGATAGTGTGATCAAAGCATTTGGGTTTGTCTGAGACTTTTGGAGAAGCTCTGTATTTACAAGAAAGTGAGTGGGAGCTCAGAGCATTTACGATATTATATGTGGATGACATATTGCTGATCGGAAATGATATAGAATTCTGGATAGCATAAAGGGATACTTGAATAAAAGTTTTTCAATGAAAGACCTCGGTGAAGCTGCTTACATATTGGGCATTAAAATCTATAGAGATAGATCAAGACGCTTAATTGGACTTTCACAAAGCACATACCTTGACAAAGTTTTGAAGAAGTTCAAAATGGATCAAGCAAAGAAAGGGTTCTTGCACGTGTTACAAGGTGTGAAGTTGAGTCGACTCAATGCCCGACCACTGCAGAAGATAGAGAGAAAATGAAAGATGTTCCTATGCTTCAGCCATAGGCTCTATCATGTATGCAATCTGTGTACCGGACTGATGTGTGCCTTGCTATAAGCCTAGCAGGAAGGTACCAAAGTAATCCAGAGTGGATCATCGGACAGCGGTCAAGAACATCTGAAATACCGAAAAGGACTAAGGATATGTTTTCGTATATGGAGGTGACAAAGAGCTCATAAAACAGTTACGTTGATGCAAGCTTTGACACCGATCCGGACGATTCTAAATCGCAGACCGGATCGATTTACACTAAGCGGAGGAGCTGTCGGTTGGTGCAGTTCTAAACAAAGCGTCGTGGCGGGATCTACATGTGAAGCGGAATACATAGCAGCTTCGAAGCAGCTAATGAAGGAGTCGGATGAAGGAGTTCATATCCGATCTAGGTGTCATACCTAGTGCATCGGGTCCAATGAAAATCTTCTCGTGACAATATCGAGCTATTGCCTTAGCGAAGGAATCCAGATTTCACAAGAGGACCAAGCACATCAAGAGACGCTTCAATTCCATCCGGACTTGGTCCGGTGGAGACATAGAGATTTGCAAGATACATACGGATCTGAATATTGCAGACCGTTGACTAAGCCTCTTCCACGAGCAAAACATGATCAGCACCAAGACTCCATGGGTGTTAGAATCATTACTGTGTAATCTAGATTATTGACTCTAGTGCAAGTGGGAGCTGAAGGAAATATGCCCTAGAGGCAATAATAAAGTTATTATTTATTTCCTTATTTCATGATAAATGTTTATCATTCATGCTAGAATTGTATTAACCGGAAACATGATACATGTGTGAATGCATAGACAAAACAACATGTCACTAGTATGCCTCTACTAGACTAGCTTATTAATCAAAGATGGTTATGTTTCCTAACCATAAACAAAGGAGTTGTTATTTGATTAATGAGGTCACATCATTAGTAGAATGATCGATTGACATGACCCATTCCATTAGCTTAGCACACGATCGTTTAGTATGTTGCTACTGCTTTTATCCATGACTTATACATGTTCCTGTAACTATGAGATTATGCAACTCCGTTTACGGAGGAACACTTTGGTGCTACCAAACGTCACAACGAATCGGGTGATTATAAAGGAGTACTACAGGTGTCTCCAAAGGCGATGTTGGGTTGGCGATTTCGAGATTAGGTTTTGTCACTCCGATTGTCGGAGAGGTATCTCTGGGCCCTCTCGGTAATGCACATCACTTAAGCCTTGCAAGCACTACAACTAATGAGTTAGTTGTGAGATGATGTATTACGGACGAGTAAAGAGACTTGCGGTAACGAGATTGAACTAGGTATTGGATACCGACGATCGAATCTCGGGCAAGTAACATACCGATGACAAAGGAACAACGTATGTTGTTATGCGGTCCGACCGATAAAGATCTTCGTAGAATATGTAGGAACCAATATGGGCATCCAGGTCCGCTATTGGTTATTGACCGTGAATAGTTCTAGGTCATGTCTACATTGTTCTCGAACCGTAGGGTCCTTGCACGCTTAAGGTTTCGATGGCGGTTATTATGAGTTTATGTATTTTGATGTACCAAAGAAGTTGAGTCCCGGATGAGATCACGGACATGACGAGGAGTCTCGGAATGGTCGAGACATAAAGATTGATATATTGGAAGCCTATGTTTGGAGTTCGAATGGTTCGGACGAAAACGGAATTTCTGAGTACCGGAGGTTACCGGAACCCCGGGAGGTAAATGGGCCTCGGTGGGCCTTGAGGAGAAGAGGGGCCGGCCAGAGGTGGTGGCGCGCCTCTCCCCCAGTCCGAATAGGACAGGAGGGGGCGCGCCTTTCCTCTTTCCTCCCCAAACCTAGTCCAACTAGGAAGGGGAGTCCTACTCCCGGTAGGAGTAGGACTCCTCCCGGCGCGCCTCCTCAAGGGCCGGCCGGCCTCCCCCCTCCCTCCTTTATATACGGGGGCAGGGGGGCACCTTGGAACACACAAGTTTGATCTTGAGATCGTTCCTTAGCCGTGTGCGGTGCCCCCCTCCACCATATTCCACCTCGGTCATACCGTCGCGAAGCTTAGGCGAAGCTCTGCGCCGGTGAAACATCAAGATCGTCACCACACCGTCGTCTCGTGAAACTCTCCCTCGACACTCGGCTGGATCGAGTCTGAGGGACGTCATCGAGCTGTACGTGTGTCAAGAACTCGGGGCGTCGGAGTAACGGCGCCGGGATCGGTCGGATCGCGAGGAGAACGTACGACTACTTCCTCTACGTTGTGATCGCTTCCGCTTCGGGTCTACAAGGGTATGTAGACAACACTCTCCCCTCTCGTTGCTATTCATCACCATGATCTTGTGTGTGCGTAGGAAAATTTTTGAAATTACTACGTTCCCCAACATAAAGATCTTCGTAGAATATGTAGGAGCCAATATGAGCATCCAGGTTCCGCTATTGGTTATGGACCGGAGACGGTCTCGGTCATGTCTACATAGTTCTCGAACCCGTAGGGTCCGCACGCTTAAAGTTAGATGATGTTATATTATGAGTTTATATGTTTTGATGTACTGAAGGTAGTTCGGAGTCCCGGATTTGACCACGGACATGACAAGGATTCTCGAAATGGTCGAGACGTAAAGATCGTTATATTGGATGACTATGTTCGGACGATTTCGGGCATATACCGGAGTACCAGGGGGTTACCGGAACCCCCCGGGGGATTAATGGGCCTCATGGTCCCTAAGTGGAGAAGAGGAGGGGCGGCTAGGGCAGGCCGCGCGCCCCCTCCCCCTCCCCCCTAGTCCGAATAGGACAAGGAGGGGGGCGGTGCCCTCCCTTTCCTTCCTCTCCTCTCTCCCTTCCTTCCCCCTCCTACTCCAACTAGGAAAGGAGGGAGTCCTACTCCCGGTGGGAGTAGGACTCCTCCCTGGCGCGCCTCCTCCTGGCCGGCCGCCCCCTCCCCCTTGATCCTTTTTATACGGGGGTAGGAGGGCACCTCTAGATACAACAATTGATCCCTTGGATCTCTTAGCCGTGTGCGGTGCCCCCCTCCACCATAATCCACCTCGATAATATTGTAGCGGTGCTTAGGCGAAGCCCTGCATTGGTAGAACATCATCATCGTCACCACGCCATCGTGCTGACGGGAGTCTCCCTCAAAGCTCAGCTGGATCGGAGTTCGAGGGACGTCATCGAGCTGAACGTGTGCTGAACTCGGAGGTGCTATACGTTCGGTACTTGATTGGTCAGATCGTGAAGACGTACGACTACATCAACCGCGTTGTGCTAACACTTCCGCTTTAGGTCTACGAGGGTACGTGGACAACACTCTTCCGTCTCGTTGCTATGAATCACCATGATCTTGCGTGTGCGTGGGAAAATTTTGAAATTACTACGTTCCCCAACATGTGCGTACGTGCGTATATGTGAGCATATGCGTTGTACTGTGTTAGAAAAAGCAGCAAGCACAAAACAAAAGCTCTAGCAATGAACTAAATGAAAAACTAACATGTGTCAGCTAGAAAAGCATTGAGGCCAAAGTACTTCAAACTCATGGGAGTAGCTTTAATTCTTTTTCAGCCTATGTGGTAACATTCGTTGAATGGGAGGAGACGTTCCGGTGGACTACAAAGAGAGAATTGCCACTATACCACTAATGGAAACCACGAGTGCCAAAATACCACTATGAAAAAACAAAGTGTCAAAATAGGACTCTTCTCTCAGTTTTTCAGGCCACAATAGCACTCTCGTTAGATGTCAAACAAATTCTGTTAGTCAAACCGTTAGCAACTTGTCACTTTTTCTAGTATTTCCAAAATGCCCCCGGTAAACCTAAAGAGATATCCTCATACACATCTCTCCCGTATCCTCCTCCTCCCAGCCCACTCTCATGGCGGCGCGCCGATGCTCGCTCCGCCGCCCTTCCGCTCGCCCCACCGCCCTCCCCTAGCCTGACCGCCCAGCACCGCATCCTGTAGCCTCGCTGCCCTCCCCGAGCCCCCGACGCCGGCCTCCAACAACCCCTACGAGGCCCGACGCCAACCTCACAGGACCCCAGCGAGGCCCGACGCCGTCCTCCTAGGTCCTCCATGGCAGCTGCTGGGGCGGCTTCCCAGGCTCCTGACGCCGCCCTCCCAGGCCCTCGACAACAGCTTTCGACTCAGCTCTCCCCAGCAGCTCAACGCCATCCTCCCAGGGCCCTCAACCTTGTATGATTTTCCCCCTATTACCTTAGTATTTTTCATTTCAAGTGCAGCAAACCCTTGGTATTTTTCATTGCAAGTGGATGGGATATTTGGTGTTTTGTTAGGTATAGACTTTTTTGTGGAAAAGAAGCAATGGGATACAACTTTCTTAAAATAATTTAACATTTCAATTCTGTAGTAGTCTCTACCTGCTAGTATGTATTGTCTCTAGCAACTAGTATCTACTGTGAATGGTGCTAGTATCTACTGTCAATGGTGAATGCTCCTAGATGATGAGCCTCTGTTTGCGTGTTTCAGATTCGATGGGCGATTTCAAAGTAGAAATAGATGTCCAGACTTACTTGACGATTGTAGATGGCAGAAGAGTGTACACAAGGGGCAAAACCTGGAATTTTATGGCCAGTCGGGGCTTGTCTGTGGCGCGGATAAAGGAGGTTGTGGAGGAGAGGTACAAATGGTCTGCTGATCAGAGAATGACCATCTGGTATGGATCCGGAGATAACGTCGTCCCATTGATCTCTGAATCAGAGATAGCTCAATTGTTTGATACATGTTCTAACACAAAAGTAGTAAGGTTCGGTGTGACATTGAGAGCAAACAACAACGCAATGAACTTGCTCCTGTCATGACCGAGGAGATGGATGATCAGCCGGTTCACGCTCCATTCTTTGCTTGGCCGAAGCAAGCCTATGAAGGAGAGTACGAGGATGATGAGCCTGTGGTATGGAATCAGGAGAACACCTATTTGCATGAGGAGAATGCCGAATCAAAGGAGAATGCCGCACCATAGAAAAATGTCGAGCCAAAGGCTGCAAGAGTTCCATTGGGAACCCTAGATGTTGACAACTCTTATGATCCACAACATGTGCGAGGGGATGATGAGGCTTTACTTGCGAACAATATGGCTCCTACTTATATCCACGATAAAAACAATCCTCGAATTGAAGTAGGAGCCACATTTCCTAACTCTAAAGCATTTAGAGTTGCATTGAGACAACTAGCAATTAGAGAAGATTGGTCCTTTGGCACGCAGTATAGTGACACTCAGAGATTTAGGGCTAATTGCACTGATGAGGATTGTCCATGGAGGATACATGCCTCAAAGTTACCGAACACTAAAACTTTCATGGTATGGATAGTACAGTTGTTTGCTTCTTGCTTTGGCTCATGTTATTGTTGATTTCTTTCTTTTTACTGTTGTTTAGGCACTTATGTTTCTTAATATTATTGTAGGTAAAGAAACTTCCTAGTGTGATAAAGGAGTTGAATTTGAAAAGCAAGGGGCTGCATTATTTGGAAGCAAGAGCATCGCCAAATATAGCTGAGATTTCAGGAAATGGATGGAGGCACACCGTTAACTTGGAGAAAAATGAGTGCTCTTGTAGGAGATGGCAGATTTGTGGTAAGCCATGCACACATGCTCTTTGGTTCATATTCTCCAAAAAAAGCCAAGCTAGAGGATTATATTGATGAGTGCTTCTTAGTGGCAAGGTTCAAAGCGGCATATGAGGGAATTCTCATGCCAATTAGGGGCAGGTCCCAATGGCCCAAGGTAAATCATGGATTTGATATGATCCCTCCCAAGCTTACCAAGAGTGTTGGACGTCCAAGAACTAGGAGGATAAAGAATTACACCGAAGGTGGAACCGGCAGAAAACTTAAATGCAAAAGGTGTGGAGCATTAGGTCATCTTCGGAAGACATGCAAGGAGCTAGAGATTGAAAGTGACGTGGACCGAGATGCTACTCCTCCTCCATGGTAATTATTTCATGAGTCTAAATTCCTTTCACTTGTTTCCAAATGTCTTGCATATTAATTGCTAATAATGTTGTATTGAACTGTAGGAAAAAATCAAAGGTTGAAGCAAGCATTGCAGCTACTTCTTCTCCCATTACACCAACTAAGCAAGGTACTCAACTTGGTACTCCTACAAGTCCAATGACAAGGCAAAGGGCAGCAGCTATTGCAATTGCTTCAGCACCTCCTAGTGCCTCTACAAGGAGCAAAACTACTGCTCCTAGCCCTCTTCGGTGAGTTTAGTTCATTTGGTTGTGAGAACCATGATCTTTTGCTTATGGTGTGAGTTTGTTGTACTTGAATGTAGATTATACTAGCCACTTGTCTTTTCCGTTCATTAATTTTCTCTAAAAACATTCGGATTCTAAATTGCCTTCATCCTGATCCTTACTCCATTCTTTCTAAAAATAGCAATGCCATTTGAAGGAGGATATCAGCAAGGTTTTGGATGTTGAGCGCTCCAGATCAGGTTGCATACTTTGTTCTTTTATGTTATGTGACTTGTTGGTTATTCTGCTTTGCTCACAACCTTTCTTTTCTGCTATCCTATGGGTAGTACTAGAAAGAAAACATCAAACACTAGGACATCTACATTCAGGAAATGTCATAATACTAACTAATACATTTTCAACTTGCAGTTATATGGATTTTGGTTCGTCAATCTAGGAGAGCAGAGAGCTGCATTTCCTTAGTCAGTTGCAGTCTAACTGTTTTTATTATAACTTGTAGAAGATTAATTAGATGCTATGTAACCGGAGCAAGTACTCCTATCATATGGTACGATGACTGTTTGCAACTGTGCTTGCATGCTTAGTAGCAGAATGGTGTATGTGATCAAGAGGTGCTCTTTTGCTAATTGCTATATTGTGTTGTGAGAACCATTCTGTGTCCATGTCCATTTTGTGTTGAAGAGGTAAGGGCATGCAAGTCTTTTTTGGATGATGTTAGTCTCAGTTATGAACTAGTGGTATTTTGGCTAGAGAAAACTAAAGTGAGTGCTATTTTGGCAAGTTGGCTTTTACTAGTGGTATTTTGGCATGTTTGGTTTTGACTAGTGGTACTTTGGCTATTGTCTCGACTACAAAGGCGCTCGTAGTGACTTCGTTGATCTTAAAATGTAGTGCCGGCTCAGTATCTCGAAAGTTCTTATAATGATAGAATGTGTGTGCATGCGTTCATAGGAATAGGAATGGTTGTATGTGTGTATATGTGAACATCTGTTTTTTAATGTGTTAGAAAAAGTTAGCAAACACAAAAGAAAAAATCTAACAATGAACTAAATGGAAAATTAACACGTGTCAGCTAGGAAAGCATTGGGGCCAAAGTACTTCAAAGGCGTGGGAGCAGCCCTAGCTTAGCAGCTTTAATTCTTGTGGTGTCCTGCGAAAAAGTTGCTAACTATCACATCATAAATAACTTAACTTTATATGAAGGTAGAATGAGCAAAGAAATACTACTTTGTTCTACTCACAGCGTTATAGCAGTAGGGTGTTTGCGCGTGCGAGCATCGGGGTGAGTGTAATTGAGCATCTGTGTTGTAATATGTCGGCATTGGTGCTCGCATTTTCCTAGATTTACTTCAGGCTCTTCGGATTGTGTTATAGGGGTAGATTGTGCGTGGGTGTATTTATAGGAGTGAGTGTATGTAAGCATCTCATTTTACTGTCTTGGCATTGATTTTGCATTTTCCTGGATTTATTTCATCCTATCTGGTGATATTCATCTAGTGGGAGGAGACGTTCTCACCAACTACAAAGGCACTCGCAGTGACTTCGTTGATCTTAAAATGCAGTGTCGGCTCAGTATCTCAAAAGTTCTTACAATAATAGGATATGTGTACGTGTGTATATGTGAGCATCTACGTTGTGATGTGTTAGAAAAGGCAGCAAGCACAGAAGAAAAACTCTAGCAGTGAACTAAATGGAAAACTAACATATGTCAGCTAGAAAAGCATTGAGGCCAAAGTACTTCAAACGCATGGGAGTAGCTTTCATTCTTTTCAACCTATCTGGTGATAATCGTTCAGTGGGAGGAGACGCTCCCGTCGACAACATAGGCGCTTGTAGTGACTTCATTGATCTTAAAATATAGTGTCGGCTCAGTATCTCGAAAATTCTTATAATGATAGAATGTGTGTGCATGCGTTCATAGAAATGATTGTATGTGCCTATATGTGAACATCTGTTTTTTATTGTGCCATAAAAGTTAGCAAACACAATAGAAAAAATCTAGCAATGAACTAAATGAAAAATTAGCACGTGTCAGCTAGGAAAGCATTGGGGCCAAAGTTACTTCAAAGACATGGGAGCAGCCCTAGCTTAGCAGCTTTAATTCTTTTATTATTATATATTCTTTTATATATATGAGACACGCGTGACGTTGGATGGAGCACTACTAGCAATCAACGGCCCTGCAGTTGTCTGACAAGAATTCAAGTATCAGTATAATGATAGGAAGTGCTTTCCTAGGGCTAGTCGTAACGGGGAGTAACATACACTAGTGTCATGCATATGACACTAGCCTATGTTGCTACCTTCATAATAGAGTAACATAGAGGTAGTGTCATAAAGGAGCCAAAGGCAATTACCGTGTCATAGGTGGTTGTATTAATCAAATTGTAGACTCATCTTGTCTTAGAAACTCTACTGACTATAAAATATTGCCATATCATCTATAGCCAACACATAGTCACTTATCACTTATACAATAAGGTTAGCTATAAGGTTGGTTATAAGATTAGTACTTTGTCAAATCTTCTCTTTATCTCTTTCCTCACATTTATTGCATCTGCCTTGGAGCACACATATAGCCAAGCTCTTGCATGAGAGCCCACTCATCTTATTTTTTCATGTCTCTCTTCTTCATATAGGCAAAATTGCCATGTAAGCAAGCTATAAGACCACTATTATACTTGCTCTTATGTTACTCTAAACACTGTTAGGAATAACCACGACGTGTACTGGCCGTATCCGGTTTAGTGTCCGGTTTAGTATATGTGCCTGTACGAGTCCGTGTAGCTTTCTAATAATTCACCGAATAGGAGTAGTATTAGCTAGGTTTGCTAATATATATACCTATGTACCCCAGGTTGTAAACTGAACCGTGAGTTGATCCATCAATAAAGCAATAAGGCTCGAGACGAGCCTTTGGCAATACATCAGCCTCGCGTGCGTTCGTGTTGTTCCGGCCGGCTGGCCGTCGTGTACGTACGTGAGATACTAAGTTGATCAAAGCAAGGGATCAAACTAGTACGTGGTGTTGCTAGCTTACAACGGTGCATCTCGACGTAAAGCACTTCGTCGAGTTCGTCAGCGAGCTTCGTTCGTCACCGTCGTTCGTCGTCGGTCGTATCGCCGTCGCCGGAAGTACTCGGCGTCGGGACTGGGCCAACAATTGGTATCTAGAGCAAGGTTGATCTTCTAGTAACGGGAGATCATGTCGGACGACGAGAAGGACAAGACCAAGCAGCTGGTGGAGTACTCCGGTGCAGCTAAAGTAATTGCTGCTCCGGCGAGTTCGTCGTATCCACGATTTGATTGCGAGAACTTCAGGGTCTGGAAGGCCCTCATGGAGTGTGGTCTCCGTGCCAACGAGCTATGGGACGCGGTGGATCCCGGAGGCGACGCGTTCAAGAAGGAGGGAGCCGAGCACCGGAAGGATCGGCAGGCGGCGTCAGCGATTTACTCGGTGATGCCGATGGATGTCCTCCAGCACCTAATCGCCAAAGCAACGGCGAAGGAGGTGTGGGATACGCTCAAGCTCATGTTCGAGGGACACACCCGTGTCAAGCAAGCCAATCTTCAAACTCTCCTAAGGAACTACGAGACTTTGGTCATGGGCGATGATGAGTCCGTGGATGTGTTCGCTTCACGGGTGGCTACTCTCGTCAATCGGATTCGAGCGCTTGAGAGAACCTCACGGAGGCCTCGGTTGTCCGGCGGTTCTTCTTGCTGCCCTCCCCGGTACCTGCAAATTGTCACGGCGATCGGCGGTCGTCGATCTCGCGACTCTCTCCATCGACGATCTTGTCGGACGGTACAAGGCTCATGATGAGCGTATGCGGTACAGTCTTGGGGACGGGAGGAGCGACGAGCTTGTGATGCTCATGAAGGCACAGTGGATTGCTCTCGAAAAGCAAGGCGGATCCACGAGCAGCAGCAAGAAGAAGGGAAAGCAGCGTTCGACGAGAAAGAACTTCGCCGACTCGGACGCCGACTCAGACGATGAGGCTGCACCTGCACCACCGAGGAGGAAGTTTGACATCAGGAAAGTGAGGTGTTATAACTGTGGCCTCCTTGGTCACTTCAAGGCTGACTGCAAGGAAGCACCGAAGAAGAAGGCGCTCATGGCCCAGCAAGGTGATGAAGGTGAGATGATGTTGATGTGCGAACTCGTGGACAAGGTGGATCCAGTTCTTCAAGCGTCGGCTAAAGAAATTGTCATGCTCCGTGAAGAAAAAGTTCACTGTCAAGATCATGGTTCGGAAACTCATGTCGACGCTACGGACATGGGGGGTGATTCCGAAGCTTACATAGATGTTACGGGCATAAGTGCTAACTTCGCTGGAGCGGACGCAGCAATTGCCGCGTGTGCTCGGCCATGGAGAAGCAGTCTTCGTGCGACGCTTCCAGAAAAAACAAAGGCATGCGTGGCGCCGGAAGTCCACGAAGGGAGGCGCACTAGAGTTGTCTCGTTGAGCAGGCCGAAAGCACCGGCCGCGGGCACTCTAGATGGTGGTGCTGATGCAAAGGCACACCAACATGTAGAGATTAAGTATGTCTCAGTCTCTGGTGCAGCTAGATCAATGGTTTCTGGTGGCAAAAACAGCAAGCAAGTAACCACGTTGTGTACTGGCCGTGGAAGTCTCGCTGCAAGCCTTGTGAGCACGGCAAGAATCAGTCAAGTAACAAGCAGCTATGACAGCAGCAGCCCTGCAGGAGGCGCTCCACCTGAGGAGCCACCAAGCCCACCAAAAGCACTAGGTGGACATAGATCAGGCGTTGGGGCTGGTAGCCTCGTTGGTTTGGACGGGCTAAACAGCAGCCCAACAAACAGCTTGCCTTTGCAAGATGGTGGCCACGCTAGCAGCAAAGGAGGTGTTGCAGGTGGAGCCTTGGATGAATATTTTGCTTCGCCAAGAGAAACATGTGAAGCAGAAGGCAAGGCGTCGCTCCTGAATGTACAAGGAGCCACGCAAGCAACGTCACCTTCGACCGTACTGGAGGAAAGGACACTATCATCTACATCCGTCTTGCTTCAACCGGTGTTGCACCCCTATTCGAAGAAAACTCTTCGGATGCTTGACCCGGTAGAGGTGAAAAGGAGTGGGTGGCAGTGTCTAACAAGCGCCGAGGAACAGGCGGATTTCGAAGACGCAAATACAAAGGAGTATTGGCGTCAGGCTATGGAAGAAGAGTTGAGGTCGATCCACGACAACAATGCATGGGAATTTGTGGATCTTCCCAACAATGAAAAAGTCATGGATCTCAAGTGGGAATTTATGATCAAGAAAGATGTCGATGGGTCAGTGAAGCACAAAGCAAGGCTAGTAGCCAAAGAGTACGTGCAAGAGGAAGGTGTGCACTTCGAAGAAGTGTTCGTTCCCGTTGCAAAGATGAAATCGATGGAATTACTCATCGCTCTCATGTTCAGGAATCATGGAAGATACATCACATGGATGTAAAATCCACTTTTTTGAACGGAGAGTTACAAGGAGACGTTTATGTGGCCCAACCACCGGGATTCATCAAAGAGGGAGAAGAGCACAAGGTACTGAAGTTACACAAAGTCTTGTACGGGCTACGGCAAGGCTCTCGGGCGTGGAACATCAAACTTGATCAGACGATGATTTCTCTTGGATTTGAGAAAGCCCCACTAGAGTATGTGATGTACAAGAGAGGTGAAGGAAGGGATCGTCTACTAGTTGGAACCTACGTCGACGACCTATTGATTACTGGAGCAGATGAAGAGGTGATTGCAAAGTTCAAGCTACAGATGAAGGAGCTTTTCAAGATTGATGATCTAGACCTTTTGAGTTGCAACCTCGGGATAGAGGTACATCAAAAGCCGAAGGGGATCACACTATGCCAGGAGGCATATGCAAGGAAGGTACTTAAAACCCGTGGCATGAAAGATTGCAATCATATTGTCGCTTCAATGGAGCCTCGTCTTGAGCTAAGCAAGAAGGAGATGGTGAAACTACTCGGCTACAGTGGTAGTGACAAGGAAGAAATTGTTGGCGACCGTAAATGTACCTCGAGCGTGGCATATTTCCTTGGTTGGCTATCACGAAGACAGAAAGTGGTGACATCGACTTCAAGTGAAGCAGAGTGTCAAGGTGTGTGGCTAGGACGGCTACAAAGTGATCTCATGGATCGAGATCCAGAACAAGTGGTGCTCACCGTTGACAGTGAGTCTACATTTTTTCTACGCGAGGATCCAATGCGGCATGACAGGAGCAGGCACATTGATACGATGTATCTTTACATAAAGGATTGCGTGGAAGAAGGGATGACGAAGGTTAACTACGGTTGCACGGATGATCAGCTGGCGGACATCCTAACCAAGGTTTGGGTCGGCAGCCGTATCCGGTTTAGTGTCCGGTTTAGTATATGTGCCTGTACGAGTCCGTGTAGCTTTCTAATAATTCACCGAATAGGAGTAGTATTAGCTAGGTTTGCTAATATATATACCTATGTACCCCAGGTTGTAAACTGAATACAACCGAAACGTGAGTTGATCCATCAATAAAGCAATAAGGCTCGAGACGAGCCTTTGGCAATACATCAGCCTCGCGTGCGTTCGTGTTGTTCCGGCCGGCTGGCCGTCGTGTACGTACGTGAGATACTAAGTTGATCAAAGCAAGGGATCAAACTAGTACGTGGTGTTGCTAGCTTACAACGGTGCATCTCGACGTAAAGCACTTCGTCGAGTTCGTCAGCGAGCTTCGTTCGTCACCGTCGTTCGTCGTCGGTCGTATCGCCGTCGCCGGAAGTACTCGACGTCGGGACTGGGCCAACAAACACTTCTCTCCTCATTAACTACATGCCACATAGTCAAACTTATATTAAGGCGCGTTATGTTACTAGCTAAGTTATTCCCACTATGGCTAGCCTAACTTGGTGTTTAGTTCCATTAATACTATGTAGGCCAATATTCCCGTGATCGGGAGGGGAGCAAAATTTGACTCCTTCACTCCACTGGTAGTGCAATCAGTCAATCATACATGTTCCCTCAAGTTCATTGGCAAACACATACTCCAAGGTCCAAAATACCCAGAGTTCTTACATATAAATCTTAAAAGGTTTCTGACCATAAGTACATCTAAGGCTCGATGATTTGATCTCAGTTACAGTTACATAGATTCAAAAATATATAAATTAATTATACAGATGAACATGGATGTGCAACTCAACAAGGACTCTGTCTCCACAGGTGTGGATATAATTACTAGCATGCCGAAGGCTCTCGAGGGGGTATTTTGGTACATTATTATTCAACGGTCCACTATAGGATGATCATGGGATACTTATCAGGCTCTAAAATGAACTGGAGAAATAAAACTCCCTTGGATGTTCATTAAACTCTCAAGGATGAAGGAGCTGGTGCAGCTACGAGGCATTGGCCATCTGGGGAATCAACAAGGAACTAATGAAATGACCTGCATAGGAATAGCTGTTAACTGGATGAATAAAGACTGGAAACTGAATTTACATCTCAACAAGGAAAAGATAAAGGTTTACCTCAGTGACAAATGCTTGATAAATTCAAGGAGCTGGTGAGGTGGTCTTGGTATCCACGTTATTTACATCACCACAGAGAGAAGGGAATGAAGGGATGGATTTCAGGATCAACTTCCTGCCGCTCTTGCAGATTGGAGACAACCCGGTACCAATGCGCGGGGGAGATACCCTCTTTTTATTCGGTGACACCACCTTAACAGAAGTTTGAGGAGATAACCCTCCTTTCAGGCTGTCTGATGTACCCACCCCAAACATAATTTCTGCATAGTTTTCAAATGGGGAGAGCAGAGTGTCCGTCTTCAGAGGAGCTTGAGAGTTGCATAGTCGAGAAGGATGTCCGAGGGCCTTTGTCGTAGACCGTGGCCTCTTAGAGCTTGAAGGTGGACGAGAAGCCAAGGGTCTGAAGAATAGAAAATTGCCTCAAAATTCGGTATTTTACCTAACAGTAGGTTCACATTTCATGGTAACATATGTGCAAAGCCACAAAGGTGTGACTCACAAACCTGACATCCATAGCTGAAGGTGTTGTCAGTACATTCTCAGCAGGAGCTGGATTAGCGGCTGGGCAGATAACGAGCTGATTATTATCATCTTCCTTTTTTTCTTCCTTCACACAAGCACTATTTTCCTCATTTCCCTGCTTAGCTTCCTCAATGCTTAACGATTCGAGCCCTTCAATGAATAAAAGGACCATCAAAAGCTGGTAGATACTGATGGCTAGTAACAAAATTTCAAGACTTAAACCTCCCAACCTTCTACTTAACAGGCTAGCACTAAAATTCCAGTGAACTATACAGAAAGATGTCACAGTCACATAAGTACCAAAACTTTGGTTCCACCAAGATGATTATCCCTTTTCTTTTATCATTGGCCTATTTGGTGCTATTGCATTTAAAAAGAAGGAAATGACGTCTTACTTCACACAAATTAAGATCACCCGTTCACGAGCTAATCATCAGATGTCTTGCCTGTATATTTTCATTTCGAAAAGTTGCAGAAGCACACCAATAATGATGTGGTAGTATGGGTGTGATTGTGGTTAGAAGGAAATGATGGCTGGCATAGCCTCTAACAGAAACAGGTTATAATTACAGCAGGCAATGGTCCAAACTAAAACTAAAGCAGCGTAGCAGGCTACTAAACTTATCACATGATTCGGAAAAAAAAAAACTACACTCATCATATCGTTCCTACAAAACATTGTCAATAGAGCACATTTCAAAGAGAGTAACATGTACTGACAAATCAAAGAACACTTGTTGGGTATGTTTTGTACTTTGGTTTATCTGAAGCAAGTGATGTCAACCTAAAGGCTAAAGATGAAACTATGCGCTGTGATGCATGCAGAAGTTTGCAGATTTATAAGATAAGTGTATATAAAAACAGATAAAAGGAGCTCACCCTCCCTTCTACCAAAAGCATTCTTGCATCCCTCGCATCTGCAACTTATGGAGCATCCCACGCCACCCTTGATGAAGAGTACAGTAAGACAAATTCAGGTAGGCTAACCAGCTAGGTAAAAAATATTAAACCATATAAGAGTATGTACCTGATAGCATTCACAGTACTTTTTTAGACACGATGACTTCTTACAGTTGCAGCCCCTTTTGTGACGAGCCGAGGCAGGAGTTTTGTTAGAGTATTCCTACAATGTTGGACAAATGGTATGAGTGATGGTGAAGGGAAAGAAAGTTAAATATGAAAGAATGGTTCTTACCCCTAATTCCTGACCAGGCTCAGATGTCCGAATCACTTTAGGAGCAAATGCTAGTGGATTACGAGATTCAATCTGCTCTCGAGTAGATAGAACTATCTCCATGTTGCTAGGCTTATTCAGACAGCCTTGACATGAACAGGGTTCTGAACAAAAGACTCCAGCATGAAAACACTCGCAGTAACTGCATGAGAATTAGCCAAGTCATCAATACATCAGATAGAATGCATCATCTAAATTTGTCTGTGTTTTCAGCAACTTTTGGCAACAAAAATAATTAAAAAATCAAACTGATTTGTTAACAAAAGAAGTATAGTTTAACCAGTCAAACCAAATTTATTGCAAGTAATAATATCTGCAGTTGTTGATGTGCATATCTAAAAGAAGAAAAAGAGAAGTCTCACACAGACATGGACATTTCAAGTACTGTTTCTATCTATACTTAAGTATATTTTAGCATCCCCCCTTTATGGTCGTATTCTTGGGAGGCATACCTTGCTACCTCACTAGCGGTGTGGTGCTATGGCAGCAAGTTCATTATGCATATGACCGCAGTAGCTGATAGCTCAACTAACAACCCATACCAGATATCTTCATTTAAATTCCTCTAAATCCTAAGTCAGTTGCACTGTACCCTTAGAACGTTTTATACCACTAGTTTTAAGTCTTACACAGTTAGTGATGAAAGACCAAAATGGTCTTCATTAAAGTATATAGGGGTGACTAGAAGACCTGATGTGGTGATACAGTGAGTGTGACTGTATATTAGCCAAGTGCACCACAGCTTTCTGTTTTAGGCTTTGCTCATATTGAATTATGCCGATTATTATGTCATCAGAAAAGATAGAAGCCTTACAACACGACTAATTATCATGTCAGTATACCACCATCAGTTGCTGTGTAGAACAGGTGAAGGACAGTGAGGCTCAGTCTGTGGTTAATGTGCTGTGCTGTGCTTTAACTTTAAGCTGTTGTCAAAAAGTCTACACTCTACAGTAGAGCAGATTATAAAGTTGAAAGTTATGTTATCCAACAACTGTTATAGTATCCTCGTCTCGTATGTTCTAAAGTACAATAATGTATCCATTTGCAACTGGCTTCTTATGAAAAAAAGCCGCTAACTAAACACCCAAATATCTAAAAGCAATTCAACCATATTGCATCATGCCAAATAGAACCTTAGATGATGCTGGGACTCAAACCACAAGGAGCGCTGGAGACTGAGTCTTCACCAATTTTTGCGATAAATACTACAGTAGTACTCCCACTGTCCCACAATATAAGATTATTTTCCAAGCTATGTTAGGTTGAAAAACGATCTTATATTGTGGGACGGAGGGAGTAATTGTGGGTGTTCCAGGCTGAGTCTTCTATTGGTTTGGAAACAAAAACACCCACCAATATGGTTTTTTTCTGTGGAAACCTTCTATATAAATTGGCAAAATTCCTGACCATATTTCAGTTTTGCAAGATGAAGATCTAAGAAAGAGGCAAGCAAGGTGGATTATTTGGATATTGTAGGTATAAGGTATTAGTAATTTTTAATAAACTAAACTAACTTTTTTCAGCAATAAGATATTTAAAATTATATGACATCTCCAACAATCTGTAGAGTCCAAAATATAGGTCAGGAGCATTTTCCTTTGAGTATCGCACAGGTCAAAACGTGCAACAATTACAGGAAAACAATTTTAGTACAATTTTGACAATAATTCAGTCAAAACAAGCATCGCTAATGTGACCAAACTGGTACACAGAAAAACTGAAAATTTGAAGAGCTGGAGGACCCGCAAGTTCTAACTATTCAGCTACCTGCCCAGCAGAAAGAAAAAAAGAATAAACTTATGTGGTCAACTAACAAGGCTATGTTTATCTTTGTGGTACATTATTCTAAATAGGATGATGTAACTACATGAGATTCAAAAACATCTTTGTTCAAGGCATAACAGGAAAATCTTGCTAAAACCTGTAAAGATTACCATAACTAGACTCCGCAGCGAATCAACAAGCACAAAACCTAAAGAAAATGCTGAATATTAACCAGCTCAGAAATGCAGTGATAAATGAGGTAATGATAAGAGGGAGATGACTATAAAAGGAAGCCTAGAGAGTCATGTAGAGGCTACAGTGATTTATCTACTGCAAAACTTGAAGCAGCTGATACAGCACGATAACCCTGCACACCTGCATCTTCAACCTCAAGTGCATAAACAGCGCCAGTACATTTAGAGAACCAATATTCAAACTTGTTCGTGTTTGGATTAATCTTGAGGCATCCAGTAGATTGAAATCAAAGAAAAGGTACAAGAGACCTTACAGTTTCAAGCATTTTGACTTCTTACAGCTACAACGCTTGCATGAAGTCCCATCACCATCATCAAACTTGTGTCTGCACAGTAATATTGCATTTCCATGATTTGTCCAATAAAATGGTGCTGGTGACATAAAATGACGGGCATAGACATTGTACCTTTTCTTCTTTGGACTGCCCTGACCAGACTCATCAGCATTTGCAACCACGATTGCCTGAGAGGAATCTTCATTTACAATATTTGGTTCAGCTGTTGAAGAACTGACAGCACAGGGGAAGTTGCTGGCTTGATTTATGGTAGATTGAGCAGCTTGGGGGACTATTTTGTCTGTTGATATTGGGGCAAGGGCATTCAGATGCAAGCCAATACCAGGCAATGCACATGGAGGGGTTCTCACAGGCTTATCACCAGAATTAGTTTTGCATCTGGGGGTAGTTGTATTTGCAGAATGGCGATCTGAGGTCTTCTTGGCAGCTTTGTTAGCAGCCCCGGCCTTTTCATTAAAAAGGCAACGCCTGCGCATACCACGCATATTCTGTGACAAGGCCTGCCAGAACAGTAAGAGAAGTTATTCTGCTGTGATAACTGATAAGAACATTGACTCTTCAGCCAGATTAGTGACAGGTAGTAAAAGAACCAGCAATATGCAATGTATGCAAGATTAGATTTATTTAAAAAAATAAAGAGTGCAGAGAGCTAAACCTTAATGCTAAGGTTGTTAAGATATCAACAACAAATTGTCAAAGTGGAAGCAGGATCCGAATAAACTTTCGGTTCTGTTACATTTAATTGTCAATCTTGTAAGATGTAACATCCAGTGTAAATAACCATTATCTCATCCAGTTAGAAAACTAAACACCTAACTATTATTCATCTGTAAGCCAATATGAGGACCATGTCCAAAAAAATCATAGCAGCAAAGAAGATAGAAATATACATACACTTTGGTCGATTGGTATGTGATCACTGGGCTCTTCAACTGCATTACAGATTTGATCATTTGACACTGACTGACTTTGACAAGCACCAGGGAGCAATTGGGGGGTATAATCTGTCGTGGGCCCTTCAACCGTTCCATCCCAGTAAAGATTTGGATCATGTGCAGCATTGTTGATGTAAGAGCCACTTGGCCCATCGGTCAGCAAGGAATTGCCAGAGAACACATTGTCAGCGTTTAGTGTCTCGTTCACTAACTGTGTCTCTGCCTCACATGGTGGGGCTAATCTCAGCATATCCATACTTGATTCGTGTGTAATCAAGTAATCCCCATCATATGCTGTAAATCCATCCTTTTGTTGTTCACATTGTTGGTTTTCATGAACGATTCTTCCAGGTTGTGATGAGTCGATTTTATCTGGGCCAGTGTGATCAAGGAGGACACTTTCTAGTTCTATGCTCTCCTGATCTCTAGCAAGATCTTTTTTACCATCAGCATTTTGATTCTTACCACATTCTGAACTGTCACCAACAAACTGGATGGTTTGAGGCAATTTACTTGTAGAGTTTGATCTATTGGCAGAAGAATCAATAGGTCTCTGATTTAGGTGGCAGGTGAAACTGCAATTCTCCGAAACAATGTTTTTGCATTTGATCAACCTAACAGCAGTCCCTAATCGAGTTCTGACACTATTAGGAGAGTTTGAATCTTGAGAAAGTTGAACAGAATCATCCCTGGTTAATATGAAAAGACATAGTAAACTTTAAGCCTAAATGGATGAAACTACACACAGGTTACAAAAATAATACAAATTTACCTTATCAGAAGTTTAGATTCCTTTGGTGGATTGACATGGGGTGAGGCAAAGATTGAAGAAACAGGAGCCAAGTCAGACGACTTGAATAGGTGCACATTATGTGATGAGTCTTGAGGTTTAGGAGGTGGTATAGGAGATAGATTATTGATAAAATTGAAGACGGGGGAGTCCTGCAGGTAGGAAAAATCTTATTAGAAAACAAACTACTGGATTATCTTTCAGAGGATTTGAAAGTGCATATATTCATCTCCTCGCAGGTAAATGTACATGTTATCCAACTTAGGGCATCTCCAACAATCGTAAGATAGGTGTTGGTTAATTTGCCATCTAGGACATAGTGATGATGTGGCATGTAATAAATGTGGAGAGAGAGCAAAGTTGTATGTAGATTAACCAACAACCTTTGCACAAGCTCCAAGGTGAAATAGAGAGCAATCACATTTATTTTCTTCCCATCTATTGGATAGCTTACATACAATCTATTGGAGTAGTTGTATGATAGCTTGTTGGTTGATGACATGGACATTTTACCAACAAGACTAACATACAACCTGTTGGAGATGCCCTTAGTAAGGTTACAAAATCAACAAATGCAGAGGGTAGGCAAATCCTGAATGTACCAATTATGGATCAACCATAGGTTACACTAGCAAACAAACAACTGTCCCCGACATACAGATTATAGACTAGTGTAAATAGGCAAAACAACCCAATGCTGCGGAAGAAAATTAGCATGGAGCACTGGCACAATCAAATCCAAAATTTGCAGACCACTAGCACATCATTATTTAACAGAATTAGGGAAGGCCTGGTGAACAGAGTTCTCAATCACAATCAAATAAAATGAAGGGTGATGAATGTGACGGACATCAGGGCTACAAGTTTCTAGCACCAGGCCAACCGTACACTGGTATCATCATTTCTTATTGGCACAACCATGTATGCAACTATGCATGATCAAGTAGTACTCCTAATAAAACTCTGTGTCCAAGCTGAAGGCTCCCTAGTTGTAAGTATGAATAGCCGGCAAGAACTTCAATTTCCCATGGATATGCCACCAACAATGGAACTAAATCAACAGGCATTGTTGTAAGGCACGGATCTGAACACCAACTCCCATACTAAACCTCTATTTCTTAACAATGCACCCATCAGAGCATCTAATACTTGAGGAAGAAGAAGAGGATAATCAAAGCAAACAATTAAACCCCGGTATCGACAATCAAATCTGTTCATTTGATAAGGATGGGCAAAATCCCCAGGGAGGACGCCCATAACATCATGGGAGACCGCATGATTGTTCAGAAATGAAGTCAAACCCCAGCCCCTCTAACACCAGGAAAGGCCCCTAAATCTCACCAATCCAGCATCCGCAGAGCGCTAACTACATGCCGGAATGAAAACCCTAATCGCACAACAAATGCATCCCCTTGGACCTAACCCACCCAACGAATCCAAGCACCCGGAACCCCCCGGAAACAAGGGGGGAGCCCACCGCGCTACCAAATCCACACATGCGCATCCCCGGACCGGAGGAGCGAACCGGCCGACGACCCCCAGCCCGCAAGCCCGATCCCCCACGAATCGCTCCCCCCACCCCTAAATCCCCCAGAAATAATCAGGGCCCGGGCCGAGACGCGGACCTCGAATCCGGCGGCGTCGCCGGCGCGGGGCCTATCGGGCGTGTCCATCTCTTCTTCTTCCTCCTCCTCCGGCTGCGGCGACCCCCCGTGGGATCTCCCGCATCTGCCTCCCCGCCGCCCCCTCTCGCTCGCTCCCTCTACCCTACCCTACTCTACCGCCTCCTGCTAGTGACGAGGGGTGATGAGTGGCATGAGCAACACCGGCACCGCTCCGCTGATGATGAAGAATTTTTACTGGGCCTTCGCGTTTTCTTCGACCTAGCTAGATATAACTAGTGCTGTACCGCGGGTGGGTACTAGTGCCACTGGTCCGTCCGCGTGGTCGGGTGGGTTGCGTTTTGAGCGGGGGGCGCCCATGGGCGGGAACCCCATTTTTTCGCACTGACCGGTGGGGCGCCGCTGTCGGTGGGTCAAGATGAACGTGTTTCGGCTAGGAAAATGGGACGGGAACAGGGAACTGGGAGTGTGGGGCACAGGACACTTGGCCAACTGGCAAAACAAAATTATTTACATGTAGTCCGTTTATTTACTTATAATATAATGATGTCACTAGCATAGTTTTAATTTTGGCTAAAACCTACCAAGTCAGTTATGTTGTCCAAAAACAAAGTTGCTGGCGTTTGGAAGATACGGCACCGGCTAGCACCTGTGAATGCGAGGTGGACTCCAGCTGGGACGCACCTGCGAATGTGGGTGGACTCCAGCTGGGACGCACTTGCGAATGCGAGGTGGATTCCAGCTGGGAGATCGAGGGAGGCTTCGATCTGGACCATGATGGCGAGCGCAAGTGGTTCTAACTTCTAAGGGCATGTACAATGGAGGCTACAGGAAGCGTTAGCTCTAGACATCCACGTAGATAAAGAGCACTGAAACCACCGTGTGAAATAATCCCACCCAATGTTGCAACCTCCTCGCTGGCCCCACCCCTCTCTCCTGTTTTCTTCACTTTTTTTTATTTCTCTCTCTTGCTTATCCCCAATACCACATGAGTGCAGAGCTAGCTTGCCATATTTTGTGAGGGAGAAAGGAAGCCAATGGTACATCTACAGCGTCAGCAGCAGACTTTTATCAGGGAAGAGACTGTCTCTTCTGCAGGAATCCGTTTTCCTCTGCAAACAATACTTTGAGGCGTTTTGGACCACCCGAACCTACGTGGATACCTGAGGCATCTGTCCACCGTGTAGCGATGGACATGCTCTAACTCTAAGTGAAATATGCTCTTATTACCTTTACGGTGGCCACTTTGTCGCTTTTTGTTATGAACTAGTCTAATGTGTTAGGCCGTGAAGATGATGACTAGGGTGGATGTTTCAAGAAGTCATGCAGAGCATTTGAGACCTAGCCCCCCACCCACCCACCCACCCGGGTGTTTGATGATATTCGAAAGGGTGAGCAGCAAGATCCTTGTTGTAAGTCTTCTTAGTTTGGGTAGACATGTCCGTACTCCTTCTGAGTTGACAAACTCGCCTTTTCGGTGTCATATCTGCTTCAGATGGCTCGTGACACTCGATGACGATGAGGCGAACCCTAAAGCTCCATGAGCGCTTCCCCGCAACAACAAGACTCCATGAGAACAATGAGAACAATGTGCTCCGTCCAAGATGGGTGTGTGGTCAAGGTTATGAATATGTGGAAGGGGTGTAGATGGAGGGATGTATTGGTAAAGTATATCAACAAAATTCTTATGTTCACTTGGTGATGTGATTGTACTCTGAACTTTATCAACACCGGATTTAGAAGCCTCAAGGAACATGAATTTAAGGGCTTGGCTAACTCCTTTTCACGGTGGCACTCATGGAGGTCGCGAGTTTGGTTTTCAACTTTGTCTTCCGCACTCCCTACATGGTAAACCTTACTTGAGCTCTCCCCTTATCGTTCGTCATCTTACTCTTTAGGTGGTAAACAATTAATAAAGGGTTGGTGTCTCTTATACCAACCGAATGGCCTGATATATTAATGCCTCCAAGCCAAACAGGGTAGTGTAGCATTTTTGCAGAAGTGTCCCAATGAGTAATCATCCCAACGAAGCGCGAAGGACAGTATTTATAGGTAGTGCTTCTGTCACACACAAGGTGTCATAGTTCTTGTGTGAAGTAACTACTTTGGCTTCTGCAAATATCGTTACTGTCCTGAATCACGGATAAACCAACTTGACAATATAAAGGGAATTGTGGTAACAACTATAAGAACTAATAAAAGTAAATAACATGAATGAGACTAAGGTTGCATTTTCTGCAATGAAGAGATTAGGTGCGGAGAGATTTCAGCTCATGATAAGAATATAAAGTGTGCTAGTGCGACGATAATACGAGATTGTATTGTACTCATAACATTTGATATAAGTGTTCTGTAGGCGGTTCTCCCTAAAGTTATGAAACTCCTCCGATTATATTTCACTATGGTCCTACTTCTTCGTTACCATAGAGTGGTCGTTTCCACAATTAAGGTCCTTGGACCGGAACCAAGCATTAAGTTCAATGGATCACTATTATCTCATATTGTCTTTGGTCCTCATAGATATCTCCACCTATCACGTCATAGGTCCCAGATTTCCTAAACAATACATGTTACCTGTGTAGCTTTGGAGATCATGTTGCATGGGCCCTTGAATTGGACAACATGCATGGAGTTCACCATAGCATAACAACATACTAGATAGATCATACTACTACTAATGCAAATGACGACATATAGAATAGGCATAAATTAATCTTAGCGCTTACCTACATCTCCCACACCTGGGGGAATTACTCACACATCATAAGAGGGGAATCAATCACAATGAAGACAAAACCCATAAAAACCATATCAATAATACTGGGAAGATTCACAATAAGATGAAATGTTTAATTCAAATAGTCTTGAAATCTGGATGAGATTGAGTTACATTTGTTCTCCCAATTGGAATTCCTCTTACAATAGTGAAAGGGGTGGCGATGATAATGGAGATGAAAGGACCAAAACTAAGATGATCTCCGAAGGTTCTGTAGATCCTCTCTTCTCCTGATCTTGGTGGTGTGGCGGCAACTAGGGTTCTTTTTATCCCCTGGGCCCTTCATGAAAGTTGCTTGTATAGACGTGGTGGAGCAGATGGCAACCCATACGAGCTCTTGCGGTTGTATGGAACATCATCTTTTACACTGGTGCGCCTGTTAACTTGGGTTTCTTCGCGAAAGTTACTCTATTTGGCTTGTTTTACAGCAATCTTCCTTGGTTTCCTTCCATAATTGATTTTTCCTATCGAACATTAGGAAAATGGACTTTCTTCTCTTTCAAGGGATTAGTGTTAGAAATATCCAAAGAGTAATAAGAATTCCAGTGAAACCAAGGAAGAATCACTACTAAATCATCACAAATTCTCGAGCCATCATATATCAACTATGGGTGAATAGGTGACTACAAATTTCAACCCTTCTTAGAAAATAGGGTATTGTGGGTACATAAGTTCTCTAATTATACGACTAAGTGTGACACCTTATATGATGATCATGCAAAAGGTAGTTACTACCACAAATATAAATGATATGAGATGGAAATAACCAAAGCAAAGAAGACAAAGATGTATTCCGAAGTTCACTTCCTTCGAGGGAAGATAATATTCATTGGAGAAGCGTGGAGAGCACAACGTACCCCCAAAGTTTCACCTCATCTAGGAGCCTCACCCCCGCAAAGTATGAGCTCAGTCCACTAGCATTGGACCTTGAGGTTGCCTCCAACCTTCACAGAGTCTGGGAAAATCCACATTATCAAATCTTAGTTGGTGACTCCTACCTCCTAGGAGTCTAAAACCTCCAAGAGTAGCAACATAGTGGGGAAGCTTGGAATATTTGCTCAAATCACAAAATCAACCAGTCAACAAGAGAGGGTAATGATTGGATCTTTCTAGGGTTATATCATCTCCACCTGTCCTCCAAATCCCAAGGAATAAAGGAAGGGTGGCTTGGAATGGAGGGATTATAGTTTCTCTTAGACTCGAAATCAAATCAAAGGAGTGACTCTAACCTGAAATATGGAAAGGTTATTTATATAGCAGTTGTGCATAGATTTTACATCCAGTCACTCTGGGCTATAAGGTTGGGACAGACCAGGTGCATAACTACCAAACGGTCAACCCAATAAGAAGTGTTCCAAGGACATCATCATCACATAGGAGTTAGACTATCCCAACATGACCCGGTGTCCCGGACATTAGTCCAGACTATCACCATTGGGAATCACCCTGATCTAGACATCGTCCTAGCCCAGATCTGAACACTTCGAGTATCACCAAAGATAGTTCGCCCTAGTGGTCGAGTGACCTTGGCCATTGACCAATAAACTTACCCAGACACTATTGGGAAATGTAGTAGAAAACAAAAAAATCGCACCTACGCACACCAAGATCAATATGAAGATGCATAACGGGTTGTGATCAAGATCGTTATCGCCACCGAGTTGCAGCAGAAGAAGAATGTGTTGGTGTAGATTGTACTTGGAGTCCCTTGAGCCGCTGATGAACGATCCCGCAAACCGCCCACGAACAGTCCCTCGAACCGAAGACTGAAAGCACGACCTCTCTACTTGGTTGCAAGCATACATCATTCACGATCCGACAACGCTTCGCCGTCTAGAGTCCATCATCGCCGAAGAATTAGAGGGAGGAGATTAGAACCATACTAGGCTTCTAATTATGAGGATTGGAGGATTTGTCTAGCTCTAATTAGATCAACTAGGATCGACTAGAACTAGAGGGACTAGAGGAGGCTCCAAACTTGTGTGTTCAAAAGGGGCCAATACCACATGTATATATAGGTTGGAGGGGAGAGGAGGCAGCCGAGAGGAGGGGAAGGACTACCCTCCCCTTGTGACGGCCAAAGGGGAAGGGGAGTCCTTCCCCGGGATGTCCTATATGCCACCATGTTTGCCAGCGAACTTGTACTGTAGTACAACAAAAAATCGACCTAGCTGGGAATCGAACCTTGTACCTCATGCTATAGATCAACAGCTGCCACCGACTGGCCTAGCGCACGTTACTGTCAAGTTAGCAGCGCTTGTTTTTAACAATCAACCCCACAGAGCAGATCCGAATTATTTTCAGCATTTAGAATGATTTTTCTTAAAAAAAACTGAGTGTTTTGTGAATGCAAACATTTTTCAAATTAACGAATTGCTTTAGAAAAATCAATTTATTTTAGAAAAGCAGGAACATTTTTCAAAATCAGAAACATTTTTTTCCAAAACGGGAATTTGTTTTGAAATTCCAAAAGAAAATTGGGCAAACCCAAACGTTCTTTAAACTCCCGACCAAAATTTGAAAACACAAACATTTATTTGAAATTTGTGAACTTTTTAAACGGGGACATTTTTTGGAAACTCCAAAAAATGAAACATGAACAATTTTTAAAATTTGTGAACAATTTTTTTAAACAGGAACATTTTTTGAAATACCGTACAGGTTTTGAGAAGTTGTGAAATTTTTGAGCAGAAACATTCGGAACTTTTTTTGGAAAAAAAACAAACAATTATTTTAATACGCGATTTTTTTTTGAAATTATGAACAAAATTTGAAAATACTACCTTCAATTTTATCATCTTTTATAAGCTAGAACATTTTTTGAAATTTGTGAACAGTTTTAGAAAATAAAATAACTTTTCAAAATGATTTTTAATACACGAACAAACTTTGTTAAATAGGAACAAATTTTGAATTTATGAACATAATTTGAAAACACTAAAATTTTGAATTGTGATATGTTATAAAAGGATGAACATTTTACGAAAATTCTGAACTTTTTTCTGAAAATAATATAAAACAGAAAAGAAACATAAAAGAAAAAGAAAAACCAAAAAAGAAACATAAACCAAAATTTGAAGACGTGAACATATTTTGAAAACACGACATTTTTTGAAACTTGTGAACAATTTATGAAACTTGGATATTTTTTGAAACTCCGAAATAATCAAAGTGTGAACATTTTTTGCACTTTGCGAACAATTTTTGAAAACGGGAACTACTTTTGTAATGCCTGAACATTTTTTGAAAAGTTGTGAAAATTTTGAACAAAAGGTTTCACATTTTTTTTAAATAAGAACATTTATTGAAAGTTCTGAACATTTTTTGAATTTACGAACATTTTTTGAAATTTCAAACGTTTTCTAAAAGCAAGAAAAAATTCCGAGCATGAACTTAGTTTTAAAAAATATAAAATAACCTTGAAAAGAAAAAAGAAAAAAGGAAACAAAAAAGAAAAAAAAGAAAAAGAAACCAAAACAGAAAAAACACAAAACCGGTCAAAGAAACAAAAGTCGGTTCAGGGAACCTTCTTGAAGGTTCCCAAAACCGGCTGGCTAGTTGGGGTTGTCGCCTACGTAAGTGGGCCGGCCCATACCGTCGCTGCACGGTCGCTCACTTGTGCGAAGCGTCGGCAGTTTAACGCAAAGCATGTCAAATAGGAAATTCCTCCTTCCCCCACCCCAATTCAACCTCCCACTATGGGAAGGGGGCGCCTCCCCCTCTTGGGCCTTGGTGGCCCAATTCTCCCTCCACCTCTTGACCTTTTAAGGCCCGTTGATATTTAAATTAATATAAAAGCCTTCTAATGATAATTAGACCCTTTTATATATAATTTAACATCATCGGAAACATTTTCCACCTATATATTAATTATCGGTAATACCCGGTATTGCCCGATACTCTCCGAAACCCTTCCGGTGAACCCGAAACGCTTCCGGTTCCTCTCGAAACTGTTTCGAATATTAATAAAACAATTCCACAAATAAACCCTCGATACTCCCATCCTCCTAACACTCAACATATCGTGATTGCCTTAAGCTTCTGACCTCATAGGTTCGGTATCTCATAGACTTGAACGAAACCCCCTTCGTTCAGTGACTGACAATGGTATCGTGGACGTCCATATCGATCCCTATGAGCACACGTGTGATATTCGAGTGAACCTTTGGTTATCATGTGATGTTCCCTTTGCTTCATGATACTTCAAAAACCCGAGATGCATCAGGTATCCTACTGAGTCATCACATGCTCACTATATCGTTATCCTCGTTACCGGTTTTGTTCTTCTTTCTCGTTATCATGTTTCGGCATCCCCGTGACGTAGTTACCTATGTCTGGCCAGAATATGATGGATGTCGTCACACCGAGAGGGCCCTAAGAATATCATTCCATGAGGAGCAAATCCATCTCTCGAGCTATCTAATCACTTGTCAAACTTTCTGATGAACCTGTAAGTTGTCGTTATGATCATTGTGTTACAGGTGACGTTTGAGCAACCCTAGAGCCCGCCATACTGTAAGAAGTGAATACGATACTCTCATGGTCTAAGGAGAAAAATCACATGTTAGCACTTCATGTTATTACAATTGATTACAGGCGATATTATCTCAATTCATGACAAACAAGTTTGGGTCGATTCAATATGATTGTTCTTCCAACGTCATAATCTCAATGTTGTTTTAGGACTATCTTTACACTTAACGATATCCCAAGATTCGAAAACGTGACCACCAACAACACTTGATCTAGTCTTAGAGGCGAGACTAGGAACCTTCATTTTATCCATTTATCATTCACACGTGCATATGCGTTTTCCACTGAATCACTTGTTCCAGGATCATAACAGTTATAGCATGAAATATAAACACTTAATTATGACTATGGAAATATAATAATTAATATTATTGCCTCTAGGGCATATTTCCAACAGTCTCCCACTTGCACTAGAGTCAGTAGCACTTTTAACTTCTACACGAATGGTAATTTGGTGTCGGTCCATACTTTGCTTGTGGTATAGACTTCGTCCTATCGAATTTAGCAATCTTTAGACCCGCGTGTATCATTTGTATTTCGATGCATCTATCATGCTTTCACATAAATACATAATTTGTGTGAAACTGGCTTTGTATTATTGAATCACTCGCAGTATCCTATGATTCCTTAGACTGAGCTATGGAACCACTATTAAAAATAGTGTTCCATTTGCACATTCATCTAGAAATCATACCAAGCTCGTAAATGCACTTTTGATTCATCACCCTCTATTGTTGCTTCTGGTGTGACGATATACTCAGCCTTCTATTGTAGAATTCACCATAGTAATCTTCTAGACCAATTCCTACTTATTGTGCCATCATAAATTGAAATAAAAAATCGCTTGGAGCATTAATGAATTTTTTTTATCGAAGTACTACCTACAACGAGCATGTATTGATGTAACTCCTTACAACAATCTCTCCATCTTCTCCGTATGCGAGACACATGTCATTAGTATTTAACAACATTTTACTGTTGTCCTATGATCAACAATTTGATCATTCTGGTAACTTTACTCACGACTTACTTGGAGCACTGGATATATCTGGTTGTTTGCATACCATGAAATATAATTAATACAAGTGTGATTAAAATCATGTATTTATCCCATCAGTAATTTAGAATACGGACTCGTGCTTAAAATTGTTTCCATGTCACTTTGTCAGGAAACTCTTCTTAGCGTTTTCTTACTAAACTGCTTTAGTATTCTATAAATATGTATTTTTGCTAAGCCCGATTAGACACTACTATCTCCATGGATCATTATGCCTAATACCAGGACTATATATTTAATTATTTGTTGAAAAACTAGTTTCAATAAAGTCTTAATATGTCTCAAGAAATTTCCAATCAACAACATGTCATGCCCATATAGTGTTCAGAAATATTATCATGCTCCCACTTACTTTCTTGTAAATACAAGCATCTTTGCTTTCCTCGATGAAATCAAATTATTTGACGATTTCATGAGGACGAGGATTCCAACTCCACTATGCTTGCTTCAGATTTGCATACTTACTAGCATCCTTTGGATCGACAAAATTACCTTGGATTGTATCAAATACACAACCTTGTTCTATTTCCATCTCATGAGAATGATTTTGACATCCATCTGTTTTATCTCATAACTAGAATATTTAGTAATTGCTAGTTTAATCCAAACTAACTTAAGTATTATTATAATGAGACAACCTCGTCATAATCAATTCCTTGAGCTTGCCATAAACTATTTGCAACAAGTCAAGCATTATAAAACATTTTTATCTCTATCAATCTATAGGTCCATCACTACACTTTAGACTTTAAGTCTTTCAGAGGGTCCATCAAATTCTAAACTTGATTTTATGTGTATGGATGCTATCTTGGATTATTTTGGCGTATAGCCAATTTCGGAGTTAGGGCCCATCAACGCTTCTCTATGTATTATAGGTTCATTGTTTGTTTCAACAATATTTCTTCTGCATACCATGAAGGTTTGTGATACGTCTCCGTCGTATCTACTTTTCCAAATGCTTTTGCCCTTGTTTTGGACTCTAACTTGTATGATTTGAATGGAACTAACCGGACCGATTTGTTTTCAAAGAGAATTGCCATGGTGTTGTTTTATGTGCAGAAAACAAAAGTTCTCGGAATGAGCTGAAACTCCATGAAATATCAGAATAAATAATAAAAAATCCTCGCCAAAGATGAAGACCAGGGGCCCCACACCCTGTTCACGAGGGTGGGGGGCGCGCCCCTCCCCCCTGGGCGCGCCGCCCTACCTCGTGGGCCCCCCTGGTGGCCCTTCGACACCAACTCCAACTCCATATATTGGCTTTCGGGGAGAAAAAAATCAGAGAGAAGAAATCATCGCGTTTTACGATACGGAGCCGCCGCCAAGCCCTAATCTCTCTCAGGAGGGCTGATCTGGAGTCCGTTCGGGGCTCCGGAGAGAGGGATTCACTGTCGTCGTCATCATCAACCATCCTCCATCACCAATTTCATGATGCTCACCGCCGTGCGTGAGTAATTGCATCATAGGCTTGCTGGACGGTGATGGGTTGGATGAGATTTATCATGTAATCGAGTTAGTTTTGTTAGGGTTTGATCCCTAGTATCCATTATGTTCTAAGATTGATGTTGCTATGACTTTGCTATGCTTAATGCTTGTCACTAGAGCCCGAGTGCCATGATTTCAGATCTGAACCTATTATGTTTTCATGAATATATGTGTGTTCTAGATCCTATCTTGCAAGTCTGTAGTCACCTACTATGTGTTATGATCCGGCAACCTCGAAGTGACAATAATCGGGACCACTCCCGATGATGACCGTAGTTTGAGGAGTTCATGTATTCACTATGTGCTAATGCTTTGTTCCGGTTCTCTATTAAAAGGGGGCCTTAATATCCCTTAGTTTCCAATAGGACCCCGCTGCCACGGGAGGGTAGGACAAAAGATGTCATGCAAGTTCTTTTCCATAAGCACGTATGACTATATACGGAATACATGCCTACATTACATTGATGAACTGGAGCTAGTTCTGTGTCACCCTATGTTATGACTGTTACATGACGAACCACATCCGGCATAATTATCCATCGCTAATCCGGTGCCTACGAGTTTTCCATATACTGGTTCTCGCTTATTTACTTTTCCGTTGCTACTGTTACAATCACTACAAAATACCAAAAACATTTTTTTGCTGTCTTTACTTTTGCTAGCGTTACCACCATTATCATATTACTTTGCTACTAAACACTTTGCTGTAGATACTAAGTTTCCATGTGTGGTTGAATTGACAACTCAGCTGCTAATACTTGAGAATATTTTTTGGCTCCCCTTGTGTCAAATCAATAAATTTGGGTTGAATACTCTACCCTCGAAAACTGTTGCGATCCCCTATACTTGTGGGTTATCAGTTTGCATGAATTTTCCCAACCTATATGGTTCAACTTCAAGTCCGATTGAAGTATCTATATCTCATATAGAGTCTTTCGTATCAGTCCTGGTAGGAAATTCTAGAATCACTTCTAGCATTTATGTTCTTTCACCTGATCACGAAGATTCTACAATCTCTGTCGAGTTGCACTGTCCTCCCAATCACTCTTTTGCAGAAAATATTTTCTTCAAATTTTTTGCACTCTCTAGCAAAACACTTTGCCTTGACCTAGTGATAGAGGAATACCGAAACATTTGGGATAACCTACAAAGTAGCACTTATTTCAATAAATTTGATGGCACTCTTTCAATGTAAATCCCATAGTATCCAAATTATCACATTAAAAGTATATTGGCCAAACAATTAATGTCATCTTTGATCGCACCATGTCATACAGAGCTTGATTACATCTACTCAAAACACTCTACTCTTAGTAGTGTTTCTAGGAGGTGCAAGGTATAAAATATTTTCACTACTCATTAGACATTCGCTAAATTTGCAACTCAAATATTCTTTTCTGCAATCCAATTGTAGAAACATAATTTTCTTGTGATAATAATTTCTACTAATTCTAAAAAACTTTCGAAACATTTTCAAAAGATCCAAATTTATGTCTCAGTTAGTAAATATAAATATCGACTTGAGTCATCTTTGAAGATAGATAAATCCACTGCTTGCAACAATACTTATTCGACTACATACATCAATATGCATATTTCCAATTATTTTGTTACTCATTCTTTATGACCTGTAAACGGTATTTTAGTTTACTTTACTAGTAGGATGAAAGTTTCAAGTGTTAGATGATTTGTAATCATATGATGTAACACCCCCAATATCATGCTATAGTAATCTCCCCCTAATAGTGACATGTCATCACCTTTTTGCTAATCCAATTGTCACTTGATCAAAATTCAAGTCAAACTCAAATTTTCTTTTAAAAAGTAAAAATAATTTTTATTCAAACAGCAAAATAAAAAAGTTCGTTGTGTTGCAAATATCCACTTACTGATTTTCATGAAGAAACCAACATAATTGAATTCCCCTAGAAATATTTAAAATGACCCAACATCACTAAATTTGGCCTTTTTTAAATAAATAAATACCTATGCTTTTTAAAATATTGTAAAACTTTGTGTGTGGTGTCAGATTGATGTGTTTGTATTAAGTGCCAAGTTTTAAGTTGAACTAAATTCATCTAGTACATAAATAAAATGTAAAACCGTAAATACAATAGAAAAAAAAGAGAAAAGGTGAAACGGAAAATAGAAAAGAGAAGAAAGAAGGAGGAAGGCCCATGTGGGCTGGGAAAGGCCTAGCCCACCTCACCTCATCCCCTCCCTGGCGCTACAGAGGATAGGGGAGGCGTGGCAGCCATCCATGGTCGCGCCTGGAGGTGTGGAGGCCATTCAGCACCCCCACCCTCCTACAAAGCAAACCCCCGCGGCCTCCCCTGAAACCCTAGACACACTTCTCTCTCTCCCCGTGCCTTTGCTCTCCCCCACACCCAACCGTGCCATCATTGTTGTCACATACATGGTCATCCCCGAGCGGACCGAGCAAGTCCAGGAGATTCGGCGTCGTCGGCTTCATCGCCTCCACCACCAAGGCGGGGCATGGTCATGCCCTATGCCCTATGCCCGGCAAGCACTCACCACCACTAAAAAGATTAAATTGCAAGATCTAAAGATATACCTTCAAGCACTCACGTCCCCGGCAACGGCGCCAGAAAAGAGCTTGATGTCTATTATGCAACTTTATTCTAGTAGGTTGTCTTTATTTCCGAGTGATGCTCCGAAGCCTGTGCCACTGTCTCCTCTCCGACCTCCTCCAGGTGGGCTCGAGTGGTGTCTTCTGGTCCTGAGTACATCCACATGGGGTGGTCACGGGCTTGCAAAGGCTGGATGCGTCGACTGAGAAACGTCTCCAGCAGATCCATGCCGGTCATTCTGCCCCGGATCAACTCCACAACTGCTTTAACCAAGATGGCCACCTCACCCTTTTCATGTTACAGTCAACAAGCGAGGGGCACGGAGCCTCTCCAGAGAAAAAGGAGGAAGACCAATCGACTAACCAGGAGTTGGGATATCTTTACAATAGAACCATGTCGACTGCCACCCTCTAACATATTCAGGAAAAGTCATGGCAGGAAAGGAGCTCATATCCCTCATCTGGATTGCTACCCCCCCCACACACACACATCTGGATTACGTGCGTCCTTTTGTCAATCGGATTCGCTTTCTTTACCGATTGAGATCGGCAAGTGAAAATATGCTTGAACAAACCCCAATGTGGTTAGCACCCCAGGAAACTCTCGCACATCGAAACATAGGTAGAAAGATAGGAGATAGCGTTGGGAGGAAAATGATGGATCTGAGCACCGAAGAAGTTCAGGAAACCTCGGAAGAACGGGTGAGGAGGCAGAGAGAAATCTCGGTTGACGTGTGTTGTAAGGAGAACGCGCTCGCCCTCCCATGGAGTGGGCTCGGTCTCCCCCTTTGGCAACCTCCAAGATCCCTCCGCAAGCAGGTCGTCGGAGGTGAGATTCTCTAGATCCTCCCCCCGAGACGGTGGAAGGGATCCAATCTCCCTGGATCCAACCGGGCGAAAGAGCAGACCGCGAGGTTGACCCTTCGCCATTTTCTTGCCATTTGCCGTCTTCTTTGCGCTCTTTAGAGCCACAGTCTTGTCCTTTGCCATTGACGCGAAGCTCGAGAGGAAGCGGCTGGAGAGCGTGGTGTTTGGGAGAGACGAGGCGGAGAAGAAGAGGAGAAGGAAGGAAATGGTTGGCACTGTTCAAAGCAGCGGCGACGTCCTTAAATGGAACCACGTCCGAGTGGCTGACTTGCTGGCCTACGCGATCTTATCGCATCCTACAACAGGCGCTCGCTCGATACATAGTAAAAAAGGTGACACGAGTATCGAGAAGTCCATCCCCACTTGCCTCGCTTACTACGCCATGCCCCGACCCGCGCGCTTCTCCAAAATCCGAATCCTGCGAAATCCGGATGAGGCAAATCAGTTGATCACATCGAAGATACCCAAATCCAATCTACTCAGAGCTATACTGCAAAGATCACTCAGAAATTCCAGAACCCAGAATCGATCAAGGCGACTGATGAAGGATTAAACATCAAGCTTGCTGACATGGGGCTCCTGAGAAAGTGTCTCTGGGACATTCAGTCGGACCAAAGACATCAGCAACCCTTCTTCACTCGACCCTCGATCCATTCAGGGGCTAATGATGGTGACATGTACCTAGGGTCCTAGGCCAGACCCATACGCCCTTCCCAAGGATAGGACACAAGAAGCCAAGGCCTATAAAGTTAAACAGAAGATACCAACTGGAATCCTCAAGAAGTGCAATCCACTCGACAGATTCCACTAGGATACCCCAATTCCACTCGACCAGTGTTATTTCACTCGGAAGACAAGAATCCACTCAGAAGTTAGAAGACCTAGAGTCACCCCTGAATGGCAACGGTCAGGCATTCACTTTGTAGCCATTAAGATCATTAATTGTGGGTGTTACCAGCACTAGTGCAGAACCGGGCTATAGCACCGGTTCGTAAGGCCCTTTAGTGTCGGTTCTGTAACTGGCACTAAAGGGTGGGGACTAAAGGTCCCCCCTTGAGTACCGATTCTGCATGAACTCACTACAAAAAAATACACTTCCGTGATGATACGTGTTTGTCACAGTAGGTCGCATTTTTTGTCATGCATGTACATCCATGACGATTTTATGACAGAATCAAGATAGTCATACTGTGTTGTCAGAGAAGTGTTCCATGACATTACCAAAATTATCATCATGGAAGTGTCCACTTCCATGATGATAAATCGCGTCACGTAAGTGCTTTTCGTCAAGGGTGACCGACACGCGGCATCCACCGTAACGAACGCCGTTAACCTATCGGGTCGGGTTTTGGATCCGATAACCCGTTAACAGCCCCGACCAATGGGGATTTTCCAAGTGTAAAATCATCATTGGCTGGAGGAAACACATGTCGGCTCATCGTTGGGATAGATGCCATCCACTCATTGGACAGAAGGCACCTATGATACGTCGACACGTGGCACGACCCATCAAGTTTAAATGGGCCGGCCCAACTAAAGGCCCACAAGATTTTGCGGACTATAATGGGCCAGCCCAGCTAAAGACCCACGAGATTTTGCGGACCATAATGGGCTGGCCCAGCTAAAGGCCCACAAGATTTTGCGGGCCATAATAGGCCGGCCCAGGTAAAGGCCCACAAGATTTTTGTGTGCCATAATGGGCCGGCCCAGGTAAAGGCCCACAAAATTCTTGCGGATCATAATGGGCCGGCCCAGCTAAAGGCCCACGAGATTTCACCGACATTAATGGGCCGGCCCAGCTGTAGGCCCACAAGATTTTGAGGACCCTAGTAGGCCGGCCCATTAACTGGCTGCCATGTTTTGGGCCAAATGTCGGCCCATATTTGATCCGGTCCATTAATGGCCTGCCACGTTCCGGGCCTAATAATGGCCCATATAAGATCCGGCCCGTTAAAAGCCTCCCACTTTCTGGGCCAAATCATGGCCCAGATCAGGTCCGGCCCTTTAAGAGGCTTTGGGCTCAATTATGGCCCATATCAGATTCGGCCCGTTAACTGGACGCTATGCTTTTGGGCCCACTTGCTAAAGGCCCATTTAGTAATTGGCCTTATATTAGTTTCGCCTATTAAGGGCCCATTTAACATTTCGCCCTATATTAATTTCGCATGTTAAAAGCCCGTCATATAGTTGGGCCTAACTATGGCCTGTTTGCATCCTACCTTTCGCAATGATATCCGATTGGGCCAAACAAGGACCGAGACAACTTTGGCTCGTTAAAGCCCGTGAATTGATTCGCACAATCATGGGTCGGGTCCATTTCGGCTGCTGCCGCCCGTGAGCTATTCGCACGCTTTTGTGCCCAACCTACTTCTCGGCCTCCTAAAGCCCATTGAGTTTTCTTGCGAAAAGAGGGTCGGGGGTTACTCGGCCTATTAAAGGCCCGAATCTACTAGTGGGCTAGTTTGACGGTGCCCATGATGCGGATCATACATCGTGATTGCATGACGGCCCGATTATGTACCGTAATTTTACGGTTTGGCCGGTTTACTGCGAAGACAGGATATATATACAGTAAAATAACTGCAGCATCGTGAATAAGAAAAAACCTAGACTATACAATAAAGAAATTACGGCATATTACATCCACTGGCATCAAAGTTCGCCACTATGATAATAAAGCACAAGCAGACAACAGATTACATACACTGGGCATCAAAGATCGCCACTAGTGCAAATAAACACGCCGACAAAATAATATACAAAACCGACATCACTTCAATAGAGTTCAAGAAAGGTTAGCCCTGTTGGGGAGCTGCAGCGCAAGTAGCTAAGCAAGATGATGAGACTGCGCTTGTTCAACACTTATATCTTCCTCACTCTGAAAGATAAACAAGAAGACATGATGATGTGTTTTGCACATAAAAGTATCAAGTGCTAATAATTCATCACATTTCTTATCGATTTAATAAAGTGACACAGTTTAAAATTGCATTAACACAATATGGTATTGTTCAGGTCAAGACATGGCAGGAAATGACATTGTGAAGGAGTTGGCAGCTTCACGACACCACTGGATTACAGATCAAGAACTCATAAGTATCAATGGTTAGTGTGCTGTCAATTTATCCCATTTTAGATTGGCAAATAAAGAGATGGTTTAAATAATAGTAGAATGATATGACATTGTTCATAGTTAAGACATTGCAGAATATGACATTGTGCTGTAGTGGGTAGGTTCACCACACCACTGGATTACGGATGAAGAACAGAAGCATACATGTAGTGCAAAAGAAGATCACTTGCTCTGTATAGTTTAATTTACATGGTATGAAGAAGGAACTTGGTTGTACAACTGAAAACTTAAATTGAGAAGGACAAACTTTTGTTTATGAACTACATAATAAACTTTAAACATGCAATTTGATGCAAACACCAAAAATAAACAGTTGTTGCAATCATGCCTAACCAAATATACACAACAAAGTTTGAAGGCTTGAGAAGGACAAACTTACATTACTGGTGAAGACATGCTCTATAAAGCCCTTGTCCATGCTGATGGGGGGCAATTCAAGAAGTTTAGCACAGAATCTTCTTCATAAGCATTGCCTTTATTCTACATTTATTAAGAGTAAATATAGATGTGATATTATATCAAAAAATGGAGAATATTTAAGATAAGATGAAGAGTGATGCTACATAACCAAGTAGCTATAAATGTATGTGCAGCGATACAGGCAAAAGGAACAACCAAGAGCAATGCACAACTAAACTTCTTCAGTACCAACCTTACGGTAAGAGTAAATATAGATCTGATGTGTAGAAAATGGAGGGCAAAGGAAAATAAGCTGCAGAGTGATGGTACATGAACAACTACTCACAATATAAGTACATCGATAAAGGACAAGATGTACTTACAAGAACAATGCAGAGCTAAAAATTCATTGGCATTGATATATTCTACACTAATGTAACCATTCATACAGATCGATAATTTGGAGCTTAACAATTGATAAGCAAGCTATCATGCATACCGCTGTCACATAATGAACTGTATGTATGCAAGTACAATGATACAGACAACAGTACTAACAAGAGCAAAGCAAGCGGCAGCATATTTGCGATATCCCGTCGTTCTTTTCAAACCGAATTCTTCTTCGAGCAGATTTCCGCAAAAAGATCCGTAAGGCACATGCGAAAAGTAGAAGTTCAAATTGTCATGTGATTTCATAGACAAGACCTCATCCCGAACGAGACCAAGGCATAACAAGGTTTTTCCATTCAATGTCTTCTAAATTTAGCATAGGAGACTTCACCGAAATTCGCTTATAGACTTGCCATCAAAGTGTGATTTCCTCAGTAACACCGACATCGCTGCAATGCTTCCTTGAAAAGCACAAGCAAGCTTTGCTCGTCATGACTATCCAGATTGACCTCGCCTAGTTACAACAATGTAATGTAAATCATTGATGTGTTCGATCAGCAGTAAAACAGAAAATAATAACCATGAATAATAGCACTTACACGTAAGTTGGACAGAAGATGTGAAAATGGTGTTTGTCTTCACTATAATCTTCCCATGATGGGAATATATGCACGTAGTCCCTAACAACATTGAAAGCATTGTCTTTAAACTGGGAATAAATGGAATGGGGTTCCAATCTGCAGGAATTGGCCGCTCTCGCAGCTTGGGATAGGTCTTCGCCGGTGGACTTGCTGCATTTTTTGCTGGAGTGGGGTTTTTCTGTGGTATGGCTGGTGCTATGGCAAATGAAATCGGTATACCTTTTGCTGGAGTGCAGGTCCTGTGTGGTGGGGCTAGTGGTCTGGCCAGTGAAGTATGGGTACAGTCTGCTGGAGTCGGTCCTATGTTTTGTGTCACTGGTTGTACAACCAATATAAGTGGGGCATCGCTCGATTTCTCCGCACCACCACGTTTTTCAAGGACTTTGTTGGTGCTCCTTCAGTTCGCAATCCCCTCTTCCTTTCTGATGTCTGATGCACAAGAACAACATTTGAGTGGAAAAACATGGTATGATGATAGATGGAATATGTATTGATAATTGATGGGCATGGCATCTCGAGTTATATGATCAGTAAACTAAGCAGATGGCGATGCAACAAAGTAGAAGAAATGCAAGACAACATATGCAAGATACCCGCAATCAATAAAACCTTGCCAAATTAGAACAGGCACCTTGATGGGTGAACAGGACACGCCATCTACCTTTGACTCCTCGAGGTTAGAATAGTCATTAGGATGATATTCTGAACAAGAATCAACAGGTGGGGAGCGTACAGTTTCATTGCTTCCAGAATGGCACTCAATGCCTTGGTGCCAATTTTGTAAGTCATTGCAGTGTTCCATAATATTCTTCTGATGCGCGGATTCTGATATTCACTGTAATTGCGTATAATATCTGAGAACCATGAAAACATAAATAGTTGTGAGATTATCTTTGTAATGCGATGATATTCTAATATAGGGCGCCTCAGTAAACACTTATGTGCTATCACCGGATTCGATGAGAGAGCTCATGTGTGTTGTAATATGGTGCGTGCATTTATATAATCCGCACAAGTACACAAAAAATAGGCTCCGTAGTAAGGATAGCCATGATGATAGGTTCATAATATATCGATAGAGAGTTTATTGCCAAACCATGATAACAAGAGCACACAACAACTAGGCAGATCATAGTGTACATAATAGGGTACACCATAACCACGATATATAAATCGGAAAGTGGAACTGGCTTGAAAATACGGTGTTGTATTGCCGCTAGTAATTGAAAGCCTATCGATCACGCATGTGCCAGCTCTATCGAACATGGTAAAGAAGAGCAAGCAGATTTTGGATAATAAAATGTTGGTTGCGCAAGTGCCCACACATGATGAACCAGAGCGCATTAAGAATGCAACTCCCAGCTGTCTCGACCATTTCAGTGGTTGGATGAAGATCCTACATCTCCTAACCCTTCTTCTTCCTCGCTCTCGATTCTTCCCATACTGAACACCAAGACGGGTCGCCGACCGACCACCGCCCCCACCGCCTGTGTTCCTCCGCCACCCCACCCCCCCCCCCCCCAACCCCCACCTGCGCCGAGTGTTCTTCATTCGGCGAGGCCCCACAACCACCCGAGCCCTTCGATCGCACCGCGAACTCCGTGAGCTCAAAAATCGACCGACCCAATTTTGAAATTTAGTCATCTGTGATTTAACTAGTGCGGAATATAAAAGGGGAAAACCATAAGCATTGGGAGTATAGTGTTGAGCGTGCCATGGCGGATCTGAAGGTGCAAATCGGACAAAGGCAGCTTCGCAACCAAGACAAGAAATCAGAGTAAAGCAGTGGCGATCTATTTTCTTGCTACAATAAATAAGTTGAGCAGATACGAAAGAGTACCGCCTCTGGTGCGGCATCGTGTACGCATCTGCTGAGAATTTGACGGTGCTGCGGTAGCGATGGCTGTCGGCGGTGTGGAAGCAGATCTAGGAGGGTAGACGGTGGCGGCGGGGCGCGGTGGACGAGACGGTCGTAGGAGCGGCGCCGACAAGGTGGACGACGGCGGGGATGAAGCGAGAGGACGGGATGCAAGGATCCCGGTCCGAAGGTGTGGATGAGAGAGGTCGATCTCTTGTAATGGACGGCGGTGTCAGGGTATCAGCTCCGGAATGGTGGAGGAGGACGGCGGTGGATGGGGTGGTGGACGGCGGCGGACGGAGGAGGGTGGGGTGGAGAGGGTGTTTTGGCGCCCACTGAGTACGAATGGGGAAAAGGGAGGTAGAGAGGAAGGGGGGAACCATGTATTCAGAGCGCGCTTGTCTCAAATGCGAGGAAATTTACAAACTTAGCCCCCGTTTCAAATTTCTACTACATCACAGCAACATTAGTCGGTTGGGGATAGGATGGTAATCTCAGATACATCAATATTTGCCGACGAGAGTTTGTTTTTGGCGCCCACCGTGTATGAATATGAATCGGGAGGAGTCGATTTCGCCGAGGACACACTGTGTTTTGGCGCCCACCGTATGAATCCGGGTGAGAGGCGGTTACGCCACGCTTGGGTGAAATTACAAACCTACCCCTATCGAAACCTATAGAAATCCAAGAGATAGGCTTTTTGTGCGTGGATAGGCGAGTGATTTCCATCTCGCAGATTTTGGTTTTGGGTGGTTATCGCGACTTTCCCCGCTTCGCTCAAATTTTGCAGAGTGCACGTTTATCGTACAACTCAATTCAATCCCGCTTGTATTCTATTTTTTCGGTGGGATCCATTTTCAATTGGAATTACATTCTATATACATCATTTTTTATATATACTTTCAAAAGCACAACACCATTTATACATAAATATGGTTTACAAATGGCATGATCTCAGATTCATAAGGTTGTATCCATCAATTTGGATTTTCAAATATTTGAAACCACGTTATGTTGAAATCCAATGTATGCATTCCTCGCTAACTGTCTCCAATTAATGTGTGTTTCATGCGCTTTTTAAACTTCTCAAACATGTATAATGTGTTTCACACACGCAACATATAGTGTAATCCCGTTTAGACATTAATTGCATATAGACCATGCATTGTTTGTAATTGAAGAATCTATGGATCACCAATATTGATAAACTATATAACATTACACGTGTGCCCAAATTCAAATGAATATGCATGTTTGATACACCAATTTATGCTATGATATTATCGATGTCGTGATCTCCAGTTTAAATATTTGAATCCCTTTAATCCAGATATTCGCCTCATATAGCTATCACTCATGCTTATATAGGACTATCTCTCTCGACCTATACGCTTCATCGCCTCTCGTATCTCTCGTGCTACCGTATGTCGACAATGATCTTTTATCTTCGTAACACATCGATGGTACTCTCTCCTCGACCTTCATCACTCTATCTCTCTCTAAGTATATCTCGCCCTCGCTATGTGTCTCTAACTATGATTCTCCATGTGGAATCTCTTTCTCTCACACAAACACAAAACTTTGTCTCCCGGGGTCTCATTTCTCTCTACTATTCCCATGTGTGCCACTCACACACCCCTCATACAGAGATGTCTTTCGCTCCTTAGATATGAGAACCTACGACTCTTCCTCTTCAATATCTCTTTCTCACACACAAACACAAACTCTGTCTCCCAGGGTCTCATATTTCTCCATTGTTCTCTTGTATGTCGCTCACACACACCCTCTCTCCCTAGAGATATCTTGTGTTCCCTCATATGTCTCTCTAGCTATCACTCTTGTTGTGAAATATCTTTCTCTCTCGCAGACACAAAACTCCGTCTCTCTGGATCTCATTTCTCTCTGATATCTCTTTGTATGTGACTCACTTGCACCCTCTCTCTATCTCTCTCACACCCACACACATAACCCAGCCTTTCGATCCACTCGACTCCTATCTCTAACGCACACTAGCTAGCATCTTTATCTTTCTATTTATCTGCTTCTCCATCAACCTTCTTTCTCGCCTCACTCTTGATTCCTATCACGCACACTACATATGTTTCTCTCTACATGCAGTCAAGTGCCTCTCACACACATATATAACTTCACCCTTGAACCACCCGACGGTCATCTCCAACACCCAAACTAGCGGATGTCCTCTAGCTAGCATCTCCATCTCTATATCTATCTGTAGTTTCTCCACAACATTTCTTTCTCGCACGGAGTCTTGCTTCCTATCACCCACACTATATATGTCTCTCCATACATATGCATTTATAGGTTGATCTCTTTGCACAATCATTGCGCCTCACTCCTCTCGCCGCCATAGATGCATGCTCCAGCCCACACCACTATCTCTTAAAGACAAAAACACATGCTCAATTGTCGGGCCTTCTTCCCTGCATTCTCACATGCATGCATATTGTCATACCGATCCTTCTCTCCCATGTCGTTGATCTTATGACTTATGTCTTCTTTCTTTATCTCGATCATGCACACACACACACACACATCCCACGATACATGTATACCTCTCACACATGCACGTTCAAGGTCTCTATGTCTCCATACATAGTTAATTACCCTCAATCCTAACGCCACATCGAATCGTTCTCCTCTTTTGTGCACATAACTTCCGCCTGGATGGGTAAAACACACACTCACACTTAACAATCTCCTTCTAGCTACCCCCCCCCCGCCTCTCACTCTTCCCCTATATCCCCGAAACCAATAAGACCATCCCTTTGTTTAATTCCCGCCTACATGCACCATCGATATATAGTAGTCTTCCTCGGTGTCTCTCGAACAAACACGTTCTCTCGATGTCGACTCCTCTCACACGCACACACCTTCTCTTCCCTCTCACGGGCATTTTCTCTCGCACCCCATCGCTGGTGGCTCTCGCCATACACATCACCTCTCTATGATGAAGCCATGCACACTTAAATTACATCCACCATAGAGGACCCCGCGACACACACACACACACACACACACACACACACACACACACACACACACACACACACACACACACACACACACACACACACACACACACACACACTCTCACACACACACCCCCACACACACTAAGACTCCATCTCTCTCTCTCTCTCTCACACACACACACAAACACACACACACACACGCACACGCACGCATGCACACACACACACAGACTTAGACTCCATCTCTCTCTCTCTCACACACACACACAAACTAAGACTCCATCTCTCTCCTCTCTCTCTCTCTCTCACACACACCCACCCACCCACCCACCCACCCACCCACACACACACATCTCACACACACACACACTAAGACTCCATCTCACACACACATGCTCTAGGCGGAGCATTTGTTCCTACCACCCTTCATCCAACCTTACCCGTATGATAAACAATCACCTTTATTTACTTGCATAACATGGAAAAATTCCACTTTACTTTAGTAGTCAGCAAACTTATCATCTGTACCCTTATAAAAAAAGAGTTGGCGATGATGGTGTGCCTGCCATCTTGTAATATGCATCGTATGATCTATATCTGACGGATAGAAAGCAAACTATGATAATTTTACAAAAGATACCCGCACCTCTCTCCACATCATTATCTCCCACAACCTCATTGCTCAGCAATTAAAAAGGAATAAGTCTCTGGAACAATCTAGCATGCATGGTGGGCCACCGCCGGCGCCGGCCCATCCCCATGCCTCCGCCCATTCCACCACCACCACCACCACGCCCATTCCTCCCGCCTTATCTCTCATCTTTCATTTTTTCGATGACATTCTCGAGATACCAGTTTTCCGATAAAATTCTCGAGATATCATTAGTTTTACACATGGGATTACTCCTGCATGGGTCAATCACAACAGTGTTTTGTAAAAATGCATATTGATGTTCCGCAATGCACGAGAATCTTGCTTGTAATTATATAACGCAAATCACGAGCAGGAAGTGACATTTTTTTGACACAACCACGTTAACATGGCCACGTAAATCACTAGCTAAAGTAAATACCATTATACTTATATCCCGATGCAAAAGGTTGAGTACATGTCCAAGAGTAGAGTCGCACACACGCACTGCCTCTCAAAATCTCTCTCACACACACACGATTACGTGACACCCACTTAAGGCATATGAGTATGTTATAATTTGTGCACCGCTGGTACACGTGATGTTGTGCATTTATTTAAGCCGTAAGGCTAACCCAAACAAGAGCTGCATTCATTCCCTCCGCCGCTTCTTCTCTCGTCGCCGCCTCCAAGGTAGCCATGGGCCGCCAAGGTAACAACATACGCCATACTTCGCCGAGCGGCGCTTTAATATGGAAATTTTAGTGGTCATGCATGCATCCTTTTGTGCTAGCACTCCTATATAAGGGTTGATCGTCGCTTTCATGACGCGCAGGCGGTGGAAGAGGAAGGAGAAGGAAGTGGGCTGTGGAGTAACGTTTTTACCACAATTTCTTAGGAAACCGAGTGTAATAATTGAGTAGTTTTGCAAACTACCAATACTACACCAAATGGTTCAAAACCTATACTCCCTTGCTAGTAGCGCTTCCGCATGAAACGGTCAGACGCTCGAGCATCGAGTCTTGATTAATGCCCGGCCAGAGCGGAGGCGACCTCTCACTGGCGCCGGCTTTGAAGTGGCGCGACGGCCGAGAGAGCGCCGCTTCCCGGTGCACGCGACTGCTCCTCGTCAAGACTGGCCATAGGCCCTGTTTGGATCCATGGGTTAGAGTTAGTTTGAGCTAGTTGGGGCTCAAATAGCCCTAAAGTATCCAAGCATGAGGGTTTAAATTGGAGCAAGTTGCACCAAACCCACCAAAAAAACTATCCCACCCAAGAGGTGCTAACTGGAGATAGTTCTCATTGGGACCACTGAAAAATCACTTTTCTCTCTCCATGAAGTGCATTTATTGTCAATCTAACCCTGTCACCCAAACACCTCTTTGGCTATAGTTAGTTCAGGGTTAGTCATGAGTTAGTCTAACCTCTAGCTAAGTTAGAGTATCAAACAGGAGCAGTATATATAGGACATGCAAGTTGCTCAAAGCATACATGCAAATTCGTACGTGAAATGAATTTTATTTTTAAAAATGGAATGTGAAAGGAACTTTTTTAGAATGCTCTTGGCATGTCGCTAACATGTGATAGTTAACCGACCTCAATAGACGGCAGAAACGCCAGCCCGCCGCACTTTGATAAAGACGAGGAGGGAGAAGCGATACAGGCTGCTGGATTACTAGAGATAGGTGTCGCACGGAAGCCAAGAAATATGGTGATAGCGTGGGTTAGCCATGTACTAGTATGATGTAACTACACTGGGCTGTCGTGTTTCGTACTCTTCCAAATCCATTGTGGAGATGATTGGTTAATTTTATATTGCTGAATAATATTAAATATTATGAGTGCGACGCCCACCACGAGGTTCCTTGCTCCTTCTCTCCGTCTCGAATCTATGTTCTTCCACTCTATTTTTTACGTGAGCTTTGTTCATCCTTTTGCCAACACGCGAGACATCTAGCATCAAGGTGCACGTGTTATGCAAGGATCATTCCATCTATATGAAGAACACGTGGGATCGAACTACGAGACGGACATGTACCTGTGGAGTGGACGATTTAACCCGAGTAATGTAGCGCAATAAGTGAAGTAGAAAGGCACAAATGGTATGAACATGCGTGGCATATAGGGTGTGTTTGGTTGTGTTCTCGCCTCAAAGATAGTTGTTCCTCTTCATGCATGCTCAACTCAACACCCTCTTCATGCATGCTCTCTTCATGCATGCTTCTAGTGTATTTGTGCTAAACTAGTGTGGACTCATGCACCCTCCATACACTCTACCAAACACCCAAAAGTAGGTCGAGAAGGGAACTCTTGGGCGGCATTTGTCTCTTACTATGTACTACCACTAAATGTTGTACGTGCAATGCACGGTGATGTTATGGAGTACGTGCCTAAGTACTCTACTACTACTATATTAGTTGGAGGCACATATTAACTTTTATATTTGTTTACGTGTATGCCCCGAGACCTTCCAACTAGACGTGTCTTTCTCTCCGTGTCGCACTTTGTATCGCTCATACCACTAAGTACTACTATGTGTGGTCTCCACCCGTAAGTGGAAGAAGTGGAGACGCCTACCACGCTGTTTTTTTTCTGCTGGGCTCTACCACGCTGTTCATGTCCCACTCCTTTCACGACGTGAGGGACATCCAACACGTGCCGTGTTTGGCACCCTTCGTCGTAAGAGTTGAAACGCTAGCATTCATTAGAAATAAAAAATAATTATAAATCGGCAGTGATACTATTTTTTTGTGAACCAATCAGCAGTGATACTATACCACGCGGTTTCCTTGCTCCTCGATATCGGAAAGAATACTTCCATTCGCCAACATGTGGGACGTCGACCATCCTGGTCCACTTGCCATGCACGCAGAACTCCAAGGGAGAGTCACCCGGTCATCGCACCACAAGAATAATGACTAATGAGCCACAAATCACAGGCCCACTTCCAACTTTGAAGTTGCTCTGACGAAGGAACCATCATGACTTCGTTGAATTCCGCTTGAAGAAAACTACTGCACTAGCAAAGATCGCTAGCTACAGTATTTACTCCAACAGAGGCCTCCTTTCGTTCATAGGATAGGAATATGAAAATCATAGGAAGTGAGATGACATGCATCTCAATTCCTATAGAGAAAGAGATGCCATTTGATGCTTAGGATAGGAATTTTTCCATTTAGTCTAGGCTAATGTACTGGTAATTTGCTCTAAAAACTACAGTAGTAACTAGTAGTACTGGTACATGCTCGTACTACACATACACACACACACACTAACTACTAGTACTACTACTTCTCACATCTTGGCAGACGTCGCGTCTCCTTCCCGGCTTTGTCGGCGACACCCCACCGTGCTTGGATCTCCGCCGACCTCTCCACAAGAAAATGCAGGCGTCCTTTTCTTTCTTTCGTGGCGGCGGCCTCTTTTCTTGAGTGCTTTCGACTTTTCCGCTCCCTCTCAGGCGGCTTTGGCCGCCTTTCTTGCTCTACCGCCCATTCGCCTTGGCATCTTCAAATTCCTCCCACATAGTTGTGAGGTCGCGAGTGGCGATGAACTCGGCACGGCGGGATGCCATTGCTTCCCTACCATTTTGTGTGCGGTCGTGGGTGGCGAGGAACTCGGCGTGGCGGGATGCCATCGCTGCTTTACCGTTAGTGTGCGGCGCGGTGGCATGAACGACGCTGGTGAGAGCTCGGGGTGGAGGGCGGACAACCGATAGTGCATTGGTTTGTCAAGAGCTCAAGGACGTAAGACGAAGCAAATTTGGATTCCCTTCAATCCTGGTCATTTATTACCGAGTAAAATGCATTGGCGGTCATCGAACTTGTCTTGATAGCTCACTTTGATCATTGTATACGAGATATGGTGATTATACGGTCACGGCTCAGCAGATAGCTCAGATTTGTATGGTCGACCACCAAACAGTCCGCATGCGCCTCATCAACTCGTGTTCTTTATCTATCTATGCGGGTCTACCTGTGAATGGAGAAAGAAATACTGTAAAAACCAAAATTATGCGTATGTGGGGAATCAAACCACGGACTCGTCGCTGCAATGCACCCTCATCAGCCAAATGAAAATGAAATACTTCGCGTCAGACGCTCACGCTCGCGCTGTCAAAGCATGCTAATGCATGCACGTCGCCCTCTAAATCAAAGTCCTGCTCATGGCACAATGCAAACGGCGAGCCCATCACCTGCGCGCCCCGGCGGTGCCTGACATTACTGTTTAGACGTTTGATGGAGGCCTACGTGAATGCCGAGCATGTATTCACCTGGCTCAACACCAACGGTCATACTCGGACCGCCTTGCTCATGTATATCGTCCATCACAATGACAATCTATAAAACAGCCTAAGCTAGAGAGGGTACTATGGTAGTATGGTACGGAGTATGTACTATCGTGAGCGAACGATCTTAGTGCCACTGCACACCGAAACCCCTTCCATCGCTAGCGCGCGCTTCCGCTCAAACGGTCACCGCTCTCCGAATGTCAATGCCAGATTCACCGGACTTAATCGCAGTGCAATTGGTGTCACCGACATGCGGGCCGATGCCCGCTGGGCCCACATGTCAAGAACTCCAAACGCATCCGCAGTTAAGTCATCAAGAAGCGCCCCGATTCATGCCCGACGAACCTACTCCGGCTCCAGTTGTCCATCCGTCTACCGTGGCTCATTGCCATTCGCCCGCTATATTAACTTGAGCCCCAGCTCCCAGCCATAGCCAAATACCCACACTTATTCTCCTCCGGTCCTTCCTTCTTCGGCACCACTTCAACCATGGCCTCTCGGCGCCCAAAGTTTCTTGGACTTATCGCGCAGGAGCGACGAGGACATCGGTGGCTCCGCCCGGCACGCTCCAAAGCTCTTCGACGCATCGTCGCATGAGCAAACGAAGGAGATCGCCGCACCCCGCCGCCTCCACCACCCACGACCACGGCCGGGCGTGTGCGCGGCGCAGCCAAGCAGCGAGGAAGAGTAGTACACGGTAGGTCGCCGCCGCTGGTCCCGGAAGGCCACCGCTACTCCACTCAGTCGGCGCCAAGCTTGGTGGGGTAAACATCGGCGGCCGATTAGCCGCTTGACGGCGACGTGGAGGCGGAAATCTTCAAAACCTTGTGCTCCGAAGGAGGAGGTTATCGAGGCGGATGAGGAGGAGGCGAAGGCAATGACCGGCTTTCTCGGGTTCATGGCCGGACATGGTGGTCGGGCGCCAGCGATCGTTTAGATTAGGTTTACAGTAGGTTTTAGTACGGTTTGTGCGAAATATGTAATGAATTTCGTCCAGTTTGTAGGAAAAGTTTTCGAAATGTAATGAATTTCATCCGTTAATTTGAAATTTGCTTTGTTTGCACGAATTTCGTCCGGTTAGTTCATAGAGTTGTCGAAAGGTATGCGGGCAGCATCGGATGGCATCCATCGGTGTCCTCTCGACAGATGCCGTGTAAATTTGTGGGCTAATACCGAGATGCCCTAACTATCATGCTATAATCGCTAACAATCCTCCATTATTTGGCAGGAATAGTTATCCTCGATCAAAATCAGATCCGCTGTTTCAAGACTCCTCCCCATAAGAGTGTAAACTCTTGCTTACATAAAAATGGAGCAAGTGGACAGCACTGTAGCATGTCATATCACTCGAACTAGCCCGCCTAACGAGCGGGAAAGCACCACCCTTGTCATTTTGTTCTGGATTTCTATCGATTGATTGCGCGAAAATGTTATGCTTCGCAAGTTCTAAAGGAAAAGGCGGCACACTTACGACTCATACGCGTCGCAACCCCGTCAGTCTGGCTCGCACGCCGCTCACCAGAGGGGACATGCGTTGTCTTGCAATTTCACTGACATGTGGGACCGTAATTGAATAAACCGTCAATAGCCGAAATCTAATCACTCGGCGGGCGTCGGCTGAGAAGAGAGAAACGGGGGAGGAAGAAGAGATCGCCCGCCCGCCGTGCACGGACTCCAAGAAATATATGGTGATAATGTGAGGTGGGCCATGCCGAGTCCGGACGCCTCAAGCGCGCCCGCCTCACCGCCTGCCCCTAAAGACGCCTAAAAATGCCATCCGCATGCATGCATAGCAAGTAGTACTCATGTGGAGGAGAGAGAGGCATTGACAAAGTCAAGGAGTGGGCTCTACAAGAGCTCGTCTCTACACGTGCTCCTACGTATAAAAAAATAATTCTTAAAAAAGGCATAAAAACAATTGTGTCTTAAAAAAAGAAAGGTAAAAAACATTTGAGAGGAAATAGATAGAGAGAAAGTGAGAAAAAGCTGTAACCTAGGCATTACATGAGGAAGGAGGGAGTGGTGCACATACCAAGTTCACTGGCTGCCGTGTTTCACACTCCTCCGTCGTAATAAAGGAGACAATAGCTTTCATCAAAATAAACAATGAATACTCGTTGCTCGTCTTCTATATCGTAAAGAATACTTTCATTCACCGACATGTGGGACGTCGACCATCCCGTCCACCGCCATGCACAAAATTATCCTGGTCTACCCGGTCGATCGCAGCCCAACCTTTCCCACTGTCGAGTTGTTCGGACGAAGGAAACATCATGACTTTGTTGAATTCCGCTTCTTCAAGAAAACTCATCTGCATTCGCAATATCGCTACCACACGCCAAGACCGGACGGCACTGCATCACGCCATATCATTGAAACCCACTAGGCCAAACTAGCCCGCCTAGGTCATCTATTTTGGAACGGAGGGAGTACGTCTCTGCACTGCTATGATTTTGTGTTGCACGTTCTCTGTACTTTTGCTATGATTTTCCTACCCTATGAACCAAATGAGGCCTGAATGTATGTCGACTATTGTCTGATCGATCGCTAAGCCTACAATTTTAGGAGCTAGGGCTATTGGTCGATCAACGAGGGATAAGTATAAGCGTACCACGAGCTCATCAGCCCCAACATTTCTCTTTGGTGAGTGTTTTGCAAGTACCATAGCTCGCACAGTAGCTAGCCTACTAACACCAAGAATCATCAAACAAGCCCTGCTGATATGATAAACAGTTCAAACTTACATCTAAGCATGCCATATATTACATCAAAAGCTGGTGAGGATACATCTGTTTCCATAACTCGGAGAGGGTTCGCATGATTCATCGCATGATTCAATATCAAACAAAAGTAGCAAGATCCGCCCACACAAGACAGTGCACTAGCCCTAAGATGGGTTGATAACACGCATCTGTAAGTGCATCTAGTGCCACCCCTAGTTGGTTTTGGAGTATTGACGACAAAGTTGGTTGAGGGACTAATGCGTTGTGAGAATTGCAGGATAACGCAGGTAGTGTCCCTCATTGATTTGGTTTACCTACCGGATATGACCCCTAAAAATGTATGAAGACATTGAAGACAATGGTGGTATGAGAAGATATTCATATTGAAGACTATGACATGAGAAGACATTACATGAAGACTATGGGCTAAGATCGTGTGGTTTCGTTGTTTCCTTTTCTTCTTTGTTGAGTCATAGGAACCACCGTACTGTTAAGTGGGGTCCAAGTGAACTAAGTCAGAGTGACTGATGTGATGCTCAACCCAAATCCTATGTCTTCGAGCAAAGAAAATGAGAGCAAATCTTATCCAGAGCTGGATGAGTCAGCTTTGCTTGTAGCCCAAGTAAAGTTGCCGCGTGTGTTTGAAATCTGACCGTTGGAACACGTGTTAGTTCCTTAGTGACCCAGGGTCATTTTGGACAAATCAGGTCGAGTTGCCTTGTGGCTATAAATAGCTCACCCCTACACCATGAATTGGTGGCTGCTCAGAGTTTGTGCACGGCTTTTGTCGTTTGAGAGCAACCCACCTCGAAGCATTTGAGAGAGAGAAATCCTTGCGAGGACAAAGCCCAAACACCCAGAGCCAAAGAGTGTTAGGCATCACTGAAGTCTTTCTGTCTGTGTGACCTAAAGACTTATTACACTTGAGGACTGTGAATCCTCCAGCCGGTTAGGCGTCGTGTTCTGAGCATCCAAGAGTCATTGTGGATTGCCGGTGAACGGAGTTTGTGAAGGTTTGGAAGTCTACCTTGAAGACTTACCAGAGTGATTGGGCGAGGACTGGGTGTCCTTAGCTCAAGGGGAATAAGGTGAAGACACGGTCTTATGAGTTAAATCTCAGCCTCCCTAACCAGACGTCATAGTTGTCACAAAGAATCGAACTGGTCCAACAAATCTGTGTCTTCAACAAGCAACCTGGTTCTATCCCTTTCCATCCTTTACTTAAGTTTGTCTTCGTGAAGTCATTGCCTATCTGTGTATCTGTTTGACTTCATTGCTTGACTACTACTGTTGATTAGCTTCATACTATGTTCCATCCCGATCCTTACTACTTAGCTGCTATTAGTCCTGTACTTTCACATCGTTGCATACTTGACTATGGCTTGCTTATGGTAGTTTATCTTCATTGCATATCAACTAGGTCATTTACGTTGTTTGTCTTGAAACTTCTAAGTTTTGAAGACTTTCATAAAATCGCCTATTCACCCCCTCTAGTCGATACTAGCACTTTCAATTGGTATCAAAGCAAGGTGCTCCTTGTTACTGTGATTCGGTTTAACCACCTGGAGTTTCAGCTATGTCGACTGCAGGGATAATCAAAGTCTCCGTTGCTTGCCCCGTGTTCGATGGAACTGAATATCCCTACTGGAAGAATAAGATGCGTATGCATCTTGAAGCCATTGATGTCGACCTCTAGTATGTCGTCAAGAACGGTGTTCCCAAAATTGGTGAAGGTGTCACCCCTACTGATGTCAAGAAGTTCATTCAACTAGACTCTACTGCAAAGAACATCATCTGTGGTCATTTGACCAAAGGACAGTATGGTCGTGTGAGTGCTCTGGAAACATCGAAGCTAGTCTGGGACTGGCTATCCAAGGTCAACGAAGGCGTATCAACCCAGAGAGATCAAAGAATCAATGTTCTTCGCAACCTCTTCAACCGCTTCAAGAGAAACGACAATGAAAATTTCCAGCTCACATTCGATCGCCTCACTGACATCACAAATGAGCTTCAAGCTCTTGGTGCAACTGAGATTACCAAGCATGAAATCGTCAAGACACTGCTGAGATCACTTGACAGCTCCTTTGACACCCTTGCCCTCATGATACAAGAACGCCCCGACTTCAAGACACTCGATCCGTCGATATACTTGAGAGGCTCAACACACATGAGTTCCGACTTTACGAGAAAAGAGATATCTATGGCCCAAACTATGGCGAACTCGTGCTTTGAAGGCAAAAGTTGTTTCCTCATCCAAGAAGAATCGATTGTAGTTCGAAGATCCCAAGACATTGGAAAAGAGCTTGCGATGCTAGTGAAGAAGTTTCGAAATTCACTAAGAAGAAAGGCTTGAAAGTCTTCACGATTTAGCTCAAGGAATGATGAAGCTTCCACCCATGACCACAAGAAGAGAACCTGCCACAAGTGCAAGAAACCTGGTCACTACATATCCGAGTGTCCACAGTGGGATAATGAGAAGAATAAGAAGAAGAGCAAGGAATATGATTCTGATGACAAGAAGAAGAAGAAATCCTCTAAGTCTTCTTCTAAGTCTTCTTCCAAGTCTTCATCATACAAGAAGAGCTCATCTGGCAAGGCTCGTGCTTTTGTTGGCAAGGAAATGGATTCAGAGGAGGAGTGCTTGTGAGGAGGCGGAGGTGGAGTCGGAGAGGAGTCGACCCGCATAGCAAGTCCGGCTCTAGCCACGACCTATGTTGCCAAGTCCATCTTCAACATCAAGATAATGATTTCCACACCAACGTCAAGCGATGTCAAAGACGATCCTACTCCCATCTACTGCTTCATGGCACGTGGTGCCAAGGTAAAATCGCGCGATGCTTACTTTCAAACATCAAGTGAAGATGACTCTGATTGTGAATCCAAACCAAGCTACAAAACGCTTGCTAAAATTGCAACTGAACAACAAAAGGCTATGGAACATACTCAAAAACTGTTAGACAAAAGGGATGACCTGTTGGATGTAGAAATGACACGTTCACAGTCCTTAGTTGATGACATAAAAAATCTTCATGCTAAGTACCAAGAACTTGAAGGTCGTCATGAATCGCTCTCAACTACTTATGAAAGGCTCTCCTATGATATCTTCAAAGGAAACAAGAGCTTGAGAAATTGAGAGCGGCTCATGAAGATCTTCAAAAAGTGAATGAGTCGCCGCTCAATGATCGATCCCTTCCAGATGAATTTGAACCACCATGTCTAAAATGCATTGAGCGTGATAACGCTACATCATTCTTTGAATGTTCCATCGCTGCTATCGTTTCATTGTCTTCACCAACCGACGTGGTTACTAACCCCTCTGCGGAGGATACCACCGCTATTGTCGATGAAAATGCTATGTTGAAGACATTGCTTGAAACAGGATGTACAAAAGTTTGAAGGACATCGACACTCTGCGATGTCCTAAAAAGCGATTCTGAATGAAACCCTAGGAAAGAGGGTGTTGGGTTCGAGAGGAAAATGAACGTTGATGGCTCGTCTTTCGAAGCCTGAGCGGTACCCCAAAACCACATGGGTTCTTTGCAAAGGAACCTTGAGAGATCCATCCACTTTATCTGGCTTTACATGCTAATCCTATTATCATTGATGAATCCTTTGATGCAAACTATAAGCTGTTCAAGAATCGAATGGTGAAGTGTTTGCGGTACATTGGTACTAAGCTGCAGAATGGACCACCCATGAAGAAGATCTGGGTACCTAAGCGTTACATTGAGAATCTTCCTGTGAATGTCGTCATGACACCACCAAGGAAGAAGACAAACCCTGGACCTATAGCTTCATGTGGCCCAAAGGCTTCATCTGAATCTGAGGACTCGCATGATTCACCCTAACGCCAATGTTTTGTAGTGAAATCATGCTCAGACTTATGAATATGAGCGTGTATCTTTGAACCGCTATGTTCATAGGACTAAGAACTTTTCTGCTTATTCATATGAGTATCATTCATCTCCTGCAAGGCTATTTGCTATGGCTCCAAAGCCAAAATTCTCAGATGCTGCACTTAGACTCATTGCTTCTAAGCCACCCCTAAAGATGTGGGTGGCAAAGAAGAACTAACTCTCTTTTGCAGAATACGGTCTCCAGCCAGCAATCAATGGCGTTCGATACTATTGCTGGGGACCTAAAACACATTTAGGACGCATGATAAAATGTCATTCTATATACTTCACATCTGAATCGCTTATCAATCATACTATATGTCCTAACTTTGATATAAGCTATGACTGTCCCTATATGTGTCAAATGCTTATGCTTCACAACACTCTTGTGAAGCCTATCCTCCTAATCGCATTTGTAGGGTACATCACCAAAAGCTTGAGAATGGATAATGGACGGTGGATGCACTAATCATATATTTGGTGATCGAATTCTTCTCATGGACTCAACCTTACGTCCATCCGACAAAAGTCACATCACATTTCTTGACCTTTGGTAAAAGCAAGGTATTGGGTCTAGGTAGAGTTGCAATCTCAAAGGATCAACACATGGATAAAGTGATGCTTGTTGAATCCCTTGGTTTCAACTTAATGTCTGTCTCAATGCTTTGTGACTTGAACATGATTGTGATATTCGGAAAATATCATTGCCTTGTACAAATGGAATCTGACAAGTCTCTAGTCTTTGAAGGGTATCTAAAAGATGATATATACATGGTAGATTTCTGAGCAGGTCCACAGCTTGCCGTATGTCTTCTCACAAAAGCTTCAGAATGCTGGCTCTGGCATCGAAGGCTAGGACATGCTGGCATGAGGAACTTACACTCACTCGTCAAGAAGAAGCATGTCATTGGCATCGAGGATGTCATGTTCAAGAAGGATCATTTGTGTGGTGCCTGTGAAGCTGGAAAGATGACAAGGGCAAAGCACCCCTCGAAGACAATCATGACAACATCTCAACCCTTCGAGCTGTTACACATGGACTTATTTGGACCTACTCACTACTCCACTCTCACAACAAGCTGCTGTCTCTATGGCCCGTCATTGTTGATGACTACTCAAGATACACATGGGTTCATATAATTCTTTACAAGACTGAAGTGCGAGATGTCTTCAGGCGCTTCGCCAATCGAGCAATGAACAATTATGGCGTGAAGATCAAGCATATTAGAAGTGACAATGGCACTGAATTCAAGAACACATGACTTGATCTGTATCTGGATACAATGGGAATCACTCATGAGTTCTCTGCTCCATACACACCACAACAAAATGGCATCGTGGAGCGCAGAAACAGAACCCTCATTGAGATGGCTCGAACAATGCTAGATGAATACAAGACACCAAGAAAGTTCTGGCCTGAAGCTATTGATACAACCTGTCACATCATCAACCGTGTGTACATCCATAAGCTTATGAACAAAACATCCTATGAGCTCCTTACTGGCAAGAAGCCAAACGTTAGTTACTTCAGAGTATTTGGAGCTAGATGCTGGATCAAGGATCCCCATCACAAGTCAAAATTTGCACCTAAGGCTCACAAAGGGTTCATGCTTGGCTATGGAAAGGATTCACACTCCTACAGAGTCTTCAACCTCTATCTCTATAAGATCGTCGAAACTGTGGATGTGAAATTTGATGAAACCAATGGTTCACAAAGAGAACTCCTGCCAAGTACACTAGATGAAGCTTCTCCAAGTGAATCTATCAAGCTGATGGGAACTGGTGAAATCATGCCCTCTTGAAGCACTGACTGAAGAGGAACTTATCATCTCGCACCAAACCAACCTGAAGACAATGCTCAGACCGAAGACAATCCTCCCAATGATGACAATGATCAGCAAGAGCAAAGTCTTCGTCTTGTTCATCCTCGTGTTGCAAATGAAGTTCAAATAGAGAAGATAATTGATAGCATCAATGCACCTGGTCCACTCACTCGATCAAGAGCAACACAGCTAGCAAACTTCTGTGGGCACTTTTCATTTGTGTCAATATCAGAACCCAAGAAAGTTGCTGAAGGTTTTATGGAACCTGAATGGATTCAAGCCATGCAAGAAGAACTTCAACAGTTCAAGCTGAATAATTTTTGGGAACTTGTCAAGCGACCTGACCCTCGCAAGCATAACATTATTGGAACAAAATGGATATATCGAAACAAGCAAGATGAGCATGGTCAAGTAAATGAGAAACAAAGCACGTCTTGTGTCTCAAGGATATACTCAAGTTGAAGGAATTGACTTGATGAAACATTTGCTCTGTTGCTAGGCTTGAAGCTATTAGCATATTGCTAGCCTACGCTAATCATCACAACATCTTGCTATATCAAATGGATGTGAAGAGTGCATTTCTCAATGGCAAGATTGAAGAAGAAGTATATGTCGCTCAACCACCAGACTTTGAAGATCCAAAACATCCTGATATGGTGTACAAGATAAACAAAGCACCGTACGGCCCCAAACAAGCTCCTCGTGCATGGTATGATACGATCAAAGACTTCCTGAAGAGCAAAGGCTTCAAACCAGGATCCCTCGATCCCACACTCTTCACGAAGACATATGATGGTGAACTATTTGTGTGCCAAATATGTGGATGACATAATCTTACCGCACCAACCGAAATATCTTGATGAGTTTGGGTACATGATGCAAGAGCAATATCGGATGTCCATGATGGGTGAGCTGAAGTTCTTCCTTGGTCTTCAAATTAAATCGACAAAGAAATGGCATCTTCATATCTCAAGAAAAATACCTCAAAGATTGTGCGAAGAAGTTTGGAATGGAAGGCGCAAAGGCTACACGACGCTAATGCCAGCCAAACACCATCTTGGTCCCGACGACAATGGTCAAGAGTTCGATCAAAAGGTATATCGCTCCATGATTGGTTCTTTACTTTATCTATGTGCATCTAGGCCAGATATTATGCTTAGTGTTTGCATGTGTGCTCGATTCCAAGCGGCACTAAAGGAATCGCATCACTTAGGCGTGAAGCGAATTCTTCGATATTTGGCTTACACCCCAACACTCGGATTATGGTATCCCAAGGGCTCAAAATTTGATTTGGTTGGATTCTCGGATCTGATTATCTTTGGTGACAAAGTGGATCGCAAGTCTACATCGGGCACATGTCATTTTCTTGGTCGATCACTTGTCCGTTGGTCTTCAAAGAAGCGTAATTGTGTATCACTCTCAAGCGCTAAATCTGAATACATTCTTCTTTGGATCTGTTGTGCTCGGCTTCTATGGATGAAGCAAACTCTCAAGGACTATGGCATCAACCTGAAACAAGTACCTCTCTTCTGCGACAACGAAAGTGCCATCAAGATAGCCAACAATCCAGTCCAGCACTCGAAGACAAAGCACATTGAAATTCGTCATCACTTCCTTAGAGATCATGTCATGAAGAAAGATATTGATATCATTCATGTCAACACTGAAGAGCAACTAGCAGATATCTTCACAAAGCCCTTGGATGAGAAAAGGTTTTGCAAGTTACGATGTGAGCTAAATATCTTGGAATCCTCTAATGTCCTATGATCAGGCACACATCCTAACACTTATGCATGTTGATGACTTGGGTGTGCAACACACAAAGTAATGTATATCTTCAATCAATGAAGATTTACACTCTGAGTGTGAATACATTAACATGGAATTTGACTTCGGACCGCCACGATAATTGTGCGCCGTGTCTGGGTCTAATACTTCCTATACGGTGGGTAACGCCACCACCAAATTTCTCTGTTTGAAGTGTTTCACTCATGGCGTTATATTGCAATGACTTTGCACTTTATTTGTCTTCAGTTTCAATTTATCTTCATGATTTTTACACTATGATGATTTGATTGCTTTCTGATATATAAATATATATATATATATATATATATATATATATACTAGTGTTCTGTCCTCTGCAGCATTCACTTATAGCTATGTCTTCAAGTTGGATCTTTTGAACTAAGTGAATGTGATCGGACCCTAACCTCTCTATGCTTCCTATCTCAAACTCTATCTGTCCAAATCATATGCATTCTATTGAAACTGTCGAATGTCTTCTCTGCGTCCTAGTCAGCAGAAGGCAAAGAGACAAACATTAAATCTGTTTTAAATGACTTATCTTTATTGTTGAAATCCAGAGAAGCCGGAACAACTCTCCTACATGCCTAGCGGGCGTGGGAACGTGGGACAACTCTGAGTATGTTGCATGCTTGCCACGTGCCCCTCAGATGTGAACCACCAGGGGCACCAGCGTAATTGCGCTGTGCCGCTCACCTACTTATAAATACTCGTCCCCTGCGGTAAAGAAATCCTTCTTCCACCTCTCCACCTCCATCAAAACCCTAGCGCCACTGCTAGCTCTCGACGACGCCCGCGACGAAGCGCTTAGCTGCCGCGACTTCTCCGACGCCGTCCTCACGCCGGCCGCGGACATCATCCTCTCCGCCGTCGCCGTAGGTGTCCTCCATCGCCAAGTTAGGGCACGGTGGGCTGAACTGCTCGGTCTCCTATTCATCCCATCTAGCAGTTCTTCGTGCGGTAATTATAACTCTATTTTTACCACCTTTTTGATCTTCAAGATTCATCACATTTACGAAAGTGGTTTCGCCTATTCAATGTTAGATCTATTCTGTCTACATCTCATACTGCCTAGTCAATTCACTTAGATTTCCTGTCTAGTTTGATTCCTCAGTTGTACTTATTCACGGATTGGTACAAATCTGGAACCAACACTCCTATATAAGTGAATGTCTTCGCATCATGAGGTCAATGTCTTCAAACTGATTTATCTTCAAAATCTTCTGAGAATGCATATGACCTCTTCCCCTTCCCTCGCACCTCTAATGCTGTTACAGGTACATGTTCGTGGGAGAATCCCTTGGTTCTCATAGTTTGCATTCGTTTGCAGAATACTTATAGCATCATATCAACTCTCCTGAAGCCAGTTCCCGCTTGACCAGCAAGCGTAAGTCTCTGAAGCCTTTGAACGTATTGAAGCCATTCAGTTTGAAGTTCATGGCTGTAGAAAAATCAGCAAGGAAGGGTGGCAGACAGCGCAGAGAAGGAACATCCAAAGATCTGCCTGATGATCTTGCAGAGCTCTACAAGACAGACCCTGAAGAAACTTATCATCAGCGCAAGGCACGAATCCAATGGATTCGACGCTATTGGGCTGAAGAATGGTTCAAGTACAAGTTTGTGACAAAGGAATATGCAGAGAAGAATGCTATCAAGAGACCTTGGGGTGATATTCTCTATCGAGGACTTCAACCCAAGAACAGAGCTGAAGCTATTGAGCAAGGCTTCTATCCTTGCATGGTTCGTGGACCTCAACCTGAGAACGCCGATTCCACTTCATTACTCTGGTGTCATGACGATGCTCTCTTCAAGCACAACTTCCAGTTCGCTGTGGCTTCGGCCAAGAAAAACAAGAATTCATTGGGATTGGACTTCAACCCAGGTCCCTCTGCTCCCCGTGCTGACGGCTCCCGTGATGCAGAACCCAATGTCATCGGACCCTTCTCCAATCTTGATGGCCTCATCACCTACATCGTGGTACAAGGTGCCAGAGTTGATCATTCTGACAATGATGCTGACTCCAATGAAGCCCCAGCTCCTCCTCCAAAGCCGCAGAAGCAAAAGAAGCAAAAGGCTTCCAAATCAACACCTCCAAAAACTTCTCGTGCGAAGCCACTGGCCACTGCACATCCTGAAGATAGTGTGCAGTCTGAAGATCAATCCCGTGTCTCCAAGAGAACGGAGAAGAAAACGCAAATTGTCGTGCATCTTGATCAAGCCTTGACTCTGCCGCCATTCTCGCGAAGAACCCATTGATCTGTCGGTGATGAAGATCTTGCTGATGATGCCCTTGAGCAATTGATAAAGAGCAAGGAAGAAGCAGAAATCTTCAACAACTTGCCTCTCTTTGATGTGGCAATCATCCACAACTTCATTGATGAGTGGTTCGACACCCCCAATCTCAGCTTTGAAGATTTGTAGCTTCCCATTGGCCTCAGCGTCTCTTTCAATGGCGCCATTGCTTCTGAGCTAGCTCTCGCTCAGCGCATTGTTGAACTGAAGAACAAGATTGATCATGAAAAGGCTCAATTCAAGAAGCATGTGGCCAAGCTAAGTGTTCAAGACGTCAGAAATTTCAAGGTCATGCTGCATGAGCTTAAAGAAGCTTTTCTCAAAAAGTGCCAAGAAGCTCAGGGCTCTCGAGAGCGCATGAAGAGTTTGGCTGATAAGTGTGTGCTTGCCTACAATGAGGTTGAGAAGCGCAAGTCACTTGGCCGTCTTGGCATTGACCCCAGGATGGCTGCAAAGAAAAAGAAGAAGCTTCCTGCTGACCATCCTGCACCTTCAAGCCAAGAAGCCCCTCGCATTATCTTCCCAAGCAGCATGGCGGGCTCGAAGCCAAAGGTCACCACAACCGCTTGAATGAGAAGAAGGCGAGGGCTCCGATTTGAAGCGTAAAGAGGAAGAATACGAAGCCTCGATGCCGCTCCCTCCAAGAAGAAGCGCAAGACCAAGAAGACTAGGGCTGCTCCCACAGAGCCCTTAGTTGTTGAACCCATTTCGATTGGTTCGCCTGCGTCGAACATCAAGAAAGAAGGATGATAGTCCATGAGCACGCTTCCACGGAGGCTCATGAAGTGAAGATATTCCAAGAAATGAACCCACATTGCTTGAAGACATTGGTCAAGATGACAATGTTGAAGATGATGAAGTTCTTCCTCAGATTGAACACAATGTGGTATCATCGCCTGTTCTTATGAACAGCGAACTCATCAGCATTGGTCGTCCTCTGACGCCAATTGCTCAGGATGCATCGTGGGCTGATCACCCACAGCAACAAGACTCCCCCAGTACTCCCCAACAACAACAACAAGCTACACCTCCCGTGCAAGAAGAAGATGAAGACTTTGAGGCCCAGCCAACTCCATCTCCTAAGGCGTTGCCAGCATTTCGCAGGCTTCGCAAAGGACAAAGGCCTCAAGTCCCTCTGTTGAGTGTTCCAGAAGGAGAAGTGCAACGTCCACCTATTGCACGTCAAGTATTCTCTGAACCCACTCCTACTGTGAATGTCTCCGAGTCTGAAGCCCAAGCTGCTGAAGACATTCTGGTTACATTAGCCGAGGAAAATCAAGAAGACGAACGTGTCCCAACTCCCCCAGTGATTGAAGAAGCTGTTCCTGATGTGAACGTGCCAGTGCCCGACCCTCCTGTTTATCAAGAGGAGGTTGAAAATGTTGAAGCTGCCACCACCAACGCCAATGAAGCCAATGACATAGTCATGGCTGACGCTAATGTGGAGCCTGCACCTACCAGTGTGCCTGAAGCCAATGTGGCCACTAAGCCTGAAGCCAATGAGGCCACTGCACCTGAAGCTAATGAGACAACTGCTCGTGAAGCACCTGTTGTGCAGCATGAAGCCTCAGTTGTTGCCCCTGCTCCTGTTCCGCCACCAAGGCCCCATACAATTGAGCAAGCATACAGTCATGGTCAGCTAACCACTGTCCGATGGCCCATTCTGGTACCTCCGCCTACCGCCTCTGGACCTCAATTTGATTATCATGTTGAGCATAGGCCTCAGGTCCAGAAGCCAAAGCCAAGACTACCAAGGTTTCCAGGTACTGCAAACTCACCAGGGTCCTTCAATGCAAATGGCTTCAAAAGCCACAATACCTTCTTTAACAGCGCAAGAACCCCTAAGGATATCATTAGATCGGTTCTGGAGCTATCAGCAGAGAAGCTATTACTCCTGCGTTCTATATGATCAAGGGCGCATTTTCCCTCATATGCGCCTAGACACTGAAGCCATTGCTGGACTACCGTGCTTAGAAGAAGCACTTGATTGCTTTCGTGATGCTGGTCTGCTCAACTTTGTGACAGACAAAGAATAATGGAATGAAGAGCTATTGCTTCAATTCTATGCTACTCTACACGTTTGCGGCTACTACAGAGATATCAAGACATGGGTTCTCGAGTGGATGACCGAAAACGTTCATCATGAAGCCAAAGCTCTTGACATCATCGAGCTTACAGGGCTAGCCACTCCTGGAGAGCTATATGAGCCTGATTTTCAGCTACACCGCAATGCGTTGGAGAGCATCTTCCATAAGCCAGAACCCAATATGAGCCAGATGTTGAGCATGATGAAGCCTTTGCCATCTGACGCTGAATATCCAACATAGTTCTTTGTTGAAGACCTTGAGTATCTGCCTCGCACCATATATCATATCATCAGGCAAACTCTATGGCCTATCAAAGGACATTCATCAGCGGCCAAGCTTGAAGGAGCTATGAAGACTTTGGTCTTCTACATTCTCAATGGCATCAACTTCAATACTCAAGAATTCTTCATTAGGCAACTTGCTTCTTCTGGATCTGACCTATTTGGTCTGAAGTTTTATGCTCCATGGGTCATGCGCCTCATCAAGAGACACTCATCTGTCAACTATCAGCCCTCTACTCGCAATCATCTGATCTTTTTGCCAGAGGTTGATATGTCAGTTGAAGCCATATACTCTGACCCTGCCAAGAAGCCTCTTTGTCTTCAGAATGCCGAGCACCAAAAGCTTCACTCAACCCATTGAAGGTGTTCAAGCAGCAACACGAATCTATCCATTGGCTGGAAATACTCTTCTACCTCATCGAGCACCTACTGAAGCCACTGAAAGCACCATTGCCCAAAGGCCTCGGAAGCGTTCTCGCGTTCTCAATGACCGAGAACTTCTTGTGGCCTTTCATCAGAAACAGGATAAGCATCACTTTTGGCTCAAGAGACAGATGCAAAGCCTCTTGGTGGATGTCAATCGCATTCATAACCTTGCCACCAAGAATGCCTTTGTTGCTCATGAAACTTGCCGGCGATCATGGAAGAGCTTGACCCTGCTTAGTGGTGAAGCAGATCTTCAAGACGATGGCTTCAATGAAAGATTCCAGTTTGACTCCACTCCTCCACGGACTACTGTCCTACGTCGCACTCCATCTCTTGAAGACTCTGAATATTCTTCCACCGCGGCAATGGTAAATGCCAGAGTGATCGATGATGAAGATGATGCTACTTCACCACCTCCTACTACTGCACGCATCGACACTGCACCAAGTTTGTCTGCACCGCCAACCAACAGCGACAACCCTGCTGCTTCACCTACTCATGAGGACGCGTAGCTGCTCTATGTCTTCAAGCCTTTTTGGTCCTTACTGACAAAAGGGGGAGAAGCGTATGAGTTGATAGTCTTCAAGCGGGTTCATATGGGCGGTTGCATTATATTTTGCCTCGTGCTTACAACTCTTGCTTTTGAAACATTTGGTTCTTTGAGTTGTAACACCTAAACTTGATGGTTAAATCGCTACTTATTTGCTTTACTGTGATGCGATGATAAATTCCGCATGTGCAATGATAACTTCCGCACTTAGATCATTCTGCAGACGTCCATTTTTCATTATGCATGTCATTCTACTTGCCATGTCAATTCATGCAAGCGGGTTCATATGGGCGGTTGCATTATATTTTGCCTCGTGCTTACAACTCTTGCTTTTGAAACATTTGGTTCTTTGAGTTGTAACACCTAAACTTGATGGTCGTCTGCTACTTATTTGCTTTACTGTGATGCGATGATAAATTCCGCATGTGCGGTGATAACTTCCGCACTTAGATCATTCTGCAGACGTCCATTTTTCATTATGCATGTCATTCTACTTGCCATATCAATTCATGCATGATGAATTATCTTCATAAGTTGAAGTGGATCTCCACAAGTACAACCTGCCATGTGCATTTGCATTCCAAAAGCAAATTACTTATATGCACATCTTCAGGGGGAGCCCTTGCTACTTATGAAGACAATTCCCTATCCTTACAATTTCACATACTTTATCCCCGTTGAAAACTTCAACCAGTTTGTCATCAATCACCAAAAAGGGGGAGATTGTAAGTGCATCTAGTGCCACCCCTAGTTGGTTTTGGAGTATTGACGACAAAGTTGGTTGAGGACTAATGCGTTTGTGAGAATTTTGGATAACGCAGTAGTGTCCCTCATTGATTCGGTTTACCTACCGGAGATGACCCTAAAATGTATGAAGACATTGAAGACAATGGTGGTATGAGAGGATATTCATATTGAAGACTATGACATGAGAAGACATTTCGTGAAGACAATGGAGCCCAAGACCGTGTGGTTTCGTTGTTTCCTTTTCTTCTTTGTTGAGTCATAGGAACCACCATCTTTGTTAAGTGGGGTCCGGTGAACTAAGTCGAGTGGTGATGTGATGCTCAACCCAAATCCTATGTCTTGAGCGAAGCCAATGAGAGCAAATCTTATCCAGAGTGGATGAGTCGACTTTGCTTGTAGCCCAAGCAAAGTTGCGCGTGTGTTTGAAATCGACCGTTGGAACACATGTCGGTTCCTTAGTGACCAGGTCATTTTGGACAAATCAGGTCGGGTTGCCTTGTGGCTATAAATAGCCCACCCCTACACCATGAATTGGTGGCTGCTCGGAGTTTGTGCACGGCTTTTGTCGTTTGAGAGCAACCCACCTCGAAGCATTTGAGAGAGAAATCCTTGCGAGGACAAAGCCCAAACACCCGAGCCAAAGAGTGTTAGGCATCATGAAGTCTTTACATCATGTGACTGAAGACTTATTACACTTGAGGACTATGAATCCTCCGGCCGGTTAGGCGTCGCGCTCTGAGCATCCAAGAGTCATTGTGGATTGCGGTGAGCGAAGTCTGTGAAGGTTTGGAAGTCTACCTTGAAGACTTACAGAGTGATTGGGCGAGGCTGGGTGTCCTTAGCTCAAGGGAATAAGGTGAAGACACGGTCTTGAGTTAAATCTCAGCCTCCCTAACGGACATCTGAGTTGTCACAAAATTGAACTGGTCCAAAAATCTGTGCCTTCAACAAGCAACTGGTTCTATCCCTTTCCATCCTTTACTTAAGTTTGTCTTCGTGAAGTCATTGCCTATCTGTGTATCTATTTGACTTCATTGCTTGACTACTACTGTTGATTGGCTTCATACTATCTTCCATCCTGATCCTTATACTTAGCTGATATTAGTCCTGTACTTTCACATCATTGCATACTTGACTATGGCTTGCTTATGGCAGTTTATCTTCCGCTGCATATCAACTAGGTCATTTCTGTTGTTTGTCTTCGAATCTTCTAAGTTTTGAAGACTTTCATAAAAATCGCCTATTCACCCCCTCTAGTCGATACTAGCACTTTCAGCATCGTTCTGGTAATTAAACACAGGGCAATGGAAACTACCCTGAAGGATTAGTGCGACCAACTATTTCTTGTCATCGATCTCTCGGGCAATGACCACAGCACGGACAACGGCATGGGAATCGATTTCTGGGGCGATGTCCACAGGACTGACCGCGACATCAGAATCGATCTCTGGGGCGATTTCCACAGGATGGACAGCGACATTGGAATCGTTCTTCGGGGCGATGCTAACAGGACGAGCCACGACATCGGAATCATCAAGGACAATCACCGGCACCTGCACAACCCTAACATATTAGCGAAGCACATTGCAAATAATCAAAAACCACAACTATGGTAATAAGCCATTATTTTTTACCTTGTGCAGCTCACCGGGGGATCTCATCCCTCCGGGGGCCATCTCCTCATCCTCGATGGGGGCCATCACCTTGCCAGGGGAATACTGCTTCTCAACGGCGACTATCTCCTCAAACTCGGTCTTGAGCCTCACATAGGTGGCAATCAGAGTTTGTGGGGTAGGCACGATGGGGCCCTTGCTGTTCTTCCAACTTTCTTTGAGGAGTTCATCCGCCAACGTCCTCAACTCTTTGGCCAGTGCTTGTTTTTTGGAGTTCTTTGTCTCCATGGGTTGGCCCGCCAACATGGTCAACTCGTTGGTCGGTGCTCACTTCCTGGAGATCGCTGTCTCCAGTGGGTTGTCCGCCGACAACTCTTTGCCTAGTGCTCCAGGATCCATCAATGAATTGACAGACAAAAAGAAATCGAAAGGAAACCACAATCGCAATGAAAACGGGAAAAGAATAGGATGTGAGAATCACTCGATGCTTCGCAAAAAGAAGATTCTTGGAATGAAAATATAGCAGCATAACTGATTCGCCCACCTTTCCTTCGCTTGATGATGGAAGAAAAATGGCGAAGTGAGTAGCACGGAGTGAGGTTTTCTTCAAGAAAGGGAAGAAAGGGCTTGAACGAGCGTTCCAGTGAAATGATGGTTGCTTCGTCCAGTCCAACTTGGAGGCCACCTTACCACTGCTGGTAAAGGTGTGGGTTTTGTGATATGATGGGTCATGACGGCCACACCGGGGTGTCAGGTGAGTCTCGACTATAGCACCTCGCTGTGATTTGGTGGATGGCACGCGGGCCCGGATGCTTTGAAATGTCCCGCATGTAGATAGGGCAGCTAGTCATAGAGGAGTGCTCAATATTGTGCACCGCGACCAAGGCGGAGAGGAAAATGAGAGAACTACGTAATTAATGCATGAGTTTAATTAGGGTAGTTTTGTAAAGTACGAGATACATTCCTCCAATCGCAAAATGCCTTGGTTCATGAGATTTGAGATTTGAGCCCTATAAACCGAAAGGGAGGGAGTACTGCACATGGTGTAGTCTAGTCACTTGTTGAAATCTCTAGAAAGGCAAATACTCCTTTACGGTTTCTGAGGCTATACTACTCCCTCCGTCTAGGTGTGTAAGTCATCTTCTGAAAACCAAATAGTCCCAAAACACTTAGGCGCGGTGCGTTAACTTCTACCTTGTTTCTTGTTTCTTGACATATCAACCAATAAGAGATGAGAGGTGTGCATGCTTTTAATGACTTGCAATGGATAGTTCATTGCATGGAATGCTATTAATTAGCAAATAAACATTGGTGACCCCAGGAGGAAATGGTGCTAAGCGCGTGGACCTATGCAGAATGAGTATCAACCAATGGATAATGGAGTTTAATTGTTAAACAATAGCAATTTTGTCTCATGCAAGAGCCTGGCTAGTACTCCAAGGAACCGCACCACGCGAGCGTTTGCAACTGCCACGTTCGGTTTGCACTTGGATCTTCGCCTCTTCGAGAAGACGAACAATGATGTTACTCCTACTACTACAGTATCAAATCCACTGCTGCATGTCCGTCCACCTCGTGCGGGAGGGATAGCATGTAGCCAAAGCTTCTACTTACTGCTCCTGCCTTTGCGTCTATGACAGGTGGGCCAACAGGTGGTTGGCTCTCCTATCATGCAGCCAAAAGCAAGTGCGATCAAGGCACCGAGCTCGATCCATGAGGAGAGGCGTCGTAGTAATCAAATTTCTCGGTCTTGTATGAGTTGACGCGACAAATCAAAGCACTACACTCGATATAAGTCTTTTTACACATTTCAAATGGGTTACTTCGTATGTAGGAGTAGATATATTCTGCTTCATATGTAGTCACTTGTTGCAATCTCTAAAAAGACTTATATTTGGAAACAGAGGGAGTACAATGCATGCATGCATGCCGTGACTTTCCTTTTGATACTTGCATGTGTTGATTTGATGCACCTTGCCAAATTTTGACTATAAATTTAACTAACCAAATTTTCATGCATGTCACAAAAAATTACGGGGCTGTTTGGATTGTGACTATGTTTGTCTGATGTTGCCACATTATTTTTCCCACACTTGCCACACTAACCTGAGTTGCTCAAATTGTTAGATACACTTTGGCTTGCCTAAGGGAATCTTCCCACAATTTTTATGTCTATGACATGTGGGGTTCACTGCTAATAAAAAAATTCTTGTCTTAGGTGTGGCTAATAAAAAAGACTTATATTTAGGAACGGAGGGAGTAGGAAATATAAATAATAATGCATGTTAGGGCAACCCACGTTTCCGCTAATTTTAGCCGTGGGCTTGTTCACAATTTTACGAGGGGTGGTTGTTCATTTAATGGAGGGACTTGTAGTACGGACTTGAACGATACAAAGTGCGACCTGGCACACCGTAACACCACTTGGAACAAGCGGGTAGCAATCTCAAAAAACAATCAACAACTAAAAAAACCGTGACCTGGCATGTAGTAGTACACAATTTTAAACGATTGTTTTGATGGAGTGAAAAAGGAAAACTACCCCACTACTTATATATAGGCCGGAGCCTCCGCGCTTGCTTGCTAGGATTGCTCTATTCACACACTCTCATTGTCGGTGTCAAAACCGGCGGATCTCGGGTAGGGGGTCGCGAACTGTGCGTCTAGGCGGATGGTAACAGGAGACAAGGGACACGATGTTTTTACCTGAGTTGGGCCCTCTCGGTGGAGGTAAAACCCTACTCTGCTTGATTAATATTGATGATATGGGTAGTACAAGAGTAGATCTACCACATGATCGAGAGGCTAAACCCTAGAAGCTAGCCTATGGTATGATTGTTGTTAGCCCCACGGACTAAAACCCTCCGGTTTATATAAACAGGAGAGGGTTAGGGTTATACAGAGTCGGTTACAATGGTAGGAGATCTACATATCCGTATCGCCAAGCTTGCCTTCCACGCCAAGGAAAGTCCCATCCGGACACGGGACGAAGTCTTTAATCTTGTATCTTCATAGTCCAGGAGTCCGGCCAAAGATGATAGTTCGGCTATCCGGACACCCCCTAGTCCAGGACTCCCTCAGTAGCCCCTAAACCAGGCTTCAATGACGACGAGTCCGGTGCGCATATTGTCTTCGGCATTGCAAGGCGGGTTCCTCCTCCAAATACTTCGTAGAAGATTTTGAACACAAGGATAGTGTTTGGCTCTGCAAAATAAGTTCCACATACCACCGTAGAGAGAATATCATTTACACAAGTTCAATCTGCCGACGTATTCCGTGGCGTGACACCACACCATGGCCAAGCCTTTATTTGAATCATTTTTACTATTCCACCTCAGCGCGTTTAGCGAAGCGGTTTCCTTGGCATGTCTTGTCAAAGCAGAGATCGTGTCCCCCTTATTCCGGGATTCTCATCAATACGGGCGTGGGTAACCCAACCGTGCCTGAGGGAGTCCTGGACTAGGGGGTGTCCGGACAGCCGGACTATCATCGTCCGCCGGACTCCAAGACTACGAAGATACAAGATTGAAGACTCCGTCCCGTGTCCGGATGGGACTTTCCTTGGCGTGGAAGGCAAGCTTGGCGTCTGAGATATGTAGATCTCCTACCATTGTAACCGACTACTGTGTAACCCTAGCCTTCTCCGGTGTCTATATAAACCGGAGGGCTTTAGTCCGTAGGACACAACATACATTACAACAATCATACCATAGGCTAGCTTTAGGGTTTAGCCTCCTTGATCTCGTGGTAGATCCACTCTTGTACTACCCATATCATCAATATTAATCAAGCGGGACGTAGGGTTTTACCTCCATCAAGAGGGCCCGAACCTGGGTAAAACATCGTGTCCCTTGTCTCCTGTTACCATCCGCCTAGACGCACAGTTCGGGACCCCCTACCCGAGATCCGTCGGTTTTGACACCGACATTGGTGCTTTCACTGAGAGTTCCTCTGTGTCGTCACCGATAGGCTCGATGTCATCTTCAATCAACAACGGTGTCCAGGGTGAGATTTTTCTCCCCGGACAGATCTTCGTATTCAGCGGCTTCGCACTGCAGGCTAATTCACTTGGCCATCTCGAGCAGATCGAAAGCTACACCCCAGCCATCGGTCGATTCGGGCTTGAACTTCACGGCCGACATCCGCGGGGACTTGATCTTCGACGGGCTCGAGCCAAAGCCAAGCGCGCCGCACTGTTACGATGGGCATGATCTAGATCTGCCGCCGAACAGTGCCTTGGTGGCCGCACACGAATCCGCTCCGTCCCTTAGTCCGGAGCCGATCGCCCAGATCGAGGTCCGGTGGATGGACACCACCTCGGGGGCTTCAACTTCCACGGCGATGGAGCCGAACACTAGCCTTGTCCCTCATGGCTTCGTGACTCAGTGCGGGACTCCTTGCGGACTCCGGACCTCCCACGCCCCCAATCGAATCGATCGGGCGCCGGTTATGGAATTCACCGCCGCGGACATCTTCCAACACTCGCCCTTTGGCGACATCCTAAATTCGTTAAAACACCTCTCGCTATCCGGAGAGACCTGGCCGGACTACAGCCAGGACGGTTGGGACTCGGACGACGAAAAAAATTCAAAGCCCACCCACCACCCACTTTGTAGCCACTGTCGACGATCTAGCCGACATGCTAGACTATGACTCCGAAGACATCGACGGTATGGACGACGATGCCGGAGACGAACAAGAACCAGCGCCTACAGGGCACTGGAAGACCACCTCGTCATATGGCGTATACATGGTGGATACCCCAAAAGGAAGCGATAATGAGGACCAACGGCCGCGGCAGAAGATAATCCCGCCGACAAACAACCAAAACGGCAACGCAGACGCCGCCCTAAATCCCGCCTCGACAACAATAGCGCTCCTAATGACCCAGAAATACAACAGGGCAAACCAATGGATGACGAGCACGCCCAGACAAGCAATCGGTAGAACAGGACGAGTCAGATAATCAGTCCAGGCCCAACGAAAACAATAGTCAAGACGACCTCACGCCGGACACGCCGCCGGAGAATAAAGACCTTCGGAAAAGACTCGTCGTCACAGCAAGAAGCTTGAAGAAAGAAAAACGGAAGCTCAAAACAGCGGAAGATACACTCAGAATGAGGTGGAGCAAAGTGCTCAAAACTGCAGACAAATACGGCAATGGCCATCAATCAAAGAGCTACCCGAAGCGCAAGCTACTGCCAGAATTTGATGAGGAGGCCATAGAGCCCCCACAGTAAAAAAACAAAGAGGCCGCCTTGTTGGATATACGGCCAGATGATAGGCCAAAATCTGAAAGCGGCGCCGCATATAAACCGACTAATGACCCTGGAAGGACAGATGGCCCAGCCAGGTCCATTTACGGGCCAAAGAAGAGGGCCCCAGGAAGCAATACAACACGCCAAGTGTTGAAGACAGCAGTACACCCAAATCACGGGCGCCGCACACCCACTATGTTTCACCGGTGAGTCTTTGGATCATGAATTCTCAGCAGGATTTAAACCCATAAACATAGAGGCCTCTGACGGAACAACAGACCACAGAGTGCGGATAGAAGATTATATACTACACATACACATGGCTAGAGGAGATGATCTCCACGCCATAAAATACCTACTCCTCAAGCTCAAGCGGCCAGCCCGTCATTGGCTCAAAAGCCTCCCGTAAAACACTTCTTTGGAAGTTGGAAAGAGCTCGAGGGAGCGTTTAGAGCAAATTTTCAAGGAACTTATGTCCGCCCTCCGGATGAGATGATCTAAGTCATATAACTCAACAGCCGGAGAGTCGGTAGCAAATGCAGGAACAGGTTCCTCACCAAAAGAACCAAATAGTCGACTGTCCGGACGCCGATGCCTTAGCAGCTTTTAAACACAACGTCCGAGACGAATGGCTCGCCAGACACCTCAGCCAAGAGAAGCCGAGGACAATGTCCGCGTTAACAAGGCTCATGACCCGCTTTTGTGTGGGAGAGGATAGCTGGCTAGCAAGATGCAGCACCAGCGACCCAAGTACATCCGAGATCAGAGATAGAAACGGAAAATCACGGCGCAGAAAAGAGCAGCGCCGGAATAAAGAGAAAAGCCCAAAGAGCACGACAGTCAATGCTGGATTCAAAAGCTCGCGGCAACAAAACACCGCCTCTTAAGGATAACAGCGATGAGCTATCCAACTTAAACAAGATTTTGGGTCGGATATGTCAAATCCACAAGTACCCGGAAGGCACGCAAACCACACCCACCGAGATTGTTGGGTTTTCAAACAGTCCGCCGACTAAACGCCGAACACAAGGGGCTCGGCGCATCAGCGAAGATGATAAACCCCACCCAGTGAGCACCGGAAAACAAAAGAATTTCCCACAAGAGGTCAAAGCAGTAAATTCACTTCATGTGATAATATGGAAAAACAGTGCGGCACCCGTTAAAATGGGTCTCGCACGGTCCAACCCAGCGGAACATAGAAATTGGACATCAAAACCAATCACTTTCGACCACCTGGATTATTCCAGAAGCAAACGAAATGCAGGATGGACTGCCCTGGTATTGGATCCTATAATCGACGGACTGCAATTTACACAAGTCTTGATGGATGGAGGCAGTGACCTAAACCTGCTTTATCCAAACACAATCCGCAAGTTGGGGATAGACCTTACTAAAATTCGACACAGCCGCACTTCCTACAAAGGAGTGACGCCAGGCCCTTACGCCAAGTGCACAGGCTCCTTCTTACTAGAAGTTGTGTTCGGATCACCGAACAACTTTCGACGCGAAAAACTAATCTTTCATATTGTCCCATTTAAAAGTAGCTATCAAGCACTCCTGGGATGAGAAGCTTTTGTCCGCTTCAACGCCATACCACATTACGCGTCTCTTACACTTAAGATGCCGGTCCATGTGGCATCATTTGATCGAGGGTCATTTAAAGACCGGACGGCGAACAGTCCGGCATAAATAAGCTAGGGGCTCCTAGCCGCACACCCCTTCACAAGGGGCTGCGTGCACAAGCAACAGCGAGCTCATACAGACTCCGCTTTACCTATTTATATTTCTTCTTTCGTATATTTTTTTTCGCACGAGTTCCTTTCAAACTAAGTTCCTCTCTTTTTACAGATGAACAACGTGCACACCCGCCCAAGATAACGGCACAACGGAGACACAGCGTGAGCGTGCGGTAGGGACCCGTCGCGAGATTCTTTTGATTAAGACCTGCGTAAACCTTTTTACTATCTCTTGTTGTTATAATCCCTTGGTTTCTCATTATAACCAAAGCGGGGCTCGACGTTTTGGCATCGGCGCGTCGAGAGGACCATGCCGTGCACGGACACTAGGGGCTTAGGGCATTGTTACGCCCATTATTATAAAGACCGAACACCTTAGGGAGTGTTCGGCGTCTCGAGATTAGGCCTTATATGCATCAGCTCGAATCATGTCTTTGGTCAAATGTTGGGTTTGCCCTCCTGTTTTGCTGCCTTCGTTCGTATCATCGGCTAACGCGGCACCGGAGAACTCTGCGATTGTGCCCGGTTAATTTGGCGAGCACCTCGATGAAAGCCAGCGGCGATCATGATCTGCGAGGTAGTCAACCACTCGATCGACTACCGGAATGTTTAGAATTCCCGCTTTGTGAAGGACCGTTTCGGTCAGCACACACGCGCCCAATTCGAAAAGCGGTGCCCCAAGGGGCTATATCGTAGCCCCACCTCGAACTCAATGGCTAAGTGAAAGTGATAAAGCATCATAGTCCGGATTGCCTCGTTTGCTAGGCTACCACCTCCTTAACAGGACCGAGGCGCCGGATTAAGTGTGAAAACGCGCTATTTTTGCGAACACCCCGCACCTTGTGCGTGGGGCTGAAGTCAAGATCGCAATCTTTCGGGTTATACAAGCGTATACATAAACGGCCGCATAGGAGATATTTTAATACTTGGAACGCACAAGTATAAAAAGCGGTTACAACATAATCATTGTTTTACAAGATAAAACGTTCATTTGAACGTGACATTTCTCGAGCACTGCGACTCTATTACATGAGCACCACCCATAACTTCCCCAAAATAGTGCTCGGCGGGTAACCGGCTCTCATCTGAACCCTAGGCTGCAATAGCGGTGGCATACATCTCTGTCCAATGTGTCTTCACACGGGCAAGGGCCATCCGCGCACCTTCTATGCAGGCCGATCGCTTCATCTCCTTGATATGCGGCACCGCTCCAAGAAATTGCTGCAATAAGCGAAATAGCTCGTCGCCTTGGGCCTCTCGGCGGACATGAGCCACGATATCATCATGGCAAGTCCGGACAACTGTTCAGCTCAGCCCATTCAGCCAATCGATCGGTCAGCGAAAGTGAGCGGTCCGGACTATGGGATTGAGACCAAAATAGCTCTTAGTCTTGTGATCCTACGGCTCGGAAGTGCACAACGGCATCGGCCGCACTTGCCGCTAAGTCCATATATGGATCCTCCGGACCCCACATCTGGCCAAGTTGGGCATACTTTGGATCCAGTAAACCGGCGACGCAGCGAGAAAAGGCTGCCACCACAATATCTCCTACCGCACAGCTCCTCCTTCATAGCCCGCATTGCAGAACGGGCATCCTTGGCCTCGGCGGTGGCTTTCCCCAGGTCTTCCCGCTCCGATAGGCGCTCCTTTTCAAGAGCCTCATTGCGGTCGGCAGCATCCTTCAATTTCACGGCCAATTCGGCCATCTTTTCCCTGCTTAGGCAGTGTGTAGCCTTTTCGGCTTTCAACTCCTCGGCCGCCCTCGAGGCAGCCGCATCACTCCTTCGGGCTTCCTCCTTAGCTTGAGCAAGCTCGGCCCGAAGGCTCTCCACAGCAGCAGCACCGTCTGTATCACAGCATATATATTGTCAGAAGCGGGCTTTGACTCCCTTAAATAAGTGACTGCGGAGAATTCATTTACCTTGCGACTCGTCAAGTCGCCGGTTGACAAGCGCGATGTCCGCATCCGCCACATCGAGTTGCCGCATTAACTCAACAACTCGACTAGTCCGGCTAGCCCCCGGACTATCCGCCACCTGCATAGGAATGGCGACATTCATTACCTGCGATTTTGATCCTCGGCACGCTGTCGCTTTCGACAACCTACCGAGTCTCAGGGGCTACTATCTATACAGGCGCACTTCTATGTGCCAAAGCTGTCAAAAGGTGCGTCATTCTTGCGTACCTCAAATCCCGCCAAACAAACTCGGCGGCACTATGCAATCCGCTTTGGTGGACGAAATCCTTCAATCACCATACTCATCAAAGCACGGTGATCTTACGAGATGGGCGCCCTCTCAGCAGATCCTTGGCTCCCGGCGGACAATAGTTGGCGCCGCACTCTCCGCCCCACGGACTCTGGGATACCCTCGTGGCGATACTTGAGCTCAAATGCGCCTGTCCGACGGCGCAGCAGACGAAGGCATTTCGCTCTCCATCATCTCCGGTCGAAGATCCCCCGAAGACGAACTCATTTGAGAAGGCCGCAAATCCGAACTATAAGGTAAAAATTTCGGTTATCCACAGAAGCACAAATAGGGGTATTTTCTTATTAATGAACCCCCCTTTTCCTACTCACGACTCATTGGAGGCTGATCCTTTAGAGGCGATTATGCGTCGGGCTCTCCCGGACCTTGCAGACCTCCAGTAAAGATTTCTTCCCCGCTTAGGGGCTTTGGCCTCCGGGTCTTGGGCGGTCGGTCTTCTCCCCTCGGAAGGAGGGATTTTGATCCCCCTCTTCAGCGCCCCTTAGGCGAGGTGATAGCTCTTCTATTTTCCCCATCGCCCCCTTCTCTGGCGCGACCTCCAACATTCGACTAGCACGGGCTCGGTGCGGTCTCGGGAGGGGCGGACACCTTATCGGCTTCGATCGCGCTACCCCCTCGATGAAGAATAATGGGTTAGAAGGCGAATTTCAGAAAAGCAAACAAACAAAGCGTCCGGACTCTGAGCTACTTACACTGTATTGGGCGATTGCGGCTTAGGCCTGCGTCCTCGGTCAATTCGGACACGCCGCTTTGTGGTCGAAGAACAACTTGTACATCTCCACAGGCGTCATACCCATGAAGTGTTGGAGAGTTCGTGGTCCCTCTGGATTGAACTCCCATAACCGGAGAGAGGGGCGCTTGCAGGCGTAAGACGCTGATTAGCATGACCTGCATCACCACAACCAGATTGATCTCCCTCGCTTGGAGGTCTCGAATCCGGCCCTGCAATAAAGGCACGTCTTTGGACGGCCCCCAATTGAGCCCTTGGTTGACCCACGACATCAATCGGCGTGGAGGTCCCGGGCGGAATGAAGGCGGCGGCTTTTGCTTGCTGCCCTTCGGAGTGGTGATATAGAACCACTCCCGCTGCCACAAGCCGAGCTCCTCTTAGAAGGAGCCCTCGGGCCACGGGGCATCGGCCCTCCTGCTTATGGCCGCCCCGCCGCACTCCGCTTGACGCCCCCCGATCATCTTCGGCTTCACATTGAAGGTCCTCAGCCATAGGCCAAAGTGGGGGGTGACGCGGAGGAAGGCTTCGCAGACAATAATGAATGCGGAAATATGGAGGATGGACTCTGGAGCCAAGTCATGAAAATCCAGCCCGTAGTAGAACATGAGCCCTCTCACGAAGGGGTCCGTTGAGAAGCCTAAACCCCGACGGAGGTGGGATACGAAGGCGACATACTCACGGGCTCGGGGGTGGAGTGTAGCCTGCCCTTGGGTGGGCAACTGTGCGAAATCTCGTGGGGATGTACTTGGCCTCACGCAGCTTTAGCACGTCCTCCTCCGTGACGGAGGAGGGCATCCACCGACCTCGAAGGTCGGGCGGACATTGTTGAAGATCCAGGCGCTCGAATCTGGGGCTCTGGGTGTTGGAACTTGGAGCAAGGAGAAGATTCGATGGAAGATTGAAGAAAAGAAATGAGCCTTGGTCCTCTTATAAAGGGGGAAAATACCAAGAGCCGTCTCTGTGACCTTTCGGGATTCACCTTCAATAGAGGAGGCGTGGCGACGGGCGCGGTTGGGATACCCATGCTCGTATTGATGAGAATCCCGGAATAAGGGGAACACGATCCGCTTCAACAAGGCGTGTTGGAAACCGCCGCTAAGCGTCTTTGAGGTGGTATAATAAAAATGATTCAAGTAAAGGCTTGGTAGTGGTGTGGCGTCATGCCGCAAAATCGTCGCCAGATTGAACTTGTGTGCATTTTATTCTCTCTCTGGTAGAATGTGGAATTTATTTTGCGAGCGGACACTATCACCGTGTTCATGATCTTCTGGATTATTCAAAGGAGGAACCCGCCTTGCAATGCCGAACATTATGCGCTACGGACTTATCGTCATTGAAGCCTGGTTCGAGGACTCTTGAGGAGTCTGGACTAGGGGTGTCCGGACAACGGACTATCATCGTCGCGGACTCCAAGACTACGAAGATACAAGATTGAAGACTCCGTCCCGTGTCGGATGGGACTTTCCTTGGCATGGAAGGCAAGCTTGGTGATACGGATATGTAGATCTCCTACCATTGTAACCGACTCTGTGTAACCCTAGCCTTCTCCGGTGTCTATATAAAGCTGGAGGGCTTTAGTCCAGAGGACACAACATACATTACAACAATCATACCATAGGCTAGCTTTGGGTTTAGCCTCCTTGATCTCGTGGTAGATCCACTCTTGTACTACCCATATCATCAATATTAATCAAGCGGGACGTAGGGTTTTACCTCCATCAAGAGGGCCGAACACAGGTAAAACATCGTGTCCCTTGTCTCTTGTTACCATCCGCCTAGACGCATGCATTCGGGACCCCCTACGAGATCCGCGGTTTGACATCGGCAGTGCCCGTTAGCACGCCTCTATCTATCGGCGAGTCCCAAGCGGCCCCACGGGAGGGCTATTGGTATTCAACCTCTTTATAACGAGACCAAGGCCTGCTCCTTTCTTTCAATCTCAATCGAATCCGCCCCTCGCCTCGAGTTCCAACACCCAAAGCTCCAGTTCAGTGCTTGGACCTTCGACGATGTCGGCTCCGACTGCTAGGCGGTGGATGCCTTCTTCCGTCACGGAAGAAGACATGCTAAAGCGAGAGACGCCGGTATCTAACCGCGAAATTCGCAGATAGGCTGCCGCCCAAGGGCGAGTTATTCCTACTCCCGAGCCTGGTGAGGCGTGGTGTTAGTGTCTCACTTCCTTCGGGTTTAGGCTTTCCGATGGACCCCTTCGTGAGGGGCTCGTGTTTTATTATGGGCTGGAATTCCCGACTTGGATCCGAGTCCATCCTCCACATCTCATCGTTCATCGTCAGATCTGAAGCCTTCCTTCAGATTACCCTCACCGGATTGTGGCTCAAGACCTTCAAAGTAGAGCCGAAGATGATCAAGGGGCAGCAGACAGAGTGCGGAGGGGCTGTTATAAGCAAAAATGCTAACGCTCCATGGCCCGAGAGCTCTTTTCAAGAGGTGTTCGGTTTATGGCAACAAGAGTAGTTTTACATCACCGCTCCCAGGGGCACCAAATGGGTGGCGCCACCTGCCTGCCGCCAGGGTCCTCCACAGCGGCTGGTGTCATGTGTCAACAAAGGGCTCGACTGGGGGCCGTCCAAGGATGTTAATCTGCTGCAGGGCCGTATTCGAGACCTCCAAGAGAGAGAGAGAGAGAGAGAGAGAGAGAGAGAGAGAGAGAGAGAGAGAGAGAGAGTCATCCGGTGATGGCGGCATGCCGATACGCACCTTCGCGTCGCAAACGCCGCCTCCACTGTGGGAATTTAATCTGGAGGGACCACAAGCTCTCCAACACTTCATGGGCGCGACGCCCGTGGAGATGTATAAATTGTTCTTCGGATAACAAGAGATGTGTCCGGACTTGACCGAGGACGCAGGTCTGAGCTGCAATCACCCGGATACTCTAGTAAGTAGTCATGTGCCCGGACACGCTATCCGTACATTTATCATAAACTTGCCCTTTAAAGAGCTGTCCCTTGAACAGGAGTGGATAGCGAAAGCAAAACTAATAAGGTGTCCGGCCCCCCTCCCTGAGACCATGCCGGATCCTGTGTTAACCAAGATGCTGGAGGCTGCTCCTTTGGAAGAGGGCAAAGGGGGGAACAGGGAAACTACTGCCTCCGCAAAGGAGGCTTTCAAGAAAGGGGGGATCGAGTATCCCTCCCTCCAGGGGGAGAAGAGGACCGCTTCTGAAGATCCAGAGGCCAAGGCCTCAAAACGGGGGAAGAAATCTTCACTAGAGGGTCCTGCGCCAGAAGAAACCCCGGTCGCACTATTTCCCCAAGGGAATCAGCCCTCCAGCGAGCCGTAAGTAGAAGGGGGAGTTTTGTAATAAGGACATCCCTATTTTATTTCTGAACATAACGAAGTTTTACCTTGTAGTTCGGATCTCAGCCCTTCTCGTGAGCTCATCTTGAGGATCTTCGTCCGGAGATGATGGAGAGCTAAACACCTCCATCTGCCGCACCGTTCTGCGGGGTGGGCGATGCTAAGGTGTAAATCACGGAGGTTTCCACGAGTCGGCGGGTCCGGAGGTCCGGCACCAAGCGGTGTCTGATCGGAGGAGTGAAGGATCTGCTTTCGGCGGCGTCTATCTCGAGAAGATCACCGTGCGTTAATGGGTACGGTGATGGAAGGATTTCATCCGCGAGGCGGATTACATGAAGCCGTCGAAGTTCTTGTGACGGGTTTGAGGTACGTAAAATGATATACCTTGACAGTTTTGCATATAGAATGCGCCCTGTATAGATAGTAGCCCCTGAGACTCGGTACATTGTCGAAAGTGACAGTGCGCCGAGGATCATAATCTCAGTTGTAAGATGTCGCCTGTCCTATGTAGGTGGCGGAGCGTCCGGTGGCCAGCCGGACTGATCAATTTGCCGAACTAAAGCGGCAACTTGACGTGGCGGATGTGGAGATCGCGCTTGTCAATAAGCGGCTTGACGAGTCACAAGGTATGCAACGTCTCCGTGGACACCTGGTAAGGGAGCTTGACGCCCACCCCTTACAACATGTATGCTTTATGCAAATGGTGCTGCTGCTATGGAGAACCTTCGGGCGGAGGTAGCCCGAGTCAAGGAGCAAGCCAGAAAAAGTGATGCGGCTACCTTGAGGGTGGCGAAGAGCTAAAAGTCGAATGCTGCTCATTGCCAAGCGGGGAGGAAATGGCGAGATGGTAGGAAGTTGAAGAATGCTACCGACCGCTGCGAGTTTCTTGAAAAAGAACGTCGAGCAGGGCAAGAGGACTTGAAGAAGGCCACTGCCGAAGCCAAGGATGCCCGCTTCGCGTGAGAGCTATAAAGGAGGAGCTACGTCAAGCCGGAGATATCGCGGCTGGAAAGCCCTTTCTGCTGCGGAGGAAATTTACGGATCCTAAGTATGCTCAGTTGGGCCAGCTGTGGGGTGTGGAGGATGCTTATCTGGACTTGGCGGCGAGTGCCGCAGACGCGGTCGCACACTTCCGAGGCCAAAAGGATCTCGGAATGGAAGAGCTTTTTTGGTCGCAGTTCCATAGTCCAGAGCGTCCGCTTCCATTGACCGATCATTTGGCCGAATGGGCTGAGCTGAATAGGTTGTATGGACTTGCCATGAAGGATGTCGTGACTCATTTTTACCTGAGCCGAAGAGTTATTTTAGCTTGGTGCAGCAGTTCCTTGGTGTGGTGCCGCATATTGATGCAATGAAGCGGTCGGCATGCATAGAGGGTGCGCGGATGGCTCTTTCCCGTGTCAAAACATACTGGGCAGAGATGAAGGCCACCGACATTGCATCCCGAGATTGAGATGAAGCAGTAGTGCCGAGCACTATTTTGAGGAAGTCTGCAGGCACTTTCGTTTAATAGAGACGCAGATGCTCGAAGGATATTATGTTCTAATGACATGTATGATTTGTGAAGCGATGTTTCCATATAATATAATGGCTTTTTTATACTTGTGCGTTCAAGTATTGAAATACCTCTGTCGGCCGTTAATGTATCGTGTATATAACTTTGAAGATGGCGTCTTGACTTATTACGCACATAGTGCGGGGTGTTTGAAAAAAAGCTCATTTTCACACTTAATCCAACGTCTTGGTCTGTGAAGGAGGTGATAGCGTAGCAAACTAGGCAACGGACTATAATGCTTTATCACTTTCACTTAGCCATAGGAGTTCGATGGTGGGGCTACTATATAGCCCCTAGGGGCACCGCACTCTCCGAATTGAAGCGCGTATGTGCTCGACCGAAACAGTCCTTCGTTAATGCGGAGAATTCTAAACATTCGGTGGGTCATCGAGTGGTTGACCGATCTCACGCTATATCATGATCGGTTTTGGCTTTCTCTCTTGAGGTGCTCACCAGGCGAACCGGGCACAATCGCAGTTAGATTCTCCCGGTGCGCGTTAGCCGATAAGCGGAGCGTAAAGGCAGCAAAACACGGGGCCGGGCAAACCCAACATTTGACCAAAGACATGATTCGAGCTGATGCATATAAGGCCTAACTCGAGGCGCCGAACATTCCCTAAGGTATTAGGTCTTTATGAAAAGCAGGCGAGAACAATGCCCTAAGCCCCTAGTGTCGAGTGCAGCGCAAAAATTTCTCGACGCTGCCGATGCCAAAACTTGACCTCCTCCTCGGTTATAGCAAGAAACCGGGATGTGTAACAACAAGAGACAGATAAAAAGGTTTATGCACGGGGTCTTAATCGAAAAGAATCCTTGCAACAGTCCTGCTTGCACATCTGCGCCTGTGTCTCTGTTGTGCCGTATCCTGGACGGGTATAGCACGACGTTCATCTGTAAAAGAGAGGAACTTAGTTCGGGAAAAAAAGATCGTACGAAAAATGAATTTTAAAATAAACAGAGCATGATTCAAAAAATGAATAAAATTGAGCTTTATTGTCTCTTATTGTACATGCATGGAGCCCCTTGTAAGGGGGTACGTGGCTAGTAAGCCCCTTGTTTATTTATACCGGAGTCGCCTAACCGTGTCCGGGGTCAGAATGACCTATTTGGGTGCTTTGATCAGCAAAGCCGGATTAGTGTGTGGCTGTCAAGGGAGTCTCACGTTCTTCCGTATTCGAGGAACACTCGAAGTTTCCCTTTAATGTGATGATGCCGCGTGGACCGGACATTTTAAGTGTGAGAGATGCATAATGCGGTATTGCGTTAAAGCGGGCGAAAGCTTCGCGTCCCAATAGTGCTTGATAGCTACTTTTAAATGGGGCAATGTGGAAGACTAACTTTTCGCGACGGAAGTTGTCGGATGAGCCGAACACAACTTCTAGCGGTAGAACCCATACAATGGGCATATGGGCCTGGCATTACTCCTTGAAAGGAAGTGTTGCTATGGTGAATTTTGCTTGGGTCTATCCCCATTCTGCGGATTGTGTCCTGATATAGCAGGTTTAGATCACTACCGCCGTCCATTAGGACTTGTGTAAATTAGAGTCCGTCGATTATAGGATCTAATATCAGGGCAGTCCATCCTGCGTTCCGGATACTTCCGGAGTAATCCTGATGATCAAAGGTGATTGGTTTTGACAACCAATGTCGGGGCTTCACCGGGATAGACCGTGCGGCGCATACTTCAATGGGCGCCGCTCTATTTCTCCCTGTTGTCACTTGAAGTGAGTTTACTGTTTTGACCTCTTGTGGGAAATTCTTTTGTTTTCCGGTGCTCTGCTTGTGGGGTTCGTCATTGTCCTCACTTGGTGTGTCAAGCCCCTTGTGTTCGGCGTTAAGTCGGCCGGATTGCTTGAAGACCCAACAATCTCTGTGGGTTTGGTTTGCAAGCTTCCCGGGAGTACTGTGGATTTGGCATATCTTGTTCAAGATTTTGTTTAGGTTGGATAGCTCGTCGCTGTTGTCCTTAAGGGGCTGTTTTTTATTATTCTCCCGAGAGCTTTTGAATCCGGCGTTGACTGTCGTGCTCTTCGGACTGTTTCCCTTGGTCCGGCGCTGGTCCTTGTTGCGTCGTGGTTTCCCATTTCCATCCCTGACCTCAGATGTACTTGGGTCGCTGGTGCTGCATCTTGCAAGCCAGCTATCCTCTCCCGAGCAAAAGCGGGTCATGAGGCTTGTTAGTGCGGCCATTGTTCTTGGCTTTTCTGGCGAGGTGCACAGTGAGCCATTCGTCCGGACGTTGTGTTTGAAAGCTGCTAAGGCTTCAGCGTCCGGATAGTCGACTATTTGGTTCTTTTTGGTGAGGAACCTGTTCCAGAATTTGCGGGCTGACTCTCTGGGTTGTTGAGTTATGTGACTTAAATCGTCTGCATCCGGAGGGCGGACATAGGTCCCTTGAAATTTTTCCCGACAAGCATCCTCGAGCTCTTCCCAACTTCCAATGGTATTTTCAGGGAGGCTTTTAAGCCAATGCCGGACTGTTATCTTCGCCGGGGACGGATTGTTTATCCAAGTTATCCTGTTCGGATGGTTGCTCGAGGGCATGTTCGTCGTCCACCGGTTCGCCCTGCTCTATGGCTGTATGGGTGCTGTCTTTGTCGAGGCAGGATTTTGAGCGGCGCTTATGTCGCCGTTTTGATTGCTTTTCAAGGGAATTATCCTTCGCAGCGTCCCGTTGTTCCTCGTTATCACTTCCTTTAGGTGTGTCCACCATATATACATCATGAGTTGAGGTGCCCTTCCAGTGCCCTGGAGGCGCTGGTTCTTGGTCGTCTCCGGCATCGTCGTCCATACCATCGATGTCTTCAGAGTTGAAGTCGAGCATGTCGGTTAAATCATCGACAGCGGCTACAAAGTGGGTGGTGGGTGGGCGTTGAATTTCTTCGTCGTCCGTGTCCCAACCTTCCTGACCATAGTCCGGCCAGGGCTCTCCTGATAAAGAGAGAGACTTTAGCGCGTTCAGGAGGTCGCCGAAGGGCGAGTGCTAAAAGATGTCCGCAGCGGTGAACTCCATGATCGGCGCCCAATAGGATTTGATAGGCAGGGGCACGGGAGGTTCGGAGTCCAGAGAGGAGTCCGGCACCTTGGAGTCACGAGCTTCACAAAGGACAGGGTTGGTATTTGGCTCTATATTTGAGAGTAGCAGCCCCGAGGCGATGTCCGACCACCCGTCCTCGTCGGTAGCGGTCGGCTCCGAGCTAAGGGTCGGAGCAGACACTTGTGTGGCCTCCAGGGCACTGTCCGGCAGTAGAGCTAGATCATGCCCATCATGACGGTCTTGGGCGCGCTTGGCTGTGGCTCGAATCCGTCGAAGATCAAGTCTCCGCGGACGTCCACCGTATAGTTCAAACTTCCAAATCGACTGACGGCGAGGCGTAACTTTCAATCTGCTCCACATGGCCAGCGAGTTGGCCCTTGTGCAAAGCCGCCCGAATCTGAAGATCTGTCGGGAGAAAAGTCTCACCGACTGGACGCGTCGTTGTTGATGATCGAAGGAGCCATCGGGCCTAAAGGTGGCGACACGAGGAACTCTCAATGAAAGCACCAATGTCGGTGTCAAACCGGTGGATCTCGGGTAGGGGGTCCCGGCTGTGCGTCTAGGCGGATGGTAACAGGAGACAAGGGACACAATGTTTTTACCTGTGTTGGGCCCTCTCGGTGGAGGTAAAACCCTACTCTGCTTGATTAATATTTATGATATGGGTAGTACAAGAGTAGATCTACCACGAGACCAGAGAGGCTAAACCCTAGAAGCTAGCCTATGGTATGATAGTTGTTCGTCCTACGGACTAAAACCCTCCAGTTTATATAGACACCGGAGAGGGTTAGGGTTACCCAGAGTCGGTTACAATGGTAGGAGATCTACATATCCGTATCGCCAAGCTTGCCTTCCACGCCAAGGAAAGTCCCATCCGGACACGGGACGAAGTCTTCAATCTTGTATCTTCATAGTCCAGGAGTCCGGCCAAAGATGATAGTTCGGCTATTTGGACACCCCCTAGTCCAGGACTCCCTCACTCATCCTCTCCAGATCTAAACAAGATAGGGGTAGTAACACTGTCTTTCTCCCTTCAAAAAACACTGGCTTTCTATCCTCACCGCTGGTTACAGATCCGGACGTATCCCCCTCCGCCGGTGAAGGGGAGGAGGGGCAACATTTAGGCCGTCGTCGACAGCAAGGGAGGAGACCCACTACCGCCGCAAGATGTTATCTCTCGGCGAAGCGCCAAAGACGGAGGTCCTCCGATCCTTAAATGCGTTGCACGTGGGCGGATCCGCCTCCGCCGCCCACCTATCCACATCCCGACGACCTTGGTATATCTTTGTTGAAACCACCTTAGCTCTACTTCCCGACTTGCTACGTCGTTGCATGTGCATCATTTTCTACCTCTCAGCCCCTCTTGATCGGATGGTCCAACGTCACCTATTTTTTCTTCTATTGTTAGAGGTAAAGCTACTTCATGGAGTCGAATCTTGTACTCCCTCTGTCCGAAAATACTTGTCATTGAAATGGATGTATCTAGATGTATTTTAGTTCTAGACACATCCATTTTGATGACAAGTAATTCGAGACGGAGGGAATACTTAATTAAAACAAGAAATAAAGTGGGGTGGGAGAATTTAGTATGTACATCGGACTTGGTGCGAACAGGAAGGAAAGGGGTGAAAGTAATACTGATGGTCATCCAACCGGTCTCTTGGTCTAAAAGGAAATATAGGGGTAATGCTGTACACAGTGGTACGACTAGGACTAGATTTGCTATCCACACATAGGAGTAGGTGGCTAGAGTGAACAAAAATGGGACCAACCCAGATATGTTTCTTGGATGTTTGTTTCTCGGGGCAACAAACTATGAATCACCACTTTATGCCCTTGTTTACGTACATGGTCTTTGTCAGATTGGTGCACCCACTTGTCCCATGCCCTTATACCAAATATTTAGGCTCCTGCCGGAATAAAGGCAGAAAACATAGGTCTTGATGAAAATAGAGGAATAGGAAAGGAATGTAGGTATAAAACTATGGAACAAACAAACGGAGGAAACTCTCAAGAGAGTGTGTTGGATGGACTATGAAATGTACAAATTTGTTTTTTAGAGTAGCATGCTTGGCGGTATGAGATGCTATTTGTTTATTCAATTTGCACAGTGACTACTCTTGTCCTCACCTCATGTACCACACATAGGTTGATTTTTTATTCCATAAACACAGCACAACAACTGTCTAACATGGCGAAGCGCTTGCCTCGGGCTTCCGCCCAAAAAAATAGCAACAAGCGTGGATGTTTCTAATCCTATGGAATCGGTACTATCGGACCAGCTTTCCTATGAAACACTATTCACCTTTCCGTGTTCGAGCGGTTGGAAGGAAAGAATCTGTAGGAATTGTGTTCCTACGAAAATCCTGCACCAAACCTGTGAACCGAACGCAGCCTTAGCTGTTCTTAATCTAATGTCTCTGGTAAAAATGAAGCCATGCCACTGTTATAAGCCCTGACAAGTTTAGCCAAATGTTTTTGCCTATAATTGTTTGAGACTCTGACTGTTTCCTCTGTGCCTTTTTGTGCAAACAGGGATATCCAATTCACCTGGTCGCTGACGTTTTGGTGCACTGCACAAAACTCTTCTTAAAAGAAGTGACTTTTGTGTTGTTTAACTGGAATGTCAGAATGGAACAATTGGTTCATTTTGGTGGAACTGCACAAAGGGAGATCTGTGTTCCAATCCTCATCATCCATATTGGCGCCATAATCTTCCTTTAGGTAAGAATGATATTTAATGCATGTGTTCATCTCTATTTTCCGACTGCTATGAGAAAATAATGTTGTTTTTTACTAGTACACTTGTACTCCCTCACTGACAAAACCAATTCTGAATTAGAAGGCCAATCATGTACTTGGTTTCACCAACTGGTGAGGAGAAAGAGAAACAGAGCATGAAGAGGAAGAAGAAGAAGAATAAACGGTGCCAAGGCGATCTTGCTGAAGCCAGAGGCCTCAGTCAAGTCCATTCAAGGGCTCCGGCAACAACTACCTTACATGTGAGACGATCCTCCAGGGAGCCCTTCCACTTCTGCTGTCTCACTTAATTAATTAGGAGTACTTAAGTACCACTAATTTATTACTGCCTAATTTTCCTGTTGGAGTTAAACAAATCTTTAGTAGGACCCTATGCTGAATCATGTACGTGTGAATGTTTGTCTATGGAGGTGAATCATATGGTGGAGCAGGGAGAGAATATTATTAGTGTCATGACATAATAGTGCTATTGTTTTGCATGTCAATTTATTGTCATTGGTTCTGTAAGTGCATCTAGTGCCACCCCTAGTTGGTTTTGGAGTATTGACGACAAAGTTGGTTGAGGGACTAATGCATTTGTGAGAATTGCAGGATAACGCAGGTAGTGTCCCTCATTGATTCGGTTTACCTACCGGAGATGACCCTAAAATGTATGAAGACATTGAAGACAATGGTGGTATGAGAAGATATTCATATTGAAGACTATGACATGAGAAGACATTATGTGAAGACTTTGGAGCCTTGAAGACTGTGTGGTTTCGTAGTTTCCTTTTCTTCTTTGTTGAGTCATAGGAACCACCGATTGTTAAGTGGGGTCCAAGTGAACTAAGTCGAGTGGTCAAGTGATGCTCAACCCAAATCCTATGTCTTGAGCAAAGACAATGAGAGCAAATCTTATCCAGAGCTGGATGAGTCAGCTTTGCTTGTAGCCCAAGTAAAGTTGCCGCGTGTGTTTGAAATCTGACCGTTGGAGCACGTGTTAGTTCCTTAGTGACCTAGGGTCATTTTGGACAAATCAGGTTGGGTTGCCTAGTGGCTATAAATAGCCCACCCCCTACACAATAAATTGGTGGCTGCTCAGAGTTTGTGCACGGCTTTTGTCGTTTGAGAGCAACCCACCTCGAAGCATTTGAGAGAGAGGGATCCTTGCGAGGACAAAGCCCAAACACCCGAGCCAAAGAGTGTTAGGCATCATGAAGTCTTTACATGCGTGTGACACAAGACTTATTACACTTGAGGACTGTGAATCCTCTAGCCGGTTAGGCATCGCGTTCGAGCATCCAAGAGTCATTGTGGATTGCCGGTGAGCGAAGTCTGTGAAGGTTTGGAAGTCTCCTTGAAGACTTACAGAGTGATTGGGCGAGGACTGGGTGTCCTTAGCTCAAGGGAATAAGGTGAAGACACGGTCTCGAGTTAAATCTCAGCCTCCCTAACCGGACGTCATAGGTTGTCACAAACAACTTGAACTGGTCCAACAAATCCTGTGTCTTCAACAAGCAACTGGTTCTATCCCTTCCAACGTTACTTAAGTTTGTCTTCATGAAGTCAGTGCCTATCTGTTTATCTGTTTGACTTCATTGCTTGACTACTATTGTTGATTGGCTTCATACTATCTTCCATCGTGATCCTTACTGCCTAACTGCTATTAGTCCTGTACTTTCATATCATTACATACTTGACTATGGCTTGTTTAGGTTAGTTTATCTTCTGCTGCATATCAATTAGGTTGTTTCAGTTGGTTGTCTTTGAAACTTCCAAGTTTTGAAGACTTTCACAAAAATCGCCTATTCACCCCCCCTCTAGTCGATACTAGCACTTTCAATTGGTATCAAAGCAAGGTACTCCCTTGTTCTGTGTGATTCGGTTAACCACCTGGAGTTTCAGCTATGTTGACTGCAGGGATAATCAAAGTCTCCGCTGCTTGCCCCGTGTTCGATGGAACTGAATATCCCTACTGGAAGAATAAGATGCGCATGGATCTTGAAGCCATTGATATCGACCTCTGGTATGTCGTCAAGAATGGCGTTCCCAAAATTGGTGAAGGTGTCACCCCCACTAATGTCAAGAAGTTCATTCAATTTGGACTCTCTGCGAAGAACATCATCGTGGTCATCGACCAAAGGACAAGTATGGTCATGTGAGTGCTCTGGAAACGTCGAAGCTAGTCTGGGACTGGCTATCCAAGGTCAATGAAGGCGTTTCAACCCAGAGAGATCAAAGAATCAGTGTTCTCCGCAACCTCTTCAACCGCTTCAAGAGAAACGATAATGAGAATGTCCAGCTCACGTTTGATCGCCTCACTGATATCACAAATGAACTTCAAGCTCTTGGCGCAACTGAAATTACCAAGCATGAAATCGTCAAGACACCGCTGAGATCACTTGACAGCTCCTTTGACACCCTTGCCCTCATGATACAAGAACGTCCTGACTTTAAGACACTCGATCCGTCTGATATACTTGAGAGGCTCAACACACATGTGTTCCAGCTATCTGAGAAAAGAGATATCTATGGTCCAAGTTATGGCGAACTCATGCTTTGAAGGCAAAAGTTGTTTCCTCATCGAAGAAGAATCATTGCAGATTCGAAGATCCCGAAGACATTGGAAGGAACTTGCTATGCTTGTGAAGAAGTTCCAGAAATTCACAAAGAAGAAAGGCTTCAGAAAGTCTTCACGATCTAGCTCAAGGAATGATGAAGCTTCCACACATGATCACAAGAAGAGAACCTGCCACAAGTGCAAGAAACCTGGTCACTACATATCTGAGTGTCCACAGTGGGACAATGAGAAGAAGAAGAAGAAAAGCAAGGAATATGATTCTTATGACAAGAATAAGAAGAAATCCTGAAAGTCTAAGTCTTCTTCCAAGTCTTCATCATACAAGAAGAGCTCATCTGGCAAGGCTCGTGCTTTTGTTGGCAAGGAAATGGATTCAGAGGAGGAGTCTGCTTCGGAGGAGGCAGAGGTGGAGTCTGACCCTGGCGTTGCAAGTCTGGCTCTAGCCACTGCCTATGTTGCCAAGTCCATCTTCAACACTGAAGATAATGACTTCCACACCAACGCTGAAGATAATGACGAAGACGATCCTACTCCCACCTACTGCTTCATGGCACGTGGTGCCAAGGTAAAATCACGCGATGCTTACTTTCAAACTTCAAGTGAAGATGACTCTGATTGTGAATCCAAACCCAGCTACAAAACACTTGCTAAAATTGCAACTGAACAACAAAAGGCTATGGAACATACTCAAAAACTGTTAGACAAAAGCGATGACTGTTGGACGCTGAAATGACACGTTCACGATCCTTAGTTGATGACATAAAAATCTTCATACTAAGTACCAAGAACTTGAAGGTCGTCATGAATCGCTCTCAACTACTTATGAAAGGCTCTCCTATGATTATCTTCAAAGGAAACAAGAGCTTGAGAAATTGAGAGCGACTCATGAAGATCTTCAAAAGGTGAATGAGTCACTTCGCGCCCAACAGATCAGTTCCGCGCAGGAAGGATTTGAACCACCATGTATAAAATGCATTGAGCATGATAACGCTACATCTGTTGTTGAATGTTCCACTGCTGCTAATGTTTCATTGTCTTCACCTACTGATGTGGTCACTAACCCCTCTGCGGAGGATACCACTCGCTTATTGTTGATGAAAATGCTATGTTGAAGACATTGCTTGAAACAGGATGTACAAAAGTTTGAAGGGACATCGGACTCTGCGATGTCCTCAAAAGCAGATTCTCGAACCGAAACCCTAGGAAAGAGGGTGTTGGGTTGAAAGGAAAATGAACGTTGATGGTTCGTCTTTGGAAGCTTGAGCGGTACCCCAAAACCACATGGGTTCTTTGCAAAGGAACCTTCAAGAGATCCATCTACCTTATCCGGCTTTACCGTGCTAATCCTATTATCATTGATGAATCCTTTGATGCAAACTATAAGCTGTTCAAAAATCGAATGGTGAAGTGTTTGCGGTACATTGGTACTAATCTGCAGGAATGGACCACCTATGAAGAAGATCTGGGTACCTAAGCGGTACATTGAGAATCTTCCTGTGAATGTCGTCATGACACCACCTAGGAAGAAGACAAACCCCAGACCTATAGCTTCATGTGGCCCAAAGGCTTCATACAGATACAAGACTCACATGAGTCACCCTAACGCCAATGTTTTGCAGGGAAATCATACTCAGACTTATGAATATGAGCGTGTATCTTCGAACCGCTATGTTCATAGGACTAAGAACTTTTCTGCTTATATATATGAGTATCATTCATCTCCTGCAAGGCTATTTGCTATGGCTCCAAAGCCAAAATTCTCAGATGCTGCACTTAGACTCATTGCTTCTAAGCCCCCACTGAAAATGTGGGTGGCAAAGAAGAACTAACTCTCTTTTGCAGAAAATGGTCTCCAGCCAGCAATCAATGGCGTCCGATACTATTGCTGGGGACCTAAAACTCACTAAGGACGCACAATGAAATGTCATTCTATATACTTCATATGAATTTCTTATCAGTCATACTATGTCCTAACTTTGATATAAGCTGTGAATGTCCCTATATGTATCAAATGCATATGCTTCACAACACTTGTGTGAAGCCTATCCTCCTAACTGCACTGTAGGGTACATCACCAAAAGCTTCAGAATGGATTATGGACAGTGGATGCACAAATCATATGACTGGTGATCGAAGTCTTCTCATGGACTCAACCTTACGTCCATCCGACAAGAGTCACATCACATATCTTGACCTTTGGTAAAAGCAAAGTATTGGGTCTAGGTAGAGTTGCAATCTCAAAGGATCAACACATGGATAAAGTGATGCTTGTTGAATCCCTTGGTTTTAAATTAATGTCTGTCTCAATGCTTTGTGACTTGAACATGATTGTGATATTTGGCAAATATCGTTGCCTTGTACTAATGGAATCTGACAAATCTCTAGTCTTTGAAGGGTATCAAAAAGATGATCTGTACATGGTAGATTTCTCAGCAGGACCACAACTTGCCATATGTCTTCTCACAAAAGCTTCAGAATGCTGGCTCTGGCATCGAAGGCTGGGACATGCTGTCATGAGGAACTTACACTCACTCGTCAAGAAGAAGCATGTCATTGGCATCGAAGATGTCAAGTTCAAGAAGGATCATCTGTGTGGTGCCTGTGAAGCTGGAAAGATGACAAGGGCAAAGCACCCCTCGAAGACAATCATGACAACATCTCAACCCTTCGAGCTGTTACACATGGACTTATTTGGACCTACTCACTACTCCACCCTCACAACAAGCGCTTTGTCTCTATGGTTTCGTCATTGTTGATGACTACTCAAGATACACATGGGTTCATATAATTCTGTACAAGACTGAAGTGCAAGATGTCTTCAGACGCTTTGCAAATCGAGCAATGAACAATTATGGTGTGAAGATCAAGCACATCGAAGTGACAATGGCAATCAATTCAAGAACACTAGACTTGATCAGATCTGGATACAATGGGAATCACTCATGAGTTCTCTGCTCCGTACACACCTCAGCAAAACGGCATTGTTGAGCGCAAAAACAGAACCCTCATTGAGATGGCTCGAACAATGCTAGATGAGTACAAGACACCAAGAAAGTTCTGGCCTGAAGCTATTGATACAACATGTCACATCATCAACCGTGTATACATTCATAAGCTTCTGAACAAAACATCATATGAGCTGCTTACTGGCAAGAAGCCAAACGTTAGTTACTTCAGAGTATTTGGAGCAAGATGCTGGATAAAGGATCCCCATCACAAATCAAAATTTGCACCTAAGGCTCATGAAGGCTTCATGCTTGGCTATGGAAAGGATTCACACTCCTACAGAGTCTTCAACCTTTATCTCTACAAAATCGTTGAAACTGTGGATGTGAAATTTGATGAAACCAATGGTTCACAGAGAGAGATTTTGCCAAGTACACTGGATGAAGCTCCTTCAAACGAGGCAATCAAGTTGATGGGAACTGGTGAAATCATGCCCTCTGAAGCACAGCCTGAAGAGGAACTTATCATCTCTGCACCAAATCAACCTGAAGACAATGCTCAGTCCGAAGACAATCCTCCCAATGATGACAATGGTCGGCCAGAGCAAAATCTTCGTCCTGTTCATCCACGTGTTGCAAATGAAGTTCAAATAGAGAAGATAATTGACAGCATCAATGCACCTGGTCCGCTCACTCGATCAAGAGCAACACAGCTAGAAAACTTCTGTGGGCACTTTTCATTTGTGTCAATATCAGAACCCAAGAAAGTTGCTGAAGCTTTTATGGAACCTGAATGGATTCAAGCCATGCAAGAAGAACTTCAACAGTTCAAACTGAATAATGTCTGGGAACTTCTCAAGCGACCTGATCCTCGCAAGCATAACATTGTTGGAACAAAATGGATATATCGAAACAAGCAAGATGAGCATGGTCAAGTCGTCAGAAACAAAGCACGTCTTGTGGCTCAAGGATACACTCAAGTTGAAGGAATTGACTTGATGAAACATTTGCTCCTGTTGCTAGGCTTGAAGCTATTAGCATCTTGCTAGCCTACGCTAATCATCACAATATCTTGCTATATCAAATGGATGTAAAGAGTGCATTTCTCAATGGCAAGATTGAATAAGAAGTGTATGTCACACAACCACCTGGCTTTGAAGATCCAAAACATCCTGATATGGTGTACAAGCTAAACAAGGCACTGTATGGCCTCAAACAAGCCCCTCGTGCCTGGTATGATACAATCAAGGACTTCCTGAAGAGCAAAGGCTTCAAACCCGGATCCCTCGATCCCACTCTTTTCACGAAGACATATGATGGTGAACTGTTTGTGTGCCAAATATATGTGGATGACATAATCTTTGGCTGCACCAACCAGAAGTACAGTGATTAGTTTGGGTACATGAGGCAAGAGCAATATCAAATGTCCATGATGGGTGAGCTGAAGTTCTTCCTTGGTCTTCAAATTAAATCGCGGAGGAATGGCATCTCCATATCTCAAGAGAAATACCTCAAAGATTGCTGAAGAAGTTTGGAATGGAAGGCGCAAAGGCTACATGACGCCAATGCCGACCAAACACCATCTTGGTCCCGACGACAATGGTAAAGAGTTCGATCAAAAGGTATACCACTCCATGATTGGTTCTTTGCTTTATTTATGTGCATCTAGGCGGATATTATACTTAGTGTTTGCATGTGTGCTCGATACCAAGCGGCACCAAAGGAATCGCATCACTTAGGCGTGAAGCGAATTCTTAGATATTTGGCTTACACCCCAACACTCGGATTATGGTATCCCAAGGGCTCAAGATTCGATTTGGTTGGATTCTCGGATCTTGATTATCTTTGGTGACAAGGTGGATCGCAAGTCTACATCGGCACATGTCATTTTCTTGGTCGATCACTTGTCTGTTGGTCTTGAAGAAGCGTAACTGTATCACTCTCAAGCTGCTGAATCTGAATACATTGCTGCTGGATCCTGTTGTGCTCAGCTTCTATGGATGAAGCAAACTCTCAAGGACTATGGCAACAACCTGAAACAAGTACCTCTCTTCTGTGACAACGAGAGTGCCATCAAAATAGCTAACAATCCAGTCCAACACTCGAAGACATAGCACATTGAAATTCGTCATCACTTTCTCAGAGATCATGTTATGAAGAAAGATATCGATATCATTCACGTCTGAAGAGCAACTGGCAGATATCTTCACAAAGCCCTTGGATGAGAAAAGGTTTTGCAAGTTACGGTGTGAGCTAAATATCTTAGAATCCTCTAATGTTCTGTGATCAGGCACACATCCTAACACTTATGCATGTTGATGACTTAGATGTGCAACACACAAAGTAAGGTATATATTCAATCAATGAAGATTTACACTCTGAGTGTGAACATATTAACATGGAATTTGACTTCGGAGCGCCACAATAATTGTGCGCCGTGTCTGGGTCTAATACTTCCTATACGGTGGGTAACGCCACCACCAACTTTTCTTGTTTGAAGTGTTTCACTCAAGGCGTTATATTGCAATAACTTCGCATTTGGTTTGTCTTTAGTTTCAATTTGTCTTCACGACTTTCTGCACTATGATGATTTGATTGCTTTCTGATATATATATACTAGTGTTCTGTCCTCTACAGCATTCACTTATAGCTATGTCTTCAAGATTGGATCTTTTGAACTAAGTGAATGTGATCGGACCCTAACCTCTCTATGCTTCCTATCTCCAAATCTATCTATCCAAATCATATGCATTCTATTGAAACTGTCGAATGTCTTCTCTGCATCCTAGTCAGCAGAAGGCAAGGAGACAAACATTAAATCTGTTTTTTAATGGCTTATCTTTACTGTTGAAATCCGGAGAAGCCGGAACAACTCTCCGACATGCCTGGTGGGCCTAGGAACGTGGGACAACCCTGAGTGTGTTGCATGCTTGCCACGTGCCCCTCAGATGTGAACCGCTAGGGGCACTAGCATAATTGTGCTGTGTCTCTCACCTACTTATAAATACCTGTCCCCCTGCGGTAAAGAAATACTTCTTCCACCTCTCCACCTCCGTCAAAACCCTAGCGCCACCGCTAGCTCGCGACGATGCCGGCGACGAAGCGCTTAGCTGCTGCGACTTCTCCGACGCCGTCCTCACGCCGGCCACGGACATCGTCCTCTCCGCCGTCGCCGTAGGTGTCCTCCGTCGCCAAGTTAGGGCATGGTGGGCTGAACTGCTTGGTCTCCTCTTCCTCCATCTAGCAGTTCTTCGTGCGGTAATTATAACTCTATTTTTACCACCTTTTTGATCTTCAAGATTCATCCTGTTTACCGAAAGTAGTTTCTGTCTATTCAAAGCTAGATCTATTCCGTCTGCATCTCATACTGCTTAGTAGATTCACTTAGACTTCTTCTAGTTTTATTCCTCACTTGTACTTATTCACGGATTGGTACAAATCTGGAACCAACTCACCTATATAAGTGAATGTCTTCACAACATGGGGTCAATGTCTTCAAACTGATTTATCTTCAAAATCTTCTGAGAATGCATATGACCTCTTCCCCTTCCCTCGCATCTCTAATGCTGTCACAGGTACATGTCCGTGGGAGAATCCCTTGGTTCTCATAGTCTGCATTCGTTTGCAGAATACTTACAGCATCACATAAATTCTCCTGAAGCCAGTTCCCACTTGACCAGCAAGCGCAAATCTCTGAAGCCTCTGAACGTATTGAAGCCTTTCAGCTTGAAGTTCATGGCTGTAGAAAAATCAGCAAGGAAGGGTGGCAGATAGCACAGAGAAGGTACATCTAAAGATCTGCCTGATGATTTAGCAGAAATGTACAAGACAGATCCAGAAGAAAATTATCATCAGAGAAAGACGCGAATCCAATGGATTCGATGCTATTGGGATGAGGAGTGGTTCAAGTATAAGTTTGTCACAAAGTAATATGCAAAGAAGCATGCCATCAAGAGACCTTGGGGCGATATCCTCTATCAAGGCCTTCAACCCAAGAGCCGAGCTGAAGCCATTGAACAAGGCTTCTATCCATGCATGGTCCGTGGGCCACAGCCTGCGAACGCAGATCCCACTTCACTACTCTGGTGTCGTGACGATTCGCTCTTCAAGCGCAACTATCAGTTTGATGTGGCTTCGGCCAAGAAGAATAAGAAGGCCTTGGGTTTGGACTTCAACCAAGGTCCCTCTGCTCCCCGTGCTGATGGCTCCCGTGAAGAAAATCCCAATGTCATTGGCCCCTACGCCAACCTTGACGGCCTCATCACGTACATCATGGTCCAAGGCGCCAGAGTAGATCATTCTGACAATGGTGCTGACTCTGATGAAGCCCCTGCTCCTCCTCCAAAGCCGCAGAAGCAAAAGAAGTCTAAGCCTTCAACCTCAGCTGCACCTCTGAAGACTTTGCGTGCGAAGCCAGCAGCATTGCACCTCCACGAAGCGAGTGTGCAATCGAAGATCATCCGTGTCTCGAGAAGAATGGAGAAGAAGAAGCGACTTGTTAGACCATCGATCAAAGAGCCTTGACTCTGCCGCAATTCTGCGTGAAGAACCCATTGATCTATCTAGTGATGAAGATCTTGCCGATGATGCTCTTGAGAAGGCGATAAAGAGCAAAGAAGAAGCGAAATCTTGACAACTGCCTCTATTTGATGTGGCCATTATTCACAATTTCATTGATGAATGGTTCGACACCCCAACGTCGACTTTGAAGACTTCTGACTCCCAATTGGCACGAGTGTAAGCCTTCAATGGCGCCATTGCTTACGAGCTAGCTCTCGCTCGGCATAGTCGAGCTCAAGAACAAGATTGACTTTGAGAAGGCTCAATTCAAGAAGCATGTGGCCAAGCTAAGTGTTCAAGACGTCCGCAACTTCAAGGTCATGCTGAATGAGCTTAAAGAAGCTTTTCTGAAGAAACGCCAAGAAGCTGAGGGCTCTCGAGAATGCATGAAGCTTTTGGCTAATAAGTGTGTGCTTGCCTACAATGAGGCTGAGAAGCGCAAGTCACTTGGTCGTCCTGGCATTGGTCCCAGGATGGCTGCAAAGAGGAAGAACAAGCGCCCTGCTGATCAGCCTGAACCTTCAAGCCAAGAAGCCCCTCGCATTATCTTCCCTAGCAGCATGACTGGCTCGAAGCCAAAGGTCACCACCACAACTTTAGAACAGAAGAAGACAAGGGCTGCCGAGGTGATGCAAGAAAGAGAAAGAATCTTTGAAGCTTCGATGCGCTCCCTCAAGAAGAAGCGCAAGACCAAGAAGACTAGGGCTGCTTCCACAGAGCCCTTAGTCGTTGAACCCATTTCCGTGGTTCGCATACGTATGCATTCATCAAGAAAGAAGAATGGTTGTCCATGAGCCTACTACCACAGAGGCTCATGAAGTGAAAGATATTCAGCAATGAACACACGCTGCTTTGAAGACATTGGTCAAGATGACAATGTAAATGATGATGAAGTTCTTCCTCAGATTGAACATCAAGTGGTATCATCGCCTGTTCGTACGAACATCAAACTCATCAGCATTGGTCGTCCATTGACGCCAATCGCTCAAGATGCTTCATGGGCTGATCACCCACAACAACACCAAGACTCCCCCAGTACTCCCCAACAACACCAACAAGCTACTCCCCCAGTGCAAGAAGAGGATGAAGACTTTCAGGCTCACCCAACTCCATCTCCCAACTTGAATCCAGCACTTCGCAGGCTTCACAGAGGACAAAGGCCTGAAGTCCCTCTGTCGAGCGTTCCAGAAGGAGAAGTGCAATGTTCACCTGTTGCACGCCAAGTATTTTCTGAACCAGCTCCAACAGTGAACGTCTCCATGTCGAAGCACATCTTCTTTGAAGACATTCCGCTACATCGGTAGAAGAAAATGAAGAAGAAGTACGTGTCCCCACACCCCCAGCAATTGAAGAAGAAGCAGTTCATGATCTGAACATGCCTGTGCCCAACCCTCCTGCTCGTCAAGAGGAGGTTGAAAATGTTGAGGCTGCCACCATCAACGCCAATACAACCAGTGACGTAGTCATGGCCGATGCCAATGTGGAGCCTGCACCAACCAGTGTGCCTGAAACCAATGAGGCCACTGTGCCTGAAGCAAATGTGGCCACTGAATCTGAAACCCATGAGGACGTTGCCCTGAAGTCAATGAGAATCTTTTGAAGCTCATGAGGCTACTTTTGGCGCCAATGAGGATGCTGCACCTGAAGCAAATATGAAAACTGCTCCTGAAACACCTGTCGTCCAGCTTGACTCCTCTGATGTTGCCCCTGCTCCTGTTCCGCCACCAAGTCCTCACACTATTGAGCAAGCATACGAACACGGTCAGCTTGTCACTGTCCGATGGCCCGTTCTGGTGCCTCCACCTTCTGCCTCAGGACCCCAATTTGACTATCATGTTGAGCATCGGCCTCAAGTCCAGAAGCCAAAGCCCAGATTGCCACGGTTTCCAGTCGCGCTAACTCCCGGGTCCTTCAATGCAAATGGCTTCAAGAGCCACAATACCTTCTTTAGCGGTGCCAAGAACCCTACTCCAAGCCAAGAATTTCCTCGGATCGGTTCGGAGCTATCGCAGAGAAGCTATTACTCATCGTGCTATATGATCAAGGCGCATTTTCCCCATATGCGCCTTGACCTTTGAAGCTATTCTTTGGATTGCCGTGCTTGGAAGAAGCACTTGACTACTTCGTGATCTTTGGTGCGCTCCACTTTGTGATGACAAGGAACATTGGAATGAAGAGCTATTGCTTCAATTCTATGCCACTCTGCACATTCGTGGCTACTACAGAGACATCAAGACTTGGGTTCTCGAGTGGATGACTAGAAATGTTCATCATGAAGCCAAAGCTATGGATATCATCGAGCTTCTTGGGCTAGACACTCTGGAGAAGCTGTATGAGCCTAAGCATCGGCTACACCGCAAATCTTGTGGAAGCATCTTTCACAAGCCGAACCCAATATGAGCGGATGTTGAGTATGATGAAGCCTTTGCCATCGACCGAGTATCCCACACATTTCTTTGTTGAAGACCTTGAGTATCTGCCTCGCACCATATATCATATCATCAGGCGAACTCTATGGCCAGTCATGGGACACTCATCAGCGGCCAAGCTTGAAGGAGCTATGAAGACTTTGGTCTTCTCCATTCTCAATGGCATCGGCTTCAACACTCAGGAATTCTTCATACGGCAACTTGCTGCTTCCGGCTCTGACATATTTGGCCTGAAGTTTTATGCTCCATGGGTCATGCGCCTCATCAAGCGACACTCATCTATCAATTATCAGCCCTCTGCTCACAATCACATAATATTTCTGCCCGAGGTTGATATGTCAGTTGATGTTGTATACTCTGACCCTGCCAAGACGCCACTTTGTCTTCAGAACATCGAGCACCAAAGCTTCACTCAGCCTATTGAAGGTGTTCAAGTAGCAACAAGATTCTATCCACTGGCTGGTAACACCCGTCTGCCTCACAGAGCGCCAACTGAAGCCACTGAAAGCACCATTGCGCAAAGGCCTCGGAAGCATTCTCGTGTTCTCAATAACCGAGAGCTTCTTGTGGCTCTTCATCAGAAGCAAGATAATCATCATTTCTGGCTCAAGCGCCAAATGCAAAGCCTCTTGGTGGATGTCAATTGCATTCACAACCTTGCCACCAAGAATGCCTTTGTTGCTCATGAAACTTGTCGAAGATCATGGAAGAGTTTGACTCGCTTTCGGTCAAGGTGATCTTCAAGATGATGGCTTCAATGAAAGATTCGATTCGACTCCACTCCTCCAAGGACTGCTACCTGCGTCGAACTCCATCTCTTGAAGACTCTGAATATTCTTCTTCGCGGCAGCTGATTAATGCGAGTGATCGATGATGAAGATGACGCTACTTCACCACCTCCAACTACTCTGCGCGCGCCGACATCGCACCAAGTTCCTCTGCACGCCAACCAACGACAACAACCCAGCTGCTTCACCTACTCATGGCGAGTAGATGCTCTATGTCTTCAAACCTTTTGGTCATTCTTGACAAAAGGGGAGAAGCGTATGAGTTGATAGTCTTCAAGCGGGTTCATATGGGCGATTGCATTATATTTTGCTACGTGCTTACAACTCTTGCGTTTTGAAACATTTGGTTCTTTGAGTTGTAACACCTAAACTTGATGGTAAATCGCTACTTTTGCTACTTATTTGCTTTACTATGATGCGATGATAAATTCGCATATGCGATGATAACTTCCGCACTTAGATCATTCTGCAGACGTCCATTTTCATTATGCATGTCATATTACTTGCTATATCATTTCATGCATGATGAATTAGCTTCATAAGTTGAAGTGGATCTCCACAAGTACAACCTGCCATGTGCATTTGCAATCCAAAAGCAAATTACTTATATGCACATCTTGTGGGGAGCCCTTGCAACTTATGAAGACAATTCCTATCCTTACAATTTCACATACTTTATCCCGTTGAAAACTTCAACGGTTTGTCATCAATCACGAAATGGGGAGATTGTAAGTGCATCTAGTGCCACCCCTAGTTGGTTTTGGAGTATTGGCGACAAAGTTGGTTGAGGACTAATGCGTTTGTGAGAATTGCAGGATAACGCAGGTAGTGTTCCTCATTGATTCGGTTTACCTACGGAGATGACCCTAAAATGTATGAAGACATTGAAGACAATGGTGGTATGAGAAGATATTCATATTGAAGACTATGACATGAGAAGACATTACGTGAAGACTTTGGGCCTTGAAGGCGTGTGGTTTCGTTGTTTCCTTTTCTTCTTTGTTGAGTCATAGGAACCACCGTCTTTGTTAAGTGGGGTCCAAGTGAACTAAGTCGAGTGGTCAAGTGATGCTCAACCCAAATCCTATGTCTTGGCGAAGACAATGAGAGCAAATCTTATCGAGCTAGATGAGTCGGCTTTGCTTGTAGCCCAAGTAAAGTTGCGCGTGTGTTTGAAATCGACCGTTGGAACACGTGTCGGTTCCTTAGTGACCAGGGTCATTTTGGACAAATCAGGTCGGGTTGCCTAGTGGCTATAAATAGCCCACCCCTACACCATAAATTGGTGGCTGCTCGAGTTTGTGCACGGCTTTTGTCGTTTGAGAGCAACCCACCTCGAAGCATTTGAGAGAGAGAGATCCTTGCGAGGACAAAGCCCAAACACCAAGAGCCAAAGAGTGTTAGGCATCATGAAGTCTTTACATGCGTGTGACACGAAGACTTATTACACTTGAGGACTGTGAATCCTCCGGCCGGTTAGGCGTCGCGTTCTGAGCATCCAAGAGTCATTGTGGATTGTCGGTGAGCGAAGTCTGTGAAGGTTTGGAAGTCTCCTTGAAGACTTACGAGTGATTGGGCGAGGACTGGGTGTCCTTAGCTCAAGGGAATAAGGTGAAGACACGGTCTTCTCGAGTTAAATCTCAGCCTCCCTAACCAGACGTCACAGTTGTCACGACAAGCTGGGAACTGGTCCAACAAATCTGTGTCTTCAACAAGCAACTGGTTCTATCCCTTCCAACCTTACTTAAGTTTGTCTTCATGAAGTCATTGCCTATCTGTTTATCTGTTTGACTTCATTGCTTGACTACTATTGTTGATTGGCTTCATACTATCTTCCATCGTGATCCTTACTGCCTAACTGCTATTAGTCATGTACTTTCATATCATTACATACTTGACTATGGCTTGTTTAGGTTAGTTTATCTTCCGCTGCATATCAATTAGGTTGTTTCAGTTGGTTGTCTTCGAAACTTCCAAGTTTTGAAGACTTTCACAAAAATCGCCTATTCACCCCCCCTCTAGTCGATACTAGCACTTTCAGGTTCAATGAGGCAATGTTTTGCGTATTGTCCATCATGAAATTGATGCTACTGTTTGAGTAATATGCTAATGTCTTCCTATCCTTTCTCACTAAGCTAATGAAGGTTTCACCTTGTTCCTACTTGTGCAAACAGGGATCATGTTGTGCCAATCATACACTTTAGTGGAACTACACAAGACAATACAATGAACTGTATCCCAACCAGTGCTTTAACTCTGCTGGAAGTTCTTAATAATCTTTCAATATAATCTTAGCACTGGTAAACAAGAGAGATTTCAACCATACATTTGAAGTGCACAAAAATATATACTATTGTGTGGTTCCAGTGAGTGCTTTATCATCTCTTATGGGAATACATGAATAAGCTTTTTTTCTCAAGTTGGTACGGGCCTAAGGCGTTCATCCATATTAGTTTGCTGTCATCTCTATTTGTATCGTGCTATTGTCATGAGAAACTCCTTTATCTTTGCACTTTTAAGTTTTGCAACCTATGATAAATGACAATGCTTTGAGTGTTGAGTTGAGCTAATTGGCACTGATTAAATAAACCAATACCTCTCTTTAAGCAAGACTACTATGTTGCTAACTTTACCCATTAAGATAATGAGGGCACTTCTATTTGTTAGTGTATGTTTCATCACCTAGTCCCACTATTACAGTAATCTCACTCTCTCAATATATGTGCCAACAGGGATGCTCGATTTTGGTGGAACTGCACAAAAACTTTGGGTGCTTCATTGCCTTGACAACTTTCATCCTTTTCTATCAGTCGCTAATCTCCGCTTGCTTTCTTCCTTTGCTGTCAGTCGCTTGGCTTATCTCGGCTTCCAGTCAAAGGAAATAGTAATTGATATGCTACCTCACACAGGTTGGTACTGGTCTTTATCCTGATTATTGTGCCTATCATATGTATTGGTAATTTGGTATTGTGCTACTATTTGCCAATTTCATAAAGGAGTAATTTGGAGCCTGAACTCGCAGGCAAATCATTACATCGGGTGATTTCAGTAGAACTGCACAAAATGATCGATGGACGGTACTTATCTGCTGCTATGTACTCCAAAGTTCACTCGAGACAAGCATCGATGTTTACAAGAAGTGCCTATATTCATTCGAGTATCAACGGCGTCGACCAATTGTCAAACTCAAGTATTAGGAGAGTGAGCATAAAAATATTGCTTGGTGCATAGCCCAGAAAACGCAGATCCGATCTTTGGTCCCAAGTTGTGCCTTTTGGTTATCGTCACATATGGTAGCGAACTATATGGCATGGAGTCTAAAGATTCCAGACAAGCTGGTTGGACGATATATTCCTCGGCATAATCGATCGCTTTCCAAGGATGCTCCATTTCAGTTGAACTGCACAAAAAATTTGGGTGGTTCATTTTCTCAACCGCCTCCTTTCTTGTCTGCAATGTAGAATTTTGGCGAGATACATGACGAAGATGAGCCAGTAAACTAGTTGGATGAAAGTAGTGGCCAAGTTGCTCAAACCTCCCTCGGCACAAGGCCACTATTTGAGGATAAACCTACAAGCAAAGTTTAGATTGTCTGTGTTGCCTCTTATGTACTCGAAAGTTTACTCGTACAAGAACTAATTTTAGAAAGAAGTACCTCCGATTGAACACCATTTACCAGTCTGTACCCTAGGTAATTAAAGTTCGTCCATGGATCATATTGGCTGTGATCTCAATCATTTGGATGCATAAACATACTGAACATGTGTATATCTGAATCTTTTTTGTGAATTATGTATGAATATTATCGTGTGATCTATCAACCATTTGGATGCATATATATGTTGAGCTTGTGTATATATGAATCTTTTGAGTTGTTGATAGTGAATGTTGGCTATGAATATGAACGTGTCCTGTGAACCTGAGTTTGATATGAATGTTTACCTTTTCTGTTGTATTTGTGTGTGAACTTGTTAGTAAGCATACTGTGGGGTATAAAACGCAGGTCTCTTATAAAAGTAATGCTGTGTCCAATTTACGTTTTCCCTTCTAACCACATTATATATATTTATATTATTACTATTATCGTATATTTTATAGAGACTTATATATACATTATAAAAACATCCCACGTGTTATTAACTTATAAAAGTAAATGTTTAACGGAAAATCCTGGTTGTTTTTGACTCACACGCAAGAAAAATCCTGGTGATTGCGTACAAAAGCTTGCAAAGATTTTAAGGACCAATTTAATAATAATGTGCTCATTTTTATTTTGAGCAATAACTCTCTAATTTCTTAATTATATATATATAAAATGTGCCTCTCCGGTTTATTCTTTGATATTAATTGCTCCTTCTAACATAACTTTATAAATATAACGAGCCCACCTAATACGTGTATTTGAAGGAAGTGCAAATGGGCTGGGATTTCTTAGAAAATATAAATGGGCCTGATTGACGCGAAATTATTTGTTCACCCAGCCCAGCAAATGGACTGTACATTCTAGAAAACATGGGTTAAATATATGCCACATTTTTGCAGGCTAACATGTGGGCCAATAGGTCGAAGCCTACGCAGGGCATTGTCAACTTGGTCAACAAATGATTGTGTCATCCACATCCATTGGATTTATATCCAACGGCCGACATGCACCTTCAATCTCTCGTCTTCTTCCTCCAGCGTCGCCGGGACCGCCTGGTCCGGCCTCCGGTGACTAAGCGGCTCTGCTTAGCATGCATCGCTGCTGCGCTACCCCACCGCCGGCCAGGCTATCCCTCCACCCCTCGACACCTCTTGTTATTCTCCACAGACTACAGCCCCACGCCGCAACAGAACCAGTTATAACCCTTCTCCTCCTCTCAATCTGCGACTCCACTGCCGCGTTTCCCCATCCCCGAGTCGTTCCCGTCCGGGGCCTCGCCGTCGTCCACCGCCTCGCTGTGTTCGGTGCGGCGTGGTCAACAAACGAGAGTCATCGGAAGAGGACTGCACATGGAGAGCTTGATGGCTGGGACCCACGAGGTCCATGGTCGCATGCAAGGAAAGTTCCTCCTTATTAAGCTGAAAAAAATGTTTCCTCCACCTGACAGCTGGGACCCACCGGCTGTATCTTCGCACGGAAGGAAGTGCCTCCTTGTTTTGCGAAAAAAATTATTCATCCCGTTGACAGCTGGGACCCGTCAGATTTAGTGACTGACTTGTGGGCCTACTAAGCGGATGTGTACGCACGGCTTTGTCAACTTAATCAACAAATGATTCTAGCAGATGGACCATTGGATGTTAATCCAACAGCCGTGCTCCTTCTTCAACCTCTGTTCTTGCTCCTGTCTCCCGTGGGCGGCATGCATGATTATCTTTGCGCGCTCCCAAACCGATGAAGTTTCCCTCCTCTCCATCTGCGACTCCATCGCCCGTCTTCCCCATCTCCGGTCGTTCCATCAGGTGCGCCGCACGGTGTGGTCAACGTGGTCAACAACCGAGATTCATCGGAAGATGGTATGACGTGAGAGGTCGGCGGTGGGGACGCACCATGCCCATGGACGCATGCATGCAACGGAATGCGGCGAGGTCAACATGGTCAAGGAACGACTTCCATCGGAAGTATCTTTGTCGTGGAGAGTCTCGGTGGGTCCTGGGCGCAGCAAGTAAGTGCCTCCTTATTACGCGGAAAACAATGATTCCTCCAACTGACAGCAGCGACCCACTGGACGGGCCACCGTATTTTGCGAAAAAAAGTTTGCCCCCTGACTGCTGGGACCCACCTGACGGGCCACCATATTTCGCAAAAAAAAAACGTTCCCCCCACTGTCAGCTCGGACCCACCGAAAGTGCCTCCTTATTACTCACAAAAAAATGAATACTCCCCCTGCTAGCTGGGACCCACCTTGGTGGGAGGCTGACTTGTTGACCTACTAAGTTGACGGGGACGAAGGGCTTTGTCAACTTAGTCAATATGAACGATTCTAGCTCCAGTGACTGTATGATGTCCATCCAACGGCCGTAGTGCTTCTTCAACCTCTGGTCTTCTTGCTCCAGCCGCCCAAAACAAGCGCCGGTCGTGCCTCATGCTCCTGCCTCCCGTGGCGGTTTGTCTTTGCATGAGGCCTCACCGCCTTACTATTCCCACACTGGCCAGGCCAAGGGCGGCGGCAGCCTCACACCGCAGCCGAACCAGTGAACCCTCGTACTCCTCTCCGTGTGGGCTTCCACTGCCGCGTCTTCCTCGGCTCGGCGTCATCCCATTCCTAGGCCTCGCCGTGGTGCTCTCCACGCGGCGTGGTCAACGTGGTCAAGGAACAACTTTCATCGGAAGAGTACTGTATGTGGAGAGGCTGACAGCTGGGTCCATGGCCACAGCCCAGTTTTTTTGTGAGCTACAAATCTTTCAAGACGAGGAGAGCTTTCATTCGGCTGGCCGAGAAAATGGCCCATCAGTAATGGGAAATGGGTTGTACATTTTTAAAAGACATCAAACCGGCAATTAGTTTCAAATATTTTTTTTTCATTTTGAGATTTTAAATTACATTAATTTTTATGCTTGGAGAATTTGTTGGATTTTATATTGATATGCATTTATTTTTAAAATCAGTTTGAATGTGAGTCGAAAATTCGGGATTAAAAACAGTTCGGACCGCACCGAAATATGCAAAATTTCGTATAATTTTTTAACCGTGGCCACAATATGGGCTGTAATGCTAACAAAAAGAATATTGGCTCCGAAAAAAACCTTAAGAATTAGCAAATGGGCTGTAAATTATTAGAAATAATGGCAGATGGGCTGTATGCTATTTTCCACAGATTTGAGGATTTCCTAAAAAAGGTTGGCCTTTAGCAAAGGATCGTTGGATGGCCATCCAACGGCCGCCGTGCTTCTTCAATCTCTGCTCTTCCTGCTCCAGCCGCTCAAACAAGCGCCAGCGAGACTGCCTGCTCCCTCCTTCCCACGTCCGGCTCTGCTGCCACGCAGGCCTCACCGCCCCACCATACTCCCATCGTTGGCCTAGCCATCCCTCTACCCACCCACACCTGTTGTTATTCTACGGCGACGGCAGACGAACCAGTAAACCCTCGTACAGTCGTACTCCCCTCCACGTGGGAAACAACTGCCGAGTCTTCCCCGCCTCTGTGTCGTTCCATTCCTAGGCCTCGCCGTCGTCCACCGCCCTAGTGCTCTCGGCGCGGCCTGGTCAACATGGTCAACGACCGACATGCATCTGAAGTGGACTGTACGTCGAGAGGCTGACAGCTGGGTCCACGGCCACACGCAAGGAAATGCCTCCTTATTACGCGCAAAATAATGATTCCTCTACTGACATCAGGGACCCACCGAAAGGGCCTCTGTATTTCGCGAAAAAAACGTTACCACCGCTGACAGCTCGGACCCACCAGCTATATCTTCGCATGCAAGGAAGTGCGTCCTTATTACGCACAAAAAAATGAATACTCCGCCTGTTAGCTAGGACCCAGTATAGTGGCAGGCTAACTTATGGGCCTACTAAGTTGACGGGGACGGAGGGCTTTGTCAACTTAGTCAATATGCATGATTCTAGCTCCAGTGACCGTATGATGTCCATCCAACGGCCGTAGTGCTTCTTCAACCTCTGGTCTTCTTGCTCCAGCCGCCCAAACCAGCGTTGGTCGTGCCTCGTGCTCCTGCCTCCCGTGGCCGGCTGTGATGCGGCGGAGGCCTCACCGCCCCTACTACTCCCACCGCTGGCCAGGCCATCCCTCTAATCACCCACACCCCCTGTTATTTTGCGGTGATGGCAGCCTCACACCGCAGCGAACCAGTGAACCCCCGTACTCCTCTACGCGTGGGCATCCACTGCCGCGTGTTCCCCGGCTCCGCGTCGTCCCCTTCCTAGGCCTCCTCGTCGTCCACCGCCCTGGTGCTATCGGCGCGGCATGGTCAACGTGGTCAAGGAGCGGCTTCCATCGGACGTGGGTCAGACGTGGAGAGGCCGATGACTTGGTCCACGGCCGCAGCAAGGAAGTGCCTCCTTATTACATGCAAAATAATTATTCCTCCACCTGACAACGGGGACCCACCGGACGGGCCACCGTATTTCGTGAAAAAATGATTCACCCCCCTGACTGCTGGGACCCACCAGCTACATTTCTGCACGCAAGGAAGTGCGTTCGGGCAAAAAAAATGATTCGCCCCCTGACAGCTGGGACCCACCAGCTACATCTTCGCACGCAAGGAAGTGCGTTCGAGCAAAAAAATGATTCGCCCCCCTGACTGCTGGGACCCACCAGCTACATCTTCGCACGCAAGGAAGTGCCTGATAGTCGGGACCCACCTGGTCGAAGCGTACGTAGCGTTGTCATTCTGGTCGCGAATGTGTACGTACATATATACTGGTCGATGTAGAGGCGCGCATGTGTCGTAGTAGAGGCGCGTACATGTCGTAGTAGAGGCGCGCACGTAGCATGTACACGTCGGTACAGCAGCAAGAGTGCAAGAAAGAAAATACGGCCACATACGTACATACGGGCAGGGTCTCGAACGCCTACTCGCGCATAGGTACGGCCAGGGCTCGTGTACATGGCTGGGTCGGGACGGAGAAACAGCGTCGTCGTCGTGTTCATGGGAGGCAAAGGAATGCGTCATGTTCATCAGGAGGCAACGGAACGCATGGGAGCCAACTGGTTGGGTCGGAACGGAATGCGTGATCGTGTTCATCGGGAAGGCTTGGACGGAACAGGTGATGGAAACGAGGCCTGGCGTACCGCACAACGGAGGAAACGGACCTCCTACGTTCGGAACGGGGTCCTGTTGATCGGGAGGGGTGTGGCGTACCGCAAAACAGAGGAAACGGACCTCCTATGGTCGAAACGGGGGTCCAGTTGATCGGAGGGGTGTGGTGTACCGCAAAACGAAGGAAATGGACCTCCTACGATCGAAACGGGGGTCCTATTGATCAGGAGGGGTGTGGCGTACCGCAAAATGGACGAAACGGACCTCCTACGGTCAAAACGGGGGTCCTATTGATCGGGAGGGGTGTGGCGTACCGCAAAACGGGACTCCGCGAGATACTGTTCATCTCCACCGTCGACCTTCTCCAGCCTCCACGGGCTACCATCGATCTCCTCCAGCCTCCACGTGCTCCTGTTCATCTAGCCTCCACCGCACGCTACTCCACCGGCTCCTGTTCAACCACCCCTCCACCTTCTACTGTTCATCTAGCCCTTCACACCATGGGGTCCTGTTCAACCACCCCTCCATGGGCGCCCCTCCATCGTCTACTATTCATCCAGCCCTCCACCACACCACGGGGTCCTGTTCATCCAGAGGCAACGCCACCGCTCACTGTTCATCCAAACCCCGCAGCGCTCACTTGTTCATCAATCGATCGGCTTGATTAGCGGCGAAGCGAAGAATCGCTCGATCGGGTTACATTAATGACCATCGATCGATCGCTCGGGTTCGATGAACGTAACTCGCGGTCTAATCGCTTCGGGTTGATTAGAGCCCAACGCCTCGCTTCGGGTTGATTAGAGCCAATGCTCGCACTTTACTCTGCAGCGTCGTGTGCACGAGAAGCGCGCATCGCTCGGTCCCCGACCTCCCACCATAACCGGGAACTCCTAGAAATTTTCCTCCCCCTCGCTTCTACCACGGTTTTTTTCGTCATGGACGACCCAAAGAATGTCATGCAGCTGCGTCTCCGGCCCGCCCAGACGAAAAGCCCATTTTCATCATGATTTTTGTCATAAGTAGGAGCCCACCACATCTATGATGATACCGGGTTTTGTCACAATTATCGTCATAGAAGTGTCATATGTATGACAGGAAAAAAATTCATTCAGCCTAAAATGTCACGGATGTGTCTTTTTTTTGTAGTGACTGCCGCTAAAGGGCCACCACGTGGCACGTGCCAGCGCCGGGGGCGGGGAGCCCTTTAGTACAGGTTGGTAACACCAACCGGTACTTAAAGGTTTGGGGGTTTTTGGTTTTATTATTTATTTTCCCTTTAATTTTGTGTTTTCCATTTAATTTAGAGATTGTTTTCCATTTATTTTACCTTTCATAAATTATATAATAACTCATCATCATCATCATCATCATATCTTACATTCTTAAGAAGTTGCTCCCCACTTCTACCAATTCTCTCAACATGCACAATGTCCACGTCATCATCATGCCATGTCAGCGTTCAATTTGCAAAGGAAAACCAATCGATCTATCTCGCCACTGACGGCCGTGTTAATCAATCAATTTTCCCTACCTCCTCACAGCCACCCCCATCCCCAACTAATCCACTCCTCCCTTACGGCCACCGCCCCAAGCGTTTACTCTCTTCCACCCCTTGGTCTTTCATCTCTTCCTCCTTTGTCCACCCATGGTTCCTTTTATCTCCCCAAATCAATAAATCTCCACGGGGTCCTTATGATTCTTCTCTTCTTCCGTCTATTTATGCATCTCTCCATTTTGTGTTGTCGTCGACCTAGAGCCACGGCCGTCGGCGCGGACTATCTTGGCCCAAGCCCTCCGCCTTCTTCTTGGTGACTTCTTATTGAACCACGCATGACATCCCCGACGTCCTCCTGCGGCATCACTCGCACTGAGGTGCGGACTCTCCTTCCTCTTATCTTTTCATATATAATGGAATTTATTTTGAGTTAACTTGGTTGGACGTTCGATTCCAAATTAGGATCCACAGGAGCAGGCGCCGCGTAGGTGTAGTTTGGCGGTACCGATGGAGGCTGCGTCGAGCATGCGCAAGTATACTTGATCCCAATCAAGTAGCACCTCCGTCGCCCAAGGCGGGATCGGGAAGATGAGTTCACTCGATCGTTCTTTGTCCGGATCTCGCGTCTGCGCTGTTCCTTTGGAGGCACGGACATCGGTATCTTGTAATGAATAACTAGGATGCATGTGCATTGCGGTTCCTAATGCATGCATATAAGCGTATAGATATGCATGTTCTGTTTTATCCTTTTAGTAATCTCTTCTTGACACTCACGATTGGTTGGTGGCATGGCGTTATGTACAAATGCACAAATTCTAAAATGTATGCATGAATTGCTGCTAGATGTGTGCATATTTTGTGCGTTTCCTTTGAAGGTTGTGTGAAAAAATTGCATTCTGTTAGTTTTTGTGGGGCCTCAATTACACCTTCAAGTTTCAGGCATTTGTGTTGGGCTTGACTACTTATTTTTCAATAAAACACATGCCCACATTTTACCAAGGTAAGCAGTGCAAGCTAATTTCTGTTTGGATGCATCGGCACAATATGGGTCGCAAAATTATTATTATTATTGAAAAGGAGCCAAAAGATTGCCTCATCCATTAATTAAGTAGCATGGAGTCTCTTTATTTCTTGATACGATTGCCACTCCTAATAGACTATAAAATTACATTATCTTCAATTATTGTGAGACAAGTCTCATCGGACTACATGATGCATTCCAATTTCCGAAATAAAAGATGCATTTAATTCACGGTGGAGATACTCAACAATGACTAATATGTCCGATTTCATATAATTGCATTATCGATTCAAAACAAACCTCTATTGTATTCCTTTTCATGGTTTACTATGTTTCACTCCATGGCGCTCCTCATATGCAATGATATAAGTCCCGCGACAACGCGTCGGGTATCGTCTAGTTAACATAAAACTCTTGCATCTCATATCATCACCAACAACAACATCTCAACAACGCGCGGGGTATGGTCATGACCACTATTTTTATCATCATTATGTAATCATCACCAACAGTAGCTTAAAGAAGAAACATTCACTTGTAACAAAAGCAAAGATATCATCGAGTTCAACATGGTCATGAGATTATTATAAGAGTTCATAACTAAGACCACAAAAGCAAATCACTAATAATTAAGTTCAGGACGAAAAACACGGACATGAGACGACAAGTACTAAGAGCAGGAACTAGCTAATCACTCCTGTTGCTCTCTCTCAGGTAAAATGGCATAGAACATGTGCTCCTTATTCATCATATTGGAGCATGCAGATGAACATGTCTCCTAATCGTGGGTTGCGCTTCTGATTGTTGCCCCCTAGTACTTCTCTGCAATCATTCACAATTTTGCTCCAGTCTTTCACTATTAAGCAATCCTCGGTTTTAGAAATCCTGAATGCACTCATGTGCAATGTAGGATGTCTTGGTCGTAAGCTAACCATTGACATGCGACCGTTAGTCGAGATCCACTGAGGCACAACTATCATCGGAGTCCCCGTTGAAGAACATCGTATAGTAACATACTTAGCAATGAAGTTTAGCTTAAAAATAATGTATGCAAAAGATGCACTGAGGACAAATAGTAGAAATCTTACCATCTTTCCTAAATATATGTGACCGTAGTTCAATACGAACACTATTGGTCACACGTTTTGAGTACTAAGATTTGCAAGTACAGGAAAAATAATTTCTCTTCACAGCATCAAGATCCTCAAGCCATGAAACATATTGACTTATCTCCTCGCAGTTTAGTTCAGCCCCGGGACAGTGGACGGTCCTGTCTACCAAGCGCCGGACATGCTTGCTTGAATGGAAATAAGCTGTCAATAGGAATTAGTTGTCAACTATTTTTGAAATAAACAATATCGAAGACATAAATATGGTTGAGGAAATCACATAATGGTAGAATTGGAGGCATCTGCACATCGACCCAGATACCGGTATTACCTTCAATATCATCTTCCGGACGAATATCAAAGGTGGTAACCATATCAAGCTCAAATGCATAAGCCTTGCATAATGCTTGCCATGTTTTGCATTCAAAATGGGTGTAGATGTCTGCATTGTATAATTTTGCATGGAAAGTATAACCATGCTCGGTCTTCAAGTAAACTATCTTTACCTCCATAGTTTTCATAGTACTGAAACCTATCTTATCCAATACAAAAATTCTTGCATGGCACGGGATACGTTAGTAGAATAGTAAAAAATTAAAATTATAAGTTGAAGCAAATGAAGCATATGCTTAATTACGAAAAAATACTTGTCGTTGTGACTTACTGCATTCACTTCGAAGGTCTCATCCAGCTTGATGCTGAAGCGCCTACCATCAACTAGGAAATTTCTGTCGCACATGTCGCGCTTGGATTCACAGTATTCGCACATAACAAAATCATTATTGTCGTTAGACATTTCCTGTGTTCATATATAGTTGAAACATTAATTGGTATAAACACTTACTAGCAGTTCTATTAATTCAACTAGCTAGTTCTGTTAATTCAACTAGTTCTATTAATTCAAGTAAGCACTTACTAAAAATAAACTAGTTCTAAGCTTCTTACTAAAATCTCATATATAGTAAACTTTTAAATATTTTAATTAATTATTAGATCAACTAGTTCTATAGTAAACTTTTAATTAATTATTAGATCATCAGATCTCATATATATACCTACATTTATCTAGCTAATTCATCTAATTCATCTAACATTTAACATTAATATATCTACATACTTTCTATCTAATTCATCTATGACATTAATATCTAACATTTCTATATAATCATCTAACAATCGACATTAATCTAACAAGCATTTATAAAAACTAAAAGTATAAAAAATTAAAAAATAGACAAAAGAATAAGAGTTGTATATGATGTTACGGCGGCGACGGGGACGACGGGGATGTACGGCGACGGGCGCGTGCGATGGGGGCGGCGGACAGGCGGCAGAGGTAACGAGGCAGGCGCGGCTGAGGCGGCGGAGACGGCATGGCGACGGACGACGGGACTGGCGCGAGGCAGCGACGGCGACAGGCGGCGGCGGCAGCGGGGACGACGGGACGGCGGCGGACGATGAAGAAGCAGATGAGAAATGATAACCCACAAGTGTAGGGGATCGCAACAGCTTTCGAGGGTAAAGTATTCAACCCAAATTTATTGATTCAACACAAGGGGAGCCAAAGAATATTCTTAAGTATTAGCAGTTAAGTTGTCAATTCAACCACACCTGAATAACTTAGTATCTGCAGCAAAGTATTTAGTAGCAAATAGTATGATAGTAATGGTAACAGTGGCAAAAGTAAATAAGCGAAGCACAATATGTGAAAAGCTCGTAGGCATTGGATCAGTGATGGATAATTATTTCGGATGCGATTCCTCATGTAATAGCTATAACATAGGGTGACACAGAACTAGCTCCAGTTCATCAATGTAATGTAGGCATGTATTCCGAATATAGTCATACATGCTTATGGAAAAGAACTTGCATGACATCTTTTGTCCTACCCTCATGTGGCAGTGGGGTCCTAGTGGAAACTAAGGGATATTAAGGCCTCCTTTTAATAGAGAACCGGAAGAAAGCATTAACACATAGTGAATACATGAACTCCTCAAACTATGGTCATCACCGAGAAGTATCCCGATTATTGTCACTTCGGGGTTGTCGGATCATAACACATAATAGCTAGGTGACTATAGACTTGCAAGATAGGATCAAGAACTCACATATATTCATGAAAACATAATAGGTTTAGATATGAAATCATGGCACTCGGGCCCTAGTGACAAGCATTAAGCACAGCAAAGTCATAGCAACATCAATCTCAGAACATAGTGGATACTAGGGATCAAACTCTAACAAAACTAACTTGATTACATGGTAAATATCATCCAACCCATCACCGTCCAGCAAGCCTATGATGGAATTACTAACGCACGGCGGTGAGCATCATGAAATTGGTGATGGAGGATGGTTGATGATGACGACCACGACGAATCACCCACTCCGGAGCCCTAAACGGACTCCAGATCAGCCCTCCCGAGAGAGATTAGGGCTTGGCGGCGGCTCCGTATCGTAAAACGCGATGAAACTTTCTCTCTGATTTTTTTCTCCGTGAAACGGAATATATGGAGTTGGAGTTGAGGTTGGTGGAGCATCAGGGGGCCCACGAGACAGGGGGGCATGCCCCCACCCTTGTGGATAGGGTGTGGGCCCCCTGGCCTTGATTCTTTCGCCAGTATTTTTTATACTTTCCAAAAGTTATCTCCTTGGATTTTCAGGTCATTCCGAGAACTTTTGTTTTCTGCACAATAAACAACACCATGGCAGTTCTGCTGAAAACAACGTCAGTCCGGGTTAGTTTCAACTCCCCCAAGCTTAAACCTTTGCTTGTCCTCAAGAAATTCAATTGATAAACTGAAAGTGATAAAGAAAAACCTTTACAAACTCTATTTGCTCTTGATATTGTAAATATGTAAAGCCAGCATTCAACTTTTCAGCAAAGATTATGAACTAACCATACTCATAATAACACTTAGGTCTCACATTTACTCATATCAATGGCATAATCAGCTAGCGAGCAATAATAATAAAACTCGGACGACAACACTTTCTCAAAACAATCATAATATGATATAACAAGATGATATCTCGCTAGCCCTTTCTGAGACCGCAAAACATAAATGCAGAGCACCTTTAAAGATCAAGGACTGACTAAATATTGTAATTCATGGTAAAAGAGATCCAGTCAAGTCATACCCAATGTAAACCAATAGTAATGAATGCAAATGACAGTGTGCTCTCCAGCGGGTGCTTTTTAATAAGAGGATGATGACTCAACATAAAAGTAAATAGATAGGCCCTTTGCAGAGGGAAGCCAGGATTTGTAGAGGTGCCAAAGCTCGATTTTAAAATAGAGAGGAATAACATTTTGAGCGGCATACTTTCACTGTCAACGCAACAACTATGAGATGGCGATATCTTCCATACTACATGCATCATAGGCAGTTCCCAAACAGAATGGTAAAAGTTTATACTCCCTCACCACCAACAAGCATCAATCCATGGCTTGCTCGAAACAACGAGTGCCTCCAACTAACAATAGCCCTGGGGGATTTCGTTTAATTATTTTGATTTGCTTGATCATTTTGATCATGGGATTGGGCATCCCGGTTACCAGCCATTTTCTCGTGAATGAGGAGCGGAGTCCACTCCTCTTGAGAATAACCCACCTAGCATGGAATATACAGGCATCCCTAGTTGATACATGAGATGCTCGAGCATACAAAACATAATTTCATTTGAAGGTTTGGAGTTTGGCACATACAATTTACTTGGAACGGCAGGTAGATACCGCATATAGGAAGGTATGGTGGACTCATATGGAATAACTTTGGGGCTTATGGAGTTTGGATGCACAAGAAGTATTCCCGCTTAGTACAGGTGAAGGCTAGCAAAAGACTGGGAAGTGACCAACTGAGAGAGCGACAACAGTCATGAACATGCATTAAAATTAATTCACACCAAGTACAAGCATGAGTAGGATATAATCCACCATGAACATAAATATCGTGAAGGCTATGTTGATTTGTTTCAACTACATGCGTGAACATGTGCCAAGTCGAGTCACTCAATTCATTTAAAGGAGGATACCATCCCATCATACCACATCACAATCATTTTAATAGCATGTTGGCATGCAAGGTAAACCATTATAGCTCATAGCTAATTAAGCATGGCACAAGCAACTATAATCTCTAAATGTTATTGCAAATATGTTTACTTCATAATAAGCCGAATCAGGAACGTTGAATGATAACCCGCAAGTATACGGGATAGCTGTAGCCTCTTTCGATAAGTAAGAGTGTCGAACCCAACGAGGAGCTAAAGGTAGAACAAATACTCTCTCAAGTCCTATCGGCCACTGATACGACTCGACGCACGCTTGACGTTCGCTTTACCTAGAACAAGTATGAAACTAGAAGTACTTTGTAGGTGTTGTTGGATAGGTTTGCAAGATAATAAAGAATAAGTAAATATAAACTAGGGGCTGCTTAGATAAAGAAGCAATAAAGTAAATATAGCGAGTGTGGAAAAGTGGTGGTAGGAGTTGTGAAATTGTCCCTAAGCAATTGACTACGTTACTAGACCGATAATCACTATTGCAATTCTATTTGAGGGAGAGGCATAAGCTAACATACTTTCTCTACTTGGATCATATGCACTTATGATTGGAACTCTAGCAAGCATCCGCAAATACTAAAGATTCATTAAGGTAAAACCCAACCATAGCATTAAAGTATCAAGTCCCCTTTATTCCATACGCAAACAACCTACTTACTCGGGTCTGTGCTTCTGTCACTCACGCCACCCACCATAAGCAAATCATAAACATATTGCAAACCCTACAACGGGAATCCCTCACGCTTGCGCGACACGGAGGGCACAATAGGACAGCACCAATAATACAACATGCAACTCAAACCAATCATAGCAATTCATCAATCACCGATAGGACAACGAAAATCTACTCATACATCATAGGATGGCAACACATCATTGGAAAATAATATGAAGCATAAAGCACCATGTTCAAGTAGAGGGTACAGCGGGTTGCGGGAGAGTGGACCGCTGAATATGGATGGGGGAAGGTGATGGAGATGTTGGTGAAGATGACGACGGTGTTGGTGAAGATCACGGTGATGATGATGGCCCCCGGCGGTGCCACCAGAAGCAAGGGGGAGTGAGCCCCCCTTCTTCTTCTTCTTCCTTGACCTCCTCCCTAGATGGGAGAAGGGTTTCCCCTCTGGTCCTTGGCTCCCATGGCATGGGAGGGGCGAGAGCCCCTCCGAGATTGGATCTATCTCTCTGTTTCTGCATTCCCAGATTCTACCCCTTCACCGTTTCTTTAATATCCGGAGATCCGTAACTCCGATTGGGGTGAATCTTTCGCCCAGATTTTTCTTGTAAAATTAGCTTTATTGCGGCAAAAGAAGAGCATCAACCGCCTTACGAGGGGCCCTGGAGAGTCGAGGGCGCGCCTGCCTCCCTGGGGAGCGCCCCCTATCTCCTGGCCCCCTCGGGCACCGTCCGCGTTGATTTTACCTCCCAAAAATCATAAATATTCCAAAATAATTCTCCGTCCATTTTTATCCCATTTGGACTCCGTTTGATATGGGTTTTCTGCGAAACATAAAACATGCAACAAACAGGAACTGGCACTAGGCACTGGATCAATATGTTAGTCCCAAAAATAATATAAAAAGTTGCCAAAAGTATATAAAAGTTGAAGAATATTGGCATGGAACAATCAAAAATTATAGATATGATGGAGACGTATCAATGAACTCATCATATTTACAAAAACAAGAGAGGTCGAGTTCATACCGGCTTTCTCATCTCAATCAGTCCATCATATATCATCATTATTGCCTTTCACTTGCACGACAGAACGATGTGTATAATAATAATAGTGCACGTGCATTGGACTAAGCTGGAATCTGCAAGCATTCAATTCAAGAGAGAAGACAAAAGTAATATGGGCTCTAAGTTAAATAAACAGTCATGCATATGGGAGCCACTAAACATTTTCAATATGGTCTTCTACTCTCGACCCCCAAAGGAAAGAAAAGAAAATAAAACTATTTACACGGGAAAGCTTCCAAGAAGAAGGAAGAAGAACGAGAAATCTTTTTGGGTATTCATTTTAATTTCTACTACAAGCATGGAAATTAAACTAACTAATTTTTTTGGTTTTTCTTAAGGTTTATCAAACACACAGGAAGAAAACTAGAAAAAGAAATTAAACTAGCATGGATAATACAATGAAAGAGTATGAGCACCGACATCTAGAATAGTGTGTAAACATGAATGTAAAGTCAGTGAGAAATACGTACTCCCCCAAGCTTAGGCTTTTGGCCTAAGTTGGTTTATTGCCAAGGACCGCGGCTACTCTCCCCGGTGTACTAAGGAGTGAAATCAGGATACCACTGACTGGCGATTTCCTCTGGATCCCGCTGATAAGATGATGGATGATAAGGGTCTAGTGGAGGTTTTGGCTCAGGCTCTAGAGCGGATGCCCACCCTCGATGAGCGTACACCGGTTCCGACAAGACAAGATAGTTAACTGCAGTCAAATCAAACAACAGAGGCGCAGGCAGGATAATAATCTCATTGTGTTTCTTATTAAATCTCAAGTTATACAGGAGCATTTTATCACCATTGTGAACAATAAACTCATGTGCTACCATGCTCTTGTAATCTAAAAGTTAAGGAGGCAATATTGTCTCCTCTTTCTCATGGTGCCTAATAGGTATCTCAAAATGTTTAGCAAGACGTGCAGCATAGATACCTCCAAAGATGGGCCCTTTTGTACGGTTCAGGATCAGCCGTTTAGCAATAACGACACCCATACTAAAACTATTATCACCGAACAAGGCATCGAATTGAATAATAATATCAGGAACACTGAAGTTTCCACTATTTCCACGACCAATTAACCATCGACGAGCAAATAAGGCAAAGTAGCACAAAATAGGAAAGTGTATGCTAGAGATTCTTGCATCGGAACCCTTCTTTGGATCCCCTACAGTAATGGTGTTAACAAAGCCATCCACATCTTTACGATGTGGTTCATCTAATTTTCCCTCGAAGGGTATTCTACATACCGCGCAAAAATTACGTAAAGACATTTCCTTGAATTCATCATATAAATGAAATGATACTAAAGGAGGTGAATTCTTGGGATAGTAATAAAAGTTTTGCATGAAAGTATTGGTGAGTAAGAGATACTGATCGATCCGGTCGTGGAGGAAGTCGGTGAGGCCTGCATTTTCAATCAAGGAATAAAAGTCTTGATAAATCCCGACTTCTCTCAAGAAATTATCACATGACCATTCACACGGCCGTACTTCCGCTACGCGAGGAAGATTATACCTTGCCTTTTCCTTCTCTTTAGCTTGTTTTTCCTGGGAGCCTTGGCTAGAAGAGCCCCTCAAAAATCTCCTTAACATTTTCCGAAAATTTCTGAATCTTTTAGTAACTTCAAAATAAAAGTGAATATAACTAAACAAGATTGGTAGCAACTACTCCTACAAGTGCCTAGAGCCTATATCATGCATTAGAATTACTTGGGACCTCATAAATTTAACACGCAAGCTCAAAAACAGGGTCACCTATGCAGCAAAAACTTGCAATGAATAAAGCACTAGAACGAAAACTAATTGGACCAATGGAGGAGTCACATACCAAGCAACAATCTCCCAAAGCAGTTTTGTGAATGGAGCTTTGAGCAAGGAGATCGAAAATCGCAGCAAAATGAGCTAGAACTCATGCTTGAGCTGGATGGGAATTTTTTTGGAAAGAAGATGGAGTGTGTGGGTGCAGGAATAAGTGGAGGGGGGCCACCGTGGGCCCACGGGACAGGAGGGCGCGCCCAGGGGATATGGGCGCGCCCTCCACCCTCGTGGCCAGGTGCTTGCCCCCCTGCAGTGTTCTCAGTGCCTAAAATCCTCAAATATTCCATAAAAAATCATACTAAATTTGCACGGCATTTGGAGCACTTTTATTTTCGGGATTTTTTTTGCACGGATAAATCAGAAAACAAACAGATAATACTATTTTTGCTTTATCTATTCTAAATAACAGAAAGTAAAAAAGGGGGTACAGAAGGTTGTGCCTTCTAGTTTCATCCATCTCATGATCATCAAAATGAATCCATTAACAAGGTTGATCAAGTCTTGTTAACAAATCATTCCGAATAACATGGAACCGGAGAAACTTTGAATAACACTAAGTTACCTCAGTGGGGATATGAACATCCCCAACAATAAGAATATCATATTTTTTTTCTTGACAGTAGGAAGAGGAAATTCAAAACCTCCAATAATGATAGTTGGAAATTTTCCAATAGAATTGATGTTATGAACTTGAGATTGTTTCCTCGAAAAGTGTATCGTATGCTCATTACCATTAACATGAAAAGTGGCATTGCCTTTGTTGCAATCAATAACAGCCCCTGCAGTATTCAAAAAGGGTCTACCAAGGATAATCGACATACTATCGTCCTCGGGAATATCAAGAATAACAAAGTCCGTTAAGATAGTGACATTCGCAACCACAACAGGCACATCCTCACAAATACCGACAGGTATGGCAGATGATTTATTAGCGATTTGCAAAGATATTTCAGTAGGTGTCAGCTTATTCAATTCAAGTCTACGATATAAAGAGAGAGGCATAACACTAACACTGTCTCCAAGATCACATAAAGCAGTTTTAACATAATTTCTTTTAATGGAGCATGGTATAGTTGGTACCCCTGGATCTCCAAGTTTCTTTGGTATTCCACCCTTAAAGGTGTAATTAGCAAGCATGGTGGAAATTTCAGCTTCCGGTATCTTTCTTTTATTTGTGATGATATCCTTCATATACTTAGCATAAGGATTTAATTTAAGCATATCAATTAAGCACATACGTAAGAAAATAGGTCTAATCATTTCAGCAAAGCGCTCAAAATCCTCATCATCCTTTGTTTTGGATGGTTTAGGAGGGAAGGGCATGGGTTTCTGGACCCATGGTTCTCTTTCCCTACCGTGCTTCCTAGCAACAAAATCTCTCTTATCATAACGTTGATTCTTTGATTGTGTGTTATCAAGATCAACAGCAGGTTCAACCTCTACTTCATTATTATTGCTAGGTTGAGCATCAACACGAACATTATCATTAACATTATCACTAGGTTCATGTTTGTGTTTCAGCATCAGAAATAGAAATATTATAGGGATTCTCGGCAGTCTACGATAGGTTCACTAGAAGCATGCAAAGTCCTATCGTATTTCTTTTTCTTCTTTTTAGAAGAACTAGGTGCCTCTAAATTATTTCTCTGAGAATCCTGCTCGATTCTCTTAGGGTGGCCTTCAGGATACAAAGGTTCCCGAGTCATTCTACCGGTTCTAGTAGCCACTCTAACAACAAAGTCATGTTTATTATTTAATTCATCGAGCAAATCACTTTGAGCTTTAAGTACTTGCTCAGCCTGAGTGGTAACCATAGAAGCATATTTGCTAATGAGTTTAAGTTCACCTTTAACTCTAGCCATATAATCACTCAAGCGTCCTATCTCGAAAGCATTATTCTTTAATTCTCTACCAACATAAGCATTAAAAATTTCTTGTCTAGCCATAAAATTATCAAATTCATCTAAGCATGGGCTATGAAATTTAGTGGAAGGAATTTCAACTTTATCATATCTATAGAAAGAATTTACCTTTACTACCTATGACGGGTTATCAAGACAATGTAGTTCTTCAACAGGCGGTATATTAAGACCATGTATTTCTTTTTTTGAGGATTAACGACAGTGGGAGAGGCTCCCATTGACTTTTGTATTACTCACAGGGAAACAATTACATGTGTGTTACAATTGGTTTTGAGGCCCCCCGGCCATACAAGCTAGCAGCAACAACCCTAGTGTCCCAAGTTTACAATGTATTCAGACAGGAAAGGATGAAGTTCCTCTTTACAGTTATGGGTCACCAGCCTCAAGAGATGTTTGAACCTAGCCAGCCATGCCTCGAAGGAGTGTTGAATCCCTCTAAAGTGTTGGTTGTTTCTCTCCATCCACAGACTCCAAGCAGCCAGCAAAAATATATCCATGAAGAGGGGCTACCACCATCCATCTCTACCCCCATGCAGCAAAGCTAATCTGTTGGCTCCTCCCGCCCACGACATCCCAACCTTACTCCAGCACTGTTGGCTAAAAGGGCACGTAAAGAATAAGTGTTCCACAGTTTCCTCGGGAGGGTTTTGGCAGAACATGCATGCATAGTTGTCTCCAGCAACAGCAAAGTGCCTACGCTTTAGCATGTTTCTGGTATTCAGACGATCAACAAGAAGCAGCCACCCGAATTGTTTGAACTTGATCGGGCTTTTGGCCTTCCAAAGCCAACCAAAAGCATCATCCGCAACAATCTGCTTATAACAGTGGTTATAATATTTCTTAGACGAGAACCGCCCAAGCGTGCATTCCCAAGTGTCACCACAGTTATTAGTCACCCGAACGTGCATCGATCCCAGCTGGATCTCTCTGATCTCTTCCCTGGCCTGGACCGAAAGAGGCAAGCTAAAAATCATGGTCGGGTCAGTTGCCGTGAGTACCTTAGCAATGGAGTCATCCTCATTCAAGCAAAAAGAGAAGGCCCGTGGATATATGTCCATCAGCATAGAGTCACTGCCATCAAACCAGACATCTTTCCAAAACAGAGAGCTGGAGCCATCCCCCGGGATGACTTTGGTGATCCCCCGAAAGATCCCACTGAGCTGCATTACGTCCTTCCACCAGAAAGAACCCACCATATCAGTTGCATGTGGTATCTTGTTTCTGTAATATGCATCCCAAACTAGCTCAACCCAGGGTACATCATCACGATTGTAGAATTTGAACAGATGCTTTAGGAGGAGTGCAACATTTTGTGTTTTGATATCAATAACACAGAGGCCACCACAACGTTTAGGTCGACAGACAAGCTCCCAGGCAGCAAGAGAGTTGTTTTGACCCCATCGTTAGAGTTTTTTGCCCAGATGCAGTATCTGCGCAGCTTGTCCAGATGCTCGATCACTTTGGGATGCAGTTTGAGTGTACACATTGCATAAATCAGCATCGAAGTCACAACCGAATTGACTAAAGTCAGCTTGTCCCCGGACGACATCAGTGACAGGGCAGTGGAAGTTTTCCTCTCAATCGAGTGCACCAATGGCAAGAGATCAAGAACACTTGGCCTCGTCGTCCCCATGGGGAGACCAAGGTAGGTGAACGGCAGTGAGCCAACAGAGCAGCCAAACACCCCAGCTAACTCACAAGCACGTTGGTGATCAACGTTAATGGGTATAAGAGTTGATTTATGAAAATTGATCTTCAGCCCAATCGAAGCAGCATAATCCTCCAAAATTGATTTCATGCAGGCGGCCTGTCGAGGAGAAGCCTGCATCAACAAAATCGTGTCATCCGTGTATTGGACAACAGGAAAGTCACCCTCACTGTCACGAGGGAGAGGAAGCTCAACAAGTCCACGGGAAAAGGCGTTATTAATTGCAGCTTGAAGGAGGTCGGCTGCAAGGACAAAAATCAGCGGTGAGAGAGGGTCACCTTGTCGCACTCCACATTTGCATTTGAATTTCCGACCAGGAACTCCATTAAGGAGAACACAGGAAACTCCCGAGCCAAATATCGTTTCCATCCAACCTAGCCATTTGTCGTCAAAACCCATGTGCTTCATGATCTCCAACATGGGGGCATGTTCAATCGTGTCAAATGCCTTGGCAAAGTCGAGGTTGAGCAAGACGATCTCCCGCGCTGATGTATGGCATTGATGGATATATTCAAACGACCATGCCAGGCAGTCCTGAATAGTCCTCCCCTTAATAAAACCATACTGGTTTTTGTGGATGATGTTGAGGATGACTTTCTGCAACCGGTTAGCCAGGATCTTTGTAATGATTTTCAAACAAAAATTCAGTAAAGTAATTGGTCTATAATCATTAGCAGTTTCTGGAGAAGAGATCTTGGGGATCAAGGTGATATAGCCCTCGCTAATGCTTGTGGTATCTAGCCGACCCGCATGAAAAGCATGACACAGCTCATAAAAATCCGACTTGATGACCTGCCAGCAACTCTTAAGAAAACAACCATTAAACCCATCCGGCCCCGGAGCTCTGTCATTTGGCATCTACTTAATTACAGCATCGATCTCATCATTAGAAAAGGGTGCTGACAGTTGATCTAGCCCATCAATCCGACAGATGATCCTAGAAAGATCAAACCGCATGCTAGTGGGTTTTGAAGAACCCAAACGTTCCTTGTAAGTTTTGAAAAGAACCCCCTCCTTGCCAACATGGTCATGGATTTCCACAGCTCCATCTCTAAGCATGGCAATAGCATTATGCCTATATCTCTCCACGGCCAGGGATTGGAAGAGCTTGGTGTTCTCATCAACAAATCTGAAGTACCTGATTGTACATCTTTTCCTCCAATATTCATTCTGATATTTGAGCAGTGTCTGCAAATGAGATTTCAGAATCTTCCTAAAATTTGACTCCTGGACGTACAAAGGTTGTTTGTCCTCGAGATTGTCTATCATAACCAAAGTCTCATTACTGTTCTGGATCATAATTCTAAGTTTTGAGATACCCCTGCTCCATCTCTTAAGATCATATCTTAGGATTTTTAGCTTTTTACAGATGCGTGCGGCAGCGTTCGGGGCATGGCATGTTTTAGACCAGGAGGCTGCGACGACATCAGCAAATCCTTCATGATTAACCTAAAAATTCTCAAAGTAGAAAAGCTTGGATCTGGGGATATTAGATTCTATTGCAACCACACACGGGATATGATAAGACACAGGCTTCCCCAGAGGCAAGACCATCGTGTTGGGGAAGGAGGTAGTCCAACAAGAGGATGAAAAGAACCAATCAAGTTGTTCAAGCAGGGGATCATCCTGCATATTGCTCCATGTATATGCTCTACCCTTCACAAGTAACTCCATTAGGGACTGTGCTCGAATAATCTCATTAAACAACAACATGTCCGCGGCGTCACCCCCAGGTTTGTTTCTGTTATTCGTGGATCAAATAAAGTTAAAGTCACCTAGAATAATCCAGTTCTCATCGTCAGGAATATTCAGGTCAAAAAGCCAGTTAGTAAAGTCCACCCTACACTGATCGGAGCAGGGGCCATATACATTGATCAGTTTCCAAGAGTCATTAGATTGAGTATCAACAAAAGAAACCCCCACAACAAAAGAGTCCACATACCAAGGCGTGCCCACAAACACAGAACTATTCCAGATTATAATGATACCACCCGAGGCACCCACTGACAGTGCAAATACAAACTTATCGAAATGCTTTGGGCAGAAAGTTTTAATAAACGCAAGATCAAAAGATTCACGCTTAGTTTCCTGGATACATAGCACAGAACAACCGCTAGTATTAGTCGCATTCCTAAGAGCCAAAAGTTTAGCATCAGAGTTGATGCCTCTGATATTCCACGACAGCACATTCCACGATTTATTCATAATCTAGGAAGAATTCAGTCGTCTGCTTCAGCAGACGAGCGCTGGTCATCCAGCAGCTTCTCGGGGGATAGAGCATCCTGAGCAATCCCGCAACGGATCCCCATCTATTGAAGATCTCCAATCGAAGTTGGAGGAGGGCAAGTAGTAGTCACAACCTGCACGGGAGCAGCAGCCAAAGAAATAGTTGTGACAAAAGAAGTATCACGTGGTTTCACCCGTGACTTGGAACGTTTAGTGTCAGAAACATGACTGATCTTGAAACCATCATACTTGTTAGATCTAGTACTTCTTCTGACAGTGGTGGTGTCCAGTGGCACTAACACATTGCGGGGCTGTGGAGCATTAAACAAAGAAGAACAGGCAATCACCTGGAGAGCATTATGTGGGTCTGACAGAGGCACCGACTAAAACTCAACATCTTGAGAGACAAGCTGTGTGATCGCCTTGAGACCAGGAGAACGAGCAGCCATTTCCCAATCAGCATCTGACAGATCAGCCCTGGGCTCAGCAAACTCCTGCAACAGAGACGAGGGAACAATGGCGGCTCCCAACTGGAAGGTTGAACTGAAGATCGCAGACAGAACATCAAATTCAGGGGCCATGTTTTCAATCCAGGCTGCAGCCGCAACATTTAGATGGTTCTGAATGAACTTGAATGGGTTGAGGGGCAACATAAAAGACACAGGTTGTTGAAAGGTAATAGCCGGCGTATATATGCGTTTGAGCATCCTCCCTATCCAAAGCAGCAGCTCATGATCAATAGCAACCAGAAAATTAACTGAGTTCCCTCCGGCTCTGACAAACGCCAGTTTAGCAGCAGGATTTCCATTTACAAAGCCATCAGCCAGTGCTTCAACCGCCTGAAACTCAGAGTCAGAAGACCAAATATCAGACAAATTGTCTTGTACATTATGCTCCGGGTCCACACCATCCATCAGGGATAGCCCATCATACTGAAAGAATGTTCTGAAACTGAACAATGTGTATGGTGGGGGGATCACAGGCCACACTCCCCAACCATTTTCCCGAAAGTGTTCCTGAGCAGGTTCCGGGGCGTTCCATGCTTCTTCATTTAGAGCAGCTTGTGCAGGCATCTCATCGATTCGTGCCTGCTGCATGAGGGTGTAGTATGGAAGCTCATAGGGGTGTGGTGATGCATTCAGGAGCGGAGTAACATCCTCATTGCCAACTAAGTTAGGGATAGTGTTTCTGCCATTCAGAACGTAAACATGCATAGACCAAGAGCGAGCAAGACCTGGCAGCAGACCGACCCTGGTAACCAAAAGACTGTGTGGCACCTCAGCAACATCTTTGATATGACATTTAACAAGAACTCTAGCTTTGTTATGGCCCGAGCGTGGCCAGACAAGAAGCTTTCCAAAGTTGGAGACAACTTTATGAATGTAATGTTCATTCTGATAATCCATTGGAAAAGCAAGAAACATGACCCAAACTTCATATTCAAAAGCAGGCATGCGCATATTGATACCTTCGTCATGGGGGACAAGAGAGAAGGTGGAATCTTCAGTCAGAGCGTGAGGCCCCTCTCTAATGGTAGCATCTCTACTCTCCATGTCCGCAAAAACCACACATCCGATGCCCAACGGGTAGATAAAATCATCTACCAAATCAAACTCTAAATCTCCAGTAATAATGCGACAGACCTCAACTAGCCAGAACTCCTTCTGATGATCTAGGACTGGAGGATGGACAGAGACGATGGTGTACCTGTCATGGTTGAGAGGCGGATCATCCACCACCATGACATGGAGCTGGACTCGGTGAGCAGGACCGCGATCTAAGGCGGACCATGTATTTCTTCAATAGGAGGTGAATTCTTAACATCTTCAGCTTTAATACCTTTTTCTTTCATTGATTTCTTTGCCTCTTGCATATCTTCAGGACTGAGAAATAGAACGCCCCTCTTCTTCGGAGTGGGTTTAGGAATAGGCTCAGGAGTTGCCTCAATTGGCTCAGGAATTGGCTCAGGAAGAGTCCAATTATTTTCATTAGTCAACATATTATTCAATAGTAATTCAGCTTGGTCAACTGTTCTTTCCCTGAAAACACAACCAGCACAACTATCCAAGTAGTCCTTGGAAGCATCGGTTAGTCCATTACAAAAGATATCAAGTATTTCATTTTTTAAGAGGATGATCAGGCAAAGCATTAAGTAACCGTAGAAGCCTCCCCCAAGCTTGTGGGAGACTCTCTTCTTTGGTTTGCACAAAATTATATATTCCCCGCAAGGCAGCTTGTTTCTTATGAGCAGGGAAATATTTAGCAGAGAAGTAATAAATCATATCCTGGGGACTACGCACACAACCAGGATCAAGAGAATGAAACCAAGTTTTAGCATCACCCTTTAATGAGAATGGAAATATCTTAAGGATATAATAATAGCGAGACTTCTCATCATTAGTAAACATGGGTGGCTATATCATTTAACTTGGTAAGATGTGCCACGACAGTTTTAGATTCAAGGCCATAAAAAGGATTAGATTTAACTAAAGTAGTAATTTCAGGATCAACAGAGAATTCATAACCCTTATCAGTAACACAGATAGGTGAAGTAGCAAAAGCGAGGTCAGGTTTCATTCTAGCATTAAGAGATTGCTGCTTCCATTTAGCTAATAACTTCTTAAGATCATATCTATCCTTGCAAGCAAAGATAGCTCTAGCAGCTTCTTCATTCATAACATAACCCTCAGGAACAACAGGCAATTCATAATCAGGGGGAGAACTTTCATCATCACTATCATCAATAATAGCATCTTCAATAATTTCATTATCTCTAACCCTAGCAAGTTGTTCATCAAGAAATTCACCTAATGGCAAAGTAGTATCATGCACAGAAGTAGTTTCATCATAAGTATCATGCATAGCAGAAGTGGCGTCATCAATAACATGCGACATATCAGAATTCATAGTAGTAGCAGGTTTAGGTGTCGCAAGCTTACTCAAAATAGAAGGAGAATCTAGTGCAGAGCTAGATGACAGTTCCTTACCTCCCCTCATAGTTGAGGGATAAATCTTAGTTTTCGCGTCTTTCAAGTTCTTCATAGTGATCAGCAGATATAAATCCCAAGTGACTCAAAGAATAGAGCTATGTTCCCCGGCAACGGCGCCAGAAATTAGTCTTGATAACCCACAAGTGTAGGGGATCATAACAGCTTTCGAGGGTAAAGTATTCAACCCAAATTTATTGATTCGACACAAGGGGAGCCAAAGAATATTCTTAAGTATTAGCAGTTGAGTTGTCAATTCAACCACACCTGGATAACTTAGTATCTGCAGCAAAGTATTTAGTAGCAAAGTACTATGATAGTAATGGTAACAGTGTCAAAAGTAAAGATAATAGTTTTGTAGTAGTTGTAACAGTAGCAACGGAAAAGTAAATAAGCGAAGCACAATATGTGAAAAGCTGGTAGGCATTGGATCAGTGATGGATAATTATGTCGGATGTGATTCCTCGTGTAATAGCTATAACATAGGGTGACGCAGAACTAGCTCCAGTTTGTCAATGTACTGTAGGCATGTATTCCGAATATAGTCATACGTGCTTATGGAAAAGAACTTGCATGACATATTTTGTCCTACCCTCCCGTGGCAGCGGGGTCCTAATGGAAACTAAGGGATATTAAGGCCTCCTTTTAATAGAGAACCGGAACAAAGCATTAGCACATAGTGAATACATGAACTCCTCAAACTATGGCCATCACCGAGAAGTATCCCGATTATTGTCACTTCGGGGTTGTCGGATCATAACACATAATAGGTGATTATAGACTTGCAAGATAGGATCAAGAACTCACATATATTCGTGAAAACATAATAGGATCAGATCTGAAATCATGGCACTCGGGCCCTAGTGACAAGCATTAAGCATAGCAAAGTCATAGCAACATCAATCTCAGAACATAGTGGATACTAGGGACCAAACCCTAACAAAACTAACTTGATTACATGGTAAATCTCATCCAACCCATCACCGTCCAGCAAGCCTACGATGTAATTACTCACGCACGGCGGTGAGCATCATGAAATTGGTCATGGAGGATGGTTGATGATGACGACGGCGACGAATCCCCCTCTCCGGAGCCCCGAACGGACTCCAGATCAGCCCTCCTGAGAGAGACTAGGGCTTGGCGGCGGCTCCGTATCGTAAAACGCAATGAAACTTTTTCTCTGATTTTTTTCTCCGTGAAACAGAATATATGGAGTTGGAGTTGAGGTCAGTGGAGCATCAGGGGACCACGAGACAGGGGGCACGCCCCCCACCCTCGTGGACAGGGTGTGGGCCCCCTGACCTTGATTCTTTCGCTAGTATTTTTTATATTTTCCAAAAGTTATCTCCGTGGATTTCCAGGTCATTCCGAGAACTTTTGTTTTCTGCACAATAAACAACACCATGGTAGTTCTGCTGAAAACAGCGTCAGTCCGGGTTAGTTTCATTCAAATCATGCAAATTAGAGTCCAAAACAAGGGCAAAAGTGTTTGGAGAAGTAGATACATTGGAGACGTATCAAGAAAACTAACTGAAATTTTCGTAAGTGATATATATATAGGAGAGGCCTTTAGTACCGGTTGGAGCCACCAACCGGTACTAAAGGTTAAATTATGCCAGGCCAAACAATGGGAAGCGACCACCTTTAGTACCGATTCGTGGCTCTAACCGGTACTAAAGGTCGCCCTTTAGTACTGGGTGGAGCCATGAACCGGTACTAAAGGCATGCGCTGGCGCAGGTCCTATGCGGCAAGTTTAGTCCCACCTCGCTAGCCGAGAGGCGTCCAAACTGGTTTATAAGCCCCAGTGCGGTCGCTCTCTCGAGCTCCTCTCTTTAGCAGGCTGATACGTCTCCAACGTATCTATAATTTTTTATTGTTCCATGCTATTATATTACCCATTTTGGATGTTTATGGGCTTTATTTTACACATTTATATCATTTTTGGGACTAACCTACTAACCGGAGGCCCAGCCCGTATTGCTGTTTTTTTTGCCTATTTCAGTATTTCGAAGAAAAGGAATATCAAATGGAGTCCAAACGGAATGAAACCTTCGGGAGCGTGATTTTTGGAATGAACGTGATCCAGAGGACTTGGAGTGCAAGTCAAGAAGCAGCCGAGGCCTCCATGAGATAGGAGGGCTCGCCCCCCTATAGGGTGCGCCCCCTGTCTCGTGGGCCCCTCAGGCGGCCACCGACGTACTTCTTCCTGCTATATAAGCCTATGTATCCCGAAAACATCCAGGGAGACAGCGAAACACAATTTCCACCGCTGTAACCTTCTGTATCCGCGATATCCCATCTTGGCGCCTTCGTCGGCGCTCCGCCGGAGGGGGAATCAACCACGGAGGGCTTCTACATCAACATCCTTGCCCCTTCGATGAGTTGTGAGTAGTTTACCATAGACCTTCGGGTCCATAGTTATTAGCTAGATGGCTTCTTCTCTCTTTTTGGATCTCAATACAATGTTCTCCCCCTCTTTTGTGGAGATCTATTCGATGTAAACTCTTTTTGCGGTGTGTTTGTTGAGATCTGATGAATTGTGGGTTTATGATCAAGTTTATCTATGAGAAGTATTTGAATCTCCTCTGAATTCTTTTATGTATGATTGAGTTATCTTTGCAAGTCTCTTCGAATTATCAGTTTGGTTTGGCCTACTAGATTGATCTTTCTTGCAATGGGAGAAGTGCTTAGCTTTGGGTTCAATCTTGTGTCCTTTCCCAAAGGATGTTAGGGTAGCAAGGCACGATTGTATTGTTGCCATCGAGGATAAAAATATCGGGTTTATATCATATTGCTTGAGTTTATCCCTCTACATCATGTCATCTTGCTTAATGTGTTACTCTGTTCTTTATGAACTTAATACTCTAGATGCACGCAGGAGTCGGTCGATGTGTGGAGTAATAGTAGTAGATGCAGACGGGAGTCGGTCTACTTGTTGCGGACGTGATGCCTATATACATGATCATGCCTAGATAATCTCATAATTATTCGCTTTTCTATCAATTGCTCGACAGTAATTTGCTCACCCACCGTAATACTTATGCCATCTTGAGAGAAGCCTCTAGTGAAACCTATGGCCCCCGGGTCTATCTTTTATCATATAAGCTTTCAATCTACTTTTATTTGCATCTTTACTTTTTGCATCTATATTATAAAATACCAAAAATATATTTATCTTATCATACTATCTTTATCATATCTCACTTTCGCAAGTGGCCGTGAAGGGATTGACAACCCCTTTATTGCGTTGGTTGCGAGTTCTTTGTTTGTTTGTGTAGGTGCGTGGGACTTTTGAGGAGCCTCCTACTGGATTGATACCTTGGTTCTCAAAAACTGAGGGAAATACTTATGCTACTATTGTTGCATCACCCTTTCCTCTTCAAGGAAAACCAACGCAAACTCAAGACGTAGCACAGGGCATTCGGGCCTAAATTTGCCGCGCTGCCCTATGGGCCTACTCGGCCTTATGGGCTTGTTTTCAAGACCAAGGCAAGGCAGGTCCACTGGGCAGCATGCAGAGTTTTTGTTTGTGTTGTTTTTTCTTCTGCTTTATTTATTTCTGAGTTGTTTTATGTTGTATTTAGAGTTTCTTTGTCAATATTTTTGCTTTAGGTACAAAAATTTTAATAATCTTTTATTTATTTCTGAGTAGTTTTATACTGTATTTAGAGTTTCTTTATGAATATTTAGAATGGTGCATACTGAATGCAAAAAAAGTCTGGAGTTGTAATAAGTTTCAAAAAATAAAGTGCCGGTGTAACAGATGTGTTTTCGTTCAAAACCCTCATACTTCGAAAGAGATTGTCCAGTTTGTATACGAAGTGCATCCAGTTTTTGCCGTAACCCTCTCTACTTTTTTGCACATGCTATATGGGTGAAATGATGATACCGTGCCAAGTTTCAACCTTTTCAGAGTTCATTTGTAGTGCTTTTCAATTTCAGGGTCATTTAACATAAAACAAATCTGTAAATGCATGAAAAATAGCAAACGATGTCAGAAAGGGTTGAAAGTTGATGACGTGGCTTTGAATGGTGCATACTAAACACAAAAAAGTCTGGAGTTGTAATAAGTTTAAAAAAATTAAGTGTCGGTGTAACAGATGAGTTTTCGTCCGAAACCCTGATACTTCGAAAGAGATTATCCAGTTTGTACACGAAGTGCATCCAGTTTTTTCCGTAACCCTCTCTACCTTTTCGCACATGCTATATGGGTGAAATGATGATACCATGCCAGGTTTCAACCTTTTCAGAGTTCATTTGTAGTGATTTTCAATTTCAGGGTTATTTAGCTCAAAACAAATCTATAAACGCATGAAAAATAGCAAATGATGACAGAAAGGGCTGAAAGTTGATGATGTGGCTTTGAATGGTGCATACAGAACGCAAAAAAGTCTGGAGTTGTAATAAGTTAAAAAAATGAAGTGTTGGTGTAACAGATGAGTTTTCGTCCGAAACCCTGATACTTCGAAAGAGATTGTCCAGTTTGTACACGAAGTGCGTCTAGTTTGTGCCGTAACCCTCTCTACTTTTTCGCACATGCTATGTGGGTGAAATGATGATACCATGCCAGGTTTCAACCTTTTGAGAGTTCATTTGTAGTGCTTTTCAATTTCAGAGTCATTTAGCTCAAAGCAAATGTGTAAATGCATGAAAAATAGCAAATGATATCAGAAAGGTTGAAAGTTGATGATGTGGCTTTGAATGGTGCATACTGAACGCAAAAAAAGTCTGGAGTTGTAATAAGTTTAAAAATATAAAGTGCCGGTGTAACAGATGAGTTTTCGTCCGAAACCCTCATACTTCGAAAGAGATTGTTCAGTTTGTACACGAAGTGCATCTAGTTTTTGCCGTAACCCTCTCTACTTTTTCGCACATGCTATGTGGGTGAAATGATGATACCATGCCAGGTTTCAACCATTTCAGAGTTTAGTTGTAGTGCTTTTCAATTTCAGGGTCATTTAGCCCAAAACAAATCTGTAAATGCATGAAAAATAGCAAATGATATCAGAAGGGTTGAAAGTTGATGACGTGGCTTTGAATGGTGCATACTGAACGCAAAAAAGTCTGGAGTTGTAATAAGTTTTAAAAGACAAAGTGCCGGTGTAACAGACGAGTTTTCGTCCGAAACCCTGATACTTCGAAAGAGATTGTCCAGTTTGTACACGAAGTGCATCCAGTTTTTGCCGTAACCCTCTCTAATTTTTTGCGCATGCTATGTGGGTGAAATGATCATACTATGCCAAGTTTAAACCTCTTCAGAGTTCATTTGTACGGCTTTTCAATTTCAGGGTCATTTAGCTCAAAACAAATCTGTAAACGCATGAAAAATAGCAAATGATGTCAGAAAGGGTTAAAAGTTGATGATGTGGCTTTGAATGGTGCAGAATGAACGCAAAAAAGTCTGGATTTGTAATAAGTTTTAAAAAATAAAGTGCTGGTGTAACAGATGAGTTTTTGTCCGAAATCTTGATACTTCGAAAGAGATTGTCCAGTTTGTACACGAAGTGCATCCAGTTTTTGCCATAACCCTCTCTACTTTTTCGCAAATGATATATGGGTGAAATGATGATACCATGCCAAGTTTCAACCTTTTCAGAGTTCATTTGTAGTGCTTTTCAATTTCAGGGTCATTTAGCTCAAAACAAATCTGTAAATGCATGAAAAATAGCAAATGATGTCAGAAAGGCTTGAAAGTTGATGATGTAGCTTTGAATGGTGCATACTAGTGCAAAAAAAGTCTAGAGTTGTAATAAGTTTAAAAAATAAAGTGCCGGTGTAACAGATGAGTTTTGGTCTGAAACCCTGATACTTCGAAAGAGATTGTCCAGTTTGTACACGAAGTGCATCCAGTTTTTGCCGTAACCCTCTCTACTTTTTCGCACATGCTATGTGGGTGAAATGATGATACCATGCCAAGTTTCAACCTTTTCAGAGTTTATTTGTAGTGCTTTTCAATTTCAGGGTCATTTAGCTCAAAACAAATCTGTAAATGCATGAAAAATAACAAATGATGTCAAAAAGGGTTGAAAGTTGATGATGTGGCTTTGAATGGTGCATACTGAATGCAAAAAAGTCCGGAGTTGTAATAAGTTTAAAAAAATGAAGTGTCGGTGTAACAGATGAGTTTTCGTCCGAAACACTCATACTTCGAAAGAGATTGTCCAGTTTGTACACGAAGTGCATCCAGTTTGTGCCGTAACCCTCTCTACTTTTTCGCACATGCTATGTTGGTGAAATGATGATACCATGCCAAGTTTCAACCTTTCAGAGTCCATTTGTAGTGCTTTTCAATTTCAGGGTCATTTAGCTCAAAACAAATCTGCAAATGCATGAAAAATAGTAACTGATGTCAAAAAGGGTTGAAAGTTGATGACGTGGCTTTCAATGGTGCATACTGAATGCAAAAAAAGTCTGGAGCTGTAATAAGTTAAAAAAATAAAGTGCTGGTGTAACAGATGAGTTTTCATCCAAAACCCTGATACTTCGAAAGAGATTGTCCAGTTTATACACGAAGTGCATCCAATTTTTGTCGTAACCCTCTCTACTTTTTTGCGGATGCTATGTGGGTGAAATGATGATACCATGCCAAGTTTCAAACCTTTTCGGAGTTCATTTGTAGTGCTTTTCTATTTCAGGGTCATTTAGCTCAAAACAAATCTGTAGATGCATTAAAAATAGAAAATTATGTCAGAAAGGGTTGAAAGTTGATGCCGGTGTAAAAGATGAGTTTTTGTCCATGTAAACATGTAAAAATATACATCAAAAATACATTGATCATCAATGATCTTTTTGTGTAGAATCTAAATTGTCAATAGGAATCTACCCCGGTTTAAGAACCGGTGAAGACTCCTATTGCAGCCACATATCCTACACATAGAGTTCACTGAAGACCAAGTGGTTGTGATAGTTTGAGAAGTAACATATTTAAGGTGGTCAAAACCTTGTTAGCCAAGCGAGGTGGGACTAAAAAACCATTGCAACTAAAAAACTTTAGCACCGATTTGTGGCATGAACCGGTAGTAAATGTGCTGGTGGGGCCCCAGCCTTACAACAGCCTGCCACATCCTCTTTAGTACCGGTTCGTGGCATGGACTGGGACTAAAGGTTCTCCACAAACCGGTACTAATGAGCGACACCCGCTTAGCCGTTTGAACCGGCACTAATGTGACAATTAGTACCGGTTTATCTACAAACCGGTACTAATGTGCTGAACATTAGACCCTTTTTCTACTAGTGCAGTAACGTACGTGATGACCCACAAGTATAGGGGATCTATCATTGTCCTTTTGATAAGTAAGAGTGTCGAACCCAACAAGGAGCAGAAGGAAATGACAAGCGGTTTTCAGTAAGGTATTCTTTGCAAGCACTGAAATTGTAGGTAACAGATAGTTTTGTGATAAGATAATTTGTAACGGGTAACAATCAATGAAAGTAAATAAGGTGCAGCAAGGTGGCCCAATCCTTTTTGTAGCAAAGGACAAGCCTGGACAAATTCTTATAATGAGAAAAGCGCTCCCGAGGACACATGGGAATTATCGTCAAGCTAGTTTTCATCATGCTCATATGATTCACGTTCGTTATTTTGATAATTTGATATGTGGGTGGACCGGTGCTTGGGTGCTGTCCTTTCTTGGACAAGCATCCCACTTATGATTAACCCCTATTGCAAGCATCCGCAACTACAAAATAAGTATTAAGGTAAACCTAACTGTCGGTGTCAAAACCGGCGGATCTCGGGTAGGGGGTCCCGAACTGTGCGTCTAGGCGGATGGTAACAGGAGACGAGGGACACGATGTTTTTACCCAGGTTCGGGCCCTCTCGATGGAGGTAAAACCCTACATCCCGCTTGATTAATATTGATGATATGGGTAGTACAAGAGTAGATCTACCACGAGATCAAGGAGGCTAAACCCTAGAAGCTAGCCTATGGTATGATTGTTGTAATGTATGTTGCCCTCACGGACTAAAGCCCTCCGGTTTATATAGACACCGAGGAGGCTAGGGTTACACAGTAGTCGGTTACAATGGTAGGATATCTACATATCCAGATTGCAAGCTTGCCTTCCACGCCAAGGAAAGTACCATCCGGACACGAGCCGGAGTCTTCAATCTTCTATCTTCGTAGTCTTGGAGTCCGGCGGATAATGATAGTCCGGCTGTCCGGACACCCCCTAGTCCAGGACTCCCTCACTAACCATAGCATGAAACTAGTGGATCCAAATCTGCCCCTTACGAAGCAACGCATAAACTAGGGTTTAAGCTTCTGTCACTCTAGCAACCCATCATCTACTTATTACTTCCCAATGCCTTCCCCTAGCCCCAAATAATGGTGAAGTGTCATGTAGTTGACGTTCACATAACACCACTAGAGGAGAGACAAGACACATCTCATCAAAATATCGAACGAATACCAAATTCACATGACTACTAATAGCAAGACTTCACCCATGTCCTCAGGAACAAACATAACTACTCACAAAGAATATTCATGTTCATGATCATAGGAGTATTAATATGCATTAAGGATCTGAACATATGATCTTCCACCAAATAAACCAATTAGCATCAACTACAAGGAGTAATCAACACTACTAGCAACCCACAGGTACCAATTTTTGGTTTTGATACAAGATTGGATACAAGACATAAACTAGGGTTTGAGAGGAGATGTTCTGGTGAAGATGTTGATGGAGATTGACCCCCTCCCGATGAGAGGATCGTTGGTGATGACGATGGTGATGATTTCCCCCTCCCGGAGGGAAGTTTCCCCGGCATAACAGCTTCACCGGAGCCCTAGATTGGTTCCGCCTCGTGGCGGCGGAGTTCCATCCCGTAAGCTTGCTTATGATTTTTTACAGGGTAAAAGCCTTCATATAGCAGAAGATGGACACCGGAGGGCCACCATGGGGCCCACGAGGCAGGGGGCGCGCCCAGTAGGGGTGGGCGCACCCCCCACCCTCGTGGCCAGGGTGTGGGCCCCCTCTGGTACTTTCTTTGCTCAATAATTCTTATTAATTCCAAAAATGACCTTCGTGGAGTTTCAGGACTTTTGGAGCTATGCAGAATAGGTTTTCAATATTTGCTCCTTTTCCAGCCTAGAATTCCAACTGCCGGCATTCTCCCTCTTTACGATAAACCTTGTAAAATAAGAGAGAACAGCCATAAGTATTGCGACATAACGTGTAATAACAACCCATAATGCAATAAATATCGATATAAAAGCATGATGCAAAATGGACGTATAAGTACGCGACTTAACTCACATTGAACCCTCGTGTAACTGAGGAGGGCAAGGGGCTGGCGCACTCTATATAAGCCACCCCTCCCCTTAGGCACAAGGGTTTGCACCCCCTATAACTATTTCCACACTCCAGTCGACCAGCCTCTGCGGCACCAAGACGTAGGGCTATTACCTCCTCCGAGAGGGGCCTGAACTCATAAACTCGTGTGTGTACAACCTCGATGTAGCTAGGGCCTAACCCTTCTCCTACGTACCCCCTACTTCTACTATCAGACTCATTCCCACGACAGTGTCGACTTAATTACTAGTCAACAAACGATTCTGCCTACCAGCCGTTGGATTGACATCCAACATCTATCATGTATCTTCTATCTCTTGTCTTCTTCCTCCAGCCGCCCAAACCAAACCATACTGTCGGTTCTGCCTGCTCCCGCCTCCCACGGCTGGCTGTGCCTCTGCAGCCCTACCGTACCCTCAAGCGTTGGCCAGTCCCTCCCTTTATTCCCCCACACGTCTTGTTATTCTCCGGCGACGTCAGCTCCAACACACACCCGCACCCGAACTAGTCAACCCTCGTACCCCCCTCCGCCTGCGAATAGACTGGTGCATCTTCTACGACTCCTGTTCATTTCGTTCGAGGCCTCTCCATCGTCCTCCGCCTTGGTTCGCTTGTTGTGCATGGTGCATCGCCCTTTGGCATTGTCAACGTCGTCAACAACTGAGGGGAACAAGGAGATGATTGTACGTGGAGAGGATGACAATAGGGACCCACCAGGGTCATGGCAGTACGCAAGCAAGTGCCTCGTTATTACAAGCCCAAAAAATGGTTCCTCCTAATGGTTGGACATCTGGGGCCCACGCCATTGTCAACGTAGTCAATAAATGAGAGAATTACACAACGAGCGGCTGACACCTGGGACCCAGCAGGTCGTGCAGTTGTTTTTTAGGAACAAGCAGTTGTTATTTATACTAGTTTTAGAAACGGATCGGGGTAACAATGGGGTTGTGCGGGGGTTGTGGCCCGTCTATCCAGGGTTTTATTTTATGTTTACCACATGATGAGCCTAGTTGTGTTTTTTTCTTGCTGAAAATGGCAAGCCCAGTTCTACTTTTTTTTAAAGAAATACACAACCAAGACCTACTTGCTTTGTCAGCCCTACTGGGCTACAAATCTTTCAGGACGAGGAGATTTTTGTTCGGCTTGCCCAGAAAATGGGCTATCAGTAATGAGAAATGGGTTGTATATTTTTAAAACACATCAAACCGGAAATTACTTTCAAATTTCTTTTTTTTTCATTTCAAGATTTTAAATTCCATTGATTTTTATGTGTGGACAATTATTTGGATTTTATATTGATATAAATTTATTTTGCAAATTAGTTTGAATGTGAGTCAAAATTTTGGGATTAAAAACAGTTGGGATCGCACCGAAATACGCAAAATTTCATATAAATTTTTAACTGTGGCCACAATATGGGCTGTGATGCTAACAAAAAGATTATGGGCTCTAAAAAATCCTTAAGAATTCTCAAATGGGCTGTAAATTATTAGAAATAATGGCAGATGGGTTGTATGTTGTTTTCCACACATTTGAGGCTGACTTGTGCACCTACTATAGGTTAACATATACGCTTTCCTATAAAAAGGTTGACGCACACGCAACGCCGTGTCAACTTAGTCAACACACGAGAGCAGTGATTGTTGGATGTCCATCCAATGGCCATCGTGCTTCTTCAATCTATGCTCTTCCTGCTCCAGCAGATCAAACCGGCACCGGCGGGACAACCTGCTCCCTCCTCCCGTGGCCAGCTGTGCTGCCGTGCAGGCCTCATCGCCCCACCCTACTCCATCGCTAGCCAAGCCATTCCTCTACTCACCCACACCTCCTATTATTTTCCGGCGACAGCAGCCAAACTAGTAAACCCTCGTACTCCCCACCGCGTGGGCAACAACTGCCGAGTCTTCCCCGGCTCCGGGTCGTTCCCTTCCTAGGCCTCGTCATCGTCCACTGCCCTGGTGCTCTCGATGCGGCGTGGTCAACGTGGTCAACTAACAACATCCATCGTAAGAGGACTGTACGTGGAGAGGCTGACAGCTTGGTCCATGACCGCACGCAAGGAAGTGCCTCCTTATTACACGAAAATAATGACTCCTCCACCTGACAGCAGGGACCCACCGAAAGGGCATCTGTATTTCGTGAAAAAACGTTCCTCCCGCTGACAGCTCGGTCCACCAGTTATATCTTCGCACACAAGGAAGTGCCTCCTTATTACGCACAAAAAGATGAATACTCCCCCTGCTATCTGGGACCCACCATAGTTGGAGGCAGACTTGTGGGCCTACTAAGTTGACGTGGACAGAGGGCTTTGTCAACTTAGTCAATATGAACGATTCTAGCTCCAGTGACCGTATGATGTCCATCAAACGGCCATAGTGCTTCTTCTGTTGGGGAACGCGGTACTTTCAAAAAAATTCCTACGATCACGCAAGGTCTATCTAGGTGATGCATAGCAACGAGAGGGGAGAGTGTGTCCACGTACCCTCATAGACCGAAAGTGGAAGCGTTAAGTAACGCGGTTGATGTAGTCAAACTTCTTCGCATTCCAACCGATCAAGTACCGAACGCACGACACCTCCGCGATCTGCACACGTTCAGCTCGGTGACGTCTCTCAAACTCTAGATCCATCTGAGGCCGAGGGAGAGTTCCGTCAGCACGACAGCGTGGTGACGGTGATGATGAAGTTTCCAGCGCAGGGCTTCGCCTAAGCACTACGACGATATGACCAAGGTGGAAAACTGTGGAAGGGGGTATCGCACACGGCCAAAATATCAACTTGTGTGTCCTTGGAGTGCTCCCCTCCCCCGTATATAAAGGAGGGAGGGAGGAGGCGGCTGGCCTAGGGGGCGCGCCAAGCATAGGGAGTCGGAGTAGGAGAGAAGGAAAGAGAGGGAGAGGGAGAAGGAAAGGGGGGCTGCGCCCCCACCCCTTGTCCAATTCAGTTTGGGCAGGGGGGAGGCGCGTGACACCTCTTGGACCTTCTCCCCTCTCTCCACTAAAGCCCAATAAGGCCCATTACTTCTCCCGGTGAATTCCCGTAACTCCCCGGTACTCCGAAAAATACCCGAATCACTCGGAACCTTTCTGATGTCCGAATATAGCCTTCCAATATATTGATCTTTACATCTTGACCATTTCGAGACTCCTCGTCATGTCTGTAATCTCATCCGGGACTCCGAACAAACTTCGGTCATCAAATCACATAACTCATAATACAAATCGTCATCGAACATTAAGCGTGCGGACCCTACGGGTTTGAGAACTATGTAGACATGACCGAGACACATCTCTAGTCAATAACCAATAGCGGAACCTGGATGCTCATATTGGCTCCTACATATTCTACAAAGATCTTTATCGGTCAAACCGCATAACAACATACGTTGTTCCCTTTGTCATCGGTATGTTACTTGCCCGAGATTCGATCGTCGGTATTATCATACATAGTTCAATCTTGTTACCGGCAAGTCTCTTTACTCATTCCGTATTGCTTCATCCCGCAACTAACTCATTGGTCACATTGCTTGCAAGGCTTATAGTGATGATCATTACCGAGAGGGCCCAGAGATACCTCTCCAAAACACGGAGTGACAAATCCTAATCTCGATCTATGCCAACCCAACAAACACCTTTGGAGACACCTATAGAGCATCTTTATAATCACCCATTTACGTTGTGACATTTGATAACACACAAGGTGTTCCTCCGGTATTCGGGAGTTGCATAGTCTCATAGTCTGAGGAACATGTATAAGTCATGAAGAAAGAAGTAGCAATGAAACTGTAACAATCATGATGCTAAGCTAACGGATGGGTCATGTCCATCACATCATTCTCCTAATGATGTGATCCCGTTCATCAAATGACAACACATGTCTATGGTTAGGAAACATAACCATCTTTGATTGATGAGCTAGTCAAGTAGAGGTATACTAGGGACACTATGTTTTGTCTATGTATTCACACATGTACTAAGTTTCTGGTTAATACAATTCTACCATGAATAATGAACATTTATCATGAAATAAGGAAATAAATAATAAATTTATTATTGCCTCTAGGGCATATTTCCTTCAGTCTCCCACTTGTACTAGAGTCAATAATCTAGTTCACATCACCATGTGATTTAATACAAATAGTTCACATCTGTATGTGATTAACACCCATAGTTCACATCACCATGTGACCAACACCCAAAGGGTTTACTAGAGTCAATAATCTAGTTCACATCGCTATGTGATTAACACCCAAAGATTACTAAGGTGTGATCTTGTTTTGCTCATGAGAGAAGTTTAGTCAATGGGTCTGTCACATTTAGAGCCGTATGTATTTTGCAAATATTTTATGTCTACAATGCTTTGCATGGAGCTACTCCAGCTAATTGCTCCCACTTTCAATATGTATCCAGATTGAGACTTAGAGTCATCTTGCATCGACGTAACTCTTTATGGCGAACTCTTTATCACCCCCATAACCGAGAAGCATTTCCTTAGTCCTCACTAAGGATAATTTTGACCGCTGTCCAGTGATCTACTCTTAGATCACTAATGTATCCCCTTGCCAAACTAATGGCAAGGTACACAATAGGTCTGGTACACAGCACAACATACTTTATAGAACCTATGACTGTGGCATAGGTAATGACTTTCATTCTCTTTCTATCTTCTATCGTGGTCGGGCTTTGAGTCTTACTCAACTTTACACCTTGTAATACAGACAAGAACTCCTTCTTTGACTGATCCATTTTGAACTCTTTCAAAAACTTGTCAAGGTATTTACTCATTGAAAAATCTTATCAAGCGTCTTGATCTATATCTATAGATCTTGATGCCCAATATGTAAGCAGCTTCACCGAGGTCTTTCATTGAAAAACTCTTATTCAAGTATCCCTTTATGCTATCCAAAAATTCTATATCATTTCCAATCAACAATATGTCATCCACATATAATATTAGGAATGCTACAGAGCTCCCACTCACTTTCTTGTAAATACAGGCTTCTCCAAAAGTATGTACAAAAACATATGCTTTGATCACACTATCAAAGCGTTTATTCCAACTCCGAGAGGCTTGCACCAGTCCATAAATGGATCGCTGGAGCTTGCACACCTTGTTAGTACCTTTAGGATCGACAAAACCTTTTGGTTGCATCATATACAACTCTTCTTTAAGAAATACCCATTTAAGGAATTCAGCTTTGACATCCATTTGCCAGATTTCATAAAATATGGCAACTGCTAACATGATTCAGACAGACTTTAAGCATCGCTACAGTTGAGAAAATCTCATTGTAGTCAAGACCTTGAATTTGTCAAAAACCTTTTTGCGACAAGTCGAGCTTTGTAGATAGTGATACTACTATCATCGCCAGTCTTCCTCTTGAAAATCCATTTATTTAATATGGCTTGCCAATCATCGGGCAAGTGCACCAAAGTCCACACTTTGTTCTCATACAAGGATCCCATCTCAGATTTCATGGCCTCAAGCCATTTTGCGTAATCTGGGCTCATCATCGCTTCCATCATGGTCTAGTAACATGCCTTCTAGAATAGGATTACCATACCACTCTGGTGCGGACTGTACTCTGGAAGACCTACGAGGTTCTGTAGTAACTTGATCTGAAGTTTCATGATCATCATCATTTGCTTCCTCACTAATTGCTGTAGGAATCATTAGAACTGATTTCTGTGATGAACTACTTTCCATTTCTGGAGAAGGTACAATTACCTCATCAAGCTCCACTTTCCTCCCACTCACTTCTTTCGAGAGAAACTCCTTCTCTAGAAAGGATCCATTTTTAGCAACGAATATCTTGCCTTCAGATATGTGATAGAAGGTGTACCCAACAGTTTCCTTTGGGTATCCTATGAAGATGCACTTCTCTGATTTGGGTTCGAGCTTATCAGGTTGAAGCTTTTCCACATAAGCATCACAACCCCAAAATTTAAGAAACGACAACTCTGGTTTCTTGCCAAACCACAGTTCATAAGGCGTCGTCTCAACGGATTTTTGATGGTGCCCTATTTAAAGTGAATGCAGCTGTCTCTAATGCATAACCCTGAAATGATAGTGGTAAATTGGTAAGAGACATCATAGATCGCACCATATCCAATAAAGTGCGGTTACGACGTTCGGACACACCATTACGCTGTGGTGTTCCAGGTGGCGTGAGCTGTGAAACTATTCCAGATTTTTTTTAAATGAAGGCCAAACTCGTAACTCATATATTCTCCTCCACGATCAGATCGTAGAAACTTTATTTTCTTGTTACGATGATTCTCCACTTCACTCTGAAATTCTAATGTTTCAGACTTGTGTTTCATTAAGTAGATATGCCCATATCTGCTCAAATCATCTGTGAAGGTCAGAAAATAATGATACCCGCCACGAGCATCAACACTCATTGGACCGCAAACATCGATATGCATTATTTCCAATAAGTCACTATCTTGTTCCATTGTTCCGGAGAACGGAGTGTTAGTCATCTTGCCCATAAGGCACGGTTCGCAAGTATCAAATGATTCATAATCAAGTGATTCCAAAAGTCCATCTTTATGGAGTTTCTTCATGCGTTTTACACCGATATGACCCAAACGGCAGTGCCACAAATAAGTTGCACTATCATTATCAACTTTGCATCTTTTGGCATCATCATTATGAATATGTGTATTACCACGATCGATATTCAATAAACCATCAACTTTGGGTGTATAACCATAGAAGATTTTATTCATGTAAACATAATAGCAATTATTCTCTGTCTTAAATGAATAACCGTATTGCAATAAACATGATCTAATCATATTCATGCTCAACGCAAAACACTAAATAACATTTATTTAGGTTCAACACTAATCTCGAAAGTATAAGGAGTGTGAGATGATGATCATATCAATCTTGGAACCACTTCCAACATACATCATCACTTCATTCTTAACTAGTCTCTATTTATTCTGTAACACTCCTGTTTCGAGTTACTAATCTTAGCAACCGAACAAGTATCGGATACCCAGGGGCTACTATGAACACTAGCAAGGTACACATCAATAACATGTATATCAAATATACCTTTGTTCACTTTCCCATCCCTCTTTTCCACCAAATATTTAGGGTAGTTCCGCTTCTAGTGACCATTTCCTTTGCAGTAGAAACACTCAGTTTCAGGCTTAGGTCTAGCTTTGGGCTTCTTCACGGGAGTGACAACTTGCTTGCCATTCTAGTTGAACTTCCCTTTCTTCCCTTTGCCCTTTTCTTGAAACTAGTGGTCTTGTTTAATTATCAACACTTGATGCTCTTCCTTGATTTCTACCTTCATTGATTTCAGCATCACGAAGAGCTCGGGAATCATTTTTCGTCATCCCTTGCATACTATAGTTCATCACGAAGTTCCAGTAACTTGGTGATGGTGACTAGAGAACTCTTGCAATCACTATCTTATCTGGAAGATTAACTCCCACTTGATTCAAGTGATTGTAGTACCCAGACATTTTGAGCACATGCTCACTAGTTGAGCAATTCTCCTCCATCTTTTAGGAAAAGTACTTGTCAGAGGTCTCATACCTCTTGACACAGGCATGAGTCTGAAATACCAATTTCAGCTCTTGGAACATCTCATATGCTTCGTGACGTTTCAAAAACATTTTTGTTCTAAGCCATAAAGCATGGTGCACTAAACTATCATGTAGTCATCATATTGAACTAGCCAAACATTCATAACTTCTGCATCTGCTCCTGCAATAGGTCTGTCACCTAGCTGTGCATCAAGGACATAATTATTTTGTGCAGCAATGAAGACAAAACCTCAGATCACGGACCCAGTCCACGTCATTGCTACTATCATCTTTCAACTTAGTTTTCTCTAGGAACATATAAAAACATAGGGAAGCTACAATGTGAGCTATTGATCTACAACATAATTTGCAAAATACTATCAGGACTAAGTTCATGATAAATTAAAGTTTAATTAATCATATTACTTGAGAACTCCCACTTAGATAGACATCCCTCTAGTCATCTAAATGATCACGTGGTCCATATCAACTAAACCATGTCCGATCATCACATGAGATGGAATAGTTTTCAATGGTGAACATCTCTATGTTGATCATATATACTATACGATTCACGCTTGACCTTTCGGTCTCCAGTGTTCCGAGGCCATATCTGCATATGCTAGGCTCGTCAAGTTTAACCCGAGTATTCTGCATGTGCAAAGCTGGCTTGCACCCATTGTATGTGAACGTGGAGCTTATCACACCCGATCATCACAAGGTGTCTCAGCACGAAGAACTGTAGCAATGGTGCATACTCAGGGAGAACACTTATACCTTGAAATTTAGTAAGGGATCATCTTATAATGCTACCGCCGTACTAAGCAAAATAAGATGCATAAAAGCTAAACATCACATGCAATCAAAATATGTGACATGATATGGCCATCATTATCTTGTGCTCATGATCTCCATCACGGGAGCATCGTCATGATCTCCATCGTCATCGGCGCGACACCTTGATCACCATCGTAGCATCGTTGTCGTCTCGCCAACTATTGTTACTACGACTATCGCTACCGCTTAGTGATAAAGTAAAACAATTACATGGCGATTGCATTGCATACAATAAAGCGACAACCATATGGCTCCTACTAGTTGTCGATAACTATGTTACAAAACATGATCATCTCATACAACAATTTATATCACATCATACCTTGACCATATCACATCACAGCAAGCCCTGCAAAAACAAGTTAGACGTCCTCTACTTTGTTGTTGCAAGTTTTACGTGGGTGCTACGACCTTCTAGCAAGAACCGTTCTTACCTATGCATCAAAACCACAACGATTTTTCGTCAAGTGTGCTGTTTTAACATTCAACAAGGACCGGCCGTAGTCAAACTCGATTCAACTAAAGTTGGAGAAACAGACACCCGCCAGCCACCTATGTGCATAAGCATGTCGGTAGAACCAGTCTCATGAACGTGTTCATGTAATGTCGGTCCGGGCCGCTTCATCCAACAATACCACCGAATCAAAGTAAGACGTTGGTGGTAAGCAGTATGACTATTATCGCCCACAACTCTTTGTGTTCTACTCGTGCATATAACATCTACGCATAGACCTGGCTCGGATGCCACTGTTGGGGAACACAGTAATTTCAAAAAAATTCCTACGATCACGCAAGATCTATCTAGGTGATGCATAGCAACGAGAGGGGAGAGTGTGTCCACGTACCCTCGTAGACCGAAAGCGGAAGCGTTAAGTAACACGGTTGATGTAGTTGAACTTCTTCACGATCCAACTGATCAAGTACTGAACGCATGACACCTCTGTGAACTGCACACGTTCAGCTCGGTGACGTCCCTCGAACTCTAGATCCAACTGAGACCGAGGGAGAGTTTCGTCAGCATGACGACATGGTGACGGTGATGATGAAGTTACCGGCGCAGGGCTTCGCCTAAGCACTACGACAATATGACCGAGGTGGAAAGCTGTGGAAGGGGGCACCGCACACGGCTAAAAGATCAACTTGTGTGTCCTTGGGGTGCTCCCCTCCCCCATATATAAAGGAGGGAGGGAGGAGGCGGTCGGCCTAGGGGGCGCGCCAAGCATAGGGAGTCCTACTAGGACTCACAAGTCCTAGTAGGATTCCCTTTCCTATTCGGAGTAGGAGAGAAGGAAAGAAAGGGAGAGGGAGAAGAAAAGGGGGGCTGCGCCCCTACCCCTTCTCCAATTCGGTTTGGGCAAGGGGGAGGCGTGCGCCACCTCTTGGCCCTTCTCCCCTCTCTCCACTAAAGCCCAATAAGGCCCATTACTTCTCCCGGTGAATTTCGTAACTCCCTAAGACTCAAAAAAATACCTGAATCACTCGGAACCTTTCCGATGTCCGAATATAGCCTTCCAATATATAGATCTTTACATCTCGACCATTTCGAGACTCCTCGTCACGTCTGGGATCTCATCCGGGACTCTGAACAAACTTCGGTCATCAAGTCACATAACTCATAATACAAATCGGCGTCGAAAATTAATCGTGCGGACCCTACGGGTTCGAGAACTATATAGACATGACCGAGACACTTCTCCGGTCAATAACCAATAGCGGAACCTGGATGCTCATATTGGCTCCTACATATTCTATGAAGATTTTTATCGGTCAAACCGCATAACAAGATACGTTGTTCCCTTCATCATCGTTATGTTACTTGCCCGAGATTCAATCGTTGGTATTATCATACCTAGTTCAATCTCGTTACCGGCAAGTCTCTTTACTCGTTCCGTAATGCTTCATCCCGCAACTAACTCATTAGTCACATTGCTTGCAAGGCTTATAGTGATGAGCATTACCGAGAGGGCCCAGAGATACCTCTCCGAAACACGGAGTGACAAATCCTAATCTCGATCTATGCCAACCCAACAAACACCTTCGGAGACACCTGTGGAGCATCTTTATAATCACCCATTTATGTTGTAACGTTTGATAGCACACAAGGTGTCCCTCCGGTATTCGGGAGTTGCATAATCTCATAGTCTGAGGAACATGTATAAGTCATGAAGAAAGAAGTAGTAATGAAACTATAACGATCATGATGCTAAGCTAATGGATGGGTCATGTCCATCCCGTTCATCAAATAACAACACATGTCTATGGTTAGGAAACATAGCCATCTTTTATTAACGAGCTAGTCAAGTAGAGGCATACTAGGGACACTATGTTTTGTCTATGTATTCACACATGTACTAAGTTTCTGGCTAATACAGTTTTAGCATGAATAATAAACATTTATCATGAAATAAGGAAATAAATAATAACTTTATTATTGCCTCTAGGGCATATTTTCTTCATCTTCAACCTCTGGTCTTCTCGCTCCAGCCGCCCAAACCAGCGTCGGTCGTGCCGCCTGCTCCTGCCTCTCGTGGTCGGCTCTACTGCCGCGTAGGCCTCACCGCCCCATCCTACTCCCATCGCTGGCCTGAACATCCATGTACTCACCCAGACTTGTTGTTATTCTCCGGCGGTGGTAGCCTCACACTACAGCCCAACCAATAAACCCTCGTACGCCCCTCCGCATGGGAAACAACTGTCGAGTCTTCCCCGGCTCCGGGTAATTCCCTTCCTAGGCCTCGCCTCGTCCACCACCTTGGTGCTCTCGGTGCGGCGTAGTCAACATGGTCAAGGAATGACTTACATAGAAAGAGGACGATACGTGGAGAGGCTGACAGGTGGGTCCACGGCCATAGCAAGGAAGTGCCTCCTTACTACGCGCAAAATAATGATTCCTCCACCTGACAGCAGGGACCTATCAGAAAGGGCCTCTGTATTTTGGCTTAGCTGTATTTTGTGAAAAAAAATGTTTTCCCCCCTGACAGTTGGAACCCACCAGATATATCTTCGGACGCAAGGAAAGTCCCTCCATATTAGGCGCAAAAAAATGAATCTTCCCCTGACAGCTCGGACCCACCATCAATAACTTTGCACACAAGAAAGTCCCCCCTTATCCTCCCTGACAGTGGGGACCCACCTGGTCGAAGTGTACGTAGCGTTGTCGCGAACGTGTACGTACATACTGGTCGATCGGTCTCTCTGCAACGACAAACCATGGCCGAGCAAGCAGCGACACGTGTAGTAGTAGAGACCCTGATGTAGCAGTTCAGGCAGTCCCTTCTAAATCATGTACACGTACGTACAACCACATGCCAAAAAATACAGCCATGTACGTACATACGGGCGGGGTCTCGAGCGCGTACTCGCGCATACGTACGGCCAGGGCTCGTGTACATGGAGAGACAACAGACGGCAGCAACGGCGTTGAGGGAGTCCTGGACTAGGGGGTGTCCGGATAGCCGGACTATCATCGTCAGACGGACTCCAAGACTATGAAGATACAAGATTGAAGACTTCGTCCCGTGTCCGGATGGGACTTTCCTTGGCGTGGAAGGCAAGCTTGGCGATACAGATATGTAGATCTCCTACCATTGTAACCGACTCTGTGTACCCTAGCCCTCTCCGGTGTCTATATAAACCGGAGGGCCTTAGTCCGTAGGACACACAACCATTACAACAATCATACCATAGGCTAGCTTCTAGGGTTTAGCCTCCTTGATCTCGTGGTAGATCCACTCTTGTACTACCCATATGATCAATATCAATCAAGCAGGAGTAGGGTTTTACCTCCATCGAGAGGGCCCGAACCTGGGTAAAAACATCGTGTCCCTTGTCTCCTGTTACCATCCGCCTAGACACACAGTTCAGGACCCCCTACCCGAGATCCGCCGGTTTTGACACCGACATTGGTGCTTTCATTGAGAGTTCCTCTGTGCCGTCACCGATATTAAGGATGCCTCTTCCCGTCTTCAAAGATGGTATCTTCGCCAAAGGAGCCTTGACCGCCGCCAAACTATCCGCTGGGTGGTTTTCATGACCGCTGTTCGCCATCGCTTCGACGATGACCTCTCGGGTCATCAACAGCAATCTTCACGTAAACTCGAATTCGCCGAGCATTTGGATCCAATAGAGCTCTCGTCCAGAACGAGCTCTCGGATCGCATCGCCGCCTACAGGAGTCGCATGACTACAATCAGATTGGGCTTAAAACCGATCCGAGAGATTAACTCTCCCAGTTACCCACCACGCTGCGGTGGTAGAGGAACAACGCGGCGACTCTTCCCCTGTATTAAAAACTAGTCATGCCCGGGCTTCCGAACCCTCCACGACGGATTTCCGCGGAGGGACGGACTTCGATCAAGCATTGAACCTAAAGTCAGGCATCGGACCGGACTTGTTGGACGACATCCAACAATCCAAGCTTCCAAATTCGGAAACTTCTCGGCCCTTGAGCCTTGAGATGGGTAGGATTCCGGACTCAATTCCGCCCACCCACCCAGACATATGCGATCTATCTCAAATCCGGCAAGAGCCCGCTGAAACAGTACATCATTACTGGGCCAGATTCCTCCTGGTTATGGAGAGGATAAAGGACTGCCGAGAGGAAAATGCAATTTCAATTTTCTGCAATAATTGCACGAACGAGGGAATCTTGAACGCCGTCAGTCGCCGTGAAATTACACGCTTCGCCGACCTGGCATCCATAGTACGAAAGTACTATGCGATGGAGAGTTTCCGGAAAACCGAAACTAAGTTTTGGGACAATCCGGCCCCAAATACAACCCTAGTCCGTAATAAAAGGGTGCATCACACACGTGCACCGTGTACAAAAACCAAAAAGCAAAACCCCATAAAGGGCACGGAACGATTGGAGGGATGGCTCATGACCCTGTAAAATTCACAAGATGTATACGCCACCCCAACACATTGCCTTCAAGCATGTTGGATATTGCGGCAGGTGGCCAAAAGTGGCGAGGAGCTTCTAGCCCCGGAAAACCACTCCAACAGCACCAGTACGGTGTCAACAGTCTTCGAGACTTTCGCATCAAATAATATGCAAAACGAACAATCCGCAGCCTCGCCAAGTCTACCAAGTAGCAACAACAAATCCATGGAGCGACACGCCATCACCTTCAACGCCAACGATTTAACCTAAATTTCGAACAGCCCGAGCACCACCGCATTGGTCCTTAGTCCAATAGTGGACGACTTTCGCCTTACCAAGGTACTCATGGATGGCGGCATGACTAAACCTCATCTACGAGGAAACTCTTCAAAAATGGAAATAGACGGAGCCGCATTGAGTAAAGCAGCACAACCTTTAGAGGAATAATCCCTAGCCGGAAGCGCCACAAGACAGAAAAATCACACTTGATGTGGTGTTCGCTCACGGACAATTACAGTCCGAAGAGGTCACGTTCCAAGTGGCCCCGCTCAGCAAATGGATATCACGCTATATTAGGACGAGAGGCATTCACAATTTTTCAAGCCATACCCCATTACGCGTACATGAAGCTTAAAATGCCTGGGCCCGGTGGAATAATCACTCTAGCTAGTGATCCGGACATAGCACTCCGCGTCGAAAACAAGACAACCGATTAGCCCCGGAGGCACTATCCAAGCCCTAGCGGCAGAAGAACTCATCGCGCACTGCGCTCTACAAAGGAATAGGGACGATGTGATACTCGATAAGAGATCCAAGTCCACCTCCTTTAAACCAGCGGATGAAATAGTCAAATTGCGTGTCCATCCAACGGACCCAACAAAGACGACCTCCATTGGGGCACAGTTGAACCCTGATGTAGATGCCGCGACTGCGAGAATTCCTTCGGAAAATTGGGACATCTTTGCTCGCACCTTCAGATATGCCAGAATCCCACGCAGACAAGCGTAACACAGCCTAAATATCCTAAAAGGATTCAAGCCACCAAACAGTTCTTGGCGATTTTCCGAACCGAAAAGACAGTAATGGGAGAAGAGCTAGCCAAACCATCGAAGCCGGATTCATCAGTGACATCAAACATCCGGACCGGCTAGCAAACCTGGTAATGGTACCAAAGAAGGACAAACTCGGTGCCTATGCGCCGATTTTAAAGACCTCAACAAGGCCTCGCCCAAAGGATCCCTTCCCCTTCCCTCAAGATAGACCAAATAATCGATGCTATCATGCGAGGCACGATTCATTGTGCTTCCTTGACACATACTCCCGCTACCATCAAATCAAGATGGCGAAGCGGACCAAGCCGCAACGGCATTCATTACTCCATATGGAACATTTCGCTTCAACACGATGCCCTTCGACTCAAAAACGCCGTGCAACATATCAACGCATGATTCGGACATGTCCGCTACCCAAATCGGCAAAACAAGAGAGGCATACGTGACGATGTAGTCCTCAAAACCAAACACGCCGAGACTCTAGTAGACGATTTGAGGCTCACATTCGACAACCTCCGAGCATATGACATTGTCAATCCGAAAATGCATTTTCGGCGCATCACCGAAAGCTCTGGGCTTCATTGTATCCGTAGAGGAATTGAAGCAAACCCAGCCAAGATCCGAGCTCACACACTGGATATTCCAAAAGACCTCAAACAAATACAAAAATTGACCGGATGCGTGGCGGCTCTAAGCCGCTTTATCTCCCGTTTGGGAGAAAGGGCATTGCCCCTCTATCGCCTTCTCAGGCGTAACGAACACTTCGAGTGGACGGATGCTGCCACTGAAGGAAATATGCCCTAGAGGCAATAATAAAGTTATTATTTATTTCCTTATTTCATGATAAATGTTTATCATTCATGCTAGAATTGTATTAACCGGAAACATGATACATGTGTGAATGCATAGACAAAACAACATGTCACTAGTATGCCTCTACTAGACTAGCTTGTTAATCAAAGATGGTTATGTTTCCTGACCATGAACAAAGGAGTTGTTATTTGATTAACGAGGTCACATCGTTAGTAGAATGATCTGATTGACATGACCCATTCCCTTAGCTTAGCACACGATCGCTGAGTATGTTGCTACCGCTTTTATCCATGACATATACATGTTCCCGTAACTATGAAATTATGCAACTCCGTTTACGGAGGAACACTTTGGTGCTACCAAACGTCACAACGAATCGGGTGATTATAAAGGAGTACTACAGTGTCTCCAAAGGCGGATGTTGGGTTGGCGATTTCGAGATTAGGTTTTGTCACTCCGATTGTCGGAGAGGTATCTCGGCCCTCTCGGTAATGCACATCATCAAGCCTTGCAAGCACTACAACTAATGAGCTAGTTGTGAGATGATGTATTACGGAACGAGTAAAGAGACTTGCGGTAACGAGATTGAACTAGGTATTGATACCGACGATCGAATCTCGGGCAAGTAACATACCGATGACAAAGGAACAACGATGTTGTTATGCGGTCCGACCGATAAAGATCTTCGAGAATATGTAGGAACCAATATGGGCATCCAGGTCCCGCTGTTGGTTATTGACCGTGAATAGTTCTAGGTCATGTCTACATTGTTCTCGAACCGTAGGGTCCGCACGCTTAAGGTTTCATGATGCTTATTATGAGTTTATGTATTTTGATGTACCAAGAAGTTCGAGTCCCGGATGCGATCACGACATGACGAGGAGTCTCGAAATGGTCGAGACATAAAGATTGATATATTGGAAGCCTATGTTTGGAGTTCGAATGGTTCCAAGTAAAACAGAATTTATCGAGTACCGGAGGTTACCGAACCCCCGGAGGTAAATGGGCCTCGATGGGCCTTAGTGGAAAGGAGAAGGGCCAGCCCTAGGTGGGGCTGCGCCCCCCTTCCCTAGTCCTACTAGGACTAGGAGAAGGGCCCCCCCTCTCTCTCTTTCCCTCCCGAATCCTAGTCCAACTAGGATTGGGGGAATCCTACTCCCAGAGGAGTAGGACTCCTCGGCGCGCCTCCCTTGGCCGCCGCCCCTCCCCTTGCTCCTTTATATACGGAGGCAGGGGCACCTTGGAACACGTGGTTGATCTTGAGATCGTTCCTTAGCCGCAGCGTGCCCCTCCACCATATTCCACCTCGGTTATACCGTCGCAAGCTTAGGCGAAGCCTCGCACGGTGAAACATCAAGATCGCCACCACGCCGTCGGTCGACGAAACTCTCCTCGACACTCGGCTGGATCGGCGACGAGGACATCATCGAGCTGTACGTGTGTCAAGAACTCGGGGCGCCGGAGTAACGGCGCCGGATCGGTCGGATCGCGAGGAGAACGCACGACTACTTCCTCTACGCCAGATCGCTTCCGCCGGGTCTACAAGGGTATGTGGACAACACTCTCCCCTCTCTGCTATACATCACCATGATCTTGCGTGTGCGAGGAAAATTTTTGAAATTACTACGTTCCCCAACAAAGGCATCCGAGCCAGGTTTTTATATGGTTTGATGTTTTGCACGAGTAGAACACAAGTGAGTTGTGGGCGATACAAGTCATACCGCCTACCAAAGATGTCATACTTTGGTTCAGCGGTATTGTGAGATGAAGCGCCTGACCGACATTACGCCAGACGCTTACGCGAGACTGGTTTCACCGCCCGCGAGCACTCGCTGCTTAAAGGTGACCGTGGGTGCTGTCTCTCTCACTTTAGTTGAACTGAAAAGGCTACGCCCGTCCTTGAGAAGGTTAAAACGAGTCTATTTGACGAAGTATCGCTGTGGTTTTGATGTAGGTGAGACTGGTTCTTGCTTAAGCCCGTAGCAGCCACGTAAAATTTGCAACAACAAAGTAGAGGACGCCTAACTTGTTTTTGCAGGCATGTTGTGATATGATATGGTCAAGACGTGATGCTATATTTTATTGTATGAGATGATCATGTTTTGTAACCGGTTATCGGCAATCGGCAGGAGCCATATGGTTGTCGCTTATTGTATGCAATGCAATCGCCTCGTAATGCTTTACTTTATCACTAAGCGGTAGCGATAGTCGAGTAGCTTAAGTTTGGCGAGACGACAACGATGCTACGATGGAGATCAAGGTGTCGCTACCGGTGACGATGGTGATCATGGTGGTGCAAAGAAGATGGAGATCATGAAGCACAAGATGATGATGACCATATCATATCACTTATATTGATTTGCATGTGATGTTTATCCTTTCATGCATCTTATCTTGCTTTGATCGACGGTAGCATTATAAGATGATCTCTCACTAAATTATCAAGAAGTGTTCTCCCGAGTATGCACCGCTGCCAAAGTTCGTCGTGCCTGCACACCACGTGATGATCGGTGTGATAAGCTCACGTCCATCTACAACGGTGCAAGCCAGTTTTTGCACACGCAGAATACTCGGGTTATACTTGACGAGCCTAGCATATGCAGATATGGCCTCGGAACACGGAGACCGAAAGGTCGAGCGTGAATCATATAGTAGATATGATCAACATAAGATGTTCACCATTGAAAACTACTCCATTTTACGTGATGATCGGTTATGGTTTAGTTGATTTGGATCACGTGATCACTTAGATGACTAGAGAGATGTTTTTCTAAGTGGGAGTTCTTAAGTAATATGATTAATTGAACTTAAATTTATCATGAACTTAGTACCGATAGTATCTTGCTTGTTTATGTTTGATTGTAGATAGATGGCTCGTCTTTGTTGTTCCGTTGAATTTTAATGCGTTCCTTGAGAAAGCAAAGTTGAAAGATGATGGTAGCAATTACACGGATCGGGTCCAGAATTTGAGGATCATCCTCATTGCTGCACGTAAGAGTTACGCCCCGATGCACCGCTAGGTGACAGTTCGATGCAGATGCAACCGACGACGTTAAGAACGCTTGGCGAGCAAAGCGATGACTACTCTATAGTTCAATGTGCCATGCTTTACGGCTTAGAACCGGACTTCAACGACGTTTTGAACGTCATGGAGCATATGAGATGTTCCAGAGTTGAAGTTGATATTCCAAATGTAATGCCCGGATTGAGAGATATGAAGTCTCCAATAAGTTCTATAGCTGCAAGATGGAGGAGAATAGTTCGTTAGTGAGCATATACTCGTAATGTCCGGGTACTACAATCACTTGACACAATTGGGAGTTAATCTTCCGATGATTGTGTCATTGATGTAATTCTTCAATCACCGCCACCAAGCTACAAAGGCTTCGTGATGAACTATAATATGCAAGGGTTAGTGAAAACTATGCTCGAGCTCTTCGCAATGCTAAAGGCAGCGGAGGTAGAAATCAAGAAGGAGCATCAAGTGTTGATGGTCAATAAGACCACTAGTTTCAAGAAGAAAGGCAAAGGGAAGAAGAAGGAACTTCAAGAAGAACAACAAGCAAGTTGTGCTCAAGAGAAGAAACCCAAGTCCGGACCTAAGCCTGAAATCGAGTGCTTCTACCGCAAGCGCATCGGACATCGAAGCGGAACTGCCCCAAGTATTTGGCGGATAAGAAGGATGGCAAGGTGAACAAAGGTATATGTGATATACATGTTATTGATGTGTACCTTACTAGAGCTCGCAGAGCACTGGTATTTGATAATCGGTTCATTGCTAATATTTGCAACTCAAACAGGACTACGGATTGCTTAACACCGCAAAGGACGAGGTGACGATGCGCGTGGGAAATGGTTCCAAAGTCGATGTGATCGCGGTCGGCACGCTACCTCTACATCTACCTTCGGATTAGTTTTAGACCTAAATAATTGTTATTTGGTGCTGCGTTGAGCATGAACATTATATCTGGATCTTGTTTGATGCGAGACGGTTATTCATTTAAATCGAGAATAATGGTTGTTCTATTTATATGAGTAATATCTTTTATGGTCATGCACCCTTGAGGAGTGGTCTATTCTTGATGAATCTCGATAGTAGTGATACACATATTCATAATGTTGAAGCCAAAAGATGCAGAGTTGATAATGATAGTGCAACTTATTTGTGGCATCGCCGCTTAGGTCATATCGGTGTAAAGCGATGAAGAAACTCCATCTCGATGGACTTTTGGAGTCACTTGATTATGAATCACTTGGCACTTATGTAACCGTGCCTCATGGGCAAGATGACTAGAACACCGCTCTCCGGTACTATGGAGAGAGCAACAGATTTGTTGGAAATCATACATACCGATGTATGTGGTCCGATGAATGTTGAGGCTCGTGGCGGATATCGTTATTTTCTCACCTTCACAGATGACTTAAGCAGATATGGGTATATCTACTTAATGAAACATAAGTCTGAAACATTTGAAAAGTTCAAAGAATTTCAGAGTGAAGTTGAAAATCATCGTAACAAGAAAATTAAGTTTCTACGATCCGATCGTGGAGGTGAATATTTGAGTTACGAGTTTGGTCTACATTTGAAACAATGCGAATAGTTTCGCAACTCACGCCACCCGAACACCATAGCGTAATGGTGTGTCCGAACGTCAGAATCGCACTTTACTAGATATGGTACGATCTATGATGTCTCTTACAGATTTACCGCTATCGCTTTGGGGTTATGCTCTAGAGACGGCCGATTCACCTGAATAGAACACCGTCGAAACCGCTGAGACGACACCTTATGAACTATGGTTTAGCAAGAAACCAAAGTTGTCGTTTCTTAAAGTTTGGGGATGCGATGCTTATGTGAAAAAGCTTCAACCTGATAAGCTCGAACCCAAATCGGAGAAATGTGTCTTCATAGGATACCCAAAGGAAACAGTTGGGTACACCTTCTATCACAGATCCGAAGGCAAGACATTCGTTGCTAAGAATGGATCCTTTCTAGAGAAGGAGTTTCTCTCGAAAGAAGTGAGTGGGAGGAAAGTGGAACTTGATGAGGTAATAGTACCTTCTCCCTTACTTGAAAGTAATTCGTCGCAGAAAACGGTTTCTGAGACACCTACACCAAGTAGTGAGAAAGTTAATGATGTTGATCATGAAACTTCAGATCAAGTTACTACAGAACCTCGTAGATCGACCAGAGTAAGATCCGCACCAGAGTGGTACGGCAATCCTGTTCTGGAAATCATGCTGCTAGATCATGATGAACCTACGAACTATGAAGAAGCGATGGTGAGCCCAGATTCCGCAAAATGGCTTGAGGCCATGAAATCTGAGATGGGATCCATGTATGAAAACAAAGTATGGACTTTGGTTGACTTGCCCGAGGGTAGGCAAGCAATAGAAAACAAGTGGATCTTCAAGAAGAAGACCGACGACGACGGTAATGTTATCGTTTATAAAGCTCGACTTGTCGCAAAAGGTTTTTGACAAGTTCAAGGGATTGACTACGATGAGACCTTCTCACCAGAAGCGATGCTTAAGTCCGTCCGAATCATGTTAGCGATTCACGCATTTTATGATTATGAAATTTGGCAAATGGATGTAAAGACCGCATTCTGAATGGATTTTCGGAAGAAGAGTTGTATATGATGCAACCGAAGGTTTTATCGATCCAAAGGAGCTAACAAAGTATGCAAGCTCCAACGATCCATCTATGGACTGGTGCAAGCATCTCGAGTTGGAATAAACGCTTTGATAGTGTGATCAAAGCATTTGGTTTGTACTGCACTTTTGGAGAAGCCTCAGATTTACAAGAAAGTGAGTGGGAGCTCAGAGCATTTCGATATTATATGTAGATGACATATTGCTGATCGGAAATGATATAGAATTTCTGGATAGCATAAAGGGATACTTGAATAAAAGTTTTTCAATGAAAGACCTCGGTGAAGCTGCTTACATATTGGGCATTAAGATCTATAGAGATAGATCAAGGCGCTTGATTGACTTTCACAAAGCACATACCTTGACAAAATTTTGAAGAAGTTCAAAATGGATCAAGCAAAGAAAGGGTTCTTGCCTGCTACAAGGTGTGAAGTTGAGTCGACTCAATGCCCACCACCGCAGAAGATAGAGAGAAAATGAAAGATGTTCCTATGCTTCAGCCATAGGCTCTATCATGTATGCAATGCTGTGTACTGACTGATGTGTGCCTTGCTATAAGCCTAGCAGGAGGTACCAAAGTAATCCAGAGTGGATCATCGACATCGGTCAAGAACATCTGAAATACCGAAAAGGACTAAGGATATGTTTCTCGATATGGAGGTGACAAAGAGCTCATCGAACGGTTAAGTTGATGCAAGCTTTGACACCGATCCCGACGATTCTAAATCGCAGACCGGATACGATTTACATTAAACGGAGGAGCTGTCGGTTGGTGCAATTCTAAACAAAGCGTCGAGTGGGATCTACATGTGAAGCGGAGTACATAGCAGCTTCGAAGCAGCTAATGAAGGAGTCGGATGAAGGAGTTCATATCCGATCTAGGTGTCATACCTAGTGCGTCGGGTCCAATGAAAATCTTCGTGACAATATCGAGCAATTGCCTTAGCGAAGGAATCCAGATTTCACAAGAGGACCAAGCACATCAAGAGACGCTTCAATTCCATCCGGACTTAGTCCAGTTGGGAGACATAGAGATTTGCAAGATACATACGGATCTGAACGTTGCGGAGACCGCTGACTAAGCCTCTTCCACGAGCAAAACATGATCAAGCACCAAGACTCCATGGGTGTTAGAATCATTACTATGTAATCTAGATTATTGACTCTAGTGCAAGTGGGAGATCAAGGAAATATGCCCTAGAGGCAATAATAAAGTTATTATTTATTTCCTTATTTCATGATAAATGTTTATCATTCATGCTAGAATTGTATTAACCGGAAACATGATACATGTGTGAATGCATAGACAAAACAACATGTCACTAGTATGCCTCTACTAGACTAGCTTGTTAATCAAAGATGGTTATGTTTCCCACCATGAACAAAGGAGTTGTTATTTGATTAACGAGGTCACATCGTTAGTAGAATGATCTCGATTGACATGACCCATTCCCTTAGCTTAGCACACGATCGCTGAGTATGTTGCTACCGCTTTTATCCATGACATATACATGTTCCTCGTAACTATGAGATTATGCAACTCCTGCTTATCGGAGGAACACTTTGGTGCTACCAAACGCCACAACGAATCGGGTGATTATAAAGGAGTACTACAGTGTCTCCAAAGCGAGATGTTGGGTTGGCGATTTCGAGATTAGGTTTTGTCACTCCGATTGTCGGAGAGGTATCTCTGGGCCCTCTCGGTAATGCACATCATCAAGCCTTGCAAGCACTACAACTAATGAGCTAGTTGTGAGATGATGTATTACGAACGAGTAAAGAGACTTGCCGTAACGAGATTGAACTAGGTATTGATACCGACGATCGAATCTCGCAAGTAACATACCGATGACAAAGGAACAACGATGTTGTTATGCGGTCCGACCGATAAAGATCTTCAGAGAATATGTAGGAACCAATATGGGCATCCAGGTCCCGCTGTTGGTTATTGACCGTGAATAGTTCTAGGTCATGTCTACATTGTTCTCGAACCGTAGGGTCCGCACGCTTAAGGTTTCGATGGCGATGCTTATTATGAGTTTATGTATTTTGATGTACCAAGAAGTTCGAGTCCCGGATGCGATCACGGACATGACGAGGAGTCTCGAAATGGTCGAGACATAAAGATTGATATATTGGAAGCCTATGTTTGGAGTTCGAATGGTTCCAAGTAAAACGGAATTTACCGGAGTACCGGGAGGTTACCGAAACCCCCCGGGAGGTAAATGGGCCTCGATGGGCCTTAGTGGAAAGGAGAAGGGGCCAGCCCTAGGTGGGCGCGCGCCTCCCCCCCTTCCCTAGTCCTACTAGGACTAGGAGAAGGGCCGCCCCTCTCTCTTTCCCTCCCGAATCCTAGTCCAACTAGGATTGGGGGGAATCCTACTCCCAGAGGGAGTAGGACTCCCTTGGCGCGCCTCCCTTGGCCGCCGGCCCCCTCCCCCCTTGCTCCTTTATATACGGGGGCAGGGGGCACCTTGGAACACGAAGTTGATCTTGAGATCGCTCTTAGCCGTGTGCGGTGCCCCCTCCACCATATTCCACCTCGGTTATACCGTCATGAAGCTTAGGCGAAGCCTCGCGCGCCGTGAAACATCAAGATCGCCACCACGCCGTCGGCCGACGAAACTCTCCCTTGACACTCGGCTGGATCGAGTACGAGGGACGCCATCGAGCTGTACGTGTGTCAAGAACTCGGGGCGCCGAGTAACGGCGCCGGATCGGTCGGATCGCGAGGAGAACGCGACGACTACTTCCTCTACGCTAGATCGCTTCCGCCGGGTCTACAAGGGTATGTGGACAACACTCTCCCCTCTCGTTGCTATACATCACCATGATCTTGCGTGTGCGTAGGAAAATTTTTGAAATTACTACGTTCCCCAACAGCCACTGCCGGACTCAAAGAAATAAAAGCCATATTGGCAACAAATCTGGTCCTGGCTGCGCCTAACCTGGGCGAACCAATGTTGTTATACATCGCGGCAACACATCAAGTTGTAAGCGCGGTACTCGTTGTCGAACGAGAAAAAGAAGGGCATAAATTCCCTCTTCAAAAACCAGTGTACTACGTATCCACTGTCTTAACTCCCTGCAAATCCCGTTACCCGCACTATCAAAAGATAGCGTATGCGGTGTTCATGGCATCCCGGAAGCTCCGACACTACTTTCAAGAGTGTTCGATAATGATGGCCTCGAAGTGCCCCTCAATGACATTATAAACAATCGCGACGCGACGGGCAGGATTGCAAAATGGGCCATTGAGCTCTTACCATTCGATATAACTTACAAACCTAGGCGAGCTATAAAGTCGCAAGTCTTGGCTAACTTTGTCGCTGAATGGACTGAAGCCGAACTCCCTAAAGAGTACGGCGCATACTCCAATTGGGTTATGCACTTCGATGGCTCCAAAATGTTGGCCGGCTTGGGGGCTGGCGTCGTATTGACGTCCCCAACCAGGGACACAGTCCAATACGTACTTCAGATAATGTACATGGACTCCAACAATGCAGCCGAATACGAGGCCCTCCTACATGGCCTCCGGATGGCTATATCCATGGCCATTCAACGCCTAGAGGTGTGCGGGGATTCAAACCTCGCAATATCCCAAGTAAATGGAGACTTTGACGCCAAGGATCCGAAAATGGCAGCATATCGTAACGTTGTCCTAAAAATGTCAGCTCGATTTGAAGGACTTGAATTCCACCATGTAGCCCGGGATAATAACCAAGCAGCCGACGTATTGGCACGCATCGGCGCGAAACGCGATGCTGTCCCTCCAAACATCTTCCTGGAACCGCTCTTTAAGCCATCCGTACTATGGGAAGAGGAGTCCGGAAATAACAACCCGGAAGCAGCCGCACCACCCAACACAGAACAATCTGACATAATCGGCGACTCAGCCGATGAAATAACACCTTCAGCCCACGAAGTAATGGCAGTAATCACCCCGTGGACAGAGCCATTCCTAGCCTACTTACTTATGCAGGAACTTCCCGAAGACCAAAATGAGGCCCGCTGCATAGTTCGACGATCCAAAGCCTACAAGGTCCACGAGGGAGAACTCTATAAGAAAAGCACAACCGGAGTCCTTCAAAGGTGTATCTCCGAAGAGGAAGGGCGAAACCTTCTGGCTGAAATTCATGCCGGACTAGGCGGACACCACGCCGCAGCTCGGGCCCTTGTAGGCAAGGCATTCCGTACAGGATTTTATTGGCCGACGGCCCGGGCAGATGCTCAGGACTTAGTCCAAAGATGCGTATGTTGTCAGCTCTTTGCTAATCAGAGCCATATGCCACCCACCGCCCTCAATACTATACCCATCACCTAGCCGTTCGCGATTTGGGGGCTTGACATGGTTGGACCCCTTAAAGGGGGAACCCACAAGCAAAAGTACCTATTGGTCATGGTGGACAAATTCACCAAATGGATAGAGGCCAAGCAAGTTAAAACGGCAGAGTCCGGACCAGTGATAGACTTCATATCCGGGGTAGTACACCATTATGGCGCCCCCATAGCGTCATTACAGATAACGGCACGAACTTCACGGCCGACGAGGTTAAATTATGGTGCAAAAATATGGCCATTAAGCTCGATTATGCTTCAGTCTATCATCCTCAAACCAACGGTCAAGTGGAACGAGCAAATGGTCTAATAATGAGCGCATCAAACCCGGACTAGTGCGGTCCTCACGGAATCTAACACGACCGGGTAGAGGAGCTCGACCAGACTGGGGCTGCGGACAACGCCCAACCGCATACTATCGGATTCACACCATTTTTTATGGTATACGGCGCAGAGGCCGTTTTGCCCTGCGATATCATTCATGACTCACCTCGAGTGCACATGTACGAAGAAAGAGAAGCCGAGCTGGATCGGCAGGACAGCTTGATGCATTGAGGAAGAACGCGACATCGCCAAGGCTCGCTCCGCATTCTATCGCCAGCAGCTCAAGATATCAAAGCAGAAGTACGGGCTAAGACTTACAATGTTGGCGAACTAGTTCTACGCTCACGGACAAGAAAAAGGACAAGCTCAAGCCCAAATGGGAGGGCCCTTCATTATCGATCAAGTCCTAACCGGCGGAGCGCACTGTCTCATAAATGCATCGGACAATGACTCGAGCCGAACCCATGGAATGCAGCCCGCATTCAAGATTCTATGCCTAGCGCCGAACTAAGAGTTCGCCTCCTTCCCCGCCCAAATTTTTACACTTGCTTGTCTTTCATTTCTCTCTTTTCTCTCACCCTTTTCATAAAAGCCCTTCAAGGCCTACTTGCGCATTGTTCGACACACTTGATGTGCTATCCGCACTCATTATACCGGGGCTTCTTTACTGAAGCTTACTTATAAGGGCTTTATGCCCAAAGACATGTGTTAAACTTCCACATGTACCTTTTATTCACCATTATATGCATCGATATGACTTAAGTTTTGGCCAAGCTGGGTTGCTGGCTCTGTGCTTATCCCTACATTCCCGATTGTTCGGCTAGGAGGTAAAGGAGCACCTCTGCGATTGTTATCGCCGGGTCACGGATGTGTACCTCGACCGGGTGAAGTTTAAAGCTATCGTTCTTAAGGTAATATTCGGTCGGTGACTTGAAAGATGAATTTTTACCTATTTATTTATATGCCCCCAGATGTTTTCCTGCTCTTTTCGCAGTCCGGACATGCACTTTAGGGCATGCCTCCCAGGGAAAGGAACCCTTAACGGAACTATTCTCCCTGGAAGATGTTTCTTACTAACCATGTAATATAACATAACTAGTTGGGCACTTGTTTGATAAAGCACTAATGACCCCTATGTCTGGTCTCCATGCATGCCCGGGTTGTTTCTTAACTGAGAAGGTATTCGGACACACTCCGGACTCTAGGGTCCTGAGGTTGAAGCTTAAAAGGTCGGCAAAGACAAACGATCTACAATCCGCTAGAAGGCATTTTACATGTCATTTTAAATACATTGTCAAATCGACCGATCAGTACTCATCCTCAATCCCGCCTAACAGTCTGTCTAATTCTGATCCGCTGGGAATATTTAGCGCCAACTCTACTTGGCCATACACTAAGCTCACAGGATCTCCTTCCCATCGGGCCCCACAGTCCCACCTCGGCCATGTGGTTGGGATCCGCCTTCTTGTACCGCTGCCTTCACCATGGCCCAGCCTCCCGGCACCTTGGCGGCAGTCGATATCTTCCATAAGCGAAGCGCGCGCGCTCCTCAAACTTCTCCGCAAGCTCTCCAAGGCCCTCGAGTAGGGAGAGGGACGGCCATAAGGCTCGGACGACGCCGCCATCGCCGCCGAACTCGCTCGAGCAGTTGCACCAGCTCGAAGTTGATCACCCGTTATCACGGCATCTCCTCCGTAGGGTGACTGTGAGCACACCTACTGCACACATTTCGCTAACCGACTTCCTCGCGAACTCTTCTTTTCAAAGGAGTTTGCTCAAGCACTTACTATAGATGCCGCGACGGCAGCCGATTCTCCTTCACGGAGCTGCACAGCTCGCCCGAACACCTTTCAGCTCCTCTCCAAGCTGGGGTGGGCATCCCGAGTTTGTTCCTTTCCGCGCTGCACCTTCACAAGACCTCTCGCCGCCTTCACCGGCGCAGAGTTGTTGCTTGTCCGGATCCGGTCCGCAACATCCGCAATATCATTGTCAGACTTACACGCACGCCGCACACCGCTTATTTTTTTGAAATAATGTGTTACCAGGAGGGGTCTCTGTGTTTCCTCCTACGGCAGCGAGTGCGGCCTCAAGCTGGGCCTTGCACTCTTGTAGCTCCTGGGACAATTGGGTATTCTTCTCTAAAAGATCCTGCATATTGAATGAGCCTTAAATCAGTTATTTTAACTACTTTAAGTCTCGGGGGCTACTGGCATATACAACTATTAAAATCTCTTACCCGTATGTCTTTTACATACCGCCCGTGGCTCTGGTCAAACCATCTTGAGCAACACGGAGGTGCGCGTCCCTGCTAAAGGCATTCAACGCCTCAGGGAAAAGCACGCGTCACGCAAAAACGTGTCGTGGCGCCTATGGTTCATGGCGCTCTCCACCTCGCACTGGTGGCGACGGTCTGCCGGCATCCTCCGTCGAAGGAGTATCCGGCTCGCGCCTTGCGCCGCCTCCCCCTCCGCACTGTGTGTTGGAGCCCGGCTGGCAGAGGCTTGGTTGGCAACCTCTCCGCCCACTGTCTGGCGAGCACTCTTTCTCCTGCAAAAATCATGAGCATTCAAACACCTCCTAGGAACTTTGTCCTAAATGATGGTCGCGAGCTATACCGTTGCGGTGACGTTTGATTCGCGACCAGACCGCTTCTTCCTTCATGGGCCGGATCGACCTTGTGGGTCACCCATGGTTCGGCTTCCCGCCTTGAAGGTACCCCCTGCGAGACACCATTGTATGCGGTGGTGAGAAATGTGCAAGGACGAAATAATGGTGTCAGGACTTCGGTCACAATCACCTGGGGAGCCGGAGATAGGCCGGGGTAGTCAGCCGTAATGGCGACTGGAGCATTATCCATGCTGAGTTGGTGAAACACCCCGTCAATTAGCTCCACCTTTATATCCGGATCCTCTTCGGAGGACGGATCAAGGGATCTTTCTAGATCCTCGGGTTGTGGGGCCGGGCTATGTATGCTCTCCACAGTCTGGCGCAGTTCCTGCGTCAAAACCATAAAGTAAGGTACTTAACCTTGAAAGCGCGGGTCGGATAAATGAACATCCGCTTACCCAGCTCCGAGGGTTGTTCATGGAGAACTCATTTAATGGGATCGTCTGGAGGAAGTCCTCCTTCTCCCCCTTGTACAGGCCGGATAGAATCTTCACCAGATCTTCGGCCGATCCCGGCCCTTGGCGGCCATGACGAGTGGCATCATTCTCCCGCTGAAATCCCACATGGATGGCCCTCAGACAGCCGCTGCATCCCCGCAGATAATGCACGTGGCCATGACTCCAATCATGGTCAATCCGAATGGGCCAAGAACCTTATCCGCCCATCAAATAATGGACGCTCTTGTCTTCCTCCAACCGAGGGCTCATGACACCAACTCAGCGTTTCTTCAGAGGAGCATTCTTGAACTCCGGAAGGCCGATCCAACAGGTCCGGCAAAGGGAGCGCCTTCCACATAAAACCATTTCAAGGCCGTCTTTGACGCTTAGGGGTTCCGGATGGATATCCGGTCCCGGCGATGCGCCATATTTCGCACCGCCCACTTGATATATTGACCCTCATGAGAGCGGGCACGAGGCGTAATAGCCTCTTCCACAGCGCAAAGTGGGGCTCGATGCCCGTGAATAGCTTGCAAAGGGCTACGAAACCCGCGATATGCGAGAATAGAGGCGGGCGTGAGGTGATGGAGCTGAGTCCGAGAACTCTGTGAAGCCCGCGGAGGAACGGATGTACTGAAATCCAAGCCCCTTATCGATAGGGGACGGCATACCCGCCCCTTTGTTGGGATTAGGGCGGTCTCCGCTTGCTTCCCACCTTGTAGGTGGCCAGCCTGCTCGAACCGGGACCATAAAGGCCGGAGGAAGGTATCCTCCGCTTGAGCACCACCGGCTCGTTGTGCGGGACATAACATCTCCTCCAATCTCCCCGGCAGAGGGCTGGGCGCGAGAGGAGGAGCTGCGCCGACGGTCCATGATGGAATGGATTTTGGTCAAGCGCCCAATGAGTACTCATGGAAGGAGGATGGTGGGATTTGGATCTAGATTCTTGCCTCTCTTATAGGCGCATTGTTTGCGCAGCTAGGGGTAAAACATAAAAGATACCTCGGCTTTTCGCATTCGTATGCGACACGTGGAAGAAGGCCATTATTGGGCGTGGAAGCCAAGGAGCACAACATTTATAAAAGAGCCGACACTATCCGCAAGCACATGGAATTTGAAGGAGAACCCGCCTTGCAACGCCAAGACTATATATGCGCTGGACTCGACGCCATTGAAGCCTGGTTCGGGGCTACCGAGGAGTCCCGACTAGGGGTGTCCGGATGGCGGACTATCATCGCCACCGACTCCAAGACTATGAAGATACAAGATTGAAGACTTCGTCCCGTGTCCGGATGGGACTTTCCTTGGCGTGGAAGGCAAGCTTGGAATACGGATATGTAGATCTCCTACAATTGTAACCGACTCTATGTAACCCTAGCCCTCTCCGGTGTCTATATAAACCGGAGGGCCTTAGTCCATAGGACACACAACCATTACAACAATCATACCATAGGCTAGCTTCTAGGGTTTAGCCTCCTTGATCTCGTGATAGATCCACTCTTGTACTACCCATATCATCAATATCAATCAAGCAGAGTAGGGTTTTACCTCCATCGAGAGGACCCGAACCTAGGTAAAAACATCATGTCCCTTGTCTCCTGTTACCATCCACCTAGACGCACAGTTCAGGACCCCCTACCCGAGATCCGCCGGTTTTGACACCGACAGGCGTCCTGTTCATCAGGCAGCCAACCGGCTGGGTCGGAACGGAGAAACAACGTCCTGTTCATCCGGAGGCAACAGACTGGGTCGAAATGCGTCCTGTTCAACGAGAGCCAACCGGCTTGGATGGAACAGCCGAAATAGGGTCTGGCATACCGTAGTACGGAGGAAACAGCCTTCTGTTCGACCGGCTACGGTCAAAACGGCATCCTGTTCATCAGGAGGGGTGTGGCGTGTCGCAAAACAGAGAAAACAAACTTGTGTTGGAGCACTACGGTCGAAAGGGTCCTGTTCATCATGAGGGGTGTGGCATACTGCAAAACAGAGGAAACAGACTTGTGTTAGAGCGCTATAGTTGAAATGGGGGTCCTGTTCATCAGAGAGGTGTGGCGTACCGCAAAACGGACTCCACGGGCTACTGTTCACCCACCATCGACTTCCTTCGGCCTCCACTTGCACTGTTCATCCACCGTGTCTTCCTCTTGCCTCCACCAGCTACTGTTCATCCACGGGCTACTGGTCATGCATCCCTCCACCGGCTACTGTTCAATCAGCCCTCCACGGAGTCCTGTTCATCCACCCCAACCAGCTTAATCGGCTGTAGTGATCTTCTCTCGGGGTCCTGTTCATCCGACGACAACATCCTACTACTACTACCACGGGGTCATGTTCATCCAACCCCCACCGGGAACTGTTCATCCAACCCCAACCACATACATCTTGACTCGTTTAATCAACCCCCATGGTAACTGTTCATTAAGAGGCAGCAGGTTTGATCAGCTTCAATTAGCAGCAGTAGCGAAGGAATCCCTCGATCGAGTTCAGTTAACAGCCAGGGATCGATCGATCGCTCGGGTTCAATAATGTAGCTAGTGCAATCGTTCAGGTTCAGTGAGTGAACGCCTCGCTCGGGTTTAGTTAGAGCCCAACGCCCGACACACGCAGCAGACGCAGTACGAGAGAAATGCACAATCCTCCGGCATCGCCGCCCCGACCACCCACCGTAATCGGAACTCTCCAAATTTTCCTCGCCCTGCTTCTATCATGGTTTTTCCGTCATGGACGGCCCAAAGAATGTCATGCAAAGTGCGTCTCCGCCCGCCCAGACTTAAAAGCCTATTTTCTGTTATGATTTTTTGTCATAGAAGTAGGATCCCACCACATCTATGATGATACTGGGTTTTGTCACAATTATCGTCATAGAAGTGTCATAAACATGACAGAAAAAATTTCGTCCGACCCAAAATGTCACGGATGTGTCTTTTTTGTAGCGTGGATGATGATCAAATTATCGTTTATCCTAGTTAATTATGCATGTAATATATAGTTGACTTTGGTGTGTGGAAATGGCATGTGTGTAGTAGCCACCTATGTAATTATGCATGTAATAGTTTACTTTGATGTGTGCAAATGTCATGTGTGAAGTAGCCACCTGTGTAATTGAATGTTTAATTTGGTTATGCAACCATGCCCTTATAAGTGTGTATATGCATATATATATATATGTTGTTGTTCTGTATGCAATCCCAACGCACAACACACACGTCTTATTAGCAGCAATCGTTTGTGTTATTATCGGTCTTCGCACACATTTCTGACTACAGACCTGTATGTCGTGTATCACACACATCTTGTTAAATTGAACCGTTTCTGTTAGCTTGGCTCAACGCAAACAGTTCATCCGAGTGAACTGTTTGGCCTCTATCGCACACACCTTGATCTGGCTGACCGTTTCTTTTGTTCCGCCTAATCACAAACAGTTCATCCGAGTGAACCGTATGACGTATATCACATACACTTTCATCTGGCTACCCGTTTCTGTTCTTCTGCCTCATCACAAATAGTTCATTGAACTGAACCGTATGCCCCTCATCGCACACGCAACTAAATTCTGAACCGTGTTTGATGCATCCGTCATTGCAGCCGTTTTTGCATCTTTTTGGATGTTTTTTACATCACCGTTTGCGATTATTGCATCACACACAATTTCGTCGAAGGGTCTCTGATTGTAGTGTCGTGTTAGCAGCATCCTGCAGTAGTGGACCTCGGGTGTCTATGCTGCTCAAATGGCGTATCGAGCATTCTTCGAGGGCAAACCAAGGCTGCCATCCTGCCAGGAGCATCTCAGCTATGGTCTTCTCTGGCTCCACTGAGGCTAAATTTCTTTGGGTGGTTAGTGCTACATAATATGCGTCAGATGACAAATTGATTTGCAGGCTAGGGGACTACCAAATCAACCGAAGTGCATCCTTTGCGATCAGCAGGGTGAGGACATCAACCACCTTTTTATGCAATGCTCCTTCTCAAGGACGATTTGGCAGTTAGTGGCCCAGCAACTTGGCCTCGCTATGCCCTCCCCCAACTTGACTCTAGCATGGTCGAATGGTGAGAAGAAGCGCATAGCAATACCCCTCGCAAGTGTCGGGCAAAGCTAAATGCCCTAATCAACCCGACGTTGTTCTCAATATGGAAGGAAAGGAATGCTAGAACCTTCGACAACCAGATATCGGTGGAGGTTGTAGTGGCATCCAAGATCCTTGCAGAATGACGCATCTCGCAACTTGCATGGAAGCAAAGGAATCGCGCCATTGGGCGGGAGGTGGGTCAGAGAGAGATGTAGATTGTTCGTGTGCAATTAGGTGGTAGGTTGAGCTTTGCTCCTTGTAATACTAAACTTGGTACATGAATTAGTGCTTTACAGGAAGGCCTGTCACTAAGCATGCAATGGTCGAATCTTCCTATTATGATGCAGTCTGACAACTCTATTGCTATTGCGGCGTTGGCAGATGACTCGTTGGATCGATTTGCCTATAGACATCTTGGTGTGGAAATTAAGAAGCTCCTGGATACACGTGGGTTTATTCCGTTTAAGATTGAGCGTAATCAAAATCGGTCGTACTGGTGGTAGCACCGCTTGTTGGTTGCGCCATGTGCCAAAGAGTGTCTAAAATCCTGTATTAGCAGATTGTAACACTATTATTTATGAATAAAACTCACTTTACCACGCGCATTTTTTTACAAAACTTGTAAAACCTCTATCGTTCTTAATGCAATAGCACGCAAAGCTCTCCCGTGTTCCAGAAAAAGTGTAAAAAAAATCTGGGAAAATGTTAAATGGGGAACGTTCGATGGGAGTCCCAGCAAACGCCCCCACAACCATTTGCGGTTTGCCGTGATCATACAGGGCAGTTCCTCGCTCATCGGTTATGGTTTTTAGTGATATTAATGATCCACCAACTCTCGAAGCGCTTTCATGCCATGAAGCTCAAGCTCTTGCACTTGATCTAGGTTTGGATCAAATCATTATCGCATGTGATTGTGAACAAGTGGTCAAAGGGATAAAGAGTGGGACGGAAGGGAAATATAGTACCATCATCAAGGAGATTGCAGTACAAGCTCAGGACTTTACAAGGTGCGAGTTCATCTTTGAAGGGCGTGAGAAGAATGTTGATGCTCACAATTTAACTAAATTTGCTTCTAGTTTGGACGTTGGTCGCCACTTGTGGCTGGGTCAACCTCAGGACCCTTTCGTTATTCATGTAAACCGCACTCCTAGTCAATAAAAGTTGGTTTACCGCTAAAAAAATAATATAAAAATCGTTTGCATTTTCTTTTACCCTGCATGGCAACTTTTTTTCCCGATCATGGCAAGTCGAGTAAAGTTGTCATGGGAAATTTAATTGCAATCGCATGGCAATTTGAGCGTTCGTCTAGGAAAACGCTCTCAAGGGAATGTTTGCCAGATATTCAAAATTTCAGGGGAGATTTTGTGCAGTTTGATCCTAAATTCAAGCACGCGTATACACGTGTGTTCAGTGACCAGTGTGTGTCCAGTCCGCGTCAGCCGTTAGCCCATCCCTCATCATCCGCCTCCGACATCGCTGGAAGAGGAAGAAACGTCGGGGACTCGTCGTCTCGTCCGACCCCAGTCACCACGCTTATCCAGCCCAGCCACCACGCCAAACCAAACATATCCCCGACCAGACCCATCGCCCCGCCACGTACTCCGCCTCGCCCACTCCCCACTCCCCAGTCCCCACCCCACCACTCCGCCGCGCTCGGCTCACACGCCACCGGCGATGGCCTCCCGCCTCCTCCGCCTGCACCACCACCTCCGGCGCCGGCGCCACCACGGCACGAGCCCCGTCCCCTGCAGGCTCCTCTCCTCCTCCTCATCTGCCCCGGAGCTGCCGCCGCCGCCCCAGACGGTGGAGAAGGTGCTGGTGGCCAACCGGGGGGAGATCGCGTGCCGGGTGATGCGGACGGCGCGGCGGCTCGGGATCGCCACCGTCGCCGTGTACAGCGACGCCGACCGCGCCGCGCTGCACGTGCGCGCCGCCGACGAGGCCGTCAGGCTCGGCCCGCCCCCCGCGCGGGAGAGCTACCTTAACGCCGCCGCCATCGTCGACGCCGCCCTCCGCGCCGGCGCAAAGGTACCACGACTCCTGCAGCGGCAGCTCGTTACGCTTTGGCGAATGTGGCACCCGGATCAGCTAGCTCTGCTTGCTGCTCTGTAGGTTCTGTTGCTTGAAATTCTGCCGCCTGATTGCCTCACTGAGTTACGCTGATTGCTGAATGAGTGGCTGGTGCTGCGATCACGTTTTGGCTTTGCGAATCGGTCCTATAACAGTCCCATCCCAACTGTCCAATGTTCGTCATTCGTCAGGATTAACAGCATAACTGAAACTCCCTAAAAAAACATGACATAATTGAAACTACTTACTGATTATTACTTCTGGACTACTGCGTTCTTCGTTTTGGTGTACATTTGCCAATTTATGTGCTACGTTGAGGTGTGTCATGATGGGATACTATTTTTCTGAAGTCTGACAGATATATGTTCTTGTAGGCTATCCACCCTGGATATGGGTTTCTTTCAGAGAGCGCAGATTTCGCACAGCTCTGCGAAGCTGAGGGGCTAACGTTTATTGGGCCTCCGCCATCTGCAATCCGAGATATGGGTGATAAGAGGTAAATATTCTTGCCATGTAGTTTGCATAAATGTTACACCCTCTGTTGCTAAATATAACTATATAAGACGTTTTGGCAGTTCAATTTAAGCTGCCAATACGTCTTACATTTAGAAACAGTGGTAGTACCTTTTCTTTTCTGTATACGTCGGACAATACGTTCTAAGGACATTCTGTAAAAAATAGCGCGTCAAAGAGGATCATGGGTGCTGCTGGTGTACCGCTTGTTCCAGGCTACCATGGGGCTGACCAAGACATTGAGTTGTTAAAACTTGAAGCTGATAAGATTGGATATCCAGTTTTGATTAAACCCACACACGGTGGAGGGGGCAAGGTACGCTGGGAAGGCTTTGTTACAATGTTATTTTAAGTTTTCCAATTTTATTCAGAGTGGAACACATTTGTTTATGCCGTCGTAGGTTCTCTTGTGTGTGGGTCACATGATCAAATTTAAGAGCTTATTTATTCATAACGTCGCTCATCTCAATTAAGTCTTCTGTTCTCTATGTTCTTCTTTTGATCTTTGATCTTTGCAATCAAGGGGATGAGAATAGTTCAAGGGCCTGATGACTTTGTGGATTCTGTACGGAGTGCTCAACGTGAAGCTGCGGCATCATTTGGTATAGACACACTGTTGATTGAGAAGTATATTACTCAACCCAGACATATAGAAGTCCAGGTACCATTCTGATTTCATTCATTCCACAATCCTTTTCTCAATGCGCGCAGGTCCTCAGTTGATGTGATATAAACTAGTATTTGTGTACTCTCTGAACAGTCAAACAAGTATTTATAGATGCAGTTTCAGTCTGATATCTACTGATTTGTTTGCTCCTTCTTGTTAGTCGTTATTCCATAAGACTCGAATGATATTTGCATTCACTATTATGAGTAATGAATTATAATGAACTTATACTTGCCATTTCATTTAAATTTATGCCCTGTGTTATTAATGGGTACCACTTCTTTTGATTACTTTTTCTTATGATTGTACAAACTTATTGCAACAGCTTGCCTAAATTAATCTACTCAGACGATCAAAAGAAACATGAATGGTTAATTTGGCACTATTTCAATATGTAGGTATTTGGTGACAAACATGGAAATGCTATTCACCTTTACGAGAGAGACTGCAGTCTACAAAGAAGGCATCAGAAGATCATCGAGGAAGCACCAGCTGTAAGGCTTTATTACCTGTCAATGCCACTGTTTCCCTTTAAACAAAGTAACATATAACGTTAATCGTTTATGTATTGACTGCAGCCAAATGTGACAACTGAGTTCCGGACTCATATTGGTGAAGCTGCTGTGTCGGCTGCGAAGGTGACATACTTGATGTTTCTACACAATATTGCATGCTGTGATTGAAGATATTCATCTGACGCTCTTATGTTTTCAGTTCATTACACTGTTTAGTTCATTCACTATTTATGAAACAGTACCCGATTTAACACTTTCAAGCTACCAAACCCTCCACCCTATGTTCTGCAATAGTTATTCTGTTTAATCTTTATATTTTATACACAGGGTCACTTATTGGATTCTTTGTGTTGAAGGCAGTTGGTTACTACAGTGCTGGAACAGTGGAGTTTATTGTGGATACTCTTTCAGGAGAATTCTATTTCATGGAGATGAATACTCGACTCCAGGTACTATGTTTATGAGTATCAGTTGATCATGTAGATGCTTTAGTACCTTGTAAAACCTAAAATTGCAAGAACCATAAAGGTGGAATAATATGTTCAAAATTAGCAGACGAGACTGAGTGATCACATATGTTATTCCATGTGCATATGGAATTATGGATATCCTTGTAACCACGTTTAGCTTAAATGCAAAAAAGTATGTGCTAGCTTCCATACTCTCTCTCTCTCTCTCTCTCTCAAATTCAGCTTGATCTTTGAAGGTTGAACACCCAGTAACAGAGATGATCGTCGGTCAAGATCTTGTGGAGTGGCAAATACGTGTTGCAAATGGAGAGCGCCTGCCATTATCTCAGGAGCAGGTCCCATTAAACGGTAAGCCCTGCAGAGCATTCATGTTCTCATCCTCAACACTAATACTCCTATATGATTAAGCTTCATCACATAACCATCTCTTCTAGCTGTATTTGTGTTATGCTTTGAAGATCTAATCTCTATCAGTTAGCCTGATAGTACTGCACATCATGCTGTTGATGCAAGCATTTTTTTATGCTTTATTTGTGGTTAAACTCATTAAGCAGGTCTATTAGTGAGTAAGCAAAATCCACTTGCTTATTGCTGTTCACTTCTCTAGCTTATTGGATCTATTTATCATCCAGAAGAGAAAAGGAATCCAGCCATTCTCTAGAAGCGGACCAGAACCTTTTATGCATTTAACATATACACACATAATCTGAATAAAAAATATGAGATCCGTGGGCACTAGCACCCAGGACATAATTTTTATAGGAACCCACCCGGGTGAGGCGCCAGAAATTCGCTCCCGACGGAGTCGAACCCTGGGCGCAGGGTGCACATAATCTGAATGTCTTCTCTTGATACTTGAGCTAATATTCGTTAACCTTAATTTATGTAAAATGAATAATATTAGTTATTCTAATGTACTTACTCAAATTATATGGGTGATCTTAGGTTCTATATTTATGTTGCTAACATTAACAGTTAAAAATTATGGGTTTCACCTCTAGCCTACCCCAACTTGCTTGGGACTAAAGGCTTTGTTGTTGTTGTTGTTGTTGTATCATTAACAGTTAAAAATTATAATGCCAGTTAAAGTAAGAACTATTTGTTAACCATCAGTGTACCTTGATCCAGGACATGCATTTGAAGCCCGAATATACGCCGAAAATGTTCCAAGAGGATTTCTTCCTGCAACAGGAACCTTACATCACTATCGACCAGTCCTGTCTACCCCAACAGGTAATTTTTGGAGATATCCGGTGACAGAATTTTTTACCAGTTATTTTTTGGTGTGGTGTTGGTAACATATTCTTGATCAGTAAGAGTTGAAACTGGAGTCGAAGAAGGAGATGCTGTCAGCATGCATTATGATCCCATGATAGCCAAACTTGTAGTTTGGGGTGAAAGTCGCAATGCTGCACTAGTCAAGCTAAAGAACTGTTTGTCAAACTTTCAGGTATATATGCCCATCACCTTAATTTACACTTCTATTTAGAAGTCTTGTCTCTTAGATTTTTTTAATGTCCTTTAGTGTCCTCTGTCTGCTGATTAATTATTAATTTTTCCACGAGCCCCTAGTTACTTAGAAATTTACTACTCATTATCGTCCACGAAGAACTGCCAACTTAAGGATTCTGATGTGGTACTTCTGATCATTCCGTCCCTATCATGCTGTAGTTAATGAATAGACAGATTGCAGGTTTGCCTACAAATGTTGCTTTCCTTCAAGAACTCGCAGGCCATAATGCCTTCGAAAGAGGCCTGGTTGATACACATTTCATTGAGCGGTACAAAGATGATTTTCAAAGTACTTCTGCTAAGGCCTCGGATGAAGCACATGATGCAGCTAAGCTTGGTGCAATTTTGGCTGCTGCCTGCATTTGTAAAAAGGATCACATTAGCTCCGAAGAATCCCTTCGTATGTCATGTGCCTGCCCTTTTGTTTTGTCACTCAACAACATTGGCAATATGACCTGCTATTGACATATGTTTGTTGGTAGGTGACAAGACGCTTTCAGTATGGTATACCCGTCCACCTTTCAGGATGCATCACTCTGCGAAGCGTTTGATGGAATTTGAGTTAGATGAAGAACTTGAGGGGTTGAGTGATGAGCTCCTTAAATTATTGGTTACATATAGATCTGATGGAGGCTACTTCATTGAGGTGATTAATTAACACACAGAACCTCTTATGTTTTTAGTTTTTTGAATTGTAAAACCTTGGAAGCTTCTTTGCTGAGGTGTGAATACTAATACAAGTTTGTAACACTTGACCAATACCTTCACTCATTGTTCCCCTTGTGACCTGTGACCAGACTGAAGATGGCTCTTCTCCTGGTTTTGATGTGAAAGTAGATGGTAGGAGCGAACATGATTTCCGGGTTGAAGTTGGTGGTGTGCAAACAGACGTGACATTAGCATTTTATTCAAAGGTTACGCCCTGATACCTTCTATGGAGGTTGTGAGCTTATTCATTAGTTTCTTCTGACTGTTATTTCATCACTAAATTTTTTCTTCTGCTGCTGTTTTCAGGATAATAGCAAACATATACACATCTGGCATGGGAAGCATCACCATCATTACAGGCAGACCATGAGAACTGAGCATTTACTTGATGATAGTTCTCAACCTAGCCAGGCTTCCGAGGGAAGGTCACATCCAAAAGGAAGTGTTTTGGCACCAATGGCTGGTTTGGTCATTAAGGTTCTGCTTAAGGATGGGGTACACGTGGAAGATGGTCAGCCTGTCATGGTTATAGAAGCAATGAAGATGGAGGTCCGAATGAACTTGCTGACGATGTTTTGTAAAATGTTGATCAAATTAGTCAATGCTGACATAACACTCTTGTATTCCTTCTATCAGCACGTTGTGAAGGCGCCTCGGGCAGGTTATATAGAAGGGCTGAAGGCTACCGCTGGACAACAAGTTTTTGACTCCAGTGTCCTTTTCACTGTCAAGGTATGTGTTAATAATCGACCATATCTTTGAATTTTACACTTTGTTTTCCATTTTGTCATAACAAAGTGTGCGCCAACTCTATGTTTGGCCATAATTATATCTTGATCCACACCAATGAAATTCTTGAGGAGTTCTCAAACGTAGAAGATTGAAGCATTTTGTTACCATTTATGTAAAATTTCTCCGTCTCTAAGGAGCTGAACTAAACAGTAGTGTTCGACAATGTGAATATTTGAGTTAATAGAAACAGTGGTGGTAGCGTTTAACCTTATTTTCTCCTGGAGGCTGCGAGTTTCAACCCCACCTAGAGAGCCCTAATTGTTTTCTGGTAAACCAGGATCCCATGTTGAATTAAATAAAATCAAACGTCTCAGGAGTAGATAATGTTCTCATTTTCCAACACCGGAAAATGTGCCGTCATTCAGTATACAACTATAGTCGCTTCGCTTCTCGGGTGATTCCCCATCAACTTGTATTTTTTTCCTTTCTCCAGGATAAGAGCACAAACTGATGAACCAAGAAATTGGAGGCACATATCAGAATTCAAGTGGCGCCTTGCCCTTCGGAAAGAAGAATAAGCAAACAAGCAGCTGGAGATCATTCCGTGACTAAATAAGGCTAGGTGATCTCCCTAGTATAGCTGGAGATCATATCTTCCGGCACCCATTTCCTGTATAGCGTGTACATTAATGTCAGTGGCATTGTGCAATGTAACAAATCATGTAAGTATGTAACGCAATTTTTCTGCCTTGCATTGTCCAATGTGAACCTTCTTGATTGAGAAATTCAATGATCCAAGAACAACAGTGTCTTTCATCCCAAACAAGTTGGTGTGGGGCTGTGGGCTAGAGCTGAAACCCATAATATCTCGTAACCAAACTCATGGGTCTGGTACATGATAGCCAGCTTTCAAAAGTTTAAACTTAGGTAGCAGGAGCTGCAATTTAGGTATAGCTGAAAAAAGAGATAAAAAAAAAGGCTCCATTGCCGGGATTTGAACCCGGGTCGCCTGGGTGAAAGCCAGGTATCCTAACCGGGCTGGACGACAATGGATTTGTGAAATAACAGGATTAGGTCCGGATTAGTTTCGAACCTGAGAAATTCGATGACCCAGAATGGTATTTTCCGTATCTACTCGCTTTGTCTTAAGTGTCAAAAAATGTCTTACTTTATGGAACGGAACGAGTAACTGTTAACAAAAGAATACAGTTCAAATAACAATGAATTTTGTAGCATGATAAAAAATGGAAATGAGAACTGTCTGGTTGCATTTTTTTCTTTGGAAAATGAGGATCAAACCTCACACAAGACAAGACTGACACTACTCTCGAGAAAAGACAATAGACATATAACAAATAAATCACTCAAATACTCCCTCCGTCCTGAATTACTAGTCACAGAAATGCATAAAAATGGATGTATCTAGAACTAAAATATTTTTTTTGACAAGGATCTAGAACTAAAATATGTCTAGATACATTCATTTCTGCGACAAGTAATTTCAGACTAAGGAAGCATAATCTTGAACTTTATTTTTTTGCAAAACTCAAATATTATCTTGGACTGTTGGGACTAAATTGCAAAAATAATCTCCACAACTGGATCGGAGTTTGCCGTTAACCACCGATTTTCGGTAAGTTTTTTCCGAAAGCACTAAAATCTCGATTGAGAGCGTTTTGACAAGAAAATTGACAATAGGGCCTGGCCGCCAGGCCCTACATGGCACGGGTGACAGCCCCCTTGTTCTCGTTATGAAGACAATGTCGAGGATCTTAATCATATGCTCTTTAGGTGCGCAAGAGCTAAGGATATCTGGAAGAAATTGAGACTTGACGACCTTGTTCGTAAAGCTCTAAGTATTGACAGGGAAGGAGCGGCTGTTCTGGAAGAGCTTCTGGAGTATTATCTCTAGAAATCCGTACGAGGGAACTCATTTTTGTGGCTGCTTGGTTTATTTGGTTGGAAAGACGCCAGTTGACTCATGGGGAAGATGTCCAGCCAGTTAACATGGCAACCATGCCATCTGGAGCGCTGACTGACGTTGAGCTATACAAGAAGCTGTAGGAGGCAACATCAGAGAACAAATGTTCGTTGGAAGCGGCTTCCGGAGGGAGCATATATGGCGAATGTCGACGCCGCCTACAATCAGAGCACAGATTTTACTGAAGGATTCATTGCGCTAGTTGTCATCCGATTAACAACGCCCTCGACGCTGTTATGGCCGAAGCAAGTGCAGCAAGAGATGGGCAGAAGATGGGGCACCATAAAATCATACTTCAATCTGATTGTGCTCAAGTTACTGAAACTTTACATTTTTTTTCTTTTCGAAAAGGAGGATGATCCCCCGGCCTCTTCATCTGGGCGATGCATGCGACCATTTTTATTAATTATTCACAAAGATCTTACAAAAGCAATACAGTCTAAAGCCACCATCTTGACAACATCTGTCGCTACTTCTATCCAGTTGATGAAGGGGTGCCAAAAGTCGGAGCCGAATATCAAACATACCTCGCACCAAATCCTAACATCTAAAGCCGGGGACCCCCACCAAGCCGCTTGCCGGGTTTGGGGTACACACCGGTCCGACACATTCTTAGAGTCCGCCGTCGCCGTCTTCCACCGATCCATCTTTAGAGTAGGTACTGACGCATTGACAATGCCAGGCCTACCGTCAACACCACCACAACGCCAAACAACGCCACCTCCCTACGCACGTCCATCAAGACGCATCTGGCGCCGAGACCCACCGTCCACGATACGGTTGATGCCACGCTGCTCCACCTACATGCCATCTCACGTCAGACTCTGAACTACCAGCAACTCCACCACCCCTGAGCAGTCCCCGACCGACGCCTTCAGGAAGGAACACGACACCAAGGTGTCACCGTCGCCCAAACAGAGGAACAGAGGCTTTCACCTGCACTCATGACAGGGGTAGGAGGACTAGGATCCACACAGAAGCCCCCAGGAAGGGAATCGGCGCCGAGGGGCGTCGACTTTGGTGCGGCCGCCACGCTGGCCTGGAGTTTCTCCCGAATCCATGCCCACTCGCAAGATCTGCCCAGGCAGCACCAGTAAACGTTGACCGCAGTCGCAAAGTACCGTAGCAAGCATGAACCGGAGCAGATCGAGTCGGAGACGACGCTTTCCATGGAACTTCGGCCGGCCATCGAGGAGTCGCCGTAGCGCCGCTGCCTCCACGCCGCCCACGCAGCCGTGGAAGGTCACCCATCTGCACCCGCTGGTGCCGCCCGCCGGGCAGGCCGCACCACGCGCCATCGATCGAGGCTGCCGCCCCGAGATCGGATCTGCCAGCCGCCACCGCGCCATGAGAGCCAGAGCCCACCACGCTTGTGTCTGCGCACCGCACGCGCTCCCGCGCGCCGTACGTGCTCGCCCCGATGACCACACGCTCCCACGGTATACGCCCCGCAATGCTTGAGCCCCGCGAGAGGGAGAACCGGAGTGCCCCACCGCCGTCGACGCTGCGTGGGCTTTGACCGGCGGCGGCGAGGGGAGGGAGATCTGGCGAGGAGGGAGTTCGCCCGGGTCGCCCGCGGGGTAGGCGACACGGGGGCTCTCTCGGCTCTCACCTCGACCGGGTTTTGACTAGCCCGGGTCGCCCGCGGGGTAGGCGACACGGGGGCTCTCAGCTCTCACCTCAACGGAGTTTTGACTAGCCCGGGTCGCCCGCCTGGCTGAAACTTTACATGATAGTGGATTCTCATCAACAACAAGTTGTGCCATATTTGAAGAATGTGCACTAGTAGCAAGTGCTTTTGATGATGTTAGTTTCAAATTCTGTCTAAGGGAAGCCAATTCGGATGGCTGTGAGATAGGTAGGTCTTCTGGTAATTGCAAATTATGTATTGGTTGATGAACCCCATAGTTTCGAAAATGTTATCTAACAAACGTCAGTTAGGAAGGGGGTGGCAAGCAAACATTTTTTTGTAGCAAGTTTAGTCGATATAAGAGATGGCATATCCTACCCTTATTTGCCGCAACATCTCTCTTCTTCCCGGAATTTGACATGTGTTTCTGAAGAAACTGTCAACACCATCCAACTATTTTTTTTTTTGTGAAAAGCCATCTATCCAACTAAACTTGCCAGCTAAAACATTTGCAAATGCTAACCCCTCCCAATGAACGTTCACCAGCTATTGACGCCCACTAGTTTTCTTTTGCCTACCTTTTAAACGATGTAACTATTTGTTCGACGAGTTTTTGTGCAATATTACATAAAATAATAGTTTCTTTTTGTGATGAGCTTTTCATGTAGGTTACACGTACAAAGAGACATTTTGATGCAAAGGGAAAATACCATTGCATGGCACACGCACACACGTACTTGTACGTGCACATGGATGCATGAAATCATGGTGGGACTACTACACGTGCATGCACATACACGTCCTGGCCACGGGCATTTTTTTTGTCTACACACATAGCTAGTTTAGACCCATATACATACTTACGTATTTGATTACGGGCAAGCTCGCTTTACATATCCAAATACCTGTTTGTATGCATACATCGATAGGTACATATTTGAGTATTTACGTATGGCCAGCGAGAGCGCTTATACTTCTCGAATACCGATATACTTGTACTACGTATCCTTTTTTTTATATATTTGGACAGGTACATGAAATACGAAATATGTACGTGTCTTGATGGGTGCAAATTGCACGTAAGAGGATTGGAATTGAATGACCGAGGGCCGCCGGACGTGTGCGTATATTCGGCAAGTCACCAAGATTAGGAAACAAAGAAAAACAACCGACCTCGAAGTATCGTTGGAAGGCATGAGTCAAACAACAAGGTATGTTTTGGTCTGTTTCCTTTTCTTTGTGCAGACTTGGACATCAAGGAATCAGCGGCAGCTGCAAGACAAGAACCAGCCCTCCGCCCTATAAATATAGGATGGACCAGCACATGAAGCCCCGGACAGCCAGAGGCGGAGAACCACGCAGAAGGAGACGCGCCGCCCTTGCAGCAGCGTTGAGGATACAGAAGAGAAAACACGAGGAGCTAGCACGCAGCGGCGGCGGCAACGACGCTACTGGAGCAAAGACCTCACGACGCAGCAGAGGAAAGGAAGAAAACACGAGAAGAAGACACGCCCATTGCGGCCGCTGCCGAGGATGAGCGGCGAAGCGCGTGCACGCCGCCGTCGCAGAAACACGTGTGCCCGAGGATACACACGTAACCATGCAATAATCTTCTTTTTCTATGTGTTATCATCTATTTTGCAGGATGCCTAAGAACACCCGAGGAGAGTTAGGAGCGTGGGACCGCCGAGGAGAGGTGGTCCGACGGAGAAAACATAACAATGCAAGTCTCGAGCACCACACAGCCGGGCGATTCCATGGAGCAGCAAGCATCCACCGGGAGACCATGGAGATGAAGGTCAATAATTGTGATGCTTGCCGCTGTGGACTCCATCGAGCTTGGCGACTCCTTCATGGTGACTTCCCTTGAAGACGACGAGGTACTGCCGGCGCGCAGCCCGCTGGACACATACGTGGTGACCGCCCATGGAGACAATGCCGCCACCCTCTACTTCAAGCCAATATCTACTTCGTCAAGCTGGAGCCCGGAGGCGTGGAGGCTCGCAAGGATGCCACCGTCGTGCCGTGGTGGATGGACGGAGCTCGCTAGGACGACGCCCGTAGTTTTCTTCATCAAGCTGGCGCAATGGAGGACGAAGGCCTGGAGGCTCGCGAGGATGCCGCCGTCGTTCCATAGTGGATGGCGACACGGAGCTCGCCAGGACGACGCCCGAGTCTTCTTCATCAAGCTGGCGCCAAGGAGGACGAAGGCATGGAGGCTCGCGAGGATGCCATCGTCGTGCCACAGTGGATGGCGACACGGAGCTCGCCAGGACGACTCCCATCGTCCTCTTCATCAAGTTGGCGCCACGGCGGCGCGGCGTGAAGCTCGCGAGATGCTGCCGCGTGCGTGGTGGATGGTGCCACGGAGTTCGCCGAGACGACGCCAATGTCAACATCATCAATCCAAAGGCCGCTGGCGACGAAGGCATGGAGGCCCATGAGGATTCCGCCGCCGTGCGCCGATGGATGGCAACACGAAGCTCGCAAGGAGAACGCCCCCCATCTACTTCGTCATGCTGGAGCTAGAGGACGGAGGCGTGGCGCCCGTTGGGGACATCGCCGATGTCTCACTTCAAGCCGATTCGGGCGTGGAGCTCGCAGGATGCCGCCGCGTGCCACGGAGGATGGCGACACGGAGCTCGCTAGGATGACGCCCGCCGTCTACTACGTCAAGCCGAGCCCGGGCGTGGAGCTCATGAGGGTGCCGCCGCCGCATCGCGCTGGATGGCGACACCGAGCTCGCTAGGACAACGCCCATCGCCAACATCAACAAGCTGGTGCTGCGGTGGATGGAGGCGGAGCTCGCAGACAACTCATCAAGACGGAGCCCACGAGGTAGAGTCCATGAAGATGACACACGCCCGGCATTTCCCGCAACACGGAGCCCGCGATACAAAGAAGATGGCGCTACGTGATGACACGCCTTCACCGACCCTTACCACGATAATGCGATGTGTTTCCTTTGTCTTGGCGGACCACCGAATCACGGCGCCCAGCTAAGACGAGGTGCACTCTTCATGGCGCATGTGTCTCGGCGAGAGGCAGCGTGTTCTTTGTCTTAGCAGACCACCGAATCACGGCGTCTAGCTAGGACGGGTATCAACCACGCCTTCCATGATGTCACATTTCTTCGCACCGTGATGCTTTGCCCTTGTCTTGTTGGACCACCGAATACGGCATCCAAACGAGACAAGGTGCACCTTCATTGCATCGGTCTCGGTTGTCGTGACGGGCGGCGTGATCCTTGTTTTGGCGAGACCACCGAATAGGGCGCCTAGCCAAGACGAGGAATCCACCACGCCCCTCTAAGATGTTACATTCCACCGTATTGTGAGGCGGAGTCTTTGTCTTCACAGACTGTCGTAACCTTGGCGTCTAGTCGAGACGAGGCACCAACCACACCGGCTATGCCGGTATGAGCGAGTGTTGGTTTTACACTGACGCCGGTCTCCATAAGAGTACTCCCGCGAGGCGAACCCCTTATGCACTCAAGAAACCGCTACATCGCCAAGAAGTCCGGCAGAGCAGGACCCATGCAACTTCAACACCGACTACATCAACGCTGTCAACACCGACGAGGTGCGACGGCGAGGGCGGACGTGGCCAGCACAAAGCCATGTTTTGAGCGGCACGTGTACCGACGAGGACACGGGCTTTGCCGCCGCCCACACCTACACACACCATCATCATCATGCATGGATAACGCGAAGCGAAGACGACGAAGACGACCACACGGCTTAATCGGAGGTATCTCGCGGAGCAACCCGCGGGAGTAATTAACCGGGAGCTTTTCGAGGCCCCGGGAACCAGGAGACCGTACATCGCCATAGTCAGGCAGGCCGCGCTAGTAGGCCACGGAGCGCAAGCATTTTTATGGGATCTTGTAATTTTGTTCATCCAAAGAGATAAATGAAATACTTGTTTCCCGTATCACTTTTCTTTGTGTACTATGGTACACTGGCACGCCCGCATTTTCTTTTCCCCGGCGCATGAGAGAAATCCATACTCCCCCTCTTCCCTTCATACGGAGTGCATATAAGATTTTTCTCGTGTCAAACAATTGGCACGCCGGTGGGACATGGTTCTCCTCCCATCTTTGCTTCATTGTGGTCGTCGAAATCGTCTTCGCCAATCTCCAATGTGCACAGCATGCTGCAAGGATCTTCGCCAGTAAGCCTATTTTTGGCAGATGAACTCTCCCATAGTAGAAAATCGGAGCCGTGATGATCTAGTATGGATCATTGCCGCCTATGGTCTTCTTCGAGCATGGCACAAGGGTCCACATCTACCAAGCCGAAGATCCCGCGCAGTTTCAAACTGTGCAGTAAAAAAAGGCGCAAAGGAGGGCGGCCACCAAGACGATGGAGCGCCACGAGCTAATGCTTGAGGGGCACCCTGTTGAAGGAGTCATCAAGGGTAGACATCCATGAAGACGTGGAGGCAGCTCGATCCTCCATGCTAAAACCGTCAACGGGAGGGCTAGTGCGACATCCTTTCATCATCTATCCGGCTCGCCTCCCACTCAGAGCCGCCAATGCCAACATCACGACGCACTGAGGTAAAGACACCTGAAGGCTTGGAGGCCATCTCCCATAACCTGCGTAGGCTCATGGTTGCAGGTAGGATGGGGTGCCAATCGCCATGTCATCATCGTTAACATGAGCTCCTCGATGACAGTCTTCACCAACTCACCACTTATAGTGGGGGCATCCTAACATGCCCCCATGTTCAAAATGATGGTCATGACATCAAGACAATGAGAGAAACCCTCGACCTACTCAACGGGGGCAGCCAGGGGACCTCCACAACAAACACTTCCACCACTACACGCATCTCGCCTAGGCGGGGGCTCGACCACAACTCAAGGTGATGGTGGACAGGGCTGCATCACCCACTCGGCACCATGCGCCACCCCGTTCTCTCCAGGTGAAGCATCATTAATGCAACCACAAACTGGAGCTCTCCCGACGTGATACGTGACTGGTCCAAGGTGGGGGTTGTTCACCCATCGCCAATATGGAGCTATCCTGAGGTGGTGCATTGTCCACACCACCATCGTCGCGGAGCTTGCCCAAGGTGTGGAGATTCATCTGCATCACCTTCGCCGACATGGAGTGCCCCAAGGCAGGGCGCTATCTACACCGCCATCGACATGGAGCGGCCCGAAGGCAGGGCGCCATATACGTCCGTTGGCATGGAGCTTAGCCAGGCGGAGCTCTTTCTTCTCCACCGTTGACACAGATATCTCAAAAGATGGGGCGGCTTTTGGTCCATCATCCCACAACTTTCCCAATGCGGGATATCATCTACGTTGCTGCCTCCCACTCGGAGCTTGGTCTGGGCGGAGCTTGGTCTAAACCGCTGCCAACACGGAGCTTAGCCTTGGGTGGTGGTCGGTCTACACCGTCACAGACATGTTAACGCCCCAGAGGAGCGTCATCTACATCGTCACCAACACTGAGCTCACCTAAGGGGGGCACCGTCTACACCATCTTGGAGCTCCCCAAAGGCGGGCACGACTTTTGCGCTTCTACCAACAGGGGGCTCGAACAAGGCGTGGTGACATCCACACCGCCGCCAATGTGGAGTTCACCAGACGTGGAGCATCGTCCAGACCGCCTCCAACGTGAAGCATCACCCGAACGCGGGTGCCATTTACATAGCCTTGGAGCATGCCTATGGTGGGCGTGCCGCTAGCTCCTCGCCAACATGGAGCGCACCAAAAGTTGGGCGCCATCTACACCACCCGTGACCATGTTGGAGGCGTCATCATCAATCTCCGACATAACAAGGAATGCTGCTACATCAACATGTCATCGCCAACTTCATCGACGTCACACTCGGCGGGGACGCCGACTACATTGACACGTTTCCATCCGACTACATCGACACGGCGTCGCAATCTTCATCAACTCTTCATCTGGCAAGGGTGTCATCTACATTGATGCCAACGGATGTCCACATGACGGTCATCTTCTTTGACTTACTACCTGGCCAGGACACAGACTACACCGGCATGCCGCTTTTCTTCTACACCGAGCGAAGGTCGTCCCCGTAACTGGGGATGCCCCAAGGTCTACATCGATGAGCTAGTATTATCGTTATCTTTAAGCACCGTTGTCATGCGGCGATACGCAAGTCTTCTCCAACTTCTACATGAACATACTTCCCCGACATCGTCCAAGCTCCGACGAGGCGAAGCTGTACTCCACCGACATGTCTTTTCCCGATGAAGCACCCATATCTTGCCAGGAACCGATGAGGCAAAGGCAAGTCATCCAGTCCGACACCGACAAGGCGGACACCACCAGGCCGGGCACCGACGAGGCGAAGGCCGCCCACTTCATCATCGGACAATCGACAAGACGGAGGGATATGGCTAAGCATGGCCGGAGCGATGGGCGTACCGCTCTCCCCTTCACTTCATCACCACATCCCCACCATCTACACCAATCCAACGGCGCGATCAAAGCCTTCCACAAGACTCTCGGCAAGATACTCATGAAGATGGAGAAAAGAAATAGGAGAGACTGGCATGACCGTCTCTTCGAGTCCTTGTGGGGCGTACCGCATTGTGGTCTGTACCCCAACATAGGCGACCTCGTTTTCTCTCATCGGGAATGAGGTGGTCCTACCATTGGAGGTCCAGCTACCCTCTTTGAGGGGTGGCTATCCAAGATGAGATCAACCAAGACGAACGGGTACAACTGCGGTTCCAGGATCTCGACGCCCTCGAAGAGGGACGATTTAATGCCCTACAGAACCTGGAGCTTTACTGCCAGAATATGGTGAGAGCTTACGACAAGCTCGTCAAGCAACACGTCTTCCGAAAAGGCGAGTTGGTTCTCGTGCTCAGATGACCCATCACCGTGACGCACAGGACGAAGGGCAAGTCCGAACCAAAGTGGGAAGGACCATACATCATCGAGCAAGTCTACGACGAGCGAGCATACCAGCTCATCGATACCCAGGGAATCCGGCCTATGCCCCCAATCAATGGAAGGTTCCTCAAAAAAAAATTATTAAAATTTTGCCTCTTTTGTTGCCTTTTGGATTTTCATTGGGGAAAATTTTTCTGTGGGCTTTCGGATCCATGATGCATTATCCTTAGCATTTCGTGGATATATCTAGTTTTCCCCAATTTTTTTTAGGACTAAGTCCAACAAAAAATGGCTTTCCCCTATCGCACTACGCTGTGATTGAAGTTTCGGCTACCCTAGGACTTGTTGGAGGGCGGCACAATGTGTCAAGTTGCAGGTGAGCGGCTCCTACACCCACAATGCACGACACGTACCAGGTGTATGCTTCCGGAGGCAACGGAGATGATTACTTGGGCACTTCTGAGTATTGAGACCCCGCGTTCTTCATGTTTCCCGGCATGCCTCGTGTTCACAGAGGCTCGCACTCGAGGGAAGACCATAGGAAAAGATCATGGAGGGCTGCCTGACCCAACACAAGTTGTTTCGGTGCGTAGTCACATGGCAACCCTGGGGTGCGCCACCAGAAGCCCCAGATAATGTGCTAGAGGGTTTTCACTAGTCCACAGAGGTGAACAATTCCCTTCCAAGTTCCCAAGGTGGGTCCCGAAGAATCCTGGAAGAAGAGTCCCCAAGAAGTTTTAGCCGAATGTCAAAAAAAAATGTCAATGAAGTCCGCGGCCGATCAATCATCCGTGTGAGCAATCAAGATGAAATTCCGAAAGTACAAGAAGCAAATTCAAGAAAGAAAATCCCAACAGTCCAAAAAGCAATCAAGCGGTCCCAAGCAGTAAGGAACCCACTGGAAGGAAGGCGGGAGGTAGTTGTTCACCACCCCTCAATATGCACGAAGAAAAATCGCCAAGCTGTTGTCCCAAAACCATTTACCCGAACTTACCACACCCAAGTCTCGGGTTCATGGGGCGTGTGTAGGGGCATGTTGAGCTGTGGGGCCCTCAAGATGATGATGGACTAGAGTATGAATTTTGTTGCCTCACGGAAGCATCCCAAACACGACGCCTTCATACACGCACACCAAAGCTATTTAAGTTCTTGAGTTGCAATCGCCAAGGTCTTTCGACGGTTCCCAATGACAAGTCGCTCGGTAGTCTTCTCGGATATCACGCCTATAGCTGGTGTATAACGGGAAAGCCAACATTTTGAAACACACAAAAAAATTTCCCCTCTCTTTGTCGCCTATTTTAGTTTGGTGTTCCTAGTTGTGCTCCTCCAACATCTTTGCAGCCATGGAGATGCGCTTCCTGTCATCGTCAACGGCATTCTGATAAAAAAACCACTACATCAAACTACATCATGGGTGTCTGGGGGCAGCAATACCGATGCGTCCATGAAAACGCCGACGACACCCCGGCAACCAACGGTCTACACCGACGAGCACAATGGGCGCCAGAAGGCAACACCTGTGCTCATGAAGCTGGTGCCGATGTATCTTCGTGGCCCCATCTCCAACAACAATGAAGCGTGGGGGCAACATCGTCCCCTCGATCATCCATAAGGCCGATGGTGTCCCGGCGTACCAACAGAATTGCCACAGCATGAATGGTGTGGCGATTCACTCCATTAAGGGCAGTTGTCAACGGTCTACCGACGCCTCGCCTACATCGGCACACGGAGATCTTGGGAGCAGTGCAACGTGCCGGTGTGGCGGTGTTAATCAGGAACCCTCCAATCAAGTCGTTTGGCACCGCAGCAGATAGGTGGTCGCGACAAGATTGGTAAATTTTGCTTATTCTTGTTTCCAGCACAAGGCATGTTATTTCGCCATGGAATGAAGACGAGACAGGGCTGCCTCGTTGACTGGCATCGTGCTTGTTATACGATCCAACGAGCTCCCTAAAGAACACACTTGTGGATGGACATACCTACACTAAGACATGTCGTTACTAATTAATCATCTTCGGAAGGGCGCACACTTCGTCGCGAAGATGTTAACTCTGAAGCGGTTCTTCAGGCTGCATATGAATCATGCGCCAAGAAAAGAGAGAGAAATTTTTCGTCGAGTCAAGCTCGATTTGCTTCGCACTCAAGCTCAACTCGACGAGGGGGCATTTGTTCGACGAGTTTTTGTGCAATATTACATAAAATAATAGTTTCTTTTTGTGATGAGCTTTTCATGTAGGTTACACGTACAAAGAGACATTTTGATGCAAAGGGAAAATACCATTGCATGGCACACGCACACACGTACTTGTACGTGCACATGGATGCATGAAATCATGGTGGGACTACTACACGTGCATGCACATACACGTCCTGGCCACGGGCATTTTTTTTTGTCTACACACATAGCTAGTTTAGACCCATATACATACTTACGTATTTGATTACGGGCAAGCTCGCTTTACATATCCAAATACCTGTTTGTATGCATACATCGTATAGGTACATATTTGAGTATTTACGTATGGCCAGCGAGAGCGCGCATACTTCTCCGAATACCCGATATACTTGTACTACGTATCCTTTTTTTTATATATTTGGACAGGTACATGAAATACGAAATATGTACGTGTCTTGATGGGTGCAAATTGCACGTAAGAGGATTGGAATTGAATGACCGAGGGCCGCCGGACGTGTGCGTATATTCGGCAAGTCACCAAGATTAGGAAACAAAGAAAAACAACCGACCTCGAAGTATCGTTGGAAGGCATGAGTCAAACAACAAGGTATGTTTTGGTCTGTTTCCTTTTCTTTGTGCAGACTTGGACATCAAGGAATCAGCGGCAGCTGCGTACAAGAACCAGCCCTCCCGTCCTATAAATATAGGATGGACCAGGCACATGAAGCCCCGGACAGCCAGAGGCGGAGAACCACGCAGGAAGGAGACGCGCCGTCCCTTGCAGCAGCGTTGAGGATACAGAAGAGAAAACACGAGGAGCTAGCACGCAGCGGCGGCGGCAACGACGCGCTGGAGCAAAGACCTCACGTACGCAGCAGAGGAAAGGAAGAAAACACGTAGAAGAAGACACGCCCATTGCGGCCGCGTCGAGGATGAGCGGCGGAAGCGCGTGCACGCCGGCCGGCCGCAGAAACACGTGTGCCCGAGGATACACACGTAACCATGCAATAATCTTCTTTTTCTATGTGTTATCATCTATTTTGCAGGATGCCTAAGAACACCCGAGGAGAGTTAGGAGCGTAGGACCGGCCGAGGAGAGGTGGTCCGACGGAGAAAACATAACAATGCAAGTCTCGGAGCACCACACAGCCGGGGGCGATTCCATGGAGCAGCAAGCATCCACCGGGAGACCATGGAGATGAAGGTCAATAATTGTGATGCTTGCCGCTGTGGACTCCATCGAGCTTGGCGACTCCTTCATGGTGACTTCCCTTGAAGACGACGAGGTACTGCCGGCGCGCAGCCCGCTGGACACATACGTGGTGACCGCCCATGGAGACAATGCCGCCACCCTCTACTTCAAGCCAATATCTACTTCGTCAAGCCGGAGCCGGAGGCGGAGGCTCGCAAGGATGCCACCGCGTGCGTGGTGGATGGACGGAGCTCGCTAGGACGACGCCCGTAGTTTTCTTCATCAAGCCGGGCGCAATGGAGGACGAAGGCACGAGGCTCGCGAGGATGCCGCCGTCGCTCCATAGTGGATGGCGACACGAGCTCGCCAGACGACGCCCGAAGTCTTCTTCATCAAGCCTGGCGCCAAGGAGGACGAAGGCATGGAGGCTCGCGAGGATGCCATCGTCGTGCCACAGTGGATGGCGACACGGAGCTCGCCAGGACGACTCCCATCGTCCTCTTCATCAAGTTGGCGCCACGAAGGACGAAGGCGTGGAAGCTCGCGAGGATGCTGCCCCCGTGCCGTGGTGGATGGTGCCACGGAGTTCGCCGAGACGACGCCAATGTCAACATCATCAATCCAGGCCGCTGACGAAGGCATGGAGGCCCATGAGGATTCCGCCGCCGTGCGCCGATGGATGGCAACACGAAGCTCGCAAGGAGAACGCCCCCCATCTACTTCGTCATGCTGGAGCTAGAGGACGGAGGCGTGGCGCCCGTTGGGGACATCGCCGATGTCTACTTCGTCAAGCTGGATTCCGGAGGCGTGGAGCTCGCAGGGATGCCGCCGCGTGCCACGGAGGATGGCGATACGGAGCTCGCTAGGATGACGCCCGTCGTCTACTTCGTCAAGCTGGAGCCCGGGGGCGTGGAGCTCATGAGGGTGCCGCCGCCGTACCGCGTTGGATGGCGACACCGAGCTCGCTAGGACAACGTCCATCGTCAACATCAACAAGCTGGTGCTGCGGTGGATGGAGGCGTGGAGCTCGCAGGACAACTCATCAAGACGGAGCCCACGAGGTAGAGTCCATGAAGATGACACACGCCCCGGTACTTCCTGCAACACGGAGCCCGCGATACAAAGAAGATGGCGCTACGTGATGACACGTCTTCACCGACCCTTACCACGATAATGCGATGTGTTTCCTTTGTCTTGGCGGACCACCGAATACGGCGTCCAGCTAAGACGAGGTGCACTCTTCATGGCGTACAGGTCTCGGCGTAGAGGCAGCGTGCCCCTTGTCTTAGCAGACCACCGAATACGGCGTCTAGCTAGGACGGGGTATCAACCACGCCCTTCCATGATGTCACATTTCTTCGGCACCGTGATGCTTTGCCCTTGTCTTGTTGGACCACCGAATACGGCATCCAAACGAGACAAGGTGCACCCTTCATTGCATCAGGTCTCGGTTGTCGTACGGGCGGCGTGATCCTTGTTTTTGGCAGACCACCGAATAGGGCGTCTAGCCAAGACGAGGAATCCACCACGCCCCTCTAAGATGTTACATTCCACCGTATTGTGAGGCGGAGTCTTTGTCTTCACAGACTGTCGTAACCTTGGCGTCTAGTCGAGACGAGGCACCAACCACACCGGCTATGCCGGTATGAGCGAGTGTTGGTTTTACACTGACGCCGGTCTCCATAAGAGTACTCCCGCGAGGCGAACCCCTTGCGTACCCCGAAGAAACCGCTACATCGTCAAGAAGTCCGAGCAGAGCAGGACCCATGCAACTTCAACACCGACTACATCAACGCTGTCAACACCGACGAGGTGCGACGGCGAGGGCGGACGTGGCCAGCACAAAGCCATGTTTTGAGCGGCACGTGTACCGACGAGGACACGGGCTTTGCCGCCGCCCACACCTACACACACCATCATCATCATGCATGGATAACGCGGCTTAAGACGACGAAGACGCACCACACGGCTTAATCGGAGGTATCTCGCGAGCAACCAGCTGGAGTAATTAACCGGGAGCTTTTCGAGGCCCCGGGAACCAGGAGACCGTACATCGCCATAGTCAGGCAGGCCGCGCTAGTAGGCCACGGAGCGCAAGCATTTTTATGGGATCTTGTAATTTTGTTCATCCAAAGAGATAAATGAAATACTTGTTTCCCGTATCACTTTTCTTTGTGTACTATGGTACACTGGCACGCCCGCATTTTCTTTTCCCCGGCGCATGAGAGAAATCCATACTCCCCCTCTTCCCTTCATACGGAGTGCATATAAGATTTTTCTCGTGTCAAACACTATTATTGCAAACCACGGATGGCTCCCCTAAGAAAGAAGAGAATGTCGAGGTGTTCATTGTGGTTTCATAAGAATATATGCAACATTAAGTTGGGATTTTTCTTCCATACTATCTCCATATTCATGTGGAGAAGGCCTATTATAAGATACCGCGGAATGTCATGTGACAGCCTTGGAGAAATACAAAGTCTGAGCAAAGTACATTACCCTCATCTAGGACATGTACAATAATGTTGTGACAAGTGTTCGAACAAGTGATGGCGACACTGATGACTTCCCGATTAAAATAGGACTGCACCCGGGGTCAGCTTTGAGCCCTTATATTTTTTTTTTGCTTTGGTGATGGATGAGATCACAAGGGATAGTATGGTGCTAGTCGACTATATCGGACGGGGGTCAATAGGAAGTTGGAATTATGAAGAAAAACCTTGGAATCGAAAGGTTTTAGGCTTAGTAGAACTAAAACCGATTACATGATGTGCGGTTTCAGTACTACTAGGCACGAGGAGGAGGATGTTAGCCTTGTTGGGCAGGTGGTAGCCCAGAAGGATACTTTTTGATATTTGGAGTCAATGCTGCAGAAGGATAGGGGTATTGATGAAGATGTGAACCATCGAATCAAAGCCGGATGGATGAAGTGGCGCCCAGCTTATGGCATTCTCTGTGACAAGAGAGTGCTACAAAAGTTAAAAGGCAAGTTCTATAGGATGGCGGTTCGACCCGCAATGTTGTATGAAGATGAGTGTTGGTTGATTAAAAGGCGACATGATCAACAATTAAGTGTGGTGCAGATGCGCATGTTGAGATGGATGTGTGGCCACACAAGGCTGGACCGAGTCCAGAATGATGATATATGAGATGGAGTTGGGGTAGCACCGATTGAAGAGAAGCTTGTCCAACATCGTCTGAGATGGTTTGGGCATATTCAGCGCAGACCTCCAGAACCTCTAGTGCATAGCGGATGGCTAAAGCGTGCTGATAATGTCAAGAGAGGTTGGGATAGACCAAACTTGACATGGAAGAGTCTGTAAAGAGAGATATGAAGGGTTAGAATATCACCAAAGAACTAGTCATGGACAGGGTGCGTGGAAGTTTGGTATCCATGTGTCAGAACCATGATTTGGTCGCGAGAGGGTTTCACCTCTAGCCTACCCCAGCTAGTTTGGGACTAAAGGCTTTGTTGTTGTTGTTGTTGTTGTTGTTGTTGTTGTTGTTGTACTATCTTCATGTCAGTGCAAGATCTCTGAACATAGGCTGCTCAACAACTAGAATATTAGAATCTACATTCCAACACAAATCTTATTCCATACCACGTTAGAAAGAAATTCACCTTCAAAGGCCCCCTTTGTATTCTGCTAAGACAACAGCAGTACACTTTATTGAAACCTATCTTTCACATTTATTTGAGTGGATAGGTCCACCAGCTTTATATTTCAGTTTACAAAAGACAACTTTCACAATCTAAAACCAGCTCATACACTATCTTTTCACTCGTTTCTTAGTTACCCACCCCCTCGTCGACTTAGTTCTTAATTATGTGCTTCCTTGCCAGAAAGCTTGTCCAGGAAGGACAGTATTTCAGAGTTCACCCTCTCGGCCTGCTCTTGCTGGAGGAAATGGTGGCCTTCAATGATGGAAACCTCAAGGTCAGGAACATTGGACTTGAAACCCCCGCTCTTGATGTAGCGCTTGACTCCGAAGGACTCGACGCCGATGTCCTTCTCACCCCCGATGAACTTTGCAGGCACTGTGATCTTTGCACCGTGCCAGGGTGCAGTAAGCCTCCAGTTCCTGTGTTTGATGTGAATTGGTGCGTATGAGCTACATAAAATGGAAAGGATATGAAGAATATAAAGTAACGAAGTTTACGTGTCCATGTTGCGGTAGTAGTTGAGGGGTCCGGTGAAGCCAGACTTCTGAAACTTCTTGGCATACTGGCCCAGTTCTTCCTCGGACATCCAAGGAAGTGGGGATGATGACACATCGAAAAAATCTATAATCTCTACTCCAGGAGGAGCAGCAAGGTCATCTAATTCAATGGAGTAGAACTTCTTTAGGACAGTCGCAACGTCGTACCGAGCAAATGCCTTTTCAGCTCTTCCAGGCTCCTGCAGGCATGAGCTTTAAATAAGACGAAGTTGGTAGTTTTGCAACATCTACAGAGTTACATACATATCATGAGTAGAAGTGTAGAACTACAAGGCAAAGATATGCTCATCTTGGTGCCATCCTCGGCCCGAGACTGTAATTTTGGACCCACAAAAACAAAACCTAAATTTTTGTCCTGATTATAGAATCTTATTTTTGCGAAACGTAACAGATGATGTATTTGTTCTAATTTTCAGAAAACAATTTGGACCATAATTTAGATGCAGACTATCAGTTAAATAAATCTATGCTTCTTCAGTGAGTTTGAGCCTCTGACCACAGAAGTTCAGACTCATCAACCGAATAGCCCCCTTATATCCTCATCTGCTTCATATTTTCCCTTGGAACATTTGCTTCAGTTTGTCTCCTGATTATAGAATATTACTTCTGTGAAATGTTAACGGATGATGTATTTGTTCTAATTTTCAAGAAAACAATTTGGATCATAATTTAGATGCATACTATCAGTTAATAAATCTATGTTTCATCAGCATAGTAGTTCAAAGATCCATCAACCAATTAGCCCCCTCGAATCAGCATCTGCTTCACAATTTTCCCTTGGAACATTTGCTTCAGTTTGCATGTGATTAATTTCCATTTCACACAACTCAATTCACTGCTTCCATGCTGTATCAGGTCCCCCATGGCATTGGGAACTGGCAAGAAGAAGAATGAATGCTGAAATTAAGTCTGAATACACCTGGAACAAGGATCACAGCACCTGGAACTGCGTGATGTAGAACCCATCGCCGCGCGCGGCGAACATCTCCGCCATCGAACGAGGGGAGCGGGGGAAGAACGGGATCCCCAGCGCGACGACGGCGCGCACCCTGTCCGGCCGGAACAGGCAGAAATGCCACGCCACCTGCGCGCCCCAGTCGTGCCCCACCACCACCACCTGCGCCGGCGCCGGTGTCAGTGCGTCACTCGCGGCGGCCAAGGAAGAAGAAACCAAGAGCCACGCACCTTGGGGAGGCGGAGGTGGTCGAGGAGCGCGACCACGTCGCCGACGACGTGAAGCATGGTGTAGGCGGCGGGGTCCGCGGGGGCATCGGAGTCGCCGTAGCCGCGGAGGTCGGGGGCGAGGGCGCGGAAGCCGCGGGCGGCGAGAGCGGCCATCTGGTGGCGCCAGGAGAGCCAGAGCTCCGGGAAGCCGTGGAGGAGGAGCACCGCCGGGCCGGCGGCGGGGCCCTGCTCGGCGACGTGGATGGAGACGCCGTTGACGTCGGCGTTCCAGTGCCGCACCTCGCCTGCACCGCCGGACTCCATGGTTGGGTTGACTCTCACTCGCCTCGCCGACCGAGCGTGCTTTGTCGGACTCGGCTTCAGTGTTTTTTTCTTGGGTTTGTCTAGGTTGTCAGCAAGTATAAAATTGGATATTACGAATGATCCTCGCGTACATAGTATTGTATCGTTTGATTTTCTGTTTTAGGTGCGTGACTGGTTTTCTATTTGGGCTGGGTCTATTCTCGTTGGGTTATGTTCTTAGCTTGTCTCCTCTTTTTGTTGGGCTTTGCTCCCTTACTTCGGCTTTGTTTTTTTTTTCTACAACAGCGAAATATACTAGTAAAAGATATATAAAATAGTTCCATGCCACAAAAAAGGTACTGTGTTGCGCATGTGTTTCTTACAGTCAGCAAAACAATTGCCTTACATAGGCTGTTCTGCCAGCTCATGTCATGTTTTAGCTTCTTTTTTTCATAGATCCAAAAGTAAACTATGAAAAATAATTTTAAGAATGAGAAACAATCTATATTGTGTAAAAAAATTTGTTCGTGTTTTCGTGTGTATAAATGGCCATCCTATATTTGTATCATCTCGTATTTATGAAAAAAATTGATCATGTATTCACAAAAAATATCATTCTATATTATGAAATGTTCATCGCACATTTGTCTAATTTTCACCACATAATATAAAATTATTTATCTCGTATTCAAATAAATATTTATCTTGTATTTTACATAAATGTTCACCGTGTATTTACAAAAAATAATTAATGTATTAAAAGCAAATCATGAAAAAATGAAGAAACATAAATAAAATAATGATACGATGGTCGACCCCCTCCTAGTGGTAGATATGCAACTGCCGCACCCCCATAAAACACCACAAAGTTGTACTACGGACGACACCTGCAGTTGTGGTCGAACCTGTAGTTGCAGTCGAGGGCTCTGATTGCAGACTTGCAGTTGCATGCCTAGTGTCGCACATGCCACCGCCCCTCTCACCGCCCTCTGATAAAACAAAGGTCACTTGCAGTCGCATGGGTAGACATGAAATGTCCCCTTCTCGCACCGCCCTCCGATAAAACAAAGGTCACTTGCAGTCGGATGGGTAAACATGCAATTGCAGTCAGGGGTCACACTTGCAGTTGCATGCCTAGTATTAGACATGCAACTGCCCCCTCCCCTCAACAAAACAAAGGTTAGTTGCAGTCGGGTGGGTAGACATGCAGTTGCAGCTGGGTGTGACAATTGCAGTCGCATGGCTAACACACACTTGCAACTGGCCCATCTCCCGTCTCCATTTGACAAAACAAACTCTAGTTACATCCGTGCTAGGAGACATATAGTTGCAATTGATGGGCTACACTTGCAGTTGCATGCCTAGTATATATCAAACATGCAATCGCACCCTCTCCTGCCCCCATCAGACAAAATAAAGTCCAATTGTGTTTGTGTTAGGGGGACATGCAGTTGTAGTCGAGTGCTACACTTGCAGTCGCATGCCTGGTGTCAGACATGTTGCCCCCTCTCCTATCCCCATCTGACAAAACAAAGGTTAGTTGCGGGCGTGATAGAAGACATGCAATTGCAGTCAGGGGCGACACTTGCAGTTGCATGCCAAGTGTACGCATGCAACTATTGTCGCCCCTCTCCCACTGTCCTCCGACAAAACAAAGTTCAGTTGTGGCCGTGACACTTGCAGTTGCACGCCTAGTGTACACATGCAACTTCTCCACCCTCCCGCTGCCCTCCAACAAAAAAAGTTTATTTGCGGTCCTGATGGAAGACATGCAAGTGCAGTCGGGGCGCGACACTTGCAGTTGCATTGCATAATGTACACATGCAATTGCCTCCCTCTCCCACCGCCCTCCAACAAAAACAAAGTTCAGTTGCAGTCGTGCTGGAAGACATGCAGTTGCAGCCGGGGCTGACACTTGTAGTTGCATTCCTAGTGTACACATGTAACTGCAGTTGCGGTCGAGGCGCTACACTTGTAGTTGCATGCCTAGTGTGCACATGCAACTGCTCCCCCGTCTCCCGTCGCCCACAGACAAAACAAAGTTCAGTTCCAGATGGAGGTGACACATGCAGTTGCATGCCTATTGGAAGACATGCAACTACCCCTAATAGGCATGCAACTACCCCTCCCCCACAAAAAATCGCTAAGTTGAAGTCGCCTTGAAGACATGTAGTTGCATTCGAGAGCGACACTTGCAGCTTGTGCCCAGTGGCAGACATGCACGCCCACCCCCCACCCCCACCCCCCGACATGCACAAACACAAAAGCAAGACATGTAGTTGCAATTGGTGATGACACTTGCAATTGCACACCTAATGGCAGACATGCAACTCCCCTCTCTCAATTACCCAACAAAGCAACAGAAGTTATAGTCGAAGCGGACACTTGCAGTTCCGCACCTAGTGACAGACATGCAACTCCCCCCTTGACAAAAACACCACTAGGCACTAGGTTGTAGTCACACGGGGGAGATATCACATTCTCCTCCCCCCTGGTTTGATCCATTTGGCTCTGAGACAAACCACATCCGGAGGAAGAGAGGAAAAAGGTGGAGGAATACCATGATCCACTACTTCCACACGTAAAACTTGGTTAGCAATGCTTTAGTTAACGAAGACAATTACAATTATAACTTTAAAAAGAAATAAAATTAGGAAGAATAAAATGATGCAACACACAGACAAAAATGAAACACATTATTATTTGACAAAAGGGTAATGCATAATAAATTAAAGTAAAATATATTATTAATTTCCTAAAAAGAGAGGGAAAATAAAACAAGCAACAAAAACTAAAACTAGGAAAAGCATTAAAATAAAAATAAAATGTAAGGAAAGAAAAAAAAACAATACAAAAAATACCTATTTCAGATGCTCCAGTAAACACTGGCGCTCGTATAAGAGCAAAAGGCCCATGTGCATCCCTCACAACTGCAGGGCCGCAATAGAAAAGAAGGACAAAAGAGCATAGGCCACGAGAGAGGCGTGGCGTATTGATCACTCGCCCACAGAAAAAGCATATCCACGCGTCAACTCAACAAACAAGAAAAATGATACACTGCACGAATCTTTGCGTGAAGATCTTATAGCTACCGAACGCATGAGACTTGACTAATCCTCATTCGACTGAGAATTAGCTAATCCCGAAAAAAGAACGCTAGCAAGAAATATACTGTTAGAAAGGAAAAAAAAGTTTAAAAAGATAAAAGGCAAACAAGAAAATAGAAAAGAAACAAGAAAATGTGAAAATAAAATTCAGCTTTTTTAGCATTAAGAAAACAGCTTGCCATATGGGACAGAAATGGGAAAAGAAGAAAAAAAAACACAAGCCGAACACACGTTAAAGAGTGAGATTCACTAGACAAGAAAAAAACAAGCAGAGACCAACACGTACCTAAGGCCCAGAGTGAAGGAAAAGAAATAAAGAATAAGGCCCAGGTAGCGGCAATACGTGGGTGCAGCGACCTGTGCGAGCGACTTGAATATATACGTACAAAAAGACAAAAGTTCCAGCGGAAATCTTAGCATAAAATCTAACGATGATGGATTCGACTGAGACTTCGTTAAAACTAAGTCGACTGAGTTTTAGCGCATCCGTTTTTTCTTTTTGGGGGACGGCTTCAGTGGTTTTGACATCAGCAACAAGGGCATCAGCGACTTTGAGAGCACAGCCACCGAGCAATCTGCCGTTCATTCTACATCAAACGCACAGGATCCACTCAAGAGACTCCAAAAAAACGCCGAGACTTGCAGTTTCGAGCTTTCCAGTGACATGAATAGCAGAATCGTTGCACTGGACACTCTCCAGTTTGAAGATTTCACACTAATTTTGTTGATCTCTTACAGAATAAAGAAGGCAACAATTGAACTTTGATCACACAAGGCAAAAACTGATCCCGTTACAGAAAAAATAATAATTACAGCACACCACTTATAAATTTAAAAGCACTTAACATTGAATGTACAAGTACAACCTCGGTTCGAAATTAGTTGACTTAGATTTGTCCAGACGCAAATGTATCTAACACTGAAACATGTCTAGATACATTCGTATTTAAACAAATCCGAGTCAACTAATTCGGGACAGGTGGAGTACAACTTATGAACAACAATGCAAGTTTGTTACGTAGCAGTTTCACTTGTGTCACTGATGAACAATGATTCAAGTATGGTGCATAAATAACCTAAAAAACAATTGAATATCTCAGGAGTATTCTAGACATTTTACTCAAAAGCCACACATCACACATCTGGTTTACCAAAGGGTAACTATTCACAATAACTTTTCAATAGCACAACTGCTTTCGCACGGTTGACACCCTATGTTTGCTTTTTTGAAAACCACGACCAAATCAAACACCCCCTTAGGCACAAAACATCATGTGTTTTTTATAGATAGACTGTAAGGCCCCCCCCCCCCCTGCAGTATAATTAGTGCAGCAAACCCAAATTGCAAGTACATGTCTTGAACCTGAGTGGGTGGGAAGATATCAACCCCTTTCCACCACTAGGTTATGTCTTTTTTAAATGAAAGATAGATCATGTTCTACTTTATATATTTCAAAACAGGCTGGAGCCCAAAGACCATAGGTCAATTACATGAAGCTCATATTACACACCTAAGCATAGGCCATGAGCTGCCTAGAGAGGAAGAAGAACAAAAGAAAGAAGGAGAAAAGACCTATGCTAGGCTAGCCAACCAATTTTTGCACCCATGAAAACAACAATGCTTTATCCTCTGGGCGCCGTGCTGTGTGTCTCCAAACCGATAACAGCTCAATTGCGCACAACCTAGTGTAGGACGGAGTCCAACGCTTATGATTAAACACAAGATCTTCCTGGCGTACCAAAGATGATGGCACACACAGCAACCAGAATGTGCAACTTACTTGACGAGGGCCATCTTAGATGAGCACGTCGCATGAAATCCAGCAAATCAGAGGAAACACAAGCATAACCAGTCAGGTTGAGCCCGTCCAAAATAGCAGAAGCATGGATGCAATGCAGAACCAAATGGTTGATTGACTCAACTGCTGGGCAAATATCACAGTCAACGCGGCACTGGAAAAAGGCCAGTTCCCAATGAAGAATCTGGCCCAGGCTAGGATCTTCTCGCACCACCGCCTTGCCGCCTCCAGCTCCAAGGAAACAACTTCCGAATCCGTGAAAGCCCGGCTCAGGAATGTGGCTCACCGCGTCCGAATAGTTGAGCGCCATGCCTTGGCCAAGCCAACCTTCTCCAGATGGGCCGAGAGATAAGGCACCAGTTCCCTCCTTGGGGTCAGGGAAGGAGAGGAAGCGAGTCGTGCCACTGAGCGGTATATGGTGCTTGGAGGAGTGGAAGCATCCGCCGGCGGGGCCAACGGGGAAGAAAAGGGCCCTATAGACATGATGGATGCCAAGGTCGGATATGGCAACGAGGCCCCTGGGGGAGCAGGACGAAGCGAGGAAGAGGCACCCCGGCCTTATGGGGAGTAGCGGTGGAAGGCCGAGGAGGAAGAAGCCATGATGAGAGAACATGATAAGTTGCACCACGGTGAAAAGAAACCAAATTTATAGGCGGGCCTCCCTCCTTCCATACCCCCTTGCATTCGGGGAAGTTACTGCCCGCGAAAATCAAGCGCGGCCTTGGGGAGCGAGGGAATTAAAACCCGGAGAGATGAACTGGCACAACCCTCCCGAAGATGAGCCGTCGCGACATCCCATCAAGGGAACAAGCTGTTTTCCTTTCCCACTACACCCGCGCGCGTCGCCTGTTCCTGAGGCGGGTGCCGTCATTATCTTCTCTAAGCCCACCCCCACTGAGGCTCGGGCGCGCCTCCCCCTTTTCTTTGACCAGAATCAAAGCTTGCTGCGGGCAGGCCCCGGGGCTGCTGACAAAGTAATTAAACATGGGGTATACCCGATCTACTATATCTAAATAGGAGCTCCCCACTACAAGGAATTCTCTAGCCTCTCCTTAAGCCACATCACCCCAATTAATTATAGCCATCGATCAAGACATGCATTACAGACAGCCATCCGATTAAGGCAACCTCCTCTCTTCACCTCAACACAATTCATCGGCACAAATCATCGCATGTTCTACTTCCGACTTCCTGAGCCACGCAATCAATACAAGTTTGGAAGCCCAAACGAGGGGGTTGGCCTTCCCGGCTTCGCCTCTTGGCACGCCGCTTATTCTTCCCCTTCCCTTCCCCTCCCCTCCACTTCCCCGATCCCCAATCTCCCGTGGACGATTCGTGCAATTCGACGCCAATGTCCTCCAATTTTTGGCACATCAGAGTTCTAGCTATCCATGCAGGGTTTGCGCTCACGTTTGATCCATATCGTCTTTTCCGTGGAAGGAGTCATCGATGTGGTCATCCCCGCGCATACGAAACAACCTATGCGCACTCCTGACCCTCCTTGCGCCGGCAAGCTCGGACGGCGGACGCGCTGCTTTGCTGCGGGCCTTCCTCGCGCTGGCGTCCACGGAGGCACGGACACACCAGACGCAGCCATCCCCGTCGCGGCCCTGATTCCAGTGGGACGCTCTGCTCCATGCCTCCTCATGTCATCGGCCTCAGCCGCGCCTGATGTAGCCATGTTCGCGAAGCCCAATGAGCCAGTCTGCACGTGTAGCTCTGCTCCATGCCCTCCTCGCGCCGACGTTCTCAGACGTAACATACCACGGTCATCCCCGCCGTGCCCCCTGGTTCCAGTGGATGAGTTCGGGAACGAGAAGCCCGCTGGCCTCCCCCTGCCTTCTCGACATCACAATGAACTCCCGCAAGCCCTACTAAAGAAGAACGTGAGCATCTCTTTTCCTCGTGATTGGGGCATTGGGTCGTCACTTCATGCACTCATTAGCTGTTGTAGTTTTGGATTTCTTGTGGTGCTTTGGATGATTAATCTTCTGTCTTTTTTGTTCGATTTCCGTGGTCTGCACAGCTCCGAGCAATATCGCTTCTACAGTTTAAGGTCATGTGCTCCTGTTGTTCTTCAGTTGATTTTTTTTCCTGTGCAGATGTACATGCTGCAACCCCTGTGCAGCCCAATTATATGTGATGTTCTTCGGATAAGCAAGGGTCAGACAATGAATTAGTGCTTCTTGATTTGCAACCTAATCCGAATTCTGAAATTCATACATAAATATCTGGCAGGATTGGTATGTACAAGCCCCATCTTTTACCAAAATTTCAATTTGTTATTTGCCCTACACGTGCACTTTGCATTTGATTCTGCATATCTTAGATATAGTCTATCCGACAATCTTGCTGCAGCAATACAAACCTTCTTAACCATTGGGTTAATTTACTGAAAAAACATCAGGTTAATTATTTTCCTTTTGCAAGGAAAAAACACATAGGTTAATTGATTTCACAAAGTAACATTTTGGTCCACTTTATACATAAATTTAATAGTCACCATTTCCATTGTAGGGATCCTATGCATGGGTCCTCTGACACATAGGTGATTTCTTTTGCTGGGGATAAAAGAAACATGTGATAAGTTAATGGTTATACTGATACAGCCTATATCTCAGGTTTGTGACTGTTCATTGCAAAGTTTCTCAAATTTATAAATACGAAACTGCTACCCAGACGACAGTGCTGCCCGATCTATACACGACGTGCTAATCCAGCCGCTGGTGCCCTTCTCAATCATGTGCATGTCTGGCTGGATTTAAGTATCATGCATGAATCGTGTGCATTGTGTCGTGTGTATAGCACTGTTGCTATTGATATAAGGTACATACTACAACAGTTGATTCATTGTATGCTTCCGCCAATTAGTTTGTAGATACTTTCTCTCATCATTCGGGATAGCTTATGAGAAAGTCACTTCTTTTTATAGTGGAACAGTTGAGGAGGATTTACTATATTGCTTCATGTATCTATATTACAAACTGTAACTCCTTTTTTCTACATAAAACCAATTTTTGCATTCGTTTTATCATCATGGTTGCCGCAGCAACGCGCGGGGTATCTTCTAGTTTACTAAATATATGCGCCCGATCGACGGTATAAACACTTCATGTTTTTTAGCCCAGAAGAAGACATAGTAAAGAAGGTAAAAATAGATAAAACGCGGCGAGGTAACCCCAATGTCATCCGTGACGCACACGGGGGCTAACTTCCCGAGCTAGCAAGGACACGCGTCGGCAGGGCTAGGCTGGCCTTGCAGCGCACTCCACCGACCAGGCCTTGAATGCCTGACTAGACTACAAACATTGCCCGACGCAGGGCTACGTTTAGGGCCATCATTGCGATGACCTGAGAGGCACAATACAAGACATGGTACGGGCCATCAATAAAGACAGGAGGGCGGTGTGGTGCGTCACATCGGGGAAGGTACTCAAGAGCCTAACCTGGTGCAGTGTCAGGTTATCTCCTGACTGGTCGACATGAGCAAGTGGACGAGGCGCGACGAATATCTCCTTCTGTTCAGTGTGTCAAATTTATTAGTAAGACCAAGTGTGGTACCGCGGGTCTATATAAGGGGAGGGTCGTGGTCGAACTGAGGGGGAGATTTTTCCTAGGAAGCATACTCCCACAACAAGCACTTAGTAGAACATAGGAAAAGAAAGGAGAGGTAGTCATCCGGGCACTCTAGCGAGTACCCCGTGTTGTAGATATGCCCTAGAGGAAATACTGTATGATGATATTTCCTATGTGTTTATGAATAAAGATAGTCCTTGGATGTAATCAATGATACTTGTTGGCAAGTACGTGACTTGTCTGTGAGATCTTGTGTTGTATGATACATCCTAAATTGTCCCTAGTCGCGAGTGACGTGTGGGCACACGTCGGACTAGACTAGCATATGACACGGTGTATGGCTCAGTCTCACTAGCCATGGAGCATTGGATGCTAACCAGATAATATGAACTTGGAAGGATCTAGTCGGATTCGACGTAGTCGAATCCGAGTCGAGACAAGGTCCGAGTCGGACAAACCCAACTATGAGACATAACGATTTGTCATCTGTGAGTCTCTAGTACAACATACGTTCCATGTCCTAAGATCTGAGCTGACGCATGTACTTGGGATGGTGACAGACTTGCTATGGCTGACCAAACGCTACTCCGTGACTGGGTAGTTACAAAGGTAGGTTTCGGGTTTGTCCAGACCCATGCTGCGAGACATGGTCGAGCAAGATGGGATTTTCCCCTCTGCTCAGGAGAGATTTACTCTGGGCCCTCGTGTGATCCGACCAGGATAAGCATGGCCATGCGATAAGGATTATGAGATAATCCGGATTGTGGTTGGCATCACTGGAACGAGAAAGAGGTCGGGCTAGCTAGCACAAGGATGGCAGTCTCACCTTGAGCCCGACAACATATATCGTGTGGCAAAGGGAATGGAAGTATGATGTACAAGTTCGCCTAACCAGCTTCATAGTCTGCTTGGTGTTCGGCATGCCTTGCTAGAGGCCGCTACCAACCGTGCAGTTCGGAGGTGATCCGAACTGCAACCAAGCCGACTTGAACCTAAGGGGTCGCGCGCTTAAGGGAAGGAACCTACGAGGTTGGATCCAAGGACACTGGTCGGATGTGATCTGAGCTATATTCGGATTGTGACCGAGTAGACTTTGGGCATTAGGATCCATGCGAGGCCCAAGTGTTGAGACCGCGACAGATGCCTATATAAAGTGGAGGTGCGACATACTCATTCGGTTGATCACTTCAGCCCTGTCACTAGGGTTTGCATGTGTTGCGAGAGCCACCTCCACTCACCACCGGTTGTGTGATCGGACCTAGCAGTCCGCCGCACGACGTTCCTCCTGCACTCGTGCATACCGTTAGAGGCGGTGCACTTGCGCCGCTCCAGCGAACCTATTCGTGGGATCCAATTGGCTACGTGGGAGATCGACAAGGAGGAGACGACTCCGGGAACGCGCTGCCTCAACTCTACTTTCGCTGCACGGCACTTTGCGTCTAGTGGTGACAATCTGTGATCCATCTCCCTTAGCATGTTCCTGGATGTTCTGCGTGTAGGAAAATTTTAAGGGCAATTCGATTCTTCTTTTTCGAACCCACTACTCAGTTTTGCCTAATTTTTAGGTATGCTCAGTTTTGCCCTCCGCCGTTAGTGTCACTTATAGAAATGCCCTTTTCGCCGTTACCGTCGGTCGAAGGACTTTGACCACCAGAAAAAATAGCAAAAAATCAAAAAATCTGAAATTTTGTGGGATCGAAGATAGTCGTGTCCATAAAGTAGCGTGCAAATTGTGTGCCGTTCGGACACCCTGAGAGCTCGTGGAAAAGGAAATCATAAATTTTGTACGCATGTGAACAGTAAATTCGAAAAAATAGAAAAAAAATCAAAAAAATATGAAATTTTGGGGAACTGAAGATACTTAGGTGCACAAGATGTGTGCACATTTTTGTTGTGTTTGGACATCGCATGAGCCCGTACGAGCTCGTAGGAGCTAAACATTATTTTTTTTCCGCGAGCTCCTACGATGTCCAAACACAAAAAAAATGTGCACACATCTTGTGCACCTAAGTATCTTCAGTTCCCCAAAATTTCATATTTTTTGATTTTTTTTCTATTTTTTCGAATTTACTGTTCATATGCGTACAAAATTTATGATTTCCTTTGCCACGAGCTCTCAGGGTGTCCGAACGGCACACAAATTTGCATGCGCCTTGCGGACATGACTATCTTCGATCCCACAAAATTTTAGATTTTTTTGCTATTTTTTCTGGGTGGTCAAAGTCCTTTGACCAGACGGTAACGGCGCAAAAGGGCATTTCTATAAGTGACACTAATGGCGGAGGGGCAAAACTGAGCATACCTAAAAATTAGGGGCAAAACTGAGTAGTGGGTTCGAGTTAAGGGCATACATGTAAATGTCCCAAATTTTAATTGCAGTCGATGCATCCTGCCGTAGAACCCAACAGTGGTATCAGAGCCTCTGCTATAGGATTTGGATTGAGATTGTATGCATATTAGATATGTGGAGGCAGCAGATGAGATCTGTTGTCGTTGATGAGATCGGTTGTGTGCACGGTTGATGAGATCAACTGCACATGGGGATTGATGTGGCTATGTTTTCTGATGATCAGAGTCGATGAGGTCGTGACACAACCTACCCCAACCGATCGGTATCCGCCATCGGGGTTAACACTGAAACTTAAATCTGAATCGGACTCGCGATGATCGATAAGATCGGTCAGATCAGGAAATTCGGCGTGATTGGAGGTCAGATCAGGACCGCCGTGTGCGTAGTCCTTGTATTTCGTACACGATTACTCAAACCGGTAGAATGCGATTCTATGCATAACTTCGTTTTGCAGGTTTTATGTGAATAGTATGGCTCATGTGTATGTGATGCATGTGTGTAATTTATACATGGCCTGCACATCATGTTTGTCAGCCGGCAGGAGCCAAAGTGCTGTCATTATAATGTATAACGACCTGCGTGTCGACTTGCGACTCTATGTAAAATTCATTACTAGTTGTAGTAGTTTGATAATAGAGATCAAGTTGGTGGCTTGGCGTCTCGGCGTGACAAACAAGATGGAGTTCCTAGATGGTCATCGGAGTCGGAGCCGACCTGGAAGAACATCCATGAAGGAGCCATACTATTTCACAATATGTGTTTATTTGTGATTGTTATGCTTCTTTGTTTCTATGCATGTTAGGATGGTAGAAAGATCCCTCATGAATATCAAGCAAATTGCCGTCCCCAATGTTGCACCTTCGCATGTCATGTACGTCTAGTAGTGGGCTCATAAAATTGGGGTGCTGCTGGGTGTCCTTGAACTGAAGGGTTCGTGTCGGATATGGACATGCACTACGTCAGGTTAACTTGACAAGGCTATCAAAACGGTTTTGGGCCTTGTGGCAAAGAAGGTTGGGAGCCGGGGTGTAAGATACCTACCCGACCGATAGGAGTCGTATTGTCACGCCCAATATGCGATACTATCCTAAAGAGACTCGAAGGTCCCACCAAGGATAGAACCGCATATTGATACGCTTTTGCAAGGTGGATATCATTACATCAACATTACATAATAGATGGGGATACATACAAGGCATAGAATGCCACACGAATACAACATCATCATACATAAGAGCAACATCCGACTACGGATAAAACACAAACAGAAAATCAAACGACATTCACCCTGCTAGCCCAGGCTGCCGACCTGGAACCTATCCCCTGATCGAAGAAGAAGCAGAAGAAGAACTCCAAAGTAAGCAAACATCGCTCTCGCGTCATGATCATCGCAAAACCTGTACCGCAATCGTTGTTGTAGTAATCTGGAGCCACGAGGACTCAAAGCAATCCCATTACCATGGGTATCAAGACTAGCAAAGCTTAATGGGTAAGGAAGGGGTAAAGTGGTGAGGTTGCAGCAGCGACTAAGCATGATATGGTGGCTAACATACGCAAATAAGAGCGAGAAGAGAAGCAACAGAATGGTCGTGAAGCTAGCAATGATCAAGAGGTGATCCTGAACTCCTACTTATGTCAAACATAACCCAAAACCGTGTTCGCTTCCCGGACTCCACCGAGAAGAGACCATCACGGCTACACACGCGATTGATGCGTTTTAATTAAGTCAAGTGTCAAGTTCTCTACAACCGGACATTAACAAATTCCCATCTGCCACATAACCGCGGACACGGCTCTCGAAAGTTTATACCCTACAGGGGTGTCTCAACTTAGCCCATCACAAGCTCTCGCGGTCAACGAAGGATATTCCTTCTCCGAGGAAGACCCGATCAGTCTCGGAATCCCGGTTTACAAGACATTTCGACAATGGTAAATCAGACCAACAAAGCCGCCCGATGTGCCAACAAATCCCGATAGGAGCTGCACATATCTCGTTCTCAGGGCACACCGGATGAGCAAGACGTCGGGTTGGCATAGACCCTGGTTGCCCAGGGGGCGCCGGACATTGCTCGGTTGGACTAGCACTCGAAGGAGCACTGGCCCGGGAGGGTAAATAAACATGACCCTCGGGCTCCGGAAACCCAAGGGAAAAAGGCTTAGGTGAGGCAAATGGTAAAACCAAGGTTGGGCCTTGCTGGAGGAGTTTTATTCAAAGCGAACTGTCAAGGGGGTCCCATAAATCACCCAACCGCGTAAGGAACGCAAAATCAAGGAACATAACACCGGTATGACGGAAACTAGGGCGGCAAGAGTGGAACAAAACACCAGGCATAAGGCCGAGTCTTCCATCCTTTACCAAGTATATAGATGCATTAATTAAATAAGAGATATTGTGATATCCCAACATAATGCTGTCCATCATGGAGCAATCTTCAACTTCACATGCAACTAACAACGTTATAAGAGGGGCTGAGCAAAGCGGTAACATAGCCAAGCAACAGTTTGCTAGGAAGGGTGAAAAGGTTAGAGGCTGACATGGCAATTGGGAGGCTTGGTAAACAAGTGATAGGTAGCGCAGCATAGCGATAGAACGAAGCAACTAGCATAGCAATGATAGTAGTGAGATCCAAGGTGACGGTCATCTTGCCTGAAATCCCGCTAGGAAGAAGAACGAGTCCATGAAGAAGACAAACAGGAGTAGTCGAACGAATCCTCACAATCGCAGCATTACCGGAACTAAGAAGCAACACCGGAAAGAAACAAATAACATGGTAAACACACAAGCATAATCATGGCATGATGCACAATCAAGTATGATGCATGTCCGGTTTAATGAGGCATGGCATGGCAAAGTGCAACAAACAATACTACAAGTTAAGTAGAGCTCAATATGCAACGAGTTGCATATTGACAAAACACCACATTCATTTATTTAGTTTGCTCTCGTTATAAGCTACTCAAAAATATTAAATGTTTTTAAACATGGCAAGAGGTGAAGCATAAGTAAACTAGCTATTTAGGCAAGTTTAATTGAGGCCGGAACAACAAACAACAATTTCGAAAAATCCCCATATCCATATTTCGAATTTGGTATTGTTCTGCCCTAAAACATATTTTAATGTTGTTAAACATGCAAAGTAAGTGCATCAAGTTAAACTAGGAATTTTTCCACCCCATTTACATATAAAGTTTGTTAAATTTGGAGCTACGGTTATTTAGTTATGAAATAAACCATTTTAACATGGCATTTATGCAAATTTAATCAAACAACATTTTAAACATTCCAAACATGGATGAAAGTGGCATGTTATGAAACTAGATGAAATTCTAAGCATTTTACATGTATAAATCATTTTAATCCGATGCACCATTTGTGAGTTATTAAATGCATGATGTTTGAGGGTTTTTCTGCAAATCTGTAATTCCCTGGATAATGACTAAATTCGTAGGCAGGGAAAAAAAATATGAACGGGCCAAAACAGAGGCTGGCCCAATAGTTCACAGGAGGGGCTTGGGGGTTTCTCACCGTGGGCCAAGCCCGGTCGGTGGAGAGGCGAGGCCGGCAGGGAGCGTTGGGCCGGGCGGCTGCGGTCAACAGAAGCAGGGCAGCGGCTGAAGCGGTCGTCTCGTCTCTGCTCCAACAAAACAGAGGAGCAGCGCGGCGAGGGACTTGAAGCGGCGGGCGCAATCTCCGGCAGCTCGAGGCAGAGGTGGCCGGCGGAGGCACGGTCTAGGAGGGGTCGCCGAGGCTTGGTGCGGACGAGGCGAGGTACGGCGGATGCGCTCCGGGAAGAAGATGGCGGCGGGCGAAGGCACGGCGACTTGGAGGCGGGGACGAGGCCGGAGACACAGGGCCTCGTTGGATCGAACGGAGACGATGACGAACAAAACAGGACGGCGACGGGAGCTGGGGCTTCCTCCTCCTCGCTCCCCTGCTCGATGCAGGAGCAGGCGCCGGCTGGACTTGGGGCGCTGAAGACGGGCACCGGCGGCGAAGAAGCTCCAGGACGGCGGCAGCGACATGGCTTGACCCAGAGCTCCATTGGGCAACCATGGCTGTTCCCTAGACAGTCAACAGGGAGAGACGTGAGGCAAGGGAAGAGGGAGAGAGAAACGGGAGGAAGGAGAAACACGGGGGAAGGAGACGGTTCCTGCTGGCTTCGTTGCTGATGGCGTTTGGGTGCCCCGGCGAGCTGCGGCTCGTCGCTGACAGCGACGGGAATAGAGGAGAGGCTCGGGCGAGAGGCTGCTGCCTCGGTTCGATCCAGATCAAGCGGGGTCAGGGTTGCACTGGTTGGCTGCTGATGATTTGGTCAGCATGGAAAACAGGGGAGGTGGTTCTGGCTCACATGGCGCTTGATCGTGGGTGTTGCCTCGATCCAAAATGGATCAAGCACCACGGGAGGTGGCTGGCTGCGGTGGAGTAGGAGAAGCTGCTGCAGGCTTCGGTGGTTGTGGAGGGGATCGATGGAGATTGGCCGATGGCTGAAATCCAGGAGAGGATGTGGATTGGCTGCAGGATCGAGACGGATCCCGAGGGAGAGAGTGGGTTGGTGGCGGTGACAGGTGAGGGGATGGATTGATGGGACAGCCTAGGGTCTAGGGGTTAGATTATAAATATAAGAAAGAGAGGAGTTTGGATCATCCGATCAAAATCCGACGGATGAGAATAAATAGGTTGGGAAGCCCAAATAAGAAAACGGAGATGTTTTATAGATGTTTGGGGATGATCCGGACCCATTGGTCACAATAGCCCGGGTCGGGTACAGGGAAGTTTTCGGACGCACGCAAGAGGGGGTCGGTGGTTGTGCAGAGAGGTTAGGTGGTTTGACAAGAGGAAAACGAAAACACGGTTGGCCTTGGAACGGTCAACGAAAGCAAGGGGGACGCGACAACTAAGAACGGGTGCAAGCTTTATGAAAACATGCAGATGCAATGCGCATGATGTTATGAGATGAGATGCATGACATGAACAAAATGCAAAACAAAAGACAAAAACCCAACCACGAAGGATGTTGGGGATATTACCACTAGGCGTAAACCGGCTTACTTGGGCCGGGTTAGCTTCATTAGTGGTATAAACAGATGAAGGCCCAAGGCCTGTAGTTGATTTAGAACTCAGAGCCGTAAATCGCCTAATGTATAACTTGTATTGTAAGTTAGGAATAGAGAGGAACCAACCGGGATACGAGTATGAACCGGTTGGGACTCTGAGGACCGACGGGCGTCACCTGTGTTTATAAGGGGACGACCCGGCGGCGGTTCAGGACAGACAACCACAACTCGAGCCTAGGCGAAGCTTGTTTACTCCCTAGCCATCGGGACCACATCAATTCCATCACAACTAGACGTAGGCTTTTACCTTCATCGAAGGGGCCGAACTAGTATAAACCCTCGTGTCTTTGTGTCCGCTTTAACCCCTTCAAGTAAACCCGTAGCGATGGCTCCACGACTAAGTCCTTTCACTAGGACATCTACCGTGACAAATCCATGACAGTTGGCACTCACCGTGGGGCTATCGCACGATGGTTTGACGATCTTGGAGGGCAAGCTCAAGGGACTCGAAGGCTATGTTGTGGGCCGGATGACCAAGAGTCGTCGTGGCAGGATCTACATCGACGATGCAGGATGGGGTCCCGAGGCCGATTCGATCGAGTACGGGTACCGGGTCCCCTTTGGTGGCATACACGTTTTCATCGGCAAGATCGGCGAGCCTGGGCCTGAGCCGGACATCTGCACCGACCTCGTCGAGACGGCTCAGCATGCAAGATCTACCCAGGCTAAACCGGCCGTGAAGCGTGTCTTCGTTGGAGTCATCCACAAAGGAGAGCGTGAGGACGAGTCAGAACACGGTAGCGAGACCGTCGTCTATTCCGGTGACGAGTCCTCGACCGGAGAGACTGAATCGCTATACCAGTTGCAAGACAACCAGGTTAGGGGCTGTTCCGATGGCGACAGTATTCCGGACCCCCCGGGCCAGGTCAACCGGGTTGGAATATTCATGGCCGGCACACAGGCGGCGAATCACTCTTCGATCGCCGCAGCGATGCTCTCCGGATCAGCGGCGCGGCAAAGAAGGGCAGGAGGCCTTGTGCGCCCGCCGGTTCAAGTTCTATCTGACTGTTTGATGCACTAGCCGCGCTTATGGCGAGGCCAATCCGCGGATCAGAGGCCCATGATGCGAGATTGCAAAGGTGAGAGAGCAGATCGTGCAAGCCAAAACGGATCCGCGGCGAAAAAAGACAGGATGGCTGCAGAGCGGGCCGCTGGACGCCTGTGCCTATAAGCTCATGCTTGACCGTAACGCATCACAGAGGTCTTGAAGCGGAAGCACATATCACGGCTGCCGTTAGGGTTTGACCTCAAATCTCTTTCACACTCTGTGAGCTGGACCCAGAATCCGCCGCAGCACTGGAGACAAACCGGATTGAGGCACCAGGCTGTGGGCGACGGTCCAACCCGCCGATGGAACCTCCTCAACGTAACATCGTGGTTCCTCCGCCGTCCAGACGCCCCGGTCATTATTCTAATCCTATGGACAACCTTGTTGCAGCCTGCGCGCGATTAGAGGCTATCCCGGTCGAAGGGGACTCTTCATAGCGATAGAGACGCCGCCGGGTTAAGGAGCTTCCGACCGCGCTGATTCAGCAGAAGCATATTCGCACAGCCATGATTGATTCACTCCACGCCCGCCCAAGCCGGAGCTATAGCAGTGCATGGATGAACCGCCATATCGAGCAATGCGCGAGGCCGTGAAGCGCCCGCGCAATAACCCGGCTGTGGTGTTTGCGATGCTCAGATGTGGTGGACCGGGCCCGCACGAAGGAGGCCGAGTTAGCAGCATGTAATGATGCGGGTCAACTTATACCGGTTCGCCCTACCACCTCCGCCGACCAGGGTCGATCCGCTTTGGGAGTGCCTTGTTTAATTCCGCTTTACGCAATGTGCGCCTGCCCAAAGATTTCAAGGGTCGCGCAAGGTGCCGAATTACACCGCTGATTTATCTCCGGCGTGGGTAGAGAGTTATGAGATGGCCATGGAGATGCTAGATGTGGATGAGACCGCGTGTGCAAAATACTTCACCATGATGCTTGAAGGCACGGCTCGTACTTGGTTGAAGAGCCCGCCCCAATTCTATCACTCATGGGCCCGATTGCGGGCCCGGTTTATCCGAATTTCAAGGATACATGTAAGGCCCAAGTCCATAGTAGACCTGGCGGCTTGTGTCCGTGGAGGACGGAGAATCAACGACCCATTGGGTGCGCCGCGTTTGGAAGTTTTGCACTCGTCTCGACAGATCAATGTCGACTCGTGATCTTAACCTCGAAGGCAACCGCGGTTTAAGTCTTTAAAATTGAAATTGGGACGCATGAAGCGGTTCTCAGAATGACATGGGAACTCTCATGGCCGCTTTAGTGAAGTATGCTGATTCGGACAGTACCAAGGATCCCGAGACTGATGATGATGAAGCAGGGAAGGGAAAGAAGAATAGCAACTCCAAGGGGCAACAGTACAAACCGGCGGGTCATGGAAACGGAGGCAAGCGAAAGGCGGATGGCAGCATGGACTTTGTGGCTAACACTAATGCACAGGACAGGGGACAACGACGTAGAGGTAAAGCGGCAAATCGTAATGGGGCTCCCAATCCTAACGCAGATCGTTTGAATTATTTGTTGAATCAGCCTTGCCCAAAGCACAGGACGAAGGAGGCGCCGGCTAACCACCTTTGGAAGGATTGTTATATTATGCAGGAGTTTAAAAACTCTAATGCCTTCCGGTATGACCGCGGGTCAGGTGGCGGTTCAGGATTCGGTTTCCATGGGCCGGGCCACGATGGAGCTTCCGGTTCAGGTCTCAATCAGGGCGGTCACAACAACCAGAATAATCAGAACGGCTAGCAGCAGCAGCAGCAGTCGGGTTATCAGAGCCAGCCAAAACAGTTAAACAATGGGCAATATCATGTTTTCACAACTAGCTTGGATAAACGCGACCGAAAGCTCCACAAGCAAGCGGTGAACTCTATTGAACTGGCCTTACCACGTTACTTACGCTGGTCGGAGCAGCCTATCGTGTGGAGCAGGGAGGATCACCCGCCCTGGGTTGATAATCCGGGCCAGCTAGCATTAGTGGCAGACCCTCAGGTGGGGGGTTATAAGTTCACCAAGGTACTCATGGATGGAGGGAGCAGTATTAACATACTATACTATGAGACAATCCGCCGCATGGGTCTAACAGACAAGGATCTCAGACCATCTAATACGGTGTTCCATGGTGTGGTGCCTGGTAAATCTGCATATCCTGTTGGTAAGATAGCCCTGGATGCGGCTTTTGGGGACGAACACGATTCCCGGTCTGAAAAACTAACCTTTGAGGTGGTGAAGATCCAGAGCCCGTATCACGCCTTGTTTGGGCGGCCGGCTTATGCCAAGTTCATGGCACGGCCTTGTTATATCTACTTGCAGCTCAAGATGCCGGGTTACAAGGGGACAATAACGGTTCATGGGAGCCGTAAGGTCGCTTTGGAATGTGAGGAAGGTGATGCGGCTTATGCAGAGTCGGTCTGTGCCAACGAGGAGTTGAAGTACTATAAGGACAATGTTGATCCGGCGGATATGACCCCTTTGAAGAAGCCAACTACAGAGCATGATTCGGATCTGAAGTTCAAATCGGCAGCTGAGACCAAGCTTGTTGACTTCGTGCCCGGCGATTCGTCCAAGCAGTTCCTTTGTCGGTGCCAACTGGATCCCAAATAGGAAAGCGCGCTCATCGAGTTCATCCGTGAGAATCGGGACATTTTTGCATGGAAATCGTCTGACATGCTAGGTGTACCGAGGGAACTCACTGAGCACACTCTTAATGTGGATCCTAAGTATAAACAGGTAAAACAATTCCTCCGCCGGTTTAACGAAGAAAGGCGCAAAGCCATTGAGAGGAAGTAGCGTGCTTTTAGCGGTGGCTTTATCATTGAGGTGTTCCATCCGAGTGGCTTGCTAATCCGATGCTGGTTCTTAAGAAAACGGCACTTGGCGATGTGTGTGGATTACACGGATCTTAACAGGCTTGTCCGGCGGATCCTTTGCCTCCCCGCATTGACCAGATCATTGATGCCACGACGGGTTGTGAGCGTTTGAGTTTTTGGATGCATATTCTGGATATCATCAGATCAAAATGGCGGTTAAGGACCAGGAGAAGACATCGTTTATTACTCCCTTTGGAGCCTTCTGCTATGTATCTATGCCCTTCGGGCTCAAGAGTGCCCAAGCCACCTATCAACGGTGTGTACTGAAATGCTCAGATAAACAGATCGGCCGCAATGTGCACGCCTATGTGGATGATATTGTAGTGAAGTCAAGGCGAAGGAGACGCTGGTGGATGATTTGAAGGAAACCTTTGACAACTTGCGAGTTTACAAGATGATGCTTAATCGGCCAAGTGTGTCTTTGGTGTTCCGACAGCAAGTTCTCGGGTTTCGTGTGTCTAACAGAGGAATTGAGGCTAATCCGGAGAAGATTACGGCTATTACCTCCTGGCTAAACCGAAGTGTATCAACGATGTTCAGCGCTTGGCGGGCGGATCGCCGACCGAGCCGGTTTATCGGCCGCCTCGAGAGAAGACCATCCTTTGTACCAAATGCCGAGGAAGATGACCATTTAAATCGAGTCCGCTGCTGATGAAGCATTTGAGGACTTGAAGCGGCAATTAGCCAATCCGCTTTGTTCTTGCAAATCCGATCGACAAGGAGCCACTATTATTATCGTAGCAGCCAATGCTCGGGCGATTAAGCGTGGCTATTGTGGTGGAATGCAAGGAGGCGAGCAAGGAATATCCGTTCGTGGCGGTTTATTATATCAGCGAGGTGCTTATTGAATCCAAGCAAAGGTATCCGCATTGGCGTAAGCTGGTATATGGTGTTTTCATGGCCACGGAAGTTGAAGCGATATTTTCAAGGGCACCCCATCACAAATGGTCGATTCAGCTCCTTGGGTGATATCATCGTAACCGGAGGCGATCGTCGGATTGCCAAGTGGGCTATAGAGCTTGGGCCACACGGATTGAAGTACGTACCTCGGACGGCGGTGAAGTCTCAAGCACTTGTTGATTTCATCAATGACTGGACGGAGTTACAAGCACTAGAGGAGAAGCCGGATCACACATATTGGACTATTCATTTTGACGGATCCAGGCAATTGGAAGGCTCGGGGGCTGGAGTTGTATTAACTTCCCCACGAGGTGATAAGTTTTGTTATGTTCTCCGCTTAATGTTCCCTTGTACTAATAATGCAGCTGAGTACGAAGCCTTGCTCCATGGTCTCCGGATGGCTAAAGAGATGAATTTAAGCCGGGTTAAGTGCTTCGGTGACTCGGACCTCGTGGCTCAATAGGTGTCTGGCACTTGGGATTCTAAGGACCCACTCATGGCTGCATATCGTCGGGAAGTGGATAATATTGCGGGTTGCTTCAAGGGTTATCAAGTGGATCATGTGGACCGTCGGAAGAATGAAGCGGCGGATGCTTTAAGCCGGTTGGGCTCTCAGCGCAAACCGGTCCCACCTAATGTCTTTCTGGACGTGTTGCACAACCCGTCACCAAGCTCCCTGTGAAGCGGATTTGGCTATTCCTGATCCAGAGGCTCAATTGGTGGCAGCCCTGCATGTTATTCCGGATTGGACAGTTCCTTATCTTGCGTACATGAACCGGGGGAGTTACCAGAGGATGAGATTCTAGCCAGGCAGATAGTCCGGCGATCCAAGTCTATGACGATTGTCAATGGTGAATTGCATCATTGCGAAGGTATCGAGGCGCTTCAACGTTGTGTTTCTCCGAGGAAGGCTGTGAAATCTTAAGAGAAATCCATGAAGGGATTGTGGACACCATGCGGTTCAAAGTCTCCGTGGCAAAGGCATTTAAATCACGGGTTCTACTGGTTGGCAGCGCATGCTGATGCGGAGGACTTGGTTAAACATTGTGATGGATGTCAGAAATTTTCAAGGCGTGCTCATGTGCGGGCTCAAGAATTGAGGATGATCCCAATAACTTGGACGTTTGCAACTTGGGGGCTAGATATGGTCGGACCTTTTAAAAGATCCAAGGATAAGAAAACCCACCTTTTGGTGGCAGTTGACAAATTTACCAAGTGGGTTGAAGCGGAGCCTGTCAGCAAGTGTGATGCGGCAACAATGTGCAGTTCATCAAAAGGTGATTTTCGGTTTGGCTTTCCACACAGTATCATTCATCGACAATGGTACCAATTTATCCAAGGGTGCTATGAAGGAGTTCTGTGAACGTGAGCACATCCGACTTGACGTGTCGTCAGTGGCACACCCCCAGTCCAATGGACAGGCAGAACGAGCTAATCAAGAGATCTTGCGAGGCATCAAACCCCGGCTTATGGTCCCATTGCAAAGAACACCAGGATGTTGGGTTGAAGAACTACCATCTGTGCTATGGAGTATCAATACTACGCCAAACCGATCCACAGGATACACACCATTTTTCATGGTCTATGGAGCAGAGGCAGTTCTCCCTAGTGATATCCGGCATGATTCACCTCGTGTGGCAGCTTATGTTGAAGCGGACAATGAGACAGCACGGAAGACGCTTTGGACCTATTGGACGAGGAGCGTGATATAGCGGCTGCCCGTTCGGCGATTTACCAACAAGATCTTCGTCGCTATCACGATCGCCGGTTAGAACCGTAACTTTTCAAGAAGGAGATTTGGTGCTTCGACTCATCCAAGACCGCATAGATATGCACAAATTATCCCCACCTTGGGAGGGACCTTTCGTAGTCGCAAGAATCGCACAACGGGTCGTATTTATCGATTGATATTCGAGAGCATAAAGACTCACGCACATCGAGGAGGAGACCAACAGCCGTGGAACATAGCTCATCTTGACCTTACTACACTTGAGCCATCGGCTCTATCTATGTACATATCATGACAGTGTATATATTATCTTTGATATAATAAAACCGGAGCCTCAGCTAAAGCGGGGTCTCTGTCTTTTCTTATCATGCGTGGTTACATGGAGTGGTTCTGTTTTTAAAGCGGCCTCCGGTTTACCCCTTGAAATTTGCTTTTTTATATATCAATTGGGGCCTTGGTCATGTCCGAACCAACGCGACACCTTTTGATAGGCGACAGCCACCAGATCACTTGGGGACGTGGTCAAGTCTGAACTAGTCACGCCTCTTGATCGGCCTAAGGCCACAAAATCACTTGGGGGCTTGGTCGAATCTGAACCATTGCCACGCCTCTTGATTGGCATATATGCCACGGTTTCATTTGGGGACCTGGCTGACTTGAATCATTGTCACTCCTATTGGGGGCTTGGTCCTGTCCGACCATGGTAACACCATCTGATCAGCTCAGTATGGCATATTTTTGCAAACGGTCTTTATCATTGCCTTTGCTTCCATGTTATTTTCATGGCCTGTTTTTCTTTGTTTTTGTTGTATTTCCTTTATGTCGACAACACCTTTTTTCCGGTTCAGCCGATGGATTTGATTCCCCTTTAATCCGGAGAAGTATGCCCGGTTTACCTTTCCTGTTAACATCACGGAGTAACAAGGGGGTTCGTATTGACTCAGTACGGTTTATACGGGAGCTGTTTTCTCCCCCCTTTTTTTTGACGGTAATGGTTTATAAAACCTCCGCTTCAAGCTTGGCTAAGCCAGCTTCATGCCCAGATATGGCAGGTATTTTGTATCACCTATTTGTTACATTGCTGATACATATATAAAGATCATAAACCGGCTGGCGGTATAACCGCCACCGAAGTTCAAATTTTTTTGATTGCAGGAAATATGAATTGAGGTTTTTTCGAACAAAAGCTTCAGTACTTATGCACGAAGGCATATTCAAGGTAGAAGTATTAACTATCCTATTACAAGGCGACACGGTGCCCAAATAAGATCATTGTTATTTTGGAAAGATGCCAAAGACAGCTATCCAAACCGGCTTCAGTTCAAGCACGCTCCTCGTCATCCGCCGCTTGACTTCCTCGTCTCTATCCATTGGTGGAAATCAACAGTGGTCCATCGATTCCCATTGAAGCTTGGAAAACAGCCTCTTCATGGATCAGGGAAGACGGTTCAATATCAGGAGCGTAAGTATGCTTACGGATTGGAGGAATCAGATTCTCCGCTTCAAGAGTTGGGGCAGGCACTCGCTTGTTCTGATCGTTGTATTGTGCTTGATAATGCGTCAAGTCTGCCTCGTTAGCTAATTGACAAGCCAGAGGGCGAACTGCACGGTTTATTACCCTCAAATCATCTTCGTTGAATTCAGAGCCATCTTCCTTCAGGCTGGGATAGCCTTGAGCTGCCTCCACAGGGTCAAAATCTGGCACCCATGCCTTTGCCTGGATCAAGGCATTAATAGCTCCGGTTCGAGCAGCAGATTTTTTCAGCTCCTCAATCCGGGTCGGAAGCATTGACAACCTGTTAAGAGTGTCCTGGATTAAAGAGGGTGCCGGGTTGTTATGAGAGGCTGTGGTGATGATCCGCTGGGCTCCGGTATGCAGTTGTTCCACTAAGGTGTAGGCAGCCTTCAGTTTCTTCCGCACATCGGATCCTAAGTGCCCGATGCGTGTACCTGCAATAATACAGGGACGGTCTCAAACCGGATTTATACTACAGCAGGTTCCAGTTATCACAGAAGTTAAAAGGAGCTTACCAAAGATCGCAGCGGTCATGGAGTGTATTTGCCGCTTTACGGCCGTAAGTTCATCCACCACCGGTTTAAGGGCAGCTTCAGCATTTTCAACTCTTTTGGTTAAAGCGGCCTTCTCAGTGGCCCAATCAGCCCGCTCTTTCTTGAAGCCTTCCTTCAGCTGTTCAGCGATGCTCAAGGCGCTGGTTAATTCTTCCCTTGCCTTGTCTGTTTCAGCTTGTTGGGTCTTCAAGGTCTCCTGCAAATCGGCAATCCGGTCCTCCTTGATTCTCACCTCGGCCTGCATCTGAGACATGACATTTAGCTTTAAACAAGCGGTTCAAGAAATTGAAGTATCAACCACATAACAAAGTTATACGCCTGATACTTGGGGGCTAATGCACCTTCAATTCTCATATATTACTAGATTGCAAAGTCCCAAGCTCAATACAGGTATTCATCTTGGCACTTGGGGGCTAATGGCTATTTGATCAAATTATGTTCTAAGGATAGTTTTCTATCGGAGCCCCGGTTTAATTATGCTAAGTTAAACCGGCCCTTGGGGGCTATATTGATGGATTTCAAAGTGTTGAGGATCGTATTCAAGTCCCGGTTTGACGAAGGTTACAAACCGACCCTTGGGGGCTAGGAGGATTGAAACAATGGCAGTAAGTAAAGAAGTAAGTTACCTCAAATTTATCTCTCATCATCTTTACCAGACCAGCTTCACAGTCACGGCTAGTATAAAGCCGGTTTAAATAGCTGGAATGAAGATCTTGGGCACTCAGAGCAGCATATGTCTCCAGTTCAACATCCCATTTTCCTTTGTTCAGAGCGGAAAAATCCTCTTTTACGGTATGCTTAGTTAAGTTGACAGGATTCCCGGGTTCAAAGCGGCCTACACCGGTAATCACAACATCATCATCTTTGGACTCGTCGGTTTGTGTTGGTGTGGTCGGTTTGTCAGCAGGACTATGGGATTTCTCAATCCGGACAGAGTTGGCAGGCGGGTCAGCAGAGACTGAAGTGTTAATAGGCCTCTCTTCGGGAATAGCATCGTCTTGCAAAAGAGGATCATTGGGAATATCCTCAGGAGCAAACGCTTCAAGATCTGGCGCTTTGTCATGTTCAGGGCTACATCTTCTTCACCTCTTTATCCAAAGCGGGCCTTCTTGCTTGGTTTAGGTTTGGCCTCAAAGAAAAACAAAGAGTCAAGGAACAACATAAGCCATTACACAAGATATGGAAGCATATGTTCACTTAGCTTATCAAGAACCGTTTTCAATGGTGGCAGTGAGTGGCGACGATTCACCGAAGATGAATGAGAAGTAACCCGATAATCGGAGTCGGATGGATTAAGAGGTTGTGGAAGAAACCCGCTTTAGGATTTAAATCAATAAAAGGTCGGAGACCTCGGATGCGCTTTTAAAACCGGATTGTTTGGTAAACCGGCGGAGGTAACTACGGCCACTATGCCGGGTTGTGTGGCGAGCTTCATGTTCTTTGAGTCTTCATAAGAAATTTGGGATCCAAATAAGCAAGAGGATGAGAAAATTTAACTTTCCGGTTTGCTGGCAAAATTTTGGCAAAGGCAAGATTTCGAATCGAAGAGAGAATAGTTACCTCAAGAACTTCCGCATTGCTGGCTTCAAAGCATCGTCGACAAGCATCATCATCAATAAGGCGTGTAAAAAGTAAGCCAAGTGAATCAAGTTCTACCTCAAGGTCCGGGTTACCCACATCATCATCAATAGCTGGATCGATGAAGCGGTGGTTTTTCTCTTGTGAGCTGGCTTCTTGATAACCTTGGTCTTGGGCGGGTTGACCGCCTGCCTTCTCCGCTTTGTCTTGTGGAAGCTTCTTGCTCCAAAACGGATTATCGCCCTAGTTCAGCAGTAATTAAATGTCAGACGGATAAAGCAGTAACATGTTCAACAATAGAGCAATTAAAATCTTTCACGGGCGGTTTGTTGGTGGTGCGAGAAGGAAGCGCACCGGTTTGAGCACAGAGGTGCTCCGGTTCATTCAACATCTTCTTTACAGAATCTGTGACTTCATCGTCGGAGAGTTGGATTTTAGTGTGTCGGAGTGGGTCATCGATGCTATCAGTATACTTGCACATCAAACCAGAGCGCCGGCTCAGAGGTAGTATGCTCCATGATATCCAACAGCGTGCAAGGTCTATTCCCGTTAAACCGTTGGCCATAAAGGCTCAGAGCTTGGACATTTGCGGAGCATATTTAATTCTCTCCTTGGCGCTTAGTCTTTGTGGAAAAGGGTGAGTGTTGCTGAGCTGTTTCGGACGGAAGCCAGGCAAGGGGTTTTCATTGTCAGGGGAGGTATCTTTGCAATAAAACCAAGTTGCATTCCACTCCTTGGGGTGAGTATGGAGTTTGACGTGGGGATAATTAATCTCTTTCCTCTTCTGAATGGCCATGCCGCCCAATTCAGTATTGGGGCCGTCGGTAAATTCAGTACGACGGTTTAAATGGAAGCAGTCTCTAAACAACTCGACTGAAGGCTCCTCTTGAAGGTATACCTCAGAGAGTACTTGAAAGTGACATAGATTGGTAACGGAATTGGGGCCAATATCCTGTGGACGGAGCTGAAAGTTGGCTAACACATCCCGATAAAATTTGGAACTAGGTGGTTTGAAGCCTCGGGCCAAGTGATCTGCAAACACCACAACCTCTCCCTCTTGAGGTGTGGGAGGACATTCATTTCTAGGAACCCTCCAGTGGATCGTATCTTTGTTGTCTAAAGCGCCGATCAGGACCAGATCATCCAACTGAGATTCTGTGACGCGAGAGGGAACCCAATTGCACTCATATACTTGTTTGGCCATGGTGAGATCTACAAGAAATAGGTGATCCGGTTCAAGAATATGTGGATAAAAGAAGGAGTTGGTCTGAACAACGCTAAACCGGAGGCAATACCTATAAACCGGTCTTCTACGATGCGGCATTATATGGATTCTGGCGGTTCAACAAGGGGACTAATGGTATATACCGGTTTAGTAACTTTTTTCTATGGTAAGTTAAACCGCCTGACCTAAACATCGGATGCAATTGAAGTTGTGGACAGCTAGGTATGCAGAAACAGGTTTCACAAGATCGTATTACAGCCGCGGATCTACAACAAGCTCACAAAAACAGAAAATATTCCGAAGAGTAAGGCAGAATGGAAGTGAACCATTGAGCGGGTATGTGCGTGAGATCTATGGAATTAGATGAGAAATTACAGGCGGATGCTTAAAGATTACTACTAAACACAACAGGGGTTCACAGATTCATTCAAGAGTCAGAGTACAAGTATGAGGAAGCGACGAACGCAGCGCGAACATGAAACCCTAAGAACAGATCTAGGTCAAGAAGAGAAGAAAGCTTACTGGAAACGGAGAAGATGCGGAAGGATACCGCAGTGCTCTGGTGCGTTCAAAGTTGATGCGTGCCCGGGACAAAGCAGAGGTTGACGGCGGCGGCGGAGCTCCAAGGTCTGGCGGCGCGAGGAAGATGAAGAAGAAGAGACGAAGGGAAAGGAAAGGAAATGACCTTCGGTCTTATTTATAAGGCAACGAGTTAGTTAGGTCAAGCAGCGAATCCGTGAGCTATTATTAAAGGAGGTGTTATAAATGATAAATTTCATGATGACGTCATGCCGGTTTACAGCAACCAGAAATGATGACGACATGGCGGTTTACCAATTACCGGAAGATGTCCAAGACACAAGATTTTGGGAAGGATTGACATGAACCGGTTCAAATCAATCTGGGGCCTAATGTTGGGGATATTACCACTAGGCGTAAACCGGCTTACTTGGGCCGGGTTAGCTTCATTAGTGGTATAAACAGATGAAGGCCCAAGGCCTGTAGTTGATTTAGAACCTGTAGCCGTAAACCAGCCTAATGTATAACTGTTGGGGAACGTTGCAGAAAATTAAAATTTTTCCTACGGTTTCACCAAGATCCATCTATGAGTTCATCTAAGCAACGAGTAACGGGAGAGAGTTTGCATCTACATACCACTTGTAGATCGCGTGCGGAAGCTTGCTTGGTGATGATGGAGTCGTACTCGAACGTGATTCAGATCACCGATGCCAAGTGCTGAACGGACAGCACCTCCGCGCTCAACACACGTGCACGGACGAGCGACGTCTCCTCCTTCTTGATCCAGCAAGGGGAAGGAGAGGTTGAGGAAGACGGCACCACCGGCAAGACGACGGCGTGGTGATGGTGGTGATGCAAGATACTCGGCTGTGGCTTCGCCGAGCTCTCACGGAGGAGGAGATGTGTTGGGAGGGAGGGCTGCGCCTTGGGAGATGTGTACAGCAGCCCCCTCCCCCCTTTATATAGGCCCCTGGGGTGGCGGCCCCTAGAGATCCAATCTCAAGGGGGGCGGCCAAGGGGTGGAGTGCCCCCCTGCCGGTGGGCGCCCCACCCCTAGGGTTTCAACCCTAGGCGCGGGGTGGGCCTGGGGGCGCACCAGCCCCCGTGGGCTGGTTCCTTCCCCTATGGCCCATGGGGCCCTCCGGATGGGTGGCCCCACCGGTGGACCCGGGACCCTTCCGGTGGTCCCAGATTTTGCCAGAACCCCGAAACTTTCCCGATGGTCAAACACCACTTCCTATATATTATTCTTTACCTCCGGACCCTTCCGAACTCCTCGTGACGTCCAGGGATCTCATCCGGACTCAACAACATTCGGTATTCACATACTAGTCTTCCTACTAACCCTAGCGCCACCGAACCTTAGTGTGTAGACCCTACGGGTTCGGGAGACACGCAGACATGACCGAGACGACTCTCGGCAATAACCAACAGCGGATCTGGATACCCATGTTGGCTCCCACATGCTCCTCGATGATTTCATCGGTTGAACCACGATGTCGAGGATTCTATCAAACCCCGTATGCAATTCCTTTGTCAATCGGTGCGTTACTTGCCCGAGACTCGATCGTCGGTATCCCAATACCTCGCTCAGTCTCGTTACCGGCAAGTCACTTTACTCGCATCAGTAATGCATGATCCGTGTACAACACCTTGGTCACATTGAGCTCATTATGATGATGCATTACCGAGTGGGCCCAGAGATACCTCTCCGTCATACGGAGTGACAAATCCCGCCTCGATCCATGTCAACCCATGAGATACTTTCGGAGACACCTGTAATGCACCTTTATAGTCACCCGATTCGTTGTGACGTTTGATACACCCAAGGCACTCCTACGGCAACCGGAGTTACACGATCTCATGGTCGAAGGAATAGATACTTGACATTGGCAAAGCTTCTAGCAAACGAACTATACGATCTTTTATGCTAAGCTTGTGATTGGGTCTTGTCCATCACATCATTCTCCTAATGATGTGATCCCGTTATCAACGACATCCAATGTCCATAGTCGAAACCATGACCATCTATTGATCACAACGGGCTAGTCAACTAGAGGCTCACTAGGGACATATTGGGGTCTAAGTGTTCACACGTGTATTATGATTTCGGATAACACGCTTATAGCATGAACAAAAGACAATTATCATGAACATTGAAATATAATAATACTTTTATTATTGCCTCTAGGGCATATTTCCAACAGTCTCCCACTTGCACTAGAGTCACTAATCTAGTTACATTGTGATGAATCGAACACCCATAGAGTTCGGTGTTGATCATGTTTTGCACGCGAGAGAGGTTTAGTCAACGGATCTGCGACATTCAGATCCGTGTGCACTTTGCAAATCTCTATGTCTCCATCTTGAACATTTTCACGGATGGAGTTGAAACGACGCTTGATGTGCTCGGTCTTCTTGTGAAACAGGCTCCTTTGCAAGGGCAATAGCTCCAGTGTTGTCACAGAAGAGTTTGATCGGCCCCGACGCATTGGGTATGACTCCTAGGTCGGTGATGAACTCCTTCACCCAAATTGCTTCATGCGCTGCCTCCGAGGCTGCCATGTACTCCGCTTCACACGTAGATCCCGCCACGACGCTCGCTTGCACTGCACCAGCCATCGCTCCACCATTCAACATATACACGTATCCGGTTTGTGACTTAGAGTCATCCAGATCCGAGTCGAAGCTAGCGTCGACGTAGCCTTTTACGACGAGCTCTTCGTCTCCTCCATAAACGAGAAACATGTCCTTTGTCCTTTTCAGGTACTTCAGATATTCTTGACCGCTGTCCGGTGTTCCTTGCGGGATTACTTTGGTATCTTGCAACCAAACTTACGGCAAGGTTTACATCGGTCAGTACACAGCATGGCATACATAATAGATCCTATGGCTGAAGCATAGGGATGACACTCATCTCTTCTTTATCTTTTGTCGTGGTCGGTGGTCGAGCTGAGCTCAGTTTCACACCTTGTAACATAGGCAAGAACCCTTCTTGGACTGATCCATTTTGAACCTCTTCAAAATTTTATCAAGGTATGTGCTTTGTGAAAGACCTATGAGGCGCCTCGATCTATCCCTATAGATCTTGATGCCTAATATATAAGCAGCTTCTCCAAGGTCCTTCATTGAAAAACACTTGTTCAAGTAGGCCTTAATGCTGTCCGAAGTTTTGTATCATTTCCCATCAAGAGTATGTCATCTACATATAATAGGAGAAATGCTACTGAGCTCCCACTCACTTTCTTGTAAACGCAGGCTTCTCCATAAGTCTGCGTAACCCAAACGCTTTGATCATCTCATTAAAGCGAATGTTCCAACTCCGAGATGCTTGCACCAGTCCATAAATGGATCGCTGGAGCTTGCATACTTTGTTAGCGTTCGAGGATCGACAAAACCTTCCGCTGCATCATATACAGCTCTTCCTTAAGATGTCCGTTAAGGAATGCCGTTTTGACGTCCATCGCCATATCTCATAATCATAGTATGCGGCAATTGCTAACATGATTCGGACGGACTTAAGCTTCGCCACGGAGAGAATGTCTCGTCAGTAGTCAATCCCTTGAACTTGTCGATAACCCTTAGCGACAAGTCGAGCTTTATAAATGGTGACATTTCCATCCGCGTCCGTCTTCTTCTTAAAAATCCATTTATTTTCTATCGCTCGCCGATCATCGGGCAAGTCTGTCAAAGTCCATACTTTGTTTTCATACATGGATTCTATCTCGGATTTCATGGCCTCAAGCCATTTGTTGGAATCCGGGTCCGCCATCGCTTCTTCATAGTTCGAAGGTTCATTGTTGTCTAGCAACATGATTTCCATGACAGGGTTGCCGTACCACTCTGGTGCGGAACGTGTCCTTGTGGACCTTCGAAGTTCAGTAGTAACTTGATCCGAAGTATCTTGATCATCATCAATGATTTCCTCTTCAGTGGGTGTGGGCATTACAGGAACGGTTTCCTGCGCGGCACCACTTTCCCGTTCGAGAGGTAGTACTTCATCGAAGTTCTACTTTCCTCCCACTTACTTCTTTCGAGAGAAACTCTTTCTCTAGAAAGCATCCGCTCTTGGCAACAAAGACTTTGCCTTCGGATCTTAAGTAGAAGGTATACCCGACAGTTTCCTTAGGGTATCCTATGAATACGCATTTTTCCGACTTGGGTTCGAGCTTTTCAGTTGAAGTTTCTTGACATAAGCATCGCATCCCCAAACTTTCGAAACGATAGCTTAGGTTTCTTCCCAAACCATAATTCATACGGTGTCGCCTCAACGGATTTAGACGGAGCCCTATTTAAAGTGAATGTAGCTGTCTCTAGAGCGTATCCCCAAAATGACGGTGGTAAATCGGTAAGAGACATCATAGACCGCACCATATCCAATAGAGTGCGACACGACGCTCGGACACACCGTTTATTTGAGGTGTTCCAGCGGCGTGAGTTGTGAAACGATTCCACATTTTCTTAAGTGTGTGCCAAATTCGTGACTTAAATATTCTCCTCCACGATCGATCGTAGGAACTTTATCTTTCGGTCACGTTGATTCTCCACCTCACTCTGAAATTCCTTGAACTTTTCAAAGGTCTCGGACTTGTGTTTCATTAAGTAGACATACCCATATCTACTCAAGTCGTCGGAGAGTGAGAACATAACGATATCCTCCATGAGCCTCAACGCCATTGGACCGCATACATCGGTATGTATGATTTCCAACAAGTTGGTTGCTCGCCCATTGTTCCGGAGAACGGAGTCTTGGTCATTTTGCCTAAGAGGCATGGTTCGCATGTGTCAAACGATTCATAATCAAGAGACTCTAAAAGTCCATCAAGCATGGAGTTTCTTCATGCGCTTGACACCAATGTGACCAAAGGCGGCAATGCCACAAGTATGTGGGACTATCGTTATCAACTTTACATCTTTTGGCATCCACACTATGAACATGTGTAATATTACGCCGAGATTCATTAAGAATAAACCATTGACCATCGGAGCATGACCATAAAACATATCTCTCATATAAATCGAACAACCATTATTCTCGGACTTAAATGAGTAGCCATCTCGTATCAAACGAGATCCAGATACAATGTTCATGCTCAAACTTGGCACTAAATAACAATTATTGAGGTTTAAAACTAATCCCGTAGGTAAATGTAGAGGCAGCGCGTCGACGGCGATCACATCGACTCTGAACCATTCCCGACGCAAGATCGTCACCTCGCCCTTCGCCAGTCTCCGCTTATTCCGCAGCTCCCTGCTGTGAGTTACAAATATGAGCAACGGCACCGTATCAAATACCGGGAGTTACTACGAGTATTGGTAAGGTACACATCAATTACATGTATATCAAATATACCTTTGGTGTTGCCGGCCTTCTTATCCGCTAAGTATTTGGGGCAGTTCCGCTTCAAAGGACCCTTCCCTTGCAATAAAAGCACTCGCCTCGTGCTTGGGTCCATTCTTTGACTTCTTCCCGCAACAGACTTACGGGCGCGGCAACATCCTTGCCGTCCTTCTTGAAGTTCTTCTTACCCTTGCCTTTCTTGAACTTAGTGGTCTTATTGACCATCAACACTTGATGTTCCTTTTGATTTCAGCCTCACGACCTCAAGCATCGAGAACACTTCAGAATGGTCTTTACCATCCCCGCATGTTGTAGTTCATCACAAAGCTCTTGTAGCTTGGTGGGAGCGATGGAGGATTCTGTCAATGACCGCCTCATCCGGGAGGTTTATGTTCACTGGGTCATACGGTTGTGCAACCTGGACATCTTGAGGATGTGCTCACCGTGTAACTGTTTTCCTCCATCTTACAAGCGTAGAACTTGTCGAGACATCATATCTCTCGACCGGGCATGAGCTTGGAAAACTAGTTTCAGCTCTTGAACATCTCATATGCTCCGTGATGCTCAAAACGCTTTTGGAGCCCGGTTCTAAGTGTAGAGCATGCCGCATCGAACGAGGGAGTAATCATCGAACGAGTCCGCCAGACGCTCAAATCGTCTTGCAAAGATCTTTGGGAGAACAGTGGGTCACCTAACGGTGCTTCTAGGACATCTTGTTTCTTGGCAGCTATGAGGATGATCTCGTGTTCCGGACCCGATCCGTATAGTTGCTGCCATCATCTTTCAGCTTGGTTTTCTAGGAACGCGTTGAAGTTCATGTTGACATTAGCGTTGGCCATTGATCTACAAGACATATTTGCAAAGGTTTTAGACTAAGTTCATGATAATAAAGTTCTTAATCAAAATTACGAACTCCCACTTAGATTAGACATCCCTCTAGTCATCTAAGTGTTACACGATCCGAGTCGACTAGCCCGTGTCCGATCATCACGTGAGACGGACTAGTCATCATCGGTGAACATCTTCATGTTGATCGATCTTTCATACGACTCGTGCTCGACCTTTCGGTCTCCGTGTTCCGAGGCCATGTCCGCACATGCTAGGCTCGTCAAGTTAACCCTAAGTGTTTTATTTGTGTAAATCTGTCTTACACCCGTTGTATGTGAACGTAAGGATCCATCACACCCGATCATCACGTGGTGCTTAGAAACGATTTAACTGTAGCAACGGTGCACGTTAGGGAGAACACTTCTTGAAATTTTATAAGGGATCATCTTATTTACTACCGTCGTCCTAAGTAAACAAGATGTAAAAACATAATAAACATCACATGCAATTATATATAGTTGTGACATGATATGGCCAATATCATCAAGCTCCATTGATCTCCATCTTCGGGCTCCATGATCACCTTGTCACCGCTTGACACCATGATCTCCATCATCATGATCTCCATCATCGTGTCTTCATGAAGTTGTCACGCTAACGACTACTTCTACTTCTATGACTAACGCGTTTAGTAATGAAGTAAAGTAGTTTACATGGCGTTCTTCAATGACACGCAGGTCATACAAAAAATAAAGACAACTCCTATGGCTCTGCCGTTGTCATACTCATCGACATGCAAGTCGTGAATCCTATTACAAGAACATGATCTCATACATCACAATTCAACATTCATCACAACTTTCGCCATATCACATCACATGATCAATCATTGCAAAAACAAGTTAGACGTCCTCTAGTTGTTGTTGCATCTTTACGTGGCTGCGATTGGGTTCTAGCAAGAACGTTTTCTTACCTACGAATCACCACAACGTGATTTTGTCAACTTCTATTTACCCTTCATAAGGGCCCTGTTCATCGAATCCGCTGCAACTAAAGTGGGAGAGACAGACACCCGCCAGCCACCTTATGCAACTAGTGCATGTCACCGGTGGAACCGGTCTCACGAAGCGCACGTGTAAGGTTGGTCCGGCCGCTTCATCCCACAATACCGTTGAGCAAGAAAAGACTAGTAGGGGCAAGTAAGATGACAAGATCAACGCCCACAACAAATTTGTGTTCTACTCGTGCAATAGAGAACTACGATAAACCTAGCTCGATACCCTTTGTTGGGGAACGTTGCAGAAAATTAAAATTTTTCCTACGGTTTCACCAAGATCCATCTATGAGTTCATCTAAGCAACGAGTAACGGGAGAGAGTTTGCATCTACATACCACTTGTAGATCGCGTGCGGAAGCTTGCTTGGTGATGATGGAGTCGTACTCGAACGTGATTCAGATCACCGATGCCAAGTCTGAACGGACAGCACCTCCGCGTTCAACACACGACGGACGAGCGGCGTCTCCTCCTTCTTGATCCAGCAAGGGGAAGGAGAGGTTGAGGAAGACGGCACCACCGGCAAAGACGACGGCGTGGTGATGGTGGTGATGCAAGACTCGGCTGTGGCTTCACGAGCTCTACGGAGGAGGAGATGTGTTGGGAGGGAGGGCTGCGCCTTGGGAGATGTGTACAGCAGCCCCCTCCCCCCTTTATATAGGCCCCTGGGGTGGCGGCCCCTAGAGATCCAATCTCAAGGGGGGCGGCCAAGGGGTGGAGTGCCCCCAAGCCGGTGGGCGCCCACCCCTAGGGTTTCAACCCTAGGCGCTAGGGTGGGCCTAGGGGCGCACCAGCCCCCGTGGGCTGGTTCCTTCCCCTATGGCCCATGGGGCCCTCCGGATGGGTGGCCCCACCGGTGGACCCGGGACCCTTCCGTGGTCCCAGATTTTGCCAGAACCCCAAACTTTCCCGATGGCGAAACACCACTTCCTATATATTATTCTTTACCTCCGGACCCTTCCGAACTCCTCGTGACGTCCAGGGATCTCATCCGGACTCAACAACATTCGTATTCACATACTAGTCTTCCTACTAACCCTAGCGCCACCGAACCTTAATGTGTAGACCCTACGGGTTCGGGAGACACGCAGACATGACCGAGACGACTCTCGGGCAATAACCAACAGCGGATCTGGATACCCATGTTGGCTCCTACATGCTCCTCGATGATTTCATCGGTTGAACCACGATGTCGAGGATTCTATCAAACCCTGTATGCAATTCCTTTGTCAATCGATGCGTTATTTGCCCGAGACTCGATCGTCGGTATCCCAATACCTCGCTCGGTCTCGTTATCGCAAGTCACTTTACTGCATCAGTAATGCATGATCCCGTGGCCAACACCTTGGTCACATTGAGCTCATTATGATGATGCATTACCGAGTGGGCCCAGAGATACCTCTCCGTCATACGGAGTGACAAATCCCGCCTCGATCCATGTCAACCCAACAGATACTTTCGGAGACACCTGTAATGCACCTTTATAGTCACCCGACGCGTTGTGACGTTTGATACACCCAAGGCACTCCTACGGCAACCGGAGTTACACGATCTCATGGTCGAAGGAATAGATACTTGACATTGGCAAAGCTTCTAGCAAACGAACTATACGATCTTTTATGCTAAGCTTGTGATTGGGTCTTGTCCATCACATCATTCTCCTAATGATGTGATCCCGTTATCAACGACATCCAATGTCCATAGTCAGGAAACCATGACCATCTATTGATCACAACGGGCTAGTCAACTAGAGGCTCACTAGGGACATATTGGGGTCTAAGTGTTCACACGTGTATTATGATTTCCGGATAACACAGTTATAGCATGAACAAAAGACAATTATCATGAACATTGAAATATAATAATACTTTTATTATTGCCTCTAGGGCATATTTCCAACAATAACTTGTATTGTAAGTTAGGAATAGAGAGGAACCAACCGGGATACGAGTATGAACCGGTTGGGACTCTGAGGACCGACGGGCGTCACCTGTGTTTATAAGGGGACGACCCGGCGGCGGTTCAGGACAGACAACCACAACTCGAGCCTAGGCGAAGCTTGTTTACTCCCTAGCCATCGAGACCACATCAATTCCATCACAACTAGACGTAGGCTTTTACCTTCATCGAAGGGGCCGAACTAGTATAAACCCTCGTGTCTTTGTGTCCGCTTTAACCCCTTCAAGTAAACCCGTAGCGATGGCTCCACGACTAAGTCCTTTCACTAGAGCATCTACCGTGACAAACCCATGACAAAGGAAATAATATATCACATAGCCGGAAATGGCAAGAGTTGGAGTTACAAATATGGAAAGTTACATCCGGGGCGTTGATGACCCACAAGTATAGGGGATCTATCGTAGTCCTTTCGATAAGTAAGAGTGTCGAACCCAACGAGTAGCAGAAGGATGATAAGCGGTTTTCAGTAAGGTTTTCTCTGCAAGCACTGAAATAGTAGGTGAAAGATAGTTTTGTGATAAGATAAATAGTAACAAACAAAAGTAAATAAAGTAAATAAAGTGCAGCAAGGTGGCCCAATCCTTTTTGTAGCAAAGGATAAGCCTGGACAAATTCTAATAATGAAGAAGGAGCTCCTGAGGACACATTGGGAATCATTGTCAAACTAGTTTTCATCATGTCCATAAGATTCGCGTTCGGTACTTTGATAATTTCATATGTGGGTGGACCAGTACTTGGGTACTGCCCTAACATGGATAAGCATCCCACGTATGATTAACCCCTATTGCAAGCATCCACAACTATAAAAAGGAGTATTAAGGTAAACCTAACCACAACATTAAACATATGGGTCCAGATCAACCCCTAACGAAGCAACACATAAACTAGGGTTTAAGCTTCTGTCACTCTAGCAACCCATCATCTACTTATTACTTCCCTATGCCTTCCTCTAGGCCCAAATAATGGTGAAGTGTCATGTAGTCGATGTTCACATAACACCACTAGAGGAGAGATAACATACATCTCATCAAAATATCGAACGAATACCAAATTCACATGACTACTGTGGGGACCCCGACTCATAAGTCGAGATCACCGAATGCACGTGTATAGTGATCCCAGAGATCAAGGCTCACTGAACACACAGAAGCTGAATAACAAGAGTCTTACATCCATACAGACCGTTTTACACAAGTAGGACCATTATGGTCAAGTCTTGAGTGTATCATCGCAGCGGAAATCTTCAATAACAACTTGGAACCATGCCATCTGCCTTCACCCTACATGCATTCTGACTGGGAAGCGTCCTAGCTCGCATGTTCGTCACCAAGGTACTCTTCATTACATCCCGTTCTTTCATGCTTGGCCAATAAAATAACCAGTGGCAAGCCAATGTGTACTTTGAATGTACTTGCAAGCAACCCATGATTGGAACAAGCCACAACAATGCATGATATAGGTAAATTTTTGTAGAAAGCTAATTTTGAGTGCAATGACATGTTCAGCAATTTGTAAGACATGCATTAGGAGAATTCAAGTAACCATGAGGACAGGTTACAGATATCAACATAAATAGAGTGGGCACCAACCCAACTCAATCATGTCAAGTCCTTTGACTTGACCCAAGTGGTTTTATCAACTCACACACACGGTTGTAAAACTCTGGACGTAGTTTAAGCAACACCGCCCAACTGTCTTGACCGTGGACACGGCTATTTGAATAGTTTTACACTCCGCAGAGGTTGCACACTGTACCCACAAGATCCGGGGAACTTCCGTGTCATCCACGACCCGCGATACCTCAAGTACCCGGGGTAAGCACCCGATCTCTATCTTTCCCTAGACGACACTAACATGGAGTCCACTCGATTGGTAGTAACCCCCGTGCCTAACATTTCACATCATAAAGTTGTGGAGCCTCGCTCCCATATTCATCACATACCACAAGCACGGGGTACCAACAGTGTGTCCGGTGCCCTGTGAAAACAGTCATGGCCGCCCTACCTGGCACGACCCCGTCCCGAGAGAGAGCACCAACTCTCCCCCGTCACTGGTAATGCGGGCTCCAAGCTAGTATCGGCCTAGGTAATCAATAATGCCCTTTCCCATACAAGGGTAGAGTGGTTGCGCATGTAAGGTTGGGACAGTCGACAAATCTTAAATCTAATCCGTTTTCCAAAAAAACACACACTTTCCTTGGTACACCACTTCGTCATCAAGTGGTTACCCATCACATCATCTCCCTCGGGCATAAGTGGCACCCGACGAGGTTTTTCGAAAAGTCCTTTGAAAATACTTTGCCCCCTTCATCATGCATATACCCGTCCCTTTTTGCGTAGCATCTACTTTAGCATCCTATCTACTCCCACCGGCATAACCCTCATAAGAAGGTAGGGTCATGCACAATGCAAGTATCAACGAGGAAGTACGGTGGCAAACCATCAAACTGGTTACCACCTCATCATGATTCCGTTTCAACAACAATATGGTGCTATATGGCATGCATAAAAAGGGTTTCATAGACATGGTCAAAGGGCTGCTTGCCTAGTTCCTCAGAGTCTTCAAGTCTTCTAGTCCTTCTCCAAGTACTCCATCTACTTCGTCAACTAACGTCGGAAACAATCATAATAAGCAACACAACAAGGCAAAAATAGAAGTGCTCTAAAAATGTGAGTTGGACTTTTCTAGGATACCTCTGGTCATATGAGGGATGACCAAAGTGGTTTCATTGGGATTTGATCAATGGACATCTCTGAACATTTCAATATGATGGAGTCAAGGGATTAATGGATTTGCAAGAAGTGTACAGAAACATTATTTTCAAAAATGAGCAGAGGCGCCCATTTGACAAAGCATGATTTTAGAAGCATCTAGGAGTTGGTTTCACTGGATTTGGAGTTCAAAGGAATTTCCTATGAATTTGCAAAGTTGACACATATGAAGAAATGGCTCAGTATTTGTGTCTCACAGAAAGTATTAATAAAAATGTTCATAACCTAAGTTATGAACTTAGAAGCATCTAGGAATTTGAATCATGGCATTTGGATCAACTTTGAGCTCTCTGTGATTTTCTAAAGTTCATCACAGGAATAGGAAAATGGGGGTTTGATAAATATTTCTAAAGAGGAAGTTTCTGGAAAAATGTGAAAATAGCACCATGTGATAGATCATGATTTGTGGATCCCCTAGAAATTTGAATCATCAAATTTGGAGTTGATTTAATTTATTTCTGGATTTTTGAAGTTGACTGGAAAAAGAAAAAGACAAAGGATTTACCAAACGGGCTGGATCAGGCGGCGGCGCCAAGACTGGCGAGGTTTAGCAGCAGGCGCCACCTGGGCGGCCAGTGGCTCGCTCTGCGTCTTGCGCAGGGGCCACGCCGAGGCGTACTCGCGCCAGGGCGTCTTCGCCGCGGGGAAGCGGTGGTGAGGTTGGTACGCTTCCACTTAAACGGGTGGGGCCCGCTAGCCGTCACTGACCTGCGGGGTCCACTCGCAGGGTCGTCTCCCTCCTCCCGCCCGCCACAGAGGAGGCAGAGGAGGCGGGGCCGAGCGCTTGCCGGCGCCCGTTCGGGTGGCCCCGGCCACCTTCGGCGACCGCCCGGACTCCGTCGAGCTCGGGAGGATGGTCCGCGTACACCTGGGGACCCAGTTTCCGTCGGGGAGCGCCAGAGCGAGCGAGGCCTCAACCGCAGCGGGAACAGGCGATGGTGGGGTTCGGCACGACGATGCGGCGAGGGATAGGACGAAATGGAGCCCGGGGTGGATCAGTGGTGGTTGTGAGAGGGTTCTGGAGTAGCTAGGGGGAAGAGATAGGGGTTAAGTCGGCTTTGGCCATGGAGGTGCAAGGAGGGCGTGGGGAGAGGAGTGAGCCAGTCGGGGTGATGCACAGGGGGAAGGCAGAGCGAACAGAGGGCAGAGAGGGCTTGGGGGTGGCCTTTTATGGCGGGGCGATGGTGCACCGTGAGCTCATGCGCCGGCGAGGCTGTTGCCGTCGCTGCAAGCCACGGGGGCCCGTATGGGCGTGTCTGGGGCGTTCGTGGAGGAGGTCCATGCCCATAAGAAGGGAGAGAAGGAGCAGGGGAGGGCCAGAGCACCGCGCGTGTGAGCTCAGCCATTGGAGCTCTCGGGCGGCCGGCGCGCGTGCGAAAGGTGGCAGCAGGAGGGAGAAGGAGGAGGGGGCCAGGGGCGTGGCGTGTTGCGGACGTCGAGGCACCTCGACTGGCGCGATGGGGAGGCTCGAGGTGGTCGGGTGGCTTGGGCAGAGAGCAGCTACAGTGCGTGGGAGCACTGTAGCGCGCTCTGGAGCATGCCTTCTGCATGCCATGGCATAAAAAAGGGAAGTGGGCGTGGCCACTTGTGTCCAGAAGTACTAGGGAGTAGTAAAGAAAGGAGAGGAAGCATTGGATGCCATGGAGGGCCACTGATATGAGGAGGGAGGGGAGAAAGAGGGGTGCAAGGGCTGTCCAGAGAGGTAAAAGAGGTGGTTTCACCCCTCAATTATTGATGCAAGATGCAACCGTTGCTAATGGACGTAGAAGAGGTCTAGGAGGGGCTGTGGTAAAAAGTTGAGGTCATGGAGAAAAGTGGAAGTGGTCAAAACAGGGGTTTTAGTAAAATGGCAGAAGGTGTTTGTTGGTGGTTTGGGCAAGAATATGAAATCCTCTTGTCATGACGCTTGACAAGGTCAAATGTTATGAGAAAATAAGAGGTTCCACCAATATTGAGTCCATTTGGGCAAAGTTGTCAATGCAACTTTTGTAAACCCTAGAAATTAGCAGAAATGAACTTGTGTAGATCTAGTTGATAAAGTCACTTCTCCTTGATGCACCACTTGGTGTAGTGGCCTCATTTGGTCATGTGAACATGTACACAAAAATTGAGATCAAAAGGAGAAAGTTTCCAATGTAGAGTTGTTCAAATTTGGTTCTGGACAGGAAGGGTTTTGGGGCACTTTGATCAAGTTAACTTGTTCTCCAACTTGTGCCATTTGGTCTAGATGAATTATTAGACCATTGGAGCATGATCATTAGGTTTGAGAACATTTGGACATGTTTGGCAATGTAAAGTTGCTCAAACTTCAAAATGGACAGAAATGGTTTTGAGGGGATTTCATGGAGTTATACTATTCTCCATGACATGATACTTGTTAAGATCATCAAACATGTCATATGTGACATTCTAGAATTTTCTTGGAATTTTGGAGAATATTTCCTTTGTAAATATTTCAAAAGCTTGAAATATCCAGAAAGGGTTTTTGAGGGATTTTACCAATATTTTGAACATGACCATGTGTTGAAACTCTTATATATGGACAATATGTGTCCACTTAGTTTCTTTGATTTTTGTCAAATATTTTTAAAACTATAAAATAATTTTTCCTTATTAAAGACCATTTCTGGCCTTAAGAAAAAGCTTTTAAATAAAATAGAAAATAACCTTTAAAATTATATTTTGTGGTTTCTGGGTATCCTATATCTAATAGGAGTCAAATATATTTTTGGAAAGATTTTTACTGCCCTTAATTAAGTACTTGCAGTGCAAACCTCAATTCAGGGGTTTTTTGAAAAACTAATTTTAGAAAATACTTTTTGGCCAAATTATTTTTGTAAGAAAATACTATATTGCTCTATACACATGTCATGATCATTGGGCAGAAGTTTGGGGCAAGGAAATGAAGTATCGAAGTTGGAGGATTTATTTGATTTTTAGAGCACTTGCAAACAGCAGACAAAAACCAATCAAGGCAAGGTTCAAAACACTCAAAAGTTTTTGTCAAACCACATTTTATCATGATTGTTAGCTTAAGTGTAGTGGCATGAAAATCAGGGTGTGACAGACCTACCCCCCTTACAAGAATCTCGTCCCCGAGATTCCCAAACTAGGCGCGGAAAGGGATACAGGAACTTGGATCTGGGGTAGTCTTCAAGTCCTCATGTTGCTTCTGCTTCCGTGTAGCGCTCCATTGAGCTTGAAGTACTTGTTGGTGTAGCTTCGTGTATGACGCTCTTCTTGATCCAGGTTGCTAATGGGTAGCTCGCGGTAGGTTAGATTGGGCTAGGGGTCGATGGCTCGGTGGTTAATGCCCTCGTAGAGATCGGAAAAGTTAGGAAGTTGGAAACACTTTCGGGGTTGTGATGCATGGAAAGCGTTGTGCACATCAGGTAACTCAGGTGGTAACTCCAGCTAGTAACTGTCTTCTCTTCGTCTCGTAGTGATCTCAGAGGGGGTTGTTTAAATCTTGGAGTGATCTCGAAGGGGGCCGATGAATCTTGGTGTGGGTCTCCTTGTCATGGAAATGCTTGGTTCCTTAGAGAGGAGTGGTTTGTAGATACGCGCGGTCTTCAACGCGGAGGTTTACTTCTTGACGACGGTGGTTGGTGTAGTTCTTCCTCCTGGACATGGCGATCTTTAGATGTTCCCTTGACCAGCTCAGTGATTCTTCTTCCGTCTTCGGGTGGACAAGTAGGTCACCAAATGATGATGACAACTATCTTGTCTAAGCACTCCATGAAGACTTTGTTCACGGGTACATAAAGTAGGCTGGGGAATTAGTGGTGGTCTTTGTTGAGTGTGGCCAAGGTGTTCTTGATCTAGAGTCGAGACCCATGGTCATGGTCCGACCATGTTGTAGCTTGGTAGGGTTTAAGGGTTTCAAGGATTCTAGGGTGCAAGTGAATGTTTATCCTTGAGCACCATTCCTGAGATGCCAATTGTTCTACTTAGTCCTCCAAATAGATCACCTTATACTATTGAAAGCATCATTCGTATAGGTCAACTCCAATCATCACTCATGCTATTCATATCCTCATGACTCCCAAGAGGAGGTCTAACAAAATCATATATGTCTACGATCCCCAAACTCATGTGTGTGGCTACCCCTAAAAATCCATGGGTAGAGCATACAAGCTTGGATTTAATATCCACCATCCAAGTGCTCAGTCTATTGACCCAAGGTCCAAGATAGTGCATCTCTATCCTAAGGAAACACGTCGTAAGCCACTCCAAGATCTTGTTTCCTTCCTATGAATCAACTCCAACAGCCCATTAACTTCCATTAATCACTACACAATCCATTAATTCTACAAATCCAACGCCTATGTTGGTGTTCCACATGATCTCCTAAAGTCTTTATAATCCCCAATACTTGAAAGGGCTGCCTTACTATAGTCAGTCCACCAATTCCCGTTATTGTGATCTAGTAATACTCCAAGGTCAAGCTCACAAAGATGCCTAAATAAACTCCGACAATTAGTCCAACCTCCTAGCTTATCGTCCACCGAGAAACATGGTATCATGATCGAGATCATCAGTCTAAATCCAATTTAAACCATGTAGACATACTCAGCATCTATATTCAACTAGAATCAGCTACTTAAATCCAAATCTTGTGTCCAACGAGAATTCCTACATGTTCCCCCAAGTCATTTACGTAATATCAACTGTCTCCTATCAATATCACCTGATCAAGTCAAATCCTTGCACTTCCAAGAGTTTCAGCTTGCAATCATAATTGTCCTATAAATCCAATTTACTCAGGGGTAATGAAAGCTATGCTACTCTATAATCATGATCCCACCAAGTTCATCTACCAACATGGTAGCCTTATAATCCACCAAATAGTCTCATATAATTCCTCAAGTCATTGATATAAACTCATCAAGTCATTTGTCCTCTGTTCCCACATCCTTAAATTGGACTTCCCTATGGCATCGTCAGTTTTGGTGCTATCTTAGGATGATAATGTGCTCGTTCACTATGTCCACTAGTTCCCTAATGAACCCAGTGACAAGCAAGGTTACAGAGGCTTAACAGGTTCTCTTGCAATTCTGTGGGTTAAGCACATGGTTAAGGATTCGAGCTGGGGTATCTTATGAAGTCTCGAACGGTCTAGGAATGGGTTTCTAATCTTGAGGGGCAACCATAACTCTAAGGGGCCACACTTGGTCGAGGAGGTTGTAGCAGAAGTCTTTAGTGCTGGTTGGTTGCCAAAGTAGAATCCTTGGTGTATCTTGTCTTGCTAGCCTTCATTTGAGGAGAGAGATGAGAGGGAGAGGTAGCATAGAGGAGGGGAGTGCCTAAAGGGAGTTCTATAGTGCAGTGCAAACAAACAGGTGCAAAAAGGGCCAAACAGAAGAAGCAAGGTAAGGAAGGTGATATAGTCGCATACTTGTCGCCTAGGGCAAAAGTGCGACCTATATTAAAACACAAACAAATAAAAACAAGCAACACATAGTCATGGTTCTATTCGAACTATCATACGGACTCGACTGCGCATAGGTGGTACACGACTCATCCTACCCTAGGGGTTCTCGGACTCGGTAGTCGTGCCTTGTGCCTCATGCAGTCTTCTGAGTTTTCCTCAGGTGTTGCTACGTCTCTTGTAGTTGTTCGATGAAACAATCTGGGTTGAGCCTGAACAAACTTCAACAACTTCTCTCCTGATGAGGTGATGGGGTGAAGGTGGCTCCTCGTGGCTGGCATTGACTTGATCTTCTCTTGTCTTCTTAATCATGACGATCACTCTTGCCTTTTTAAGGTGTTGGCGGTTCCAGGTGGCACTCCTTTATGCAATGACATTTAACAAGGCATAATAGAGGCCCAATCTGTCGGACACATTGTTGAGAATATCGTCACCGAGAGCGGGGGATGAAGAGAACCGTTTTCCTGCTCACTATAGTGAGGCGGACCAAATGGCTAGGTTCTCATCCACCGGTGGTTGCCGATACAACAACGGTAGTGACAGGGTTACTCTATTAGCGATGTATATCATGATCTTGCATATCCTATGCCCTGATCATCGTAGGCTAAGGTTGCATCATCTTGGGGCAGTGTCAAGGGTGTCACCATCTCCTGGGTCTTCAGGTCCTCATTCCTTGAGGATGTATCCTCTGTTGGTATCGTCTTGTTGTGATGTCGCCATTCTTGTGTTCAGGAGATGTGGGTGAACGTCTGGCAAGGCACCTTCCTTCTAGATTATCCACGAGGATTACAAGGAATCCAGTGGTCAGGGGCATAAGGGTTCTAGAGACCAAAGGTTTTGAAGGGGAAGAAATTAATAAGGAAAGTATACCTTAGTTTTCGAAAAACTGAGAAGGGAGGAGAAGTATAGATAGTTTTGAAAACTAGTAGTTATTTTGGAAATAGTTTTGCCCTAACTAACGACCATACTAACTAAGGCTTCCTACAGTCAGGATGGCTCTGATACCAGCTCTGTGGGGACCCCGACTCATAAGTCGAGATCACCGAATGCACGTGTACAGTGATCCCAGAGATCAATGCTCACCTTGAACACACGAAGCTGAATAACAAGAGTCTTACATCCATACATACCGTTTTACACAAGTAGGACCATTATGGTCAAGTCTTGAGTGTGTCATCGCAGCGGAAATCTTCAATAACAACTTGGACCCATGCCATCTGCCTTAACCCTATAGGCATTCTGACTAGGAAGCGTCCTAGCTCGCATGTTCGTCACCAAGGTACTCTTCATTACATCCTGTTCTTTCATGCCTGGCCAATAAAATAACCAGTGGCAAGCCAATGAGTACTTTGAATGTACTCGCAAGCAACCCATGATTGGAACAAGCCACAACAATGCATGATATAGGTAAATTTTTGCAGAAAGCTAATTTTGAGTGCAATGACATGTTCAACAATTTGTAAGACATGCATCAGAAGAATTCAAGTAACCATGAGGATAGGTTACAGATATCAACATAAATAGAGTGGGCACCAACCCAACTCAATCATGTCAAGTCCTTTGACTTGACCCAAGTGGTTTTATCAACTCACACACACGGTTGTAAAACTCTGGACATAGTTTAAGCAACACCGCCCAATTGTCCTTGACCTTGGACACGGCTATTCGAATAGTTTTACACTCTGCAGAGGTTGCACACTGTACCCACAAGATTCGAGGAACTTCCGTGTCATCCATGACCCGCGATACCTCAAGTACTCGGGGTAAGCACCGGATCACTATCTTTCCCTAGACGACACTAACATGGAGTCCACTCGATTGGTAGTAACCCCCGTGCCTAACATTTCACATCATAAAGTCGTGGAGCCTCGCTCCCATATTCATCACATACCACAAGCACGGGGTACCAACGGTGTGTCCGGTGCCCTGTGAAAACAGTCATGGCCGCCCTACCTGGCACGACCCCGTCCCGAGAGAGAGCACCAACTCTCCCCGTCCTTGTGTAATGCGGGCTCCAAGCTAGTATCGGCCTAGGTAATCAATAATGCCCTTTCCCATACAAGGGTAGAGTGGTTGCGCATGTAAGGTTGGGACAGTCAACAAATCTTAAATCTAATCCGTCTTCAAAAACAACACACACTTTCCTTGGTACACCACTTCGTCATCAAGTGGTTACCCATCTCATCATCTCCCTCGGGCATAAGTGGCACCCGACGAGGTTTTTCGAAAAGTCCTTTGAAAATAATTTGCCCCCTTCATCATGCGTATACCCGCCCCTTTTTGCGTAGCATCTACTTTAGCATCCTATCTACTCCCACCGGCATAACCCTCATAAGAAGGTAGGGTCATGCACAAGCAAGTATCAGCGAGGAAGTACGGTGGCAAACCATCAAAGTGGTTACCACCTCATCATGATTCCGTTTCAACAACAATATGGTGCTATATGGCATGCATAAAAAGGGTTTCATAGACATGGTCAAAGGGCTGCTACCTTGGTTCCTCAGAGTCTTCAAGTCTTCTGGTCCTTCTCCAAGTACTCTGTCTACTTCGTCAACTAACATCGGAAACAATCAAAATAAGCAACACAACAAGGCAAAAATAGAAGTGCTCTAAAAATGTGAGTTGGACTTTTCTAGGATACCTCTGGTCATATGAGGGATGACCAAAGTGGTTTCATTGGGATTTGATCAATGGACATCTCTGAACATTTCAATATGATGGAGTCAAGGGATTAATGGATTTGCAAGAAGTGTATAGAAACATTATTTTCAAAAATGAGCAGAGGCACCCATTTGACAAAGCATGATTTTAGAAGCATCTAGGAGTTGGTTTCACTGGATTTGGAGTTCAAAGGAATTTCCTATGAATTTGCAAAGTTGACACATATGAAGAAATGGCTCAGTATTTGTGTTGCACAGAATGTATTAATAAAAATGTTCATAACCTAAGTTATGAACTTAGAAGCATCTAGGAATTTGAATCATGGCATCTAGAAATGGCTTAGTATTTGTGTTGCACAGAATGTATTAATAAATATGTTCATAACCTAAAGTTTATCACATGAATAGGAAAATGGGGTTTTGATAAATATTTCTAAAGAGGAAGTTTCTGGAAAAATGTGAAAATAGCACCATGTGATATATCATGATTTGTGGATCCCCTAGAAATTTGAATCATCAAATTTGGAGTTGATTTAATTTATTTGTGGATTTTTGAAGATGACTGGAAAAAGAAAAGGACAAAGGATTTACCGAAACGGGCTGGATCTGGGCGGCGGGGGCGCGCACTGGGCGAGGTTTAGCAGCAGGGCACCAGTGGGCCGGCCCAGTGGCTCGCCCGCACGCACGCAGGGGCCACGTCGGAGGCGTACTCGCGCCAGGGCGTCTTCGCCGCGGGGAAGCGGTGGCGAGGTTGGTACGCTTCCACTTAAACGGGTGGGGCCCGGCTGGCGATCACCGACCAAGGGTCCACCGCAGGTCGTCTCCCTCCTCCCGCCCATGCAGAGGAGGCAGAGGACGCGGGGCCGAGCGCTTGCCGGCGCCCATTTCGGTGGCCCCAGCCACCTCCGGCGACCGCCTGGACTCCGTCGAGCTCGGGAGGATGGTCCGCGTACACCTTGGGACCCAGTTTCCGGGAGCGCCAGAGCGAGCGAGGCCTCGGCCGCGGCGGGAACAGGCGATGGTGGGGTTCGGCACGATGATGCAGCGAGGGATAGGACAAAATGGAGCCCGAGGTGGATCAGTGGTGGTTGTGAGAGGGTTCTGGAGTAGCTAGGGGGAAGAGAGAGGGGTTAAGTCGCCGGAATTTTTGGCGGTGGTCGGCGGCTCGGCTTCGGCCATGGAGGTGCAAGGAGGGCGCAGGGAGAGGAGTGAGCCGGTCGGGGTGATGCACAGGGGGAAGGCAGAGCGAACCAAGGGCAGAGAGGGCTTGGGGGTGTCCTTTTATGGCAGGGCGATGGTGCACCGTGAGCTCATGCGCCCGCGAGGCTGTTGCCGTCGCTGCAAGCCACGGGGGCCCGTATGGGCGTGTCTGGGGCGTTCGTGGAGGAGGTCCACGCCCATAAGAAGGGAGAGAAGGAGCAGGGGAGGGCCAGAGCACCGCGCGTGTGAGCTCAGCCATTGGAGCTCTCGGGCGGCCAACGCGCGTGCGAAAGGAGGCAGCAAGAGGGAGAAGGAGGAGGGGGCCAGGGGCGTGGCGTGTTGCGGACGTCGAGGCACCTCGACTGGCGCGAGGGGGAGGCTCGAGGTGGTCGGGTGGCTTGGGCAGAGAGCAGCTACAAGCGTGGGAGCATCACATGGCCTGAGCACACGCCCTTTGGCATGCCATGGCATAAAAAAAGGGAAGTGGGCGTGGCCACTTGTGTCCAGTAGTGCTAGGGAGTAGTAAAGAAAGGGGAGGAAGCATTGGATGCCATGGAGGGCCACTGGTTTGAGAACATTTGGACATGTTTGGCAATGTAAAGTTGCTCAAACTTCAAAATGGACAGAAATGGTTTTTAGGGGATTTCATGGAGTTATACTATTCTCCATGACATGATACTTGTTAAGATCATCAAACATGTCATATGTGACATTCTAGAATTTTCTTGGAATTGTTGGAGAATATTTCCTTTGTAAATATTTCAAAAGCTTGAAATATCCAGAAAGGGTTTTTGAGGGATTTGACCAATATTTTGAACATGACCATGTGTTGAAACTCTTATATATGGACAATATATGTCCACTGAGTTTCCTTGATTTTTGTCAAATATTTTTAAAACAATAATTTTTTTCCCTATTAAAGACCATTTCTGGCCTTAAGAAAAAGCTTTTAAATAAAATATGAAAATAACCTTTGAAATTATATTTTTGTGGTTTCTGGGTATACTATATTTAATAGGAGTCAAATATATTTTTGGAAAGATTTTTACTGCCCTTAATTAAGTACTTGCAGTGCAAACCTCAATTCAGGGTTTTTTTTTGAAAAACTAATTTTAGAAAATACTTTTTGGCCAAATTATTTTTGTAAGAAAATACTATATTGCTCTATACACATGTCATGATCATTGGGCAGAAGTTTGGGGCAATGAAATGAAGTATCGAAGTTGGAGGATTTATTTGATTTTCAGAGCACTTGCAAACAACAGACAAAAACCAATCAAGGCATGGTTCAAAACACTCAAAAGTTTTTGTCAAACCACATTTTATCATGATTGTTAGCTTAAGTGTAGTGGCATGAAAATCAGGGTGTGACAACTACTAATAGCAAGACTTCACCCATGTCCTCAGGAACAAACGTAACTACTCACAAAGCATATTCATGTTCATAATCAGAGGGGTAATAATATGCATAAAGGATCTGAACATATGATCCTCCACCAAGTAAACCAAATAGCATCAACTACAAGGAGTAATCAACACTACTAGCAACCCACAGGTACCAATTTGTGGTTTTGATACAACATTGGATACAAGAGATGAACTAGGGTTTTGAGAGGAGATGGTGCTGGTGAAGATGTTAATGGAGATTGACCCCCTCCCAATGAGAGGATCGTTGATGATGACATTGGTGATGATTTCCCCCTCCCGGAGGGAAGTGTCCCCGGCAGAACAGCTCCGCCAGAGCCCTAGATTGATTCCGCCAAGGTTCCGCCTCGTGGCGGCGGAGTTTCGTCCCGTAAGCTTGCCCACGATTTTTCCAGGGGAAACCCTTCATATAGCAGAAGATGGCTGCCGGAAGCCCACCAGGGGGCCCAGGAGATAGGGGGCGCACCCTATAGGGGGGGCGGGCCCCCTGGCCTATTTCTTTTGCCCAATTTTTTTTATTAAATCTGAAAAGTTGTTTCGTGGAGTCTCAGGTCTTTTGGAGTTGTGCAGAATAGGTTTCCAACGTTTGCTCCTTTTCGGCCGAATTCCATTTGCAAGCATTCCCCTCTTCATGGTAAACCTTGTAAAATAAGAGAGAATAGCCATAAGTATTGAGATATAATGTGTAATAACAGCCCATAATACAATAAATATTGATATAAAAGCATGATGCAAAATGGACGTATCAACTCCCCCAAGGTTAGACCTCGCTTGTCCTGAAGCGGAAGCCGAAATCGAAAAATATGTCCACATGTTTAGAGATAGAGGTGTCGATAAAAATAAAATACGGACATGAGGGCATCATGATCATTCTAATAACAGCAACATACATGGATTTTGTGATATGATATTTTATGTTCAAGTAATAAGCAATTCACAATGTCAAGTATGGTTCAAAAACTTCATTGGGAACTAACAAACTATAATATAAGTCATTGAAGCAATTGGAATTTATCGTAACATCAGAAAGAGTCAATAATAGAGCTTCTCAGCAAGCTCACATACTCAACTATCTCGTAATGATGCGGAGCATCCCACGTTCGTCCCCATGTACACTCCGACTACTCTCCAAGCCCCAAGGATACATAAGATGAGACCTCGACTATGCGCCATTGGACAGAAGGTGAATTCACTCCTCTTCGAACCGTCACTTTCCACATGTGAGACATGGCTACTACCTCATGCATGGACCTTGCATACACTCACGTACAACCAAGATGACCATGGAGAATCCAAGGACCAAGGCGAAGCATGGAAGAGGAGAAGGAAGAAGAAGAATGGAGCAGGACTGGAGTTGCCTGGATCATCCGGACACCCAGCCGAACGATCCGGACCGAGCCCGGACGATCCGGACGACCACCCGGACGATCCGGCTAACGTGCCCGAAGACAACAGAAGCTGCTCGACGAAGCCGGATCATCCGGACCCCCGACACCCGGATCATCCGGGCCACCATCCGGATCATCCGGACCCCGCCTGCGTGCGTGACTTGGGCCGAAGCCTATGTACCCCTTCGCCCCTCACTTACCCCTTCGTGGCTTAGCACTATAAATAGACCTCCCCCTCCCCATTTTGAGGGTTAGCATTGGATTAGCTCATATTTGTGTGAGAGCCTTTGCTCATCCACTTGGTTACTTCTCCACGGAGATCAGGACCTCTTCGGAGAAGATCCCCCAGCGGATTCAAGACCCCTCTTTAGGGAAGAACATCAAGGCCTCCTCTTGGAGATGAACGGTTCCTTTGTATCCTTACCCTAGTTGACTTTGTATCTTGTGGATCTCTTATGTGTGTGGTGATCTAGCACTTGTGTGATCGATTCCTTGTTGGTTGGGTGACTCCCTCTCGTTTTCCCCGTGTTTTCCCTTGTGCTTCCGCGTGTTCTTCGTGATTCCCCCCGTAGGATCCACTCCAAATGTGAAAGATCAACGCTATAGGGTTCCACCCTACATCATATGGTATCATGAGCCACGTTGATCACGTTTTTGGAGCCCCTACCCCTCTTTTTCTAGCTTGATTTTGTTGATTTCGTCCTAAATCCGAAAATCCCCACCAAAAATAGCCCCAAATTTTTTTGTGATTTGTTGGTTTGATGATGTTTTGTTGATTTTGATCCATGGGTTTGCTTGGTTTCAAGTGGATCTAGCATCTCCCCAAGTTTCCCCACCTTCCATCCATAAAATCTCCTCAATTTTGCCCCGAAAATCCCCTATTTCCGTCCAAAAATTCGTCCCCGACAGGAAATCCCGAGCAGTTTGACCTGCCCGGATCATCCGGAAGTGCTCCCGGATCATCCGGATCCACCCGGATCAGCTGGACCATCTCCCGGATGTCCGAACGCCCCACACGACAGAAATCCGGTTGACGAACCCGGATCATCCGGACCTACTCCCGGATGTCCGGGTAACCCTGACACTGACTCGGCTGAATTCTTGTTTCGGCCATAACTAATTCATTCGGAGTCCGATTTTGACGTTCTTTAGCTCGTTTTGAAGCTATTGACATCCCCTATCCCACAAAAATACCACCAACATCATTTGACTCCATCATATTTTCTGAAATTTGGCAAGTTTGCCTAGGCCCTCCACCATATCATCCGCATTACCACCACCGACTTCCGCAACCTAACCCATATTGCACCCCAGTGCATTTGAGGTTGTTAGAGTAGTGATTCGAGTCTCCTAAGGTGTTTCGGCTACTTAGGGACGATTGCTTCTTCATCAACCACCTCCACTATTTCCACATAGACGTGCCCACCATACAATTCCACCCCAACTTAACCCAATTTTGTGTGAGTTGTGGCTTGTGTCTCCTAAGGTGTTTCGGCTACTTAGGGACGGCAACTTCAACTCCAACTCGTGTATAGCCCATCATTCCACTTCCGCATTGCCTAGTGCAACACCACCACCACTTTCCGGTACCACCATTTGACATTTGTCATTTGAGATTTTGAGTTCACGGTTTTTCCGTTTCCTAAGGTGTTTCAGCTACTTAGGGACGAGTCTCCATCATCTTGGTATCTACACCAAGAACACCGCCACTCATCATCGCAAAGGACGGTAACCTCGACGACACTTTGTATATTCCCATGCAATTGCATTGTTAACCCCTAGCCCATTTTGCATTACTTGCCTATCGAGACTAGCCATTTGAGTATTGCCGGCAACGTGACTTGTGCACATTAGTGGTCTACACCATCCATTGCATACATACCATATCATCTTGGTATCATATCATCCATTGTGCCTCAAGTTTGTTCCCGCATATACACAATTGCTATCTTGGTTTGTGCATTGTGCAAAAGTGGCCATAGAAAAAAAAAGAAATAAAGCTTTTAAGCAAAAAGAGAGCAAAGAGCTCGTGAGCAAGTGCCATAGCATCATACCCCATTGCACATAGGAGCCATACCAAAATCTACATCATATGATATCATGCTTGAGAGAAACACCGGGAACCATACATACATAGCATAATTGGGATAGAAAGTTTGCCCATCTTGCATCTATAGGTTGTGCACAAGTGTCATATCCGCCTATTGAGCAATCGTGCTAGTGTCTCTCTTGAGTTGTGCAACACGAGCGTTTTCCGTGGATTCCACATTTTGTGCTCATTCCTTGGTTGCACGACCCCATTTATCTATCCGTGTGTGTGTTTCCATGTACCTTTCATTGCTATTGGTCCATTTGTTTCACTTGCGAATTTGTGAATCTCTTTCAACATTATTGACTCTTGCTAACATTTTGCATTAAATTTTTGTGCCACTATCCTCTCCGAGCTCCACCATAAGCTTTACTTGTGTAGGTGTGAGAATCAACAAGGATCGGTACCAATAGTGCTATTTCATTGTCCACATTTGAGTGAACTTGATTCATCTTCAACTTTGGTCAAAGGTACACTGGTGTTAGTTCTTCTCTTTCTCCCACTCATATTTGCTCGAGTCTTGTGATGGATAGGCAAGGCATTTCCTCTCCGGTCTACGACAACAACGACGGCGTGAACAACTATACTCCAAAGCATCTATCTTCGAACTACAACGACAAGTGCAAGGCGCACAATCAAGATTGCGAGAGCGCATCGAGAACATCTCCATCGAAATTCGTCACTCCGAAGCAAGAAGAAGGGACTACATCGACAAGAAGCTTGCCACACATAAAGAGGATCAAGATGCAAGGATGGAGGAGATTAGAGCCTTGATCAAGCCTTCTTCCCCTTCGTCATCTTCAAGGCGGCGACATTCAAGCCACAAGTCTTCGGAGCGCCGAAACGATGCAAGCGAAAATCGTCCTCGTCCACATCTACATGGTGATCATCATCACGTTCATGATCCACATCGTCATGAAGGCCAAGTCACCTCCAAGAAACATGTGCACGACGACGACGGACGACATCTACTACCAGCTCAAGCACGACAACGACATCATCATCATGAAGATGCTCCACAAGCGCAAATGCACAAGTCCCAACAAGACCTACTTCACGCCAAGTCCAAACTTCAAGAGCACAAAAGAAGACCGCGAGACGACCACCACCAAGACGGCGCTACGGCTACACCAACCACTTTGGCATCTTCGCCAAGTGCTATCAAGGCATCTTCGCCTTTGGATGTACGGCATCTTCGCCTACTTCCCACTTAGCACGCCTACATCGACTTCATCAAGTCCAAGGCGACCAACTACGAGTGAGGGCGACACTTCCATCTTCGGAAGCCCCCCAAGGAAGATGGTCGAGCATGGGAAACTCCCTTCGGTCATGGAGACGAGCTATGAGGTGCCACATCATATGGGCCTCCTACACCAAGACGGTGACAAGAAGGTCGAGCAAGGGCCATCCCCTTCGACCACGGCGATAGGAGTTGAGCATGGAGACATTTGCACCAACATCTCTCCGACACCCACATATGTCGAGATGCCCCAAGTGCCATGTGAGGAGAGCCACCACCCCATGAGTGACATGAGTGACTCCACCATACGTGACATTGAGAGCATTTCCTATGAGAGGATGAGTGTGACCACCACTAGCCCCACACATGAGAGTATGCCACACATCCTATGTGAGGTTGAGCGCCATTTGAGTGACTCCACCAGCCATATGAGTGAGAGCATCCTTGAGGGAGTGAGTGAGCCACAACACTTAGAGAGTGAGGTAGTTGCCACGGCATGTGAGGCCACTATGATTTCTAACAACTTACCCTCTACTCCTTGTGTGTTTTCTCCTTTGGTGCTAGGTCTCCTACATGATGACACGCCTACCATTGATGAGTCCATACCTCCTATGGAGACGACGATGGCCATGATGGACGATGATGCACCCCCCACATGGTTCCATCAAGATGAAGATGACAACGAGACGATTTTCAACACCTCACCTACAACACATGAGCGACGCTCCAAAGGTAACTTAGGTGATGGTGCTTCTCTTGTCCCACTAGTGGACTCTCTTGACGATGATTGCTCCCATGATGTTGACCCACCTATTCGCATGCTTCATTCTAGTGAGACTTCTTCATGCCTTGACTTACCTATTTCTGATGAATATGATGATCAGCATGTTGAGTTGCCTAGTTGTGATGCTATGCTTCATAGGATATCATGTGAAAATTCTATTGGTCACTTCATGTTTGACAATCCATTGAACTTGTCATATGCTATGGGTGAGATCTCCCATATTGCATCATTTCAATCTCAACATAGTAACTATGCATGCCCCATTAAAATAAATCCTATTTGCACTTATGGCATAGATGACGAGATGATGGTCATTGGCTTTTGTTTTTCATGCGATGATATTGCCATGATTCCTTTACATGATTTGCACAATTCATCCAATATGTTATGCCATGATCACATTGTTCCAAATATGCATTGTCTTGGATGTTGTCAATATTCTCCACATGATGTTACTACTCTTGCTCATGAGGAGACCCCCATAGTTTCCTCATACATATTAGGAGATCTTGATGCATTCCATACTTTGCATGATTCCCATGACTGCGTGCACCATATGCATTCCATGAACAACAATGCTCTAGATATTTCTAATGATGCATTACACAATTTGAGTCTCCATTATGCTATACATAATAACAAACCACTCATGATGGATGACATGTTTCTATATCACGCATCTCATTTATTTGAGCATTGGCTATTTAGTGCTAACCGACACATGCACGTGCGCATCATGATGGATGCTGTGTACATCTACCACGCACATACAATTTTCCCTTTGTCTTTGTTTTGTGTAGGTACTCATGTATACTCGTCAACCTCTCAATCCCAAGAGTTGACGAAACGAGCTCTTGAGAGCAACAATGACTTGGGATCCCATGGACTATCCTTACCACCGTTCCCTTCGCGCAAGGACTACGCACATCTCTTCTACTTGGCTCTCACACGGCTATGGGCCATCTACCACTTGTCACCTTATGCTCATTTCACCGTGTTCACATTGCATGCTATGCTTGCTCCTATGCCTTTGCCATGCAATTGTGACCCTTGCCTGCATCTACCCATGTTTCATCATTATGCTACTTCTATGTGTATTTGCATGCTTGGTGGAGATCCTTGTCGCTATTGCCATGTTTATCATGTGCCCCATACTATTGATGCTTGTTGTGTTGGGAGAGTCATGATGCCACATTGCTATTTACATATGGTCTCTCGCCAATACATTGATAATATTTTACTCATACCTTGCTTTCATGCTTGTGCTATGACATGTGAATTATTCATGCCCACTATTTGCACACATTACATGCTTGCCATGATTCCTTCTAGTATGTTGCATCTTCGCACTACTAGCTTGCTTGACTTGATCGCTATGATTGCTTGCTATGTTGCATCACCCATGTTCCACTATTACTTGCTTTCTTGGGTTGATGACATAGATGTTGATGCCTCTCACTTGATTTGTCATGATCATTGCCTCTTGTCTCCATTAGTTGCATCTCTCATATCACCTTGTATTGAGTGCCAACTTGCTATGCTTATTGATCTTGGAGACTTGGACACTTTACTTGTGATGCATGCTTGTTTGATTGAGCCTATTGCACTTGGTTGTTCTCGCATCATATGCCTCCATACTATGCAATACTCCCTTGTCATTTCTTATGATGAGCATGATACATACACTTGTTGGGTATCTTACCACACGAATTATCGGTTTTGCCATTTTTCTACCCTCATTTGTTTTTCCAAGTGTTTGTCATGTTCTTTCATTTTGAAGGATTTACAAGGCGGGACCACCACGAGACATATTGGTTATGTGAAGGCATACAAGATGTGCGACTCCATCATCCTTGAGAAACTCTTAAAGGTGACCTCCTTCTCTTTGAGCCATCCTCAAATACGCATATTGGATGGGTCACTCTTTCATTGTTGTTTCCTTCTTGTTGTCTACATGTTACATCTATTGGATGGAGAAGCAACATTGGAGATTGGCTCTATGGACCTTCACATTGAGGAGCGCTCGCACTTATTGGATGCACCTTCGGAACTCCACTCATGCCTCGACATCGAGCTTTGGTACACCAACACCTCCATATTTGTTGATTGTGCTCATACATGTCATGCTCGATGGACATATCATACTCACCACAAGTTTGCACCCCATGCATGGATCGACTCACATTATGATTGCCTTGTTGCATCTTGTATTACCATGCCATCCATGATATATGAGCTTGTTCACTTCCTTAGCAAATTTGTTGTGATCTTCCTTGATGGCATATTCATACATCATGATCATATTGCCCACCATCAATTGCATGATAACATATACATATTGAGAATCCATTGCCATGCTCATGCTTTTGATGCACCATCCCATTATGACATCATTTTGCACAATGGTAGAATTTGTCGCTTTGTGCACCATGCTAATTATCCCATGAATGCTTTGCATATCATTCTAAATCATCTTGATAAGCATCATGTGTCTTGCCATGCACTATCCCTTCGCATGGACTCACGCTTAATTGATGGACACTTTGTGTGCGCTAACCATTGTATTTCCAAGTGTACTTTGTGTTTGCTCATTTTGCATGTACCACATACCGGAGACACCTTGGAGTACTTGGATTGCGCAAGGCCTTCACCTACGTCCGACTACAAGTCCGTCCATGACACCCATTTCCATGGTGATGAGGATCACGTTCCGAGGTCGGATCTTCCCCAAGGGAGGGATATGATGCGGAGCATCCCACGTTCATCCCCATGTACACTCCGACTACTCTCCAAGCCCCAAGGATACATAAGATGAGACCTCGACTATGCGCCATTGGACAGAAGGTGAATTCACTCCTCTTCGAACCGTCACTTTCCACATGTGAGACATGGCTACTACCTCATGCATGGACCTTTCATACACTCAGGTACAACCAAGATGACCATGGAGAATCCAAGGACCAAGGCCAAGCATGGAAGAGGAGAAGGAAGAAGAAGAATGGAGCAGGACTGGAGTTGCCCGGATCATCCGGACACCCAGCCGGACGATCCGGACCGAGCCCGGACGATCCGGACGACCACCCGGACGATCCATCTAACGTGCCCGAAGACAACAGAAGCTGCTCGACGAAGCCGGATCATCCGGACGGTCGCCGGATCATCCGGACCCCGACACCGGATCATCCGGGCCACCATCCGGATCATCCGGACCCGCTGCGTCGTGACTTGGGCGAAGCTGTGTACCCTTTGCCCTCACTTACCCCTTCGTGGCTTAGCACTATAAATAGACCTCCCCCTCCCCATTTTGAGGGTTAGCATTGGATTAGCTCATATTTGTGTGAGAGCCTTTGCTCATCCACTTGGTTACTTCTCCACGGAGATCAGGACCTCTTCGGAGAAGATCCCCCAGCGGATTCAAGACCCCTCTTTAGGGAAGAACATCAAGGCCTCCTCTTGGAGATGAACGGTTCCTTTGTATCCTTACCCTAGTTGACTTTGTATCTTGTGGATCTCTTATGTGTGTGGTGATCTAGCACTTGTGTGATCGACTCCTTGTTGGTTGAGTGACTCCCTCTCGTTTTCCCCGTGTTTTCCCTTGTGCTTCCGCGTGTTCTTCGTGATTCCCCCCGTAGGATCCACTCCAAACGTGAAAGATCGATGCTATAGGGTTCCACCCTACATCACGTAATCTCCTATAATTGTTAACACTCACGCAGTACTTGTGGTTATAGAGTTTCAGCCGGACACTGAGAAAGATAGGGGCTTATTGTGTTGCCTCCCAACGTATTCACCTTTAGGTGATGTCAACAATAATAACCTATGCCAACTTACATCCATTTGGATATATGCATCATGATCTTTCAAACACGAGGAGCTTGCCAAAGGATAAAATGAAAAAGGGAAAGGTGGAGATCACCTTGACTCAAGCATAAGGTAAAACATAAAGTAAAAGATAGGCCCTTCGCAGAGGGAAGCAGAGGTTGTCATGTGCGTTTAGGGTTGATGCATGAAATCTTAATGCAAAAGAACGTCACTTTATATTGCCCCTTGTATGTGGACCTTTATTATGCAATCCGTCACTTTTATTACTTCCACAACAAGTTCAAGCTTATTTTCTCTGCACTAATAAGTCATACATATTTAGAGAGCAATTTTTATTGCTTGCACCGATGACAACTTACTTGAAGGATCTTACTCAATCCATAGGTACGTATGGTGGACTCTGATGGCAAAACTGGGTTTAAGGATATTTGGAAGCACAAGTAGTATCTCTACTTGGTGCAAGGAATTTGGCTAGCATGAGGGGAAAGGCAAGATCAACATGTTTGGAAGGTGAATGACAATATACTTTAACTGAGATGTCAGAAAACATAAAACATTACGTTGTCTTCCTTGTCCAACATCAACTCTTTTAGCATGTCATACTTAATGAGTGCTTCACAATCATAGAAGATGTCCAAGATAATATATTTATATGTGAACCCCTCTTCCCTTATCACTTCCTATTAATTGCAACGATGACCAAGGCTACGTTCATCAACTCTCAACAATTTTTATGCCTAATACTTTCTATGTGTGAAGTTATCACTATCCATAAGATTAATATGAACTCTTTTGTTCTTTCTACCTTTTCAAGATCATAGCAACATAGCAAAGCCCTTGACTCAACACTAATCTTTATTATAGATAACACACGGACTCGATTACAAAAAGAGATCACAAAGCAAAACTCAAAACTACTTGATATCAAAACTTCAACTACTAATAGATCAAGGTACTACTAAAAGGATCGAACTAAATAAAGCGGTAAAGATAGGAGTGTGATGGTGATATGATACCGGGGCACCTCCCCCAAGCTTGGCAGTTGCCAAGGGGAGCGCCCATACCAATGTGATTATTTCTCCTTCTTCAGGGTTGGTGTTATGATCTTCTTGGCGATTATGCCCTTTAGGATACGGTTCTCCTCCTCGAGCTTATTGACTTGTTGTTTGAGGTCCATATTTTCTTTACGGAGCTTGCCCATGACAGACAAAGCTCCTTTTACCCAAGGATGCTGCATAGCTTCTGGAGAACAAGTGAAACTCTTTTTTCATATTTTCATAAGAAAGAAATCGGGAGTTGAAAGGGGTAACCGAAGTAGGGACAGCCAGGCTAGGTAGTTCCCCCATTGTGAATTTTGCTTGAAGGCGAGAGGTAACTTCTTGATCTTCCTCCATGGCATATACCCTTTTCAAATCAGCCTCCATCTCGTCCTCCGGTGATGGTCCAAAGTGATGGGCATCGCTATTTTCTCCTGGACCTAGCGTTGGGTGAGACACCCGGCTCTCCCCAACTGATTCCCGAGAAGAAATCTTGCTTTATTCTGCAACAGGAACAGCTTGAAACGAAAACAGAGGATATTTGCGTGATATGGTGGTCAAAACCTTCGGGAGTATATATAATGAATTTTTACCGACCAAAATATGTAACATACAAGAAAACAGAGTCCGGGAGGCACATGAGGTGCCCACGAGATAGGGGGGCGTGCCCTACAGGGGGGGGGGGGCGCCCTCCTCTCTCGTGGGAGCCTCGTGTCCCTTCTGGACTACTTCTTTCTTCCTAAAATCTTTAAATAATCCAAAACTGATAGAAATTGCCATTAGAGTTGTTTTGGAGTCGGTTTACTTACCGTACCACGTACCTATGCCTTTTTGGAGTCTGGAACGTTCTGGAAAGTGTCTCTTATGTATTCCTCAGGGGTTATGGTTTCAATAATATTAGTTTCAACATTGATAGGATTACCTGAAATATAATGTTTAATTCTTTGACCATTTACCACCCTCGGGTTTGTGCCTTCAAAGTTATTGATTTTTATAGCACCAGAACGATAGACCTCCTCGATAACGTAGGGACCTTCCCATTTTGAGAGAAGTTTTCCTGCAAAAAATCTTAATCGAGAGTTGAACAATAACACATAATCTCCTACGTTAACTCACGCTTCTGTATCCTCTTATCATGCCAGCATTTGACTTTTTCTTTGAAAAGCTTAGCATTCTCATATGCTTGGGTTCTCCATTCGTCAAGTGAGCTAATATCAAACAACCTCTTCTCACCGGCAAGTTTGAAGTCATAATTGAGCTCTTTAATAGCCCAATATGCTTTATGCAAGTTCAAGAGGTAAATGACATGTTTTTCCATAAACCATCTTATATGGAGACATACCCATAGGATTTTTGTATGCAGTTCTATAGGCCCATAATGCATCATCAAGTTTTTTGGACCAATTCTTTCTAGATCTATTCACAGCCTTTTGCAAAATTAATTTGAGCTCTCTATTGCTCAACTCTACTTGACCACTAGACTGCGGGTGATAAGGAGATGCGATTCTATGATTGACTTCATACTTAGCAAGCATCTTACGGAAAGCACCATGAATAAAGTGTGAACCACCATCAGTCATAAGATATCTAGGGACTCCAAACCTCGAAAAAATAACTTCTTTAAGCATTTTAATAGAGGTGTTATGATCAGCACTACTAGTTGGAATAGCTTCTACCCACTTAGTAACATAATCAACAACAACTAAAATATGTGTATAACCATTGGAGGCAGGAAAAGGTCCCATATAATCAAAGCCCCATACATCAAACGGTTCAATAACAAGAGAATAATTCATAGGCATTTCTTGACGTCTACTAATGTTACCTATTCTTTGACATTCATCACAAGATAAGACAAACTTACGAGCATCTTTGAAAAGAGTAGGCCAATAAAAACCAGATTGTAGTACCTTGTGTGCGATTCTGTCTCAGCGTGGTGTCCTCCATAGGATTGAGTGACACTTGCGTAGGATTTGTTCTGTTCATGCTCGGGCACACAATGTCTAATAATACCATCTACTCCTTCTTTATAAAGGTGTGGATCATCCCGAACTAATGTCTTAAATCATAAAAGAACTTTTCTTTTGCTGGTATGTGAAACTAGGAGGTATATATTTAGCAACAATGTAATTAGCATAATCAGCATACCAAGGAGCGAAAGACGAGAAGCAATCGACAACCGCTAATTGTTCATCAAGAAAACTATCATTAATAGGCAGTGGGTCATCAAGAACATTCTCTAGCCTAGACAAGTTTGTCGGCAACGGGTTCTCAGCTCCCTTTCTATCAATAATATGCAAGTCAAATTCTTGGAGCAAGAGAACCCATCTAATGAGTCTAGGCTTAGCATCTTTCTTTTCCATAAGATATTTAATAGCAGCATGATCGGTGTGAATAGTAACTTTGGAATCAACAATATAAGGTCTAAACTTATCACATGCAAACACAACTGCTAAGAATTCTTTTTCAGTGGTGGCATAATTTCTCTGGGCAGTATTAAGAGTCTTGCTAGCATAATGAATAACATTCAATTTCTTATCGACTCTTTGCCCTAATACAGCCCCTACGGCATAATCACTAGCATCACACATAATTTCAAAAGGTAAATTCCAACCAGGTGGCTGAACAATAGGTGCAGTGATCAAAGCCTTCTTAAGTGTTTCAAATGCTTCTACACAATCATCATCAAAGACAAAAGGAATATCTTTTTGCAATAAATTAGTCAGAGGCCTAGAGATTTTAGGAAAGTCCTTAATGAATCTCCTATAAAAACCGGCATGACCAAAGAAACTTCTTATACCTTTTATGTCCTTGGGACATGGCATCTTTTCAATAGCATCAACTTTGGCTTTATCAACTAAAATACCTCTGTCGGAGATCTTGTGCCCCAAGACAATGCCTTCATTAACCATAAAGTGACACTTTTCCCAATTCAGGACGAGACTAGTGTCTTCGCATCTCTGCAAAACTCGATCAAGGTTGCTCAAACAATCATCAAAAGAGGATCCATAGACGGAGAAGTCATCCATGAATACCTCACAAATCTTTTCACAAAAATCAGAAAATATAGCCATCATGCATCTTTGAAAGGTAGCAGGTGCATTACATAAACCAAAAGGCATGCGTCTATAAGCAAAGGTACCAAAAGGGCAAGTAAAAGTAGTTTTAGATTCATCCCCCGCTGAAACAGGTATTTGAGAGAAGCCAGAATGACCATCTAGAAAGCAAAAATGTGTGTGTTTGGATAGCCTTTCTAGCATTTTGATGAATAAAAGGTAAAGGGCAATAATCTTTCTTAGTGGCTTTATTTAACTTACGGAAATCAATTACCATCTTATAGCCTGTAATAATTCTTTGCGGGATCAATTCATCTTTATCATTAGGAACAACGGTAATACCTCCCTTTTTGGGGACACAATGGACAGGGCTTACCCATTCACTATCAGCAATGGGATAAATAATACCTTGTTGCGGAACGTAGCAGAAATTCAAAATTTTCCTACGAGTCACCAAGATCTATCCATGGAGAGACTAGCAATGAGGGGAAGGAGAGTGCATCTACATACCCTTGTAGATCGCTAAGCAAGAAGCGTTCAAGAGAACGGGGTTGAAGGAGTCGTACTCGTCGTGATCCAAATCACCGGAGATCCTAGTGCCGAACGGACGGCACCTCCGCGTTCAACACACGTACAACCCTGTGACGTCCCCATGCCTTGATCCAGTAAGGAGAGAGGGAGAGGTTGAGGAAGACTCCATCCAGCAGCAGCACGACGGCGTGGTGGTGGTGGAGGAGCGTGGCAATCCTGCAGGGCTTCGCCAAGCACCGCGGAGAGGAGGTGGACTTGGGAGAGGGGAGGGCTGCGCTGAACTTCGTGGTAAGCTCCCATCGTCTCCCCACTTTATATAGGGGTGGAGGGGCTGGTTTCTTGCCCTCCAAGTCCATTGGGGCGTTGGCAAGGTGGGAGGAAAGAAATCCCATCATTTCCTTCCCCACTGATTGTTATCCCCTTTTTAGGGATCTCGATCTTATCCCTTGGGATATGATCTTATTCCTTCTAAGGGGATCTTGGTGCGCCTTGACCAGGGGTGTGGGGCCTTGACCCCACTACCCACGTTCATGTGGGTCCCCATGCAGGTGGGCCCCACTCGGAACCTTCTAGAACCTTCCGGTACAATACCGAAAAATCCCGAACATTTTACGGTGGCCAAAATAGGACTTCCCATATATAAATCTTTACCTCCGGACCATTCCGAACTCCTCGTGACGTCAGGGATCTCATCCGGACTCGAACAACATTCGGTAACCACATACAAACTTCTGTATAACCCTAGCGTCATCGAACCTTAAGTGTGTAGACCCTACGGGTTCGGGAGACATGTAGACATGACCAAGACGTTCTCTGGTCAATAACAAATAGCGGGATCTGGATACCCATGTTGGCTCCCACATGTTCCACGATGATCTCATCGGATGAACCACGATGTCAAGGACTCAATCGATCCCGTATACAATTCCCTTTGTCTAACGGTATTGTACTTGCCCGAGATTCGATCGTCGGTATACCGATACCTTGTTCAATCTCGTTACCGGCAAGTCTCTTTACTCGTTCTGTAACACATCATCCCGTGATCAACCCCTTGGTCACATTGTGCACATCATGATGATGTCCTACCGAGTGGGCCCAGAGATACCTCTCCGTCACACGGAGTGACAAATCCATCTCGATTCGTGCCAACCCATGCAGACACTTTCGGAGATACCTGTAGTGCACCTTTATAGCCACCCGGTTACGTTGTGACGTTTGGTACACCCAAATCATTCCTATGGTATCCGGAGTTGCACAATCTCATGGTCTAAGGAAAAGATACTTGACATTAGAAAAGCTTTAGCATCTGAACTACGATCTTTGTGCTAGGCTTAGGATTGTGTCTTGTCCATCACATCATTCTCCTAATGATGTGATCCCGTTATCAACGACATCCAATGTCCATGGTCAGGAAACCGTAACCATCTATTGATCAACGAGCTAGTCAACTAGAGGCTTACTAGGGACATGGTGTTGTCTATGTATCCACACATGTATCTGAGTTTCCTATCAATACAATTATAGCATGGATAATAAACGATTATCATGAACAAGGAAATATAATAATAACCAATTTATTATTGCCTCTAGGGCATATTTCCAACAGTCTCCCACTTGCACTAGAGTCAATAATCTAGTTCACATCGCCATGTGATTAACACTCACAGGTCACATCGCCATGTGACCAACATCCAAAGAGTTTACTAGTGTCACTAAACTAGTTCACATCATCATGTGACTAAGACTCAATGAGTTCTGGGGTTTGATCATGTTTTGCTTGCAAGAGAGGTTTTAGTCAACGGGTCTGCAACATTCAGATCTGTATGTACTTCGCAAATCTCTAGGTCATATTGTAAATGCTGCTTCCACGCTCCACTTGGAGCTATTCCAAATGGTTACTCCACTATACGTATCCGGTTTGCTACTCAGAGTCACTCGGATAGGTGTTAAAGCTTGCATCGACGTAACCCTTTACGCCGAACTGTTTATCACCTCCATAATCGAGAAACATGTCCTTATTTGTTACAAGGACAATTTTGACCGTTGTCCAATGATCCATTCCTGGATCATTCTTGTACCCCTTGACTAACTCATGGCAAGGCACACTCCCGGTGCGGTACACAACATAGCATACTATAGAGCCTACGTCTGAAGCATAGGGGACGACATTCGTCCTTTCTCTCTCTTCTGCCGTGGTCGAGCTTTAACTCTTAACTTCATACCTTACAACTCAGGCAAGAACTCCTTCTTTGACTGATCCATCTTGAACACCTTCAAGATCATGTCAAGGTATGTGATCATTTTGAAAGTGCCATTTAGCGCTTTTGATCTATCCTCATAGATCTTGATGCTCAATGTTCAAGTAGCTTAATCCAGGTTTTCCATTGAAAAACATTTTTCAAATAACCCTATATGCTTTCCAGAAATTCTACATCATTTCTGATCAACAATATGTCAACAACATATACTCATAAGAAATTCTATAGTGCTCCCACTCACTTCTTTGGAAATACAAGTTTCTCATAAACTTTGTATAAACAAAAATCTTTGATCATCTTATTAAAGTGCATATTCCAACTCTGAGATGCTTACTCCAGTCCATGGAAGGATCGCTGGAGCTAGCATACCTTTTAGCATCCTTAGGATCGACAAAACTTTTTTGATTGTATCACATACAACCTTTCCTTACGAAAACTGGTAAGGAAACTCGTTTTGACATCCATCTGCCAGATTTCATAAATGCAGCTAATGCTAACATGATTCCGATGGACTTAAGCATCACTACGAATGAGAAAATCTCATTGTAGTCAACTCCTTGAACTTGTGAAAAAACTCTTTGCCACAAGTCGAGCTTCATAGACGGTGACATTACCATCCACGTCCGTCTTCTTCTTAAAGATCCATTTATCTCAATGGCTTGTCGATCATCGGGCAAGTCCACCAAAGTCCATGCTTTGTTCTGATACATGGATCCTATCTCAGATTTCATGGCTTCTAACCATTTGTCGGAATTTGGGCCCACCATTGCTTCTCCATAGCTCGTAGGTTCATTGTTGTCTAGCAACATGACCTTCAAGACAAGATTTCTGTACAACTCAAGCGAAGACGCATCCTTATCACCCCACGAGTGCGGTAGTGACCTGATCCAAGTTTCATGATCACTATCATAAGCTTCTACTTCAATTGGTGTAGGTGCCACAGGAACAACTTCCTGTGCCCTGCTACACACTGGTTGAAGTGATGGTTCAATAACCTCATTAAGTCTCCACCATCCTCCCACTCAACTTTTCGAGACAAACTTTTCCTCGAGAAAGGACCCGATTCAAGAAACAATCCCTATTGCTTTCGGATCTGAATTATGAGGTATACCCAACTGTTTTGGGTGTCCTATGAAGATGCATTTTATCCGCTTTGGGTTCGAGCTTATCAACCTGAAACTTTTTCACATAAGCGTCGCAGCCCCAAACCTTTAAGAAATGACAGCTTAGGTTTCTCTAAACCATAGTTCATACGGTGTCATCTCAACGGAATTACGTGGTGCCCTATTTAAAGTGAATGTGGTTGTCTCTAATGCCTAACCCATAAACGATAGTGGTAATTCGATAAGAGACATCATGGTACGCACCATATCCAATAGGGTGCAACTATGATGTTCGGACACACCATCAAACTATGGTGTTCCAGGCGGTATTAATTATGAAACAATTTCCACAATGTCTTAATTGCGTGCCAAAGCTCGTAACTTAGATACTCATCTCTATGATCATATCATAGACATTTCATCCTCTTGTCACGATGATCTTCAACTTCACTCTGAAATTACTTGAACCATTCAATAATTCAGACTTGTGTTTCATCAAGTAAATATACTCTACATCTACTCGGATCATCTGTGAAGTGAGAACATAACGATATTCACTGCATGCCTCAGCACTCATTGGACTGCACACATCAAAATGTGTTACTTCCAACAAGTTGCCATCTTGTTCCATTTTACTGAAAAACGAGGCTTTTTAGTCATCTTGCCCATGTGGTATGATTTGCATATCTCAAGTGATTCAAAATCAAGTGAGTCCAAACGATCCATCTGCATGGAGTTTCTTCATGCGTATACACCAATTGACATGGTTCGCATGTCTCAAACTTTTCAAAACGAGTGAGTCCAAAGATCCATCAACATGGAGCTTCTTCATGCGTTTTACACCAATATGACTTACATGGCAGTGCCACAAGTAAGTGGTACTATCATTACTATCTTATACCTTTTGGCATGAAAATGTGTATCACTATGATCGAGATTCAATAAACCATTCCTTTAGGTGCAAGACCATTGAAGGTATTATTCAAATAAATAGAGTAACCATTATTCTTCTTAAATGAATAACCGTATTGCGATAGACATAATCCAATCATGTCTATGCTCAACGCAAACACCAAATCTCGATGGTAGAGGGAGCGTGCGATGCTTGATCACATCAACCTTGGAAACACTTCCAACACATATCGTCAGCTCACCTTTAGCTAGTCTCCGTTTATTCCGTAGCTTTTATTTCGAGTTACTAACACTTAGCAACCGAACCAGTATCTAATACCCTGGTGCTACTAGGAGTACTAGTAAAGTACACATTAACATAATGTATATCCAATATACTTCTATCGACCTTGCGAGCCTTCTCATCTACCAAGTATCTAGGGTAATTCTACTCCACTGGTTGTTCCCCTTATTACAGAAGCACTTAGTCTCAGGTTTGGGTTCAACCTTGGGTTTCTTCACTAGGGCAGCAGCTGATTTGCCGTTTCATGAAGTATCCCTTCTTGCCCTTGCCCTTCTTGAAACTAGTGGTTTCACCAACCATCAACAATTGATGCTCCTTCTTGATTTCTACTTTCGCGGTGTCAAACATCGCGAATACCTCAAGGATCATCATATCTATCCCTGATATGTTATAGTTCATCACGAAGCTCTAGCAGCTTGGTGGCAATGACTTTGGAGAAACATCACTATGTCTGGAAGATCAACTCCCACTCGATTCAAGTGATTGTTGCACTCAGACAATCTGAGCAGAAGCTCAACGATTGAGCTTTTCTCCCTTAGTTTGCAGGCTAAGAAAATTGTCGAAGGTCTTATACCTCTTGACGTGGGCACGAGCCTAAAATCCCAATTTCAGCCCTTGAAAACATCTCATATGTTCCGCGACGTTTCGAAAACGTCTTTGGTGCCTCAACTCTAAACCGTTTAATTGAACTATCACGTAGTTATCAAAACGTGCATGTCTGATGTTCGCAACATCCACAAACGACGTTTGGGGTTCAGCACACTGAGCGGTGCATTAAGGACATAAGCTTTCTACTGTCCGCATAATCGCTATTGTCAACTTTCAACTATATTTTCTCTAGGAACATATCTAAACAGTGGAACTAAAGCGCGAGATTACGACATAATTTTCAAAGATCTTTTGACTATGTTCAGGATAATTAAGTTCATCTTATGAACTCCCACTCAGATAGACATCCCTCTAGTCATCTAAGCGATTACATGATCCGAGTCAACTAGGCCGTGTCCGATCATCACGTGAGACGGACTAGTCATCATCGGTGAACATCTTCATGTTGATCGTATCCTCCATACGACTCATGCTCGACCTTTCGGTCTCTGTGTTCCGAGGCCATGTCTGTACATGCTAGGCTCGTCAAGTTAACCCTAAGTGTTTTGCATGTGTAAAATTGTCTTACACCCGTTGTATGTGAACGTAAGGATCTATCACACCCGATCATCATGTGGTGCTTTGAAACGATGAACTCTAGCAACGGTGCACAGTTAGGGGAGAACACTTCTTGAAATTGTTGTAAGGGATCATCTTATTTACTACCGTCGTTCTAAGTAAACAAGATGCACAAACATGATAAACATCACATGCAATCAAATAGTGACATGATATGGCCAATATCATTTTGCTCCTTTTGATATCCATCTTCGGAGCTCCATGATCATCATCGTCACCGGCATGACACCATGATCTCCATCATCATGATCTCCATCATCGTGTCTCCATGAAGTTGTCTCGCCAACTATTACTTCTACTACTATGGCTACCGGTTAGCAATAAAGTAAAGTAATTACATGGCGTTGTTTAATGACACGCAAGTCATACAATAAATTAAGACAACTCCTATGGCTCCTGCCGGTTGTCATACTCATCGACATGCAAGTCGTGATTCCTATTACAAGAACATGATCAATCTCATACATCACATATCATTCATCACATTCTTCTTGGCCATATCACATCACATAGCATACCCTGCAAAAACAAGTTAGACGTCCTCTAATTGTTGTTTGCATGTTTTACGTGGCTGCTATGGGTTTCTAGCAAACGTTTCTTACCTACATAAAACCACAACGTGATATGTCAATTGCTATTTACCCTTCATAAGGACCCTTTTCATTGAATCCGTTCCGACTAAAGTGGGAGAGACTGGCACCCGCTAGCCACCTTATGCACCAAGTGCATGTCAAATGGTGGAACCTGTCTCACGTAAGAGTACGTGTAAGGTCGGTCCGGGCCGCTTCATCCCACAATACCGTCGAAATAGATTGGACTAGTAACGGTAAGCATATTGAACAAAATCAACGCCCACAACTACTTTGTGTTCTACTCGTGCAAAGAATCTACGCAATAGACCTAGCTCTTGATGCCACTATTGGGGAACGTAGCAGAAATTCAAAATTTTCCTACGAGTCACCAAGATCTATCCATGGAGAGACTAGCAACGAGGGGAAGGAGAGTGCATCTACATACCCTTGTAGATCGCTAAGCGGAAGCGTTCAAGAGAACGGGGTTGAAGGAGTCGACTCGTCGTGATCCAAATCACCGGAGATCCTAGTGCGAGCAGACGGCACCTCGCGTTCAACACACGTACAGCCGGTGGCGTCTCCCATGCCTTGATCCAGCAAGGAGAGAGGGAGAGGTTGAGGAAGACTCCATCCAGCAGCAGCACGACGGCGTGGTGGTGGTGGAGGAGCGTGGCAATCCTGTAGGGCTTCGCCAAGCACCGCGGGAGAGGAGGAGGACTTGGGAGAGGGGGAGGGCTGCGCCAGAACTTCATGGTAAGCTCCCATGCATCTCCCCACTTTATATAGGGGTGGAGGGGGCTGGTTTCTTGCCCTCCAAGTCCATTGGGGCGTTGGCAAAGGTGGGAGGAAAGAAATCCCATCATTTCCTTCCCCACCGATTGTTATCCCCCTTTTTTAGGGATCTCGATCTTATCCCTTCGGGATATGATCTTATTCCTTCTAAGGGGGGATCTTGGTGCGCCTTGACCAGGGGTGTGGGGCCTTGAACCCACTACCCACGTTCATGTGGGTCCCCATGCAGGTGGGCCCCACTCCAGAACCTTCTAGAACCTTCCCGGTACAATACCGAAAAATCCCGAACATTTTCCGGTGGCCAAAATAGGACTTCCATATATAAATCTTTACCTCCGGACCATTCCGGAACTCCTCATGACGTCCGGGATCTCATCCGGCACTCCGAACAACATTCGGTAACCACATACAAACTTCCTTTATAACCCTAGCGTCATCGAACCTTAAGTGTGTAGACCCTACGGGTTCGGGAGACATGTAGACATGACCGAGACGTTCTCCGGTCAATAACCAACAGCGGGATCTGGATACCCATGTTGGCTCCCACATGTTCCACGATGATCTCATCGGATGAACCACGATGTCAAGGACTCAATCGATCCCGTATACAATTCCCTTTGTCTAACGGTATTGTACTTGCCCGAGATTCGATCGTCGGTATACCGATACCTTGTTCAATCTCGTTATCGGCAAGTCTCTTTACTCGTTCTGTAACACATCATCCCGTGATCAACCCCTTGGTCACATTGTGCACATTATGATGATGTCCTACCGAGTGGGCCCAGAGATAGCTCTCCGTCACACGGAGTGACAAATCCCAGTCTCGATTCGTGCCAACCCAACAGACACTTTCGGAGATACCTGTAGTGCACCTTTATAGCCACCTAGTTACGTTGTGACGTTTGGTACACCCAAAGCATTCCTATGGTATCCGGGAGTTGCACAATCTCATGGTCTAAGGAAAAGATACTTGACATTAGAAAAGCTTTAGCATACGAACTACACGATCTTTGTGCTAGGCTTAGGATTGGGTCTTGTCCATCACATCATTCTCCTAATGATGTGATCCCGTTATCAACGACATCCAATGTCCATGGTCAGGAAACCGTAACCATCTATTGATCAACGAGCTAGTCAACTAGAGGCTTACTAGGGACATGGTGTTGTCTATGTATCCACACATGTATCTGAGTTTCCTATCAATACAATTATAGCATGGATAATAAACGATTATCATGAACAAGGAAATATAATAATAACCAATTTATTATTGCCTCTAGGGAATATTTCCAACATACCTGCCTCAAGGAGTTTTAGAATCTCCTTTCTTACCACTTCCTTCATTTTGGGATTTAATTGTCTTTGAGGATCTCTAACTGGTTTGGCATCTTTCTCCACCGAGATTTTGTGTTGACATAATGTGAGACTAAGGCCCTTAAGATCATCCAGAGTATATCCAATAGCAGCTCGGTGCTTCTTCAGAGTTTTCAATAATATTTCTTCTTCTTTCTCTGAAAGGTTAGCACTAATAATAACAGGATATATTTCTTTTTCATCAAGATAAGCATACTTAAAATTATCAGGTAAGGGTTTGAGTTCAAACACGGGATCACCCTTGGGTAGAGGGGGATCCCCAAGAATTTCAACGGGAAGATTATGTTTCAGCATATGTTCTTGTTTAAGGAACACTTCATCTTTTTCTTCCCTTTCCTTCATAAACATATCATTTTCATGGTCTAGCAAATACTGTTCTAACGGATCAGTTGGAGGAACAGCAATGGAAGCAAGACCAATAATTTCATCCTTACTAGATGGTTCCTCTTCACGGTGTTGTCTACGAAATTTAGAAAAGTTGAACTCATGAGACATATCACCTAGACCAATAGTAACTACATCCTTTTCGCAATCTATCCTAACATTAATGGTGTTCAAGAAGGGTCTACCAAATATAATGGGACAAAAGCTATCTTGTGGGGAGCCAAGAACAAGAAAATAAGCAGGATATTTAGTTTCCCCACACAAGACTTCAACATCTCTAACAATTCCCATTGGTGAAATAGTATCTCTATTGGCAAGTTTAATTGTGACATCAATATCTTCCAACTCAGAAGGTGCAATATCGTGCTTAATTTCGTTGTATAAGTCAATAGGTATTGCACTAGCACTAGCACCCATATCACATAAGCCATGATAACAATGATCTCCTATTTTAACAGAAATAACAGGCATGCCTACCACAGGTCTATGTTTATCTTTAGCACAAGGTTTGTCAATTCTAGCAGTTTCATCACAGAAATAAATAACATGCCCATCAATATTATCAGACAAGAGATCTTTAACAATAGCAACATTAGGTTCAACTTTGAGTTGCTCAGGAGGTGTATAAGTTCTAACATTGCTCTTACGAACAATAGTCGAAGCTTTAGCATGATCTTTTATCCTAACAGGAAAAGGAAGTTTTTCAACATAAGCAGTAGGAATAATAGGATCACTATATGTAATAGTCTTCTCTTTGACTGTAATAGGTGCAACTACTTTCACTTCAACGGGAGGATTATATTTAAACCACTTCTCTTTAGGGAGATCAACGTGAGTAGCAAAAGTTTCACAAAAAGGTAGCTACTATCTCAGAGTCAAGTCCATACTTAGAGCTAAATCCACGGAAAGCATCGGTATCCATAAAAGATTTAACACAGTCAAACTTAGGTGTCATACCTGACTCCTTACCATCGTCGGAACCCCAATCTTCAGAGTTGCATTTAATTCTTTCCAATAAGTCCCATTGGAAATCAATAGTCTTCAGCATATAGGAACCAGGAGAGGAAGTATCAAGCAGGTTGCGATTATCAAGAGAAAGCCGAGCATAAAAATTCTGAATAATCATTTCCCGAGAGAGCTCATGATTGGGGCATGAATACAACATTGACTTAAGCCTCCCCCAAGCTTGAGCGATGCTTTCTCCTTCGTGAGGCCAGAAATTATATATTTAATTACGATCACGATGAACAAGATGCATAGGATAGAACTTCTGGTGAAATTCCAGCTTCAATCGCTTATAATTCCAATATCTCGTATCATCACATAGCCTATACCATGTTATTGCATCTCCCTTCAAAGATAAAGGGAAGACCTTCCTTTTGACAACATCATCGGGAATACCTGCAAGCTTAAATAATCCACAAACTTCGTCCACAAAGATGAGGTGTAAGTCGGGATGCAATGTTCTGTCTCCTCCAAAAGGATTAGCTAGCAGTTTCTCTATCATACCCGAAGGAATCTCAAAGTGAATATTTTCATAAGTTTCAGTAGGTTGAGGAGCATCTCTTTGCTCTTCTGGTTGGGGTGAAGATACCCCAAACAAGCCCCTCAAAGGATTAGTTTCCATAGTAACAAGTAACAAAAAATTTCAGCACACTATATAAATGTTTCCTTACCAAGTTCCACTCACCAAGAGCGCTACGCTCCCCGGCAACGGCGCCAGAAAAGAGTCTTGATGACCCACAAGTATAGGGGATCTATCTTAGTCCTTTCGATAAGTAAGAGTGTCAAACCCAACGAGGAGCAGAAGGAAATGGTAAGCGGTTTTCAGTAAGGTTTTCTCTGCAAGCACTGAAATAGTAGGTGATATATAGTTTTGTGATAAGATAAATAGTAACGAGCAAAAGTGAATAAAGTAAATAAAATGCAGCAAGGTGGACCAATCCTTTATGTAGCAAAGGATAAGCCTGGACAAATTCTAATAATGAAGAAGGAGCTCCCGAGGACACATTGGGAATTATCGTCAAGCTAGTTTTCATCACGTTCATAAGGTTCGCGTTCGGTACTTTGATAATTTGATATGTGGGTGGACCGGTACTTGGGTACTGCCCTAACATGGACAAGCATCCCACTTATGATTAACCCCTATTGTAAGCATCCGCAACTACAAAAAGGAGTATTAAGGTAAACCTAACCACATCATTAAACATATGGGTCCATATCAACCCCTAACAAAGCAACGCATAAACTAGGGTTTAAGCTTCTGTCACTCTAGCAACCCATCATCTACTTACAGGGGCAGAGCCATGATTTAGGCATAGGGGGGGCCAAACGGTGATGAAGCCAAAAAATATTTTGTGCCTCACATGCTACCCAATATTTTATATTTAAGTGACACACATTTAACTTTGCCTAGGCACACAATTTTTGTTTGCAGCTGGCGCGTGTGCAGGTATAGGTAATATTGGTCAATAATTCCAAATACGCGCCATGAAGACGAAGTCTGATACTCCGAAATATGACATGAAATGCCATGCTACAAAACATTTTCATATGAATATTTAAGATATACTGAACAAAAATAATCATTTATTATCAAATGGTTGGCTTTTAGTTTGCATTTATATAGGTTTGAATGGAAAATCATTACTGGCTGTATTAGGAAATTTTACTGCTTGATTAGCAAAAAATGATCAACGTTGGCATATAACCTAGTGCAGCAACCCATCACAAATCACACAGCCAAAATAACTAAAATCTGATGTAGAAATTCAACATGATACAAGATGAGAATTGAGAGAGATTAGTAGATGATGTGATGTGTTAACCTGGCTAGTTCGATGGCTACAACCTGAAGAATTGATGAGTGAAGTAGCCTGCGTGGCCGTATGAATTAGTAGATTTAAGAAGGAAGACTCGAGGCAAGAAGATTAAGGACACGGCAAAGGCATAGGATGGCAGCGGCGCATCCCATGCACGAGCTAATCACGGAGATAATGCCTAGGGCCAGGAGATTTAGCGGAGGCCGGCTCGGCATGGACTTAAAAAATGACTAATTAGTGGGCTTGTACGTGGGCCTTCTTTACTTTCTCAAGAGTCCACGTAATTAGCTGGTGCATGTTGCAAAATCTGGATTAATTAATGGGCTTGTACGTCGGGGAAGCAGGCCATTCTACCGCTAATAGGGGGGGCCAAGTACGTTGTATGTTATCGCTAATGATCGCTGCCTACGGTGCACGCTCGATCGTTAGGGGGGGCCAGGCCCCTGCTCGCCCCCCCTTGGCTCCGCCACTGTCTACTTATTACTTCCCTATGCCTTCCTCTAGGCCCAAATAACGGTGAAGTGTCATGTAGTCGACGTTCACATAACACCACTAGAGGAGAGACAACATACATCTCATCAAAATATCGAACGAATACCAAATTCACATGACTACTAATAGAAAGACTTCACCCATGTCCTCAGGAACAAACGTAACTAGCTACTCACAAAGCATATTCATGTTCATAATCAGAGGGGTAATAATATGCATAAAGGATCTGAACATATGATCTTCCACCAAGTAAACCAAATAGCATCAACTACAAGGAGTAATCAACACTACTAGCAACCCACAGGTACCAATTTGTGGTTTTGATACAAGATTGGATACAAGAGATTTACTAGGGTTTTGAGAGGAGATGGTGCTGGTGAAGATGTTGATGGAGATTGACCCCCTCCCGATGAGAGGATCATTGATGATGACGTTGGTGATGATTTCCCCCGAGGGAAGTGTCCCGACACAACAGCTCCGCATGAGCCCTAGATTGATTCCGCCAAGGTTCGCCTCGTGGCGGCGGAGTTTCGTCCGTAAGCTTGCCCATGATTTTTTCCAGGGGAAAACCCTTCATATAGCAGAAGATGGCAGCCGGAAGCCCACCAAGGGGCCCAGGAGATAGGGGCGCGCCCTACAGGGGGGGCGCGCCCCCTGTCTCCTGGACAGGGTGTGGGCCCCCTGGCCTATTTCTTTTGCCCAAAAATTCTTATTAAATCTGAAAAGTTGTTTCGTGGAGTCTCAGGTCTTTTGGAGTTGTGCAGAATAGGTTTCCAACGTTTGCTCCTTTTCCAGCCAGAATTCCAGCTACCGGCATTCCCCCTCTTCATGGTAAACCTTGTAAAATAAGAGAGAATAGCCATAAGTTTTGAGATATAATGTGTAATAACAGCCCATAATACAATAAATATTGATATAAAAGCATGATGCAAAATGGACGTATCAGGCGTTTTAACACTCCACCACTACAAGAGGATCTCGTCCCGAGATCTAGGATGGCACCGGAGAGAAGCAAAAAAGGAAGAGGAGAGGTAAAACAAAGTTGCTTCTTCGACAGATGAGTGAAACCAAAGAACTTTGAGAGGTTGAAAAGTTATGAATGACGAGTACAATGAATAAGAAAGAATTGGAACCAATCTGGTTGAAACGAGATAAACAAGGAACAAGGAAGATCAAAATCGGACAGCACTCTGGTTGAAAAGAGATGCAAGACTTGATAAGATGAAAAGAACTTGAAGAGATGACACAACACTCCGGTTAAATGGATAAGCACGAAAAGAACACGATCCTCACAATTTGAGAAGATGAGTGAAGAGAGCTACATCACAATGCCTCCGGAAGAAAGAATAGAAGATAGATCATGGGAATAACAGAATGGAGAAGAAAACGCCAACTTGTGCCACAAATGAGCTTGGAAAGCACCCTTCCAAGATGGTTACAATGGGGTTGTTGGAAAACCCACAACGTAACGAATAAGCTTGTAGTGGGCTTATGGAAAACATCTCGAGACTATGAGGTGACAACCGGCCACTAATGGAAACCATTGATTTGATTGAGAGCACCAAAGAGATGAAAAACTTCTTCTCCGAGATGAGAAGGAGAAAATTGGATCATTGATAAGCACCACAAATAGCTACATTCCTTAGGGAAGGCTTTAGGTGAAATATAACCTAATATAACTCCAACAAAAGATTGATTGGTTGAAAAGATCTCTTGGACAAACAGAAAATGATGGATTTAAATATGTCAGTCTTGAAAACTTGTGAATCATGAAACACGAAGGAAAGTTATCAAGAATGGCATAACACCGCCTCAAAAGATAAGGTAGGAAGAATTGCACTTCGGATGCAAGATGCAGAATGCTTGAACTCCTCAAAACAAAACATGTGTTGGGCACCATGTTTATTTTTAGAGTATAGCTTGGCTGATCTTAACTTCAAGAGAAATCTTGAAGAACAATTGAAGAATGAAAAGAATCCTTGACGAACCACCATGTAGAGCCTCCATGAAGAACTCTGGTTATAAAAGGATGATAAAAGGAGAAGTTGAAAACACAAGGTGAAGCCTTGCAATGATTTAGATGGAGCTTCCGACAATAATGCGGAAAACTTGGAACTCCGGAAAAGAAAAGATGAAGCATCTCGAACCGAGAAATGTGACATGATGAATAACTCTGGAAAGAAGAAACTAGATCACTTGGATGAAACAATAATAAGAATTACGTTATGCGTATCCTTCACCAATTTAAATTGATGACAAGCAACGGATTTGGCATACTACTTATTCCCGTAGAAAGGATTAAGAGAGATATAGCACAAACTTGAGAAGGTATTGATGGAACCACCGGTGGGGTTGAAACAACAAATAAATTAATATGAGAACATAGGAAGAGTAATCTTGAACAAACCGCCGTAAGAATTGAAAATGAAAGTAGCAAAGGCACAATTCACCGGGAAGAATTGGAAAATGAATGAACATACTTGACAGGATTTAGATACATGAGAACGAAGAGATCATGAACTGATTAGAGGGTATTTGAACGATGCACCGGTAAGATTTGGAGAATGATAGCTACAAGCTGAGAATGAAGAATTATGACATGATGGCCTTCGGAGGAAAGAAATGTAAACAACTCATGAAATGCTCCGGATGGTACGCAAAGAATTGTCACAATCAAAACAATTATGAGGATAGCATAAGCTAGAACCATGAATCTTCAACAGAATGGACCAAGATTTAGAGGAAACACTTCTTCGGTCTTCAAATGTTGAGAATGATGATGAGAAACACCTTGATGAATTTTGCGATACTCCGGAAGAATGAAGAATGTAAAGGTTAAACCAACGATGAAAAGAATTTGGAAGATCTTAGAGAAAGACATATGACTGATGATAATTCATGCTTATGTCAAACTTTAAAAAGAATGGGAATGGCTCCGGGAAAATTAGAAGAGTCAGGTAAGATCCTGGAAAAAGACCCGTGGGTTAGGGCCCACTCGAAAGAAACATCATTGAAGGATTGCTTGAAATAGAGATTGCACCGGTAGAATTAAATAGCTTGAATGAGAGAAAAAAACCTCGAAATAGCTAGAAAGGATTAAGAATAGAAACTTGAATCTTCTGAGATAAGCTTAAGCACTCCAGATAAGAATAGAAAGAGGTGAACAATTAAGAGGTACACCGACATGAGAAAGCATTAGAAACGAGGAAAGGAATATGATGAATATCGAAAGCTTGAATTGGATCCACCGGAGAAGAAACAACAATGAAGGATGATGAACTTGAAACTGTTGAGCATCTTCATGGGAAATCACCGGATAAGAAAACTGAAAGAAAAGAATGAAGAAACTTCACATCCATAAGATGGATACTTGATTAAGATATCTGAGTCCTTGAAGAAAAGGGTGGGAGGGCGGGAAAACAAAGACAACTTGGGGATGGATGAAATGTATACCGTTGAGAAAAATTAGAATTGATCTCACAAATGTTGAAATGATCGGATCCACTTGAAGAGAAGCACACCGGTTGGAAAGATTTGATATGACAATCTCAATGATCAAAAGGATTAGTATTCACATAGCAATATGAGAACACCGTTTATGAAAGGTATGGATTCAACATTTGACTTCGAAGCAACTCGAATACCACAAATAAAACAAAACAAAGAATTTGGCTTGAAGAATAAGCCGGAGCAAATA